>CM043720.1:15072074-15727452 GCA_023969325.1 Oryzias curvinotus | reverse complement strand
GGGGGTGGAGTATGGACAGTGCCCTCTAAGAACTTGAGCTCTATGAAATAAAACTCTGTCTGCTATGCGAACAATACACATAATCAACCAAAGGCTATCTGAATTTTCTAAAAAGGGGTTGAACCAGTCATCATAAACTACCCTGTATTGGCGCTCCACAAAGAATGTCACATTTTTGTCTTTCTAAACTAAAAACTAAACTAAAAAATGTTATCATATTTTGCGGTAGTTTTAAAGGACTTTTGATCTATGATGGTTTAAATCTGGGGTGTCAAACTCCAGGCCTCGAAGGCCGGCCTCCTGCTGGTTTTCCAGAAATCCTGCCTTATCTGTTGCTGATTACCTGGGTTAGGTGTGTTTAGCCAATAAGGAGCTTTAACAGCAGGTTGGTTAGAAAACATGTTGGACACCGTGAGGCCTGGATTCTGACACTCCTGGTTTAAATGTTGGGTGTTTCACTACATTGTCAAATTTCAAGTAAGTGTAGAACTTAATATGTTTCTATTACAGTTCCACTAAAAATGAGATTAGCTTTTTCTTAAAAAAAAAAAAAGCAGTAAATGACACCATCCTCAGCAGTCTAACACTGCAGCGTGGAAGTGTAAATAAAGACAAAGCTGCTTGTAAAAGGCTCCCTCTGCAGAGACGATGTCCTAATTGAGAGATGCTGTGAAATGGTTCTGGGGTGTTTTCATTTCATGGTTCACTCCACCTTCACTCTGTGCTTGCACCCATTCGCGCTCGCATCAGCTCCTCAGTTTGCATCATAAATAAGCCGAATGCTCTTTCACCAAACTGCTAATCGCATCTGCAGCGTTGCGCTTCGGCAGCTCGGATTGTCCGTGTTTCAGCGCATTCATGCCAACATGAAAAAAGGACAGCCGTTAATATGAATCATTTTTCATTTAAAATTAACATCACAGAGGAGAGGAAGGTTGGATTTGTTTGGAATTAGAAGGTGAGAATAATTTTTTTGCAATTAAAGTTGCATTTGATGCGATGATCACATCAGAAATGTGTTGCATGTTTAGCCTATGGTGTTTTCAGACTGGATAAACAGGGAGGGACATCGTTCTCTTCCTCTTTTAGTTTTTCCACCGTTTACTAGCGCTTGTACGCCACCTACAGTTGGAAGAGGTTTTGTGTAAAATCTCAAAGTGGTGTAAATCTCATGAATCTTGCTCCAGGCTTTCTCTTTCACAGGGTGAGCACAAACCACAATTGTTAATTTCTCCTTCATGATCAATTTTTAAACAGTTGGTACTTTCGTGAATTTAAAGGGAAGTTATCCATATGTCTCTGCCAAGCCTGAGCCCCATGATTGGTCCAAATTAGTCCTGGTTTAATGAATGTTCAATGGATGTGCTTTGTAGGTAGAATCCAAAAACAGCCATGTGAGATCATGAGAGTTTTGAACGCGGAAGCCCAAAAAGCCCATTTAGGCCTGTTTACATAACTTGTCACTGAAAGTGAAAGCTTGAGGATGATGTGAGACGCAGCTTGAGTGGTAGCTTACATCCCGAACCATCTGTAACTTGGCCTCCACTCTTTGTCAACCAATTTTATACAATAACCATAGCCTCATGTAGAAACAGAGACCATAACCAATCCACTACTGCGATAAACATTTATTCATTCATTCTTTATCATCAAGCCGTTTGTTCCCTTTCAGGGTCACGGGGCTGCCGGAGCCTATCCCGGCTGCTTCTGGGCGAAGGCAGGGGACGCCCTGGACAGGTCGCCAGTCTGTCGCAGGGCCACAAATTACACACCCATGCACTCTCACATTCACACTACGGACAATAAGAGGTAACCAGTTTGACCTATAAAGCATTGTTTTTGGACGGTGGGAGGAAGTCGGAGAAAACCCAGGCATGCACTGGGAGAACATGCAACTCCACACAGAAAGGTCCCCATTGGTGTTCTGTTTTCAGATCCGGGGGCCTTCTGGCTGTGAGGCAAAAGTGCTAACCGCTGTGCACTGGTTAGCATGCAGAAGAAAAACCAAAAATAATAAAAAGCTAGCAGAGGTCAAGGCTGCAGTCATTCAAAAATAAAAGCACTCAGCAACAATTCACATTTCAAGTACCGGCAGCTGATAATAGAATGTTTTTAAAAATCGGAACGCCTGCTAAATTGGTCATTTTCATACATCCAGCAGCACACAAAAAAAAAACTGGTTCAGGTAGGTATTGAAAAAAAAAGAAAAGCTGTTTATTTCCCATTAATACAAAAAATCAAGTGAGTGCTACAGTATCCCATCATTCACTGTGCCTTTATGCAGCTGGAGCGCCAGTCAAAAGAGGAAGGAGAAGCACTTGAGACTGTAAATGTTCATGAAGGAAGAACAAGTCTGTTGGAACAGAGTCCAAAAGGCAAGATAGAAGAGAAAAACTAGAATTTTTTTGGATAAATGTACATTTTTGAGCTTTTGTAACCATCAAGAACATCATAAATCATCTCCGTAATGTTAATTGTAGATTTAGAGATTAATTAGCTTTTAGGAAGGTATGGTTCCACCTTTGGCTTCGACTGTTTGTGCCAACTTTACACTGCTCTGTTCCATCAATATGCAACATGACTGGCTGCAAGATAAAAGCTTTAAATGTATAAAGATAGAACTTTACCTATCCCTACAATTTTAAAGGGTGAAAGAAGTTAAAAAAAAGACCATTAGCAGTGAAAGAGTTTATTTAATTGACCAAAATTTGTAATATTCCAATGATCGATCCAGCAAAAGAACATCGAGGATCCCTTCTCTCTGCTTTTGTCTTCATTGGAAACAGCCTGCTCCTTGCTCTCCGTTGAAGGAAGCAGTGCATGGATAATGTTGTTATGCCGTTACTGATGCATAAAGCTGCGTGTCTGGTTCTTGTCAAGACCTTGCCACCAAAGTCAATTTGCCCATGCCCTGGCAGTATGTATTATTTCTCTAATCAGATCAACACGGAAATTATGTCAGTAAACTATATTGATACGAGAGGAAATAATTAAACTCTGGGCTCCAGGAATAATTTCACCCTCTGAGCATTACTGTAAAGCCCATAAAAAGAAAAGAAAACAAAACAGATTCACCCCCCCCCCCTCTCCAACCTAGGATGAGATAAAGAGAAAAGCAGGAGCACAGATTAACAGATGAGATTTCATTGACTTGGCTTTGTTTTCCCTCCAGCCTTTCAGCAGATTTTACCTTGAATCTCGACTTTTACATCGTCTGTGTGGGTTATTTGGAGTTACTGCAGCAGCTAACGGATTTGCACGTGTAAGAACTTTAACAAAGAATTAGTAGACCACTTTTATTTTTAGCTTAGCCTAAACCATTAGCACATTTGGACCAACCTTTGCCCTGTCATCCTTTGGCCTCATATAATTCCAGTCAGACTCAAACTGCAGTTAATAATTTCTACATTATGATTAATTTTCAAACAGTTGGCATTTCCATGAATTAAAGGGGACGCCATCCATGCATCACAACCCAATCCGAGTACATAATTGGTCAAAGTTCAACCTGGTTTAACTTTCTATGTGCAGTCAATAGCCGCAGGTTTGGTACTTAGAGCTCTAAAACAATCGTAGAAACTTGCTTAGCAACATGTGAACGTGAGAGTTTTGAACGCAGAAACCTGAAACGCCCTTTTACATAGACTTTTCATTGAAAGTGGGAGGTGAAAACAGCTTCATGGGCAGATAGGTGCTCTCTCCAGACAGAAATTGGTCAAACCTGTACGGGGCATGCAGGTGGCCCACAGGGCATATTAAAGTCGTAGACCTATCTGTGCGCTCGTAGAGTGAAAATATTTATGCTCATTTTCTCTACAGGTTTGCTATGAGCAACAGGGTGTGGCAAACACTTAAAGAACACGCAAGTGTAAGTAACTGTGAAGTCATTGAAATGCAGCCACGTTGTACTGAGTTTTTTCCCCAAAAGCCTCCAAACCCTGTGCAATGCGCAAGGAGCCAGTTAAGGTTGTTCAAGTGATAAGTGCATGGACCTTCCGCTCCTCTTGCACACAGCCTGACTGTTAAAATTTAGGAAATTAGACAAACAGTGTGGTCTGTGTGGATATCCTTCAGACACCTTATGAGCACTTGCATATCACCTGCACACCCCATTGTCCAACATTTGTGTGCAGACAGTAAGGAGCTAATATGTGCACCTTACTAATGATTAGTCTGGCATAGGGGAGCCATGCAACAACACCCCCGTACGTCATAAGTCTGTAGAGCTTATTTCTCCTTAGAAATACTTCACAATATACTCATGACGTCTCTTGAGGTGGCCACCAAAGTCTCAAGAGACAACAAGACACACCTAAGATCAATTTAAAATTCAGCCACTCCTCTCTGTGACTTTCCATGAACCTGGAAACCTAAAAAACCAGAAGCACCTAAATGGGTTAACAGGTGCATGTGACTAATGCTTTAGGAGTTGCTACAGTAAATCACCCGCTGCCAAATAATTCTGTCTTCTGCATCCTTCTCACTCATCCCAACCGCCCCCATGTCCTCTTTCCATCCACAAATCTTTGGTCTTCCTTTAGGTTTCTGTCCTTGTAGCTCCATTCTTTTACCAACAAAATCACTGTCCTTCCTCTGGACATGTTCATCTCAATTTTATTTCCTGCATTTATTTTCAAAAGATCTAAAAAGGATTTTTGTTTAATGAAGTCGATGACGTATCATGTGACATGGGACTCGATCAGGTTCTGCTTTCAAAAATGACAGAAGTTTGTCTCAGATGTCTTTCCAAAACAGGTTGATCAGTTCTGCTTCTTCCTCTCCTGTCTATAATAAAGTTGCAACCTTCTCTTTGGTTAAAGTGTCCATGCAGCTTGTGCTGTACTCCGATTTAAATAAATATTGTCTTTTAAGAAACAGATATTCCTGTTCTGTTTTCAGCTTCTCTTCATGGTAGTTATTTAAAACAGATGCAAACATATTCATTCCATGTTTGTATTGGGTGAAGGTTGACTGGCTACAATTTGCCCAACTTGTTAGTAAAATGAAGATTGAATATCAGCAGGAATAAAACACAATACTCCTTGATCACGCTCTCAAATGGACTATTAATTTTACCGTTCTCTTGAACAAGCAATCCCTGCAGTACGTAATTATTTATGTTTAATTTTGGGTTGATTACGGTCATTAGTAGCATTTGCTTAAAACAAAGTGCTAATTTTGAGAGCAGGGGGCCGCAGTTGAAAGAAAAAAAACTTGTCATTTGGTTTTGAGGAAATAGCTGGGGAGGGAACAATTATTCTAATGATGCAACAAAAGCGAATGCAGCAAATTAGATTTAGTGGGAGCTTTCTGCATGACACAAACCCAAAGTTCACCTGTGCAGAAGAAGTTTTGTGATAAGATCTTGAAGTGTTCATTTTTTAACGTTTTGTGACTCCATCCATTTTAGATTCATTGTGCAAACAGAAGATTAAACAGAGCGAGCATGAAAGACAGGTTACAGGGAGCAAGAAGATGAAAGTTGGTTTGGCTCTTCTCATTCCTCCTCTGCGGAGCAGCCCGGCATGAGGAAAAGCTTGTTAAAACTCTAATAGTAGCTATCAAAGGCTATTGATTATCTTTCCCGCCCTGTTTGGGTGACATAGTGAGCATTATCTGGAGCTTTAGAGAGCTGGTTAAGACATCTTTCCTCGGGGGTCAACCCAGTCTCCAAAGGCTGTCCAGTGCTGTGATCACATACAAGCTAGCACGCTTTCACCCTCGCTTGCTATCCTTTCAGCCTCCCGCCACCAGATAATCCACTTTACAGCACGGGATCAAACACTGAGCCCTCCGGCTGTGTCGCACCGACTCCTGTAACACACACTGTAAATCTGAACCATCCACAGAGCAGCGAGTTGTCGTAAACCCCTGTTGGGTGAGGTTCTTTCAGTGCTGCACATCTGTTGTTTACAATATTTAAAAAAATCAACAGCAAAAAAAAACAAACATAAAAGGTAAACTGACAGATCAATTTGGCTATCAGAAAATTCTGTTTAAATCACTAATTCATTTTAAACACTAAAAAGGTAAGTTAAGGGTCATGTTGAAGGAACAAAAGAATTAGATAGGATGAGTAAAAAACATGCAAACAAGTACTGACAAGATTAAAGGATGTTAACACCAAACAATGGTAATTAAGTAACAAAAATGATAATAAAAACTAAACTGAATGAAGTCAATTCAATAGAATAGAATAGAATAGAATAGAATAGAATAGACCTTAATTGATCCCTAGAAAGGAAAAGATTTCCTGTTAACAGTACACTTAAATCTAAATTAGCCAAAATTAATTAGTTAAATTAATCTAACTTAGGTGCATACTTTTTAAACACTAACAAATGTTAAAAAAAAAGCTCATTATGCTAAATATTTACTTTTACTCACACAAAAGCAAATGTGGATAAGATTTATTTTAGTACATAAACACCAAAACTGAAACTGTTGAAAAATTTGCACAAAAAAGCAAATACTAATGTGATGCTTCCCTAAAGTTTTACTTTGGTTGTCTATAGCTAAATGTGCTAATACATAAAACAAAAACTAAATTAATTTAGAAAAATCTTTTTTTTTAGAAAAGAAAGCAAAAGATTGTAAGAAAGCAATACTCAAAAAATCTACCCGAGGAGCAAATAATGCTTAACTCACTAAATGCTCCCTAATGCTGATGAATGTAAAAACATGAAACAAGGTCAAAAACAGCACTTGCCAGGAACTTATTTAAAATTCTAACAGAGTTAAATGAGTTACATGCAAATATTGCTGGAAAATGTGCTAATGGTTTATCTTAAGCAAAAAAAAAAGACTTATTCTAAATAATTTTTGCTAAATGATAATTGCTAAAGCAAACGCAAAAAGTAATTTTTCAACAAACACAAACTAAAATGGTTGAAAATAAGAGTTAAATCTGGGAAACATTGTTACTGTACCTCACCTGAGCTCTGCTTTAGTTGCCATTAACGCAAAATGTCTTTCTAAATATGCAATACATTTGAATTTGCATATTTGCATCTTGCATTTTTTTTAAATGTGAGATAAGGATGACTGCTGAATGTAAAACTGGCTAAAGAAAGTTAAAGTTAGCCTTAGATACGCAATGCTTAAAGAAAGTAAAATTTTGGAAAAATGCTTTAACAACTACTGACTGATAACTAGGACTTATCTTAACTAACATTCTTTTTGCCATTTGCAGGCAAGTGCATAAAGAAAAGACCCACAAAAATAAATCACCTGTATTTTGGTACACCTGTTACAGGAACAGGTGTTCCCTCCCCACTTCCAAGGTCTTTAATTAGGAGCCACAATGCTTGCTTTACACCAGCAGAAGGTAGTTTATGCTGAGCTCAGACGGCTTTCTGTTTCCAGTTGGGCATCAGAACAACCCCCCCGTACCTCTCTTTTATAATCAAATACCATACATGTGTATGCCGTCAGGAAAAGCAGAAATAGAAAAAAAAAGTCAATAAAATATAGAAAAAAAAACGAGTTGTAAATTACATTTATTTGTTCGTTAAAAACAGGCTTATAAGAGTCAAGGCACTGACAGAAACTGAACTTTGTACGATGTGACCTGTCCTTTTCCTGGATAATCTGCTCCAACATCGGGAAGCAATTAAAAAGAGGGGGAGAGAAAAACTGTAATAGTACACAGCTGAGGAAGCGAGAGGCCAGGAGTGATTGGGTTATCCAGCTCTAAACACTTTCACCTGTGCAGCTCTGCTACCAAACATTAAACATTTTCACCTGGACAGAGCCCTGCTTTCAGAGATTTAATCATAATCACCTGCGGAGCAGAGTTTAAATCGAAATGGCTGAATGTCACTCGGATTTTAGGCTGCTTCGCTTTTGGATCAGTAAAAATGTAGTTCCAATGGCAAAGTAATAGCAAGTTGGGGAACATGAAGTATTTCAAAATAAAATCTGTTGGCTCTGGCTGATATACTGAGCTTTATTTTTTAAACAATAGCTGATTTATTTAAACTAATGTGTTTAATAAATGCAGTAGTACTCATACACAATAATTATAACTAATGGACTAATAAAGCTAAAAATGATTAGTCTATTGCAGCCACACTTTTAAAATAAAGCACCATGTCTTTAGTGTGGTGGTTTGGTGCAACTTTACAGTCTTGCAATAGTCAGTCAAATGTAAAACGCATGTTAACAGGGTTAATCCTTTTCCCCTGAACCTTTAGCTCCAGTGCTGACATTCTTTCCACTACCATAACTCTTTAACCGTTTACGCAGAAACATAACTCCAGCAGATTCTGACGCAAAGAAAAGCTGCCTTGCCCTGATCTGCAACACTTCACAGCAGTGAAGGGCTCGTGAATCTACATCAATCAGCTGATTTGTCACAGAGAAACGCTACTTTGTACTATTATGCAACACTTTTCTTCAATAATCTGTTTCATATCGGTGTTAAGCCAGTATGTCAGAATCAGCTGATTCACGCTGATCACGTAAACGGTTGTTAAAGGGTTAAAACGCAGTTTTGGACTTTAAAGAAAACAGCAAACAGTGAAATGCATCATAGTTTCAATAAAGCCATCGTACATCAAATGTTCCTCTTTATTCACACCGACAGGTTTTTGGACAAAAGGAGAACTTGTTCAGTTCTGATTTCATCTTTTGCTGCAGCTCAGATGTTTTCCACGCAGCCATGCCTTTTTCTCCACAGCTAACAGAGCTTTGACTTTGGGTTTCTCCAGGCAGAGAGACCCTTAATGTTCTCCAGACATCACCTGGCATGAGAACAATCTAACACAGAACACGTAAAAGCTGCTTTACATGCCTGGCATTGTGTCAAATGGTTAGTGGACAAGAAAAGAAAGAAAATGAGCTCAGACTGACATAATGTTCTGCTCTTTTTGGCGATGGTGGGGGGAGCGTCAGACAGGCGCGGTAATCTCTGTGGAGCTACCAGTGCTCACAGATCACAGCTTTACTTCCTTCAGGCTCGGCATCTAGAGGACAGAAACGCAGACCCCATGCTTGTGCTCCCCTTCAGGTTCCATGCAGCCATAAGCACTGCTCTACAAGCTAATTAAGAGAACAATTAAACCTGAAGCATTGGGGATTTCTAAATGGGGTTCATTGTGCGTGTTGGCAATTATTAAGGTTAGTACAGTAATAAAAAGATGTAAAGACCTAATTCCTAATTCTGTTGTCTTGACATTTCAAGAGCATCTAAAGGAGTGGATTTAGTTAAAGAACTGAAGGGACTGCAAAAGGTCTTCAAACTAAACTTTACCTTGGTACACAGCTGGAAACTAACTGTTGTTGAACTTTACCCATCTGTCTTTTCCAGATGTAAGTTTGACTCCGCTAGCATTCTACAGAGAGAGGAGGAAATCAGGACAAAGCCCACAGCTAACAAAGGAATCCCCAAACTAAGAGTCTGGATCAGAACACTGTCTCTTTAAAGACTTCTCAGAGTTCTGGCTGCAGTTTGGGAGATTCAAACATTTAAAAAAAGCTAAGAAATTTGGAAAATGACAAATAACATAAGGGGCCACATGGTGGAGTTGTGGTTAGCACTCTCACCTCACAGCAAGAAGACCATGGTTCCAGTTTGTATGTTCTCATGAGCTTGCATGTTCTCATCGTGCATGTGTTGGTTTACACCAATGGGTACCGCTTGGATTTTATCCGGTGGAGAAGCGGTTCTTTAGAAACAGTTGCTATGCCTAAGCCCAGCTCAGGTATGATTCACGAGTTCAATCCATGGTCGAGTCATACCAAAGGCTAAAAATGGGACCAAATGCCTCCCTGCTTGACACTCAGCATTAAGGGGTTGGATTGGGGGGTTTAACCACCAAATGCTCCCCGAGTGCAGCTCCTAAGAGGATCGGTTGCATGTGGAGAACAAATTTAACACACCAAGGTGCATGACAGCTAATGGCACTTTAACTTGAACTTAAAACGGTGCTTTAAAAATGAAAAAACGTGCCATTTTTTCCAAAATAATGAGCACTGCAGAGCACTATAGCTGCTTTCATACATGCTGAAATAAAATGGTAAAAGGCATACACTGGTATGTGTTACAGTCACAGTCCCATTCACACACACATTCACACACACATTCACACACTGATGGCGGATCCGCTGCCGAACACTGGCACCAACCACCAGAGGCAATGTGGGGTTCAGTGTCTTGCCCAAGGACACTTCGACACATGGGCGGGCCAGGCAGGAATTGAACTTGCAATCTTCCGATCAAAATTCGACCGCCTTACCGCTGCCATAAACACGTATTTCACTGCTCACGACACCACATCAGTCTTTTGTTGGAGCACTGTACATGTCACTCTTATCCATCAGGTCGCTGAATAATCATCTTTTGCTGTCAGGTACAGCAAATGTTTCGCTCACTTTGCTTTTGACATTTTTGACTAAAGCTCCGCCCACCCTTATGGCCACACCCATCCTTATATGAGCCTGCTCACTATTGCTAGAAAGCTATAGTGAACTAGAATTGTGCAGCAAAACTGAATAAAATACAAGTTACTCACATGACTAAAATCTGAGGGTTTTTTTTTCAATACATCCATACCAGTATCAACTTGGCACAGAGTTTTGGTGCCCATCCCTATTATTTTCACAGTCCAACAATCGAATTTATAGAAACTGAGAGTTTCTGCAAAAGCAAACTTTGTTTCAAACTGAGTTGCTACTGGCTAAAACCTATTTTCCAACAGATTATTTGGATTGTTCACCTACATTTGGAGTTTTATAGGTCTCCCTGCTCTCCTGCTGTTTTTCTTAACAAAAAAAATGTTCTTTTAATTACATTTTCACTGTATTTCTTTGTTAAATATGATCTAATAGAATAATAAAATACATCCGTCTTAAAGCTACAGACACATTAATCTGTTCAAAACAGTCATTTTCATCATCATTACAAAAGGAAATCACTGCAAATCTAGAGCGTCCTCACTAAAATGCGTTAATTTTTTTCAAGCAGTCGTCTGACAGAAATGGTTTTGCACCTGGGGGGTGGGGGGAGGAGGTACCTCACTGTAGGTCTGTGCTGGCAGCACCAACGGGATTTTGCAGCCAGGATGCTAAGAAGCAGGGAAATATTAAACAAAGGAGAGAGCAGACGTTGAAAAATACCTGCTGGCCCAAAGCTGAGGCTCCATATGCCCCACTCTCTCCTGACTGCTGGCTGGCCAGCCCGCATGCTCTCTCAGGTCCGAGCGCACAAACAGATGCAGCGCACGCTTCACTGAGGACAAGCCAGCAAGAGTAATCCTGGCCTACTTTTCAGCCCGGAGCGTCCTGAAGCACCGGCTGCACACACTGCGGAGGATGTGAGGGGTCTGCACGAGGTGGACAAAGACGGAACTAAGGCTGTGCACTGCAGAGATTCAAAAAACTCCAGGACAGATTTAAAGACTGGCTACTTCTGAAGGATGAAATTAGGTTTTACGCCTAAGAATATTGAGAATATTTGAAAACTGAAGAACCAAAAACAAGGAGGAAACCTTCTGTTTGAGACTATCAAACAAACATAAAATGTTATAACCTGGTTCCACTTAGTTTTTTGTTAAGACTAAGACTTAAAAGAGCACCTATCCTTTTTAAGATCTCTACAATTATTAAAGCCCCACTCCGAACATCTTATGATCTATTTTAAAGGCATTCCCAGTGGTCTTTTAATTATAATATTTAACCAAAATCAAAAACCCTGTGTCGTTTTTGAGGACATCGTTTTTGCAGAACGGCAGGAGTTCATTACAACAGGGGTTCTCAACCTTTTGGACACTAGGGCCCAATTTTTCCAGTACTAAGTGATTCGAGGCCCATTCAAATAATAACATGCTAATTTAAACTGATCTATGTTTTGTTTGATTTGTATTTAATATTTAAATCAAGTCCTTTCATGGTTTATCATTGGATAACGTTAGGCCACACTCAACACACTGGGCTCTGCCTCACTGCCTCCATTTCACAAAGCCAAAATGTATAAAATCAGGGTTGTATTTGTGTATAAATTTAACCTTTGAAGAGGGACTTGCACAATGTTTTCTTCATTTTTTTCATTTTAAGAACTTCTCCATGTCTCCTGTGACTGACTTCCTTTTCTCCTGTGTAACAGTTTTGAGATGGTTGAATGCAGCAAAATGAATCCACCACACTTGGAATCAGGATCTTCAGTTTATTCTATAACAAAAAGCATCGGAGCATAATTACCAGACAGGCACGTCAACGGCACTCTCTGCTGCTCTCTGCAGTGAGTCAGAGGATAGAGAAAAAATCTTTAGCAGGTTTAACACAAATAAAATGGACATTGTGCCAATCAATCTGCGGTAAGACTCCTAGACAAGTTAGTAATATGTTAAAGTTACTCTTTCACAGAGTTTGGAGTGAATTGGACTGTCTTAACGTTAACGTCATTAACAGAGAGAACATTTTAGTATGTCTTACCATCAATCAGATCTCCTAGCGTTTGCCCATGAAACTGCAGCAGCATGGCACTCAGTGCGTCAGCAATAAGTGGCACGTGTGCCCCCCTTCCCCCCCTACAGTGGCTCGATAGGAACTAAGACGTCAAACTTATAGCAGCAAGAAATTTAGTATTAAAAAAGCCTTATAAAAAAAAACAAGTGGGGAAGGTTTTGAGAATGTTTACTCGTTTTATAATATTTTTTTCACTTAGCTACACTGCATTTTGGCGAATGCTACAACACCTGACTGACACCTCACTACCTCCAAGTGGTATGAAGCTGTATCCAGATCCCACGGCCCTCGCGGCCCACAGGTTCAGAACCTTTTTTTTTTGGCGCTCATAGGCCAAGATTGGGCCGCGGCCCCATGGTTAAGAATCAATGCATTCGAAATTCCAGCATTGGGGTGGAAACATCATGGGTTGTGGGTGGGACTGTTGGCACAGAGTAAAGCCACCCCTACTTCCCATCATACATCTGTTTACACTTTTTCTCACAAGCTTAAAGCCCATCACATGCCCAATTTAACATTACCGGTGCAACTAAAATGGCAAGCAATGTTGGAGCTATCCAGACGTACAGTTTAGAGTCAGATTCCAGCTCAGGTGAGGAAAACAAAGACGTTCATGGATCTAGTCGTCTACAAGTGGATGATCAGAATGGAGCGGAGCAGCAGCAATTTGAGAAAAGAAATACTCAGAAATGCAATTTCATCAAATATAATATCATCAAAAAAATATTGTTAAGGATGACAGTATATTTTTGCAGAAAATTCAGTGAAGTGGTTTTGTTTTGTTTGTTTTTGGTAGTTTTTTTGTAGCTGGGGATAGGATGTGTGGGAACTGTTAAAAATTAAAGACCATTGTACTTTGACTCATAAAATTCTAATAATTACAAAAGTGTTAAAAAAATGTCCCAAGAACATGTTCAAAACATCAAAAACATCATTTTCAGCAGAGTGGGTCTTTAATGAAAGCACAGTAGGCCAAAAAGTATTTGTCAGTAGCTAGTTTACCAAGTTGTACCACTTCAAAAGAGAAGAGGTCTCTAATGTCTATCACAGAAACACTTTAAGTGTGAGAGACAGAATGTAAAAAAAAAAGAATCCAAGAAATCCCATTGCATGATTTTTTTTAAATATATAATTAGTATAAATGGTGCAGAACATAAAAATGTGGTCAACAGCCAAAGTTCACTTCAGTATCTGATAATGTAGCCCTGGCTGTCAATGACAAAGGTAAAATATTTCCTTTAGATTTCCACAAGGTTTCCACTGCAGCTGTTTCCTTGGTCCATTCATCCATACAGATCTTCTCAAGAGTTGTGATGTTTTTGGTTTCTGTCCCTCCACAGATTCTCTTTTGGATTTCGGTCCAGTGACCAGGTAGGCCACTCCAGAACCTTCAAATGGTTACAGGTTTCCGTTCCTTCATTGCCTGAGTGATGTGTTTGGGGTCATCGTCATGCTGGAAGATCCATTCACGTTTCATCCTCAATGCTTTCACTGATTGAAGGTTTATGAAGATCAGTCTTCCTGTTCCCTTTGCAGAGAAACAGCCCCAAATAATGATGTTTCCACCCCCCTTCTTCACAGTGGTGTTCTTCTGATATGACTCAACATTTTTCCCCCTCTAAACTGAAACTTGGTGGTTTCTAATTTCTGTTTTGGTTTCATATGACCACATGACCTTCTTCTAATCCTCGTCTGGATCATCGAGATGGTCTCTGGTAAACTTTAGAGAAGTCTGGACATGTGCTGACTTTTGTTTACACCTTGTTTATTCTTCAAATCATACAAGATATAGACTCTAAATCAAATGCTGCCACATGGCTTTTGCAGCTGAAGGTCGACGTAACATGAAGCTTTACCCACAAACTTTTCCTCCCTGAGAAGATTCAAACTGTGATTTCCCTAATTCCAGAATCTTAACTCTTCCACCTTTAGCTGAGACACGCCAGGGATATGGATGTTTTTAGTCAGCGCAAACACTTCGACACAGAGTTGAACCTTCGAGGTTTTAACCACAGAAGCGAGTTCAGAGGAAATAATATCTTACTGACCTCATGACAAACCGAGCAGTTAAGTACTTTTGTCTCCTGAGCCCACTGAGACTCACCTCTTGGCATCGTGTTCAATTTCCAGAAATAATCATCCAATAATCCCAGACCCACACGTTCAAAGGATGTAATTATATTTTTTCCCCTTTTTCTACAATTGTAAACCCTTCGGGGGTGTGACACAGTAACCTCCCATGTGCCGAACGCCGCTGAAGGAAATGGAATTTAGAAAGGCATTATTTAAAAGATGAGTGAATGACAGGGTGGAGGCACCAAAGCAAACTCCTGCTTATGAATCTGCATATTCATGTGTGGACCCCACTTTGAGTCAAAGACAATGGCGCTCCAAAGTTTGCTGACCCCTCTGGCTGAGTTCACCCCATCCCATACAAAGATGAATTTTACGCTGAGGCCAAGTCTGGGAAGGGTTGGAGGAAAACTCCAGCACCCCTGAGCGTCCCTGAATCACACAGACAGGAAGTCGACCTGCAGGAAGCCCTGTTCCTATGGCGATTCCCATGAGTTCCCACTATTCCACTGGCTGGCATGTCGGAGCACCGTCGCACCCCCTCCGATCAGGTCATAAAGACGCGAGAGGGAGGCTGAGAGCGAGACAGACGGAGACGGGAAGAGCCGATATTGCATTCAGCGTCACAACATGACCCAGATAAAAGTAGATTGGCCTTTTGGAGGCAACAAAAATCGCCTTTGTCTCAGAAGTTACAAAAAGACAAAATACGGAGAAGGTTAATCCTTTACAAGTAGGATCAGAGGATCCATTCTTAAAGGAACAGAGGAAAATACATCTGCCTTCTCTTTTAATTGAACTTTTGTGTACCCACAGTCAGAACACGCATGTGACAAAGGCAGACAGGGACTGATATTTCCTCACGAACATACAAGCACTAACGACAAAGAAATAGAGGAAAGTCTACAGGAGAGGACAGTCGGTCTGCAGCGAAAAAGAAAGAGGAGGAACAGCAGTCTGGAGCTTTCATCAGTAAATCATAGCTGAAGGAGCGTGCAGCCTGCATAACCAATCCCATCTGTGAATGCTATCCCAGGCCGGCTCAGGCTGCCGGGCTTACAGCCCCCAAATGTTCAGTTTCATGACCTGCTAGAAAAGCACACAGCGCCTGCTTGGTATCAGGGCTGAGACTGATGATAAAAGCCTGTTTGTGTCCAGAAAACAGAACATCCTCTGAATCTTTGGCTTGGATGAGATCCTAAAAAGTGCTTGGAAACTTTTGAAATAAAAGTTAGAGAACATTTTCATGTATTTACATTTAGTCATGTATGTATTTATTCACTCCAAATATGAGACAGACTGGTTTACAAGTAACGTTAGTAAACATTTATTCAGCTTCAAATCAGTTTTTAACCCTTGTGCTATCTTGGATGACCCCACCCTTACTTTGACATGTTCTCCCTACCATGACAAATGTGGATACAGGTGGAAAAATTTCATGTAATCCACTGAACCAGTGAAGATCACAAAAAATTGAAAAAAAAAAAAGGTTCAGAGCTCTGTCTAGTGAATCTATATGACCCAACTCCCAACGGTAAAGTGCCTAGGATAGCACAAGGGTTACAGGCTCTGTTTTCAGAATCATCTTATTCTCTTCGGCATTGTGAGTGGAAGTGGAGGGCAGCTGAAGCGCTGCATTATGGGATCTTTAGTGATAATGCTATCAGTGCTACATTTCGCTGTGCCATTAATAACAATAGTATAAAATGATCTTGCAGACTGGATACAAATGTAGCCCGCGGGCCATGACTTAGACCAGTGCTTCTCAAATAGTGGGGCCCACCTCCCCCCTCGATATGATGCCGGGGGGGCGCGCAGTAGTAGCGGTTTTAGGCACAGGTAATACAGGCCTTTGCCCAGGGCGCAAATTTAACGGGGGGTGGTGGTGACAGCGGCTCAGTGCTTGGAAAAAAATCTGTGCCACAATTGATATGCTATTATCTGTAATAACAGTGGTCCCCAAACCCCAGGCCGCGGACCGGTACCGGTCATTTCGTACCGGGCCGCACAGAAATAAGAAATAACTTACTTTACTTCCGGTTTACTTATACCGGAATCTGAAAGATGTTTAATTTTGAAAAGTTGCCCCATTCTCTTTCACATCCATCTATGTCACCATTAACGCAGGCCAAGGCGCTCTTCTCCGTCACGTGATAGGTTACCGCTAAAATAAAACCCAGGAGCTAGCAAAATGAGTAAAAAACAAACGTCTTTGGAAAATTTCTTTGCCAAGGGGAAAATGCCCAGCCAGGAGACAGAAGACAGAAGAAGAGCCTTCAACTTCCAAAAAAAGAAAACTACATTTAATACAGTACTTCTGTCTATGTGTGGGAAGAGGGGAGGATGATGACACCTGTGCGATGTTCTATACATGCGTGTCAAAATTAAAGCTCGGGGTTTGTGTTGTCACGTGCTACAGTAATCCTCCACCAATATCTTAAAGATCGGTCCGTTAAATTGAAAAATGTGCAATAAAGTTTATTGAAAAAAAAAGGAAAAAAAAAAGACCGGTCCGTGAAAACTTTGTGCGACGTCACACCAGCCCGTGGCGCTAAATAGGTTGGGGACCACTGTGTTATAACACAGAGTTTGTGACAGCCTGAAACTGTGAACTGCCGTCCCTGCAGCTGCGCCCGTCTCCTGTCACACGTGGCTGCGTGTGTGATAGAAGGAAGGAGAGGGATAGTGGGCTCAGGCTGTGAGGTGGCACACGGAGAGCTGACTCTATTGCGCAACATCAGGATCATCACGTGCGTTTAGATGACTCATCTAATGCTAAGAATGTCATTCTTTATCAACTATTGTAGACATTTTTATGACGTGTCTTTATTTTCCTATAAATGTATTTTTTACATCTGCCCGTTGTTTAGTTGGTGTCAGTATTTAAGGACTGACAGATTTTTTATTTCAGGCACTTTAAGCTTCTTTTCTGTTTTAGACTATAACAGGGTTTCTATGTGGCAAAATAAACGTAATATTTGTTGAAAGTGGATTTATATTTCTTTCTGTCTTGTGTGAATGTTAAAAGATACAAATGTAGGTATACTTACACAGCTTTTATAGATCTATAGACCTAATATAGTGTCACCGCGGCGAGTGTGTGTGTGTGTGGGGGGGGCGTGAAACAAACTGACTTAGACACACGTGATGTAAGGTATTTTAAACCTCTTCAACCTGAGCTGGATTTCTCCAATGGTCCTCTTGCTTTCTTCAGGTATGAAACTCTGGTCCCATTGAAGTTTTCAATGATTTGTTCTCCAAGGGGAAGTGATGGTTACATGCAGATATTCGTGTCCAACTTTTTTCCCAATCACCCCTCACATACATTGTATTACACTGCCTCTGAATTCTACATCATTTGTCAACTTCCAGCGCTGACATTCTTTGGACCACCGTAACTCTTCAACCGTTTACATAATTTATGTATTTCAGCTGATTCTGAAGCGGAGAAAAGCAGCCTTGCGCAAAAGTGCCAAACACTTTACAGAGGTGAAGTGCTTACGCATTCAACAATAATCAGCTGATAGGCAACACTTCACGCTTTTCTCTGTACCAGAATCCGCTGATTTACATTGATCACCTAAATGTTATGGTATGTCAAAGAGTGTGGGTTATTTAGGTGTCGCCGGTGACATCTCTGGTGCTAAAGGATTAAGTAAATTTCAAATGAAGTTTCCAAAATTTTACATTTCTCACAATAAATCTTCACAATGATCAAAGAAATCCAAATGAACCTCCATCTGAGAAAACCCCTAATTCTCTACAGGATGAAGAAACAAGGGAATGCCCATCACATATGTATGGGACTGCTGCCAAAGCCCGGCATACCTGCTTAACTTCGGGTTGAGGGGAATGCGAAAAAGGGAAAGGGAGAGAAAGGAAGCAGAGATGCTAGAGGGAAGCAGGACTCTGGAGTTAAATATTAATCTGTGGTGATTCATCTGCTGTGGACGCCTCCAGGCTCCTTCTGCACACTGCCAGCTGTTGGCCCCTGTCTCTTGGCCCTGGACCTGGATGTGAAACCCTGAGCTGCAGCCCAGAGCATGCAAGCTTGAGCTTTCTTGGCTGTGGGAGAGATGGTGAAGGCCAGGACAGGTGGTGGTCCTCTCCGGGATGACCATATGTGTGAAAGCAGCATTTTGTACACGCGATATGGAGGTTTTTACAAATACTTCACCACTGAAACTCTTGGGGTTGAGTGGAGAAAAGTACAAGTTTAGACAAATGAGGTGCCCTTATTGAATATGTGTGAATAAAGTTAACATCCAATGATCTGGTCTTTAAAGATTCATCAGATGATACACGGAGAAAGATCTGCCTCACGACATCATTTAGCTATTTTAAAGCAGCTGTAGATCTAACGCATAAAAAAGCAGAGCGCTGCTTTTATGGCTCTGAAGTTTTTAGACCCTGGCAGGAACATTCATGCACTTTCATTGGATGGAGGGCAGCGTGCTTGTGACCCAGAGGGTCAGAAGGAGGTGGGCTGCAGTGTAGTCGCTGCCCAAAACCTATTGATTCAATGACTCCACATCAGCAGAGAGTGAGCAGCGAGCTGCAGATCCAGTAACAAGATCAGCTTCCATAACACACTGGTATGTTTACAGATGTGAAGAAGATTCAAGACAACAGTTATGACATTTATAAATGATTGACTAGGGCTGTGGATCGTAGGGGGCGATCTGATTTGATTTACAAATCAAGCTTAACAATTCACAGATCGAACCACGATTCCAAATATTTATTATATGTTTCTACAGTTCTTATATGTTTGTCTTTTTACTGAATGCATGATGATTACAATTTTACATATTAAATTACCATTGTTTCTACCCTTTTTTTTAGAACAGGGGACTCAACAAACCTGATAAAAAAAAACAAAGATTTAGATAGAAAGAAATTGTATTTGTCTCTAAAAAAAATCGAAAGTATTTTTTTCATCAACGTTCTGATTAACTTCAGCCATAAACAAATAACAAAAAATAAATTAATTAATAGTAAATTAGGCCTAATTTAAGAAAAGTAAAAGCTAGAAATCACCTGGTGTTTTCATCTGAACTGACAATAGTGTTTCCAACAGAAAACATGTTTTACAAACTGACTTTTTTAAATTTTTAATGGGAAAAAGAACTCCCATAACTTTAGAAAAACATTTTACAGTCACGTTCAGGTACGGCCTCTCCAACATGCCTTCAGTCACATGATGTCACATGAGACCTTTGTAATATTTTTACATTTACATTTATTACATTTTTT
This sequence comes from Oryzias curvinotus, assembly GCA_023969325.1. NCBI lineage: Eukaryota > Metazoa > Chordata > Actinopteri > Beloniformes > Adrianichthyidae > Oryzias > Oryzias curvinotus. Next base: position 15,707,658 of record CM043720.1, on the reverse strand, counting down.
ATTCTAATAGCTAACTCTATTGAACTCTTCAACCCAATTCCTCCAGATCCTCCACCCGGCCTGTTTTCCAGCTCTCACCTGGATCATGTGGGTTAAATGTTTTTCAATGTGGAAACAGCTGAGTCAGCATACAGCGACAGCGGGTCAGGGGAGAGCTGGAAAGACAGCAGCCGCATCTGGGGTACCAGAGTCGGGCAGCCCTGATCTAAAGTCAATACTGAACAGTAGAAGGCAGGCAGATCAAATGTACAGTGTTGCACTGCATTCAGATGTGGAGGGAGTTGCAGAAATCATTTACATCTGCTGAAAGAGTTTAATAAATCTGTAGTTCAAAAATGAAGTATAAAATCCCAAACAATTCAAACAGAGGTCTCGGACTTCAGGTACAAGTCAAACACATCACTGCAGGTGCAAGTTTCCCTATCTGGTCAATGGGTTTAGATCAGGGTGGCCAACCCTGGTCCTCAAGAGCCTCAATCCTGTCTGTTTTCCAGCTCTCCCTGGACTGCTTGATGCTGATAACCTAAATCAGTTGTGTTCAGTCAATCAGGATGTGAAATCACTTAAGTCAGCTAATCAACAGCACGCTGGTGAGGGAGAGCTGGAAAACAGGCAGGGTTGAGACTCTTGAGGACCAGGGTTGGCCACCCCTGGTTTAGATGAACATAATAAACAGAACCAGCAGTTAACCAAAAGATCATGGATAGAATCTGCAGAGATTGCAGTGCAAGCTCAGGTGTGACGTGACAGAACAAGGTGAAGTCAAGTGTGCGTGAAGGCAAAGTGCTCTGGAACAGAACCGTGTTCATCTGCAAAGGAAGCATCTGCACGCCGGGCAGACAAGCAGCGCTGGAATCCTTTGGATGAGGACAATCAGGACCCAGAGAGTCTGTTCCATCAAATGCAGGAAAGCGCTTCAGAAGCAACCGAGGACGGACAGATTAGAGAGCAGAAGAAAGCAAAAACGCTGGGTCATGAATTATAGAGCAGATCACTTTCGTCTGAGTCCAGGGAGCACAGACTCCCCCCTACCCCCCTCTGCCTGTTCACGGCCTGTCTGGTTTGCGGGAAGCCACCAGGGACGGCGATTTATGGCCGATTGAAGCAGCACCAACTTCTCTCAGAAGGCAACGAGTGGATCATAGCAACCAGGGCGTATAAACCCCCCCCCCCCCCCCCCCCGTGCTTTATGTAGTGCTAAGTGTACAATAGTAATCAGGATAGGAGAGGGCTGTGCTGATCATTAAGGGAAAAGGCTATATAAAGAATTCATAATGGGATTAGCCCACGGCGAATGGAGGAAGACAGAGGAGACATGATCGTGGGGGGGTGGATGTCTGGAGGACGAGGGAGGGGTGGCATGATGCTGGAATTAAATCACCCATCAAATTGCACTGAGGAATTTTAATTTACAGGTTAATGTCATATTGTGTGACTAATCACAGCCAAACAGCAAGAACTGGGGAAAATCAGGGATGGCTGCCACAAACTGGAAGTTCTGTGCGACAATTCTGATGAAAATGCACGGCCGCTCGCTTGGGGTTTTAACTTCCGGTAAAGGCCTAGACCAGCTACTTGTACTGGTGTACACAATCAACCAAGGCATTCTCCTGGCTCTCCATCCTTTTATGTCCCAGAGGATCAGACTTGACATCACTCATTCTTTCTGGAGTGTCTCGCTCAGCGGAGCTTCTTCCCTGCAGCTGCAGCCGTCTTTCAAACCCATTAGTGATTAATAATCCGTTAAAATGAGGAGTATCACTCTCTTTGCTAACACCTTTTTTACTTTCCTTCTCGTGGATTCAAGCGCACGCTCCAGAAAAAAACTCGCAAACGTTGAGGGGAACTTCCAGCTGTCGATTGAAAAGTGTGACAAAACATCTACAAAAACATGGATGAGACACTAAAATGTTTTAAAGTAGCAGAAAAAATGTGCAAATGTGCATAATAGCAGCAAACAAATTCACAGATTCTGAAAGAAGGGGAAATAGTTGGACTCAGTTTTCACATCATAAAGGACGCATTTTCAGTTCAAAATCCGTTCCCATACACGAACAAACCCCCATTATTGCCTCTAATGTTAAGGATTAGAACTCACCACTAATGAAAACCCTAATTTTAATCTGACATAAAATTTATGAAAGCCATTAAAAGCACTCCTAACAGCAAAGTTGAGCCACTCAATTCTTAGTTGGAGCTCCATTTGCATGAACTGCTGCGTTATCGTCAGTTTAAGTTCATGTTTAAGGATCTGTCTGTGTGAAGGGTCGTGAATTTCGGACTCCAAAAGCCTCCCATCAACATTTTCCAAAAGTGTGCAGTTATTTATGTTCCTTTTTACTTTTGAGAGCAAATTTTAATTCATCCTCTGTAAAATATCTACAGCTGCTGTAAACTTTATTTGTACACTAAATTTGGTGTGGAAACCAATAAAATGTTACATAGATTTTTCATTAACCCAAAACTGTCAAAGTGGAAGCTAAAAAATCAGAAGCCAACTTCCGCCTCTACTGACTACAGGGAGTGCAGAATTATTAGGCAAGTTGTATTTTTGAGGATTAATTTGATTATTGAAGAACCATCATGTTCTCAATGAATCCAAAAACTCATTTAGCGGGATATCTGTGTGTGCAGGTGACTATTACTGTGCATAGTTATTTGGCAACTTAACAAAAAACAAATATGTACCCATTTCAATTATTTATTTTCACCAGTGAAACCAATATAACATCTCAACATTCACAGTAAAATATACATTTCTGACATTCAAACAAAACAAAAACAAATCAGTGACCAATATAGCCACCTTTCTTTGCAAGGACACTCAAAAGCCTGCCATCCATGGATTCTGTCAGTGTTTTGATCTGTTCACCATCAACATTGCGTGCAGCAGCAACCACAGCCTCCCAGACACTGTTCAGAGAGGTAGACTGTTTTCCCTCCTTGTAAATCTCACATTCAGATCAGGTGAACAAGGAGGCTAAGTCATTAGTTTTTCTTCTTTTAGACCCTTTCTTGCCAGCCACACTGTGGAGTACTTGTACGCGTGTGATGGAGCATTGTCCTGCATGACAATCATGCAGACTTCTTCCTGAAGGTGTCTTCCAGAAACTGGCAGTAGGACTGGGAGTTGAGCTAGACTCCATCCTCAACCCGAAAAGGCCCCACAAGCTCATCTTTGATGATACCAGCCCAAACCAGGACTCCACCTCCACCTTGCTGGGCGCTGAGTCAGACTGGAGCTCTCTGCCCTTTACCGATCCAGCCACGGGCCCATCCATCTGGCCCATCAAGACTCCCTATCATTCTATCAGTCCATAAAACCTTAGAAAAATCAGTCTTGAGATATTTCTTTGGCCAGTCCTGACTAACAACTTGTGTGTCTTGTTCAGTGGTGGTCATTTTTCAGCCTTTCTTACTTTGGCCATGTCTCTGAGTATTGCACACCTTGTGCTTTTGGGCACTCCAGTGATGTTGCAGCTCTGAAATATGGCAAAACTGGGGGGAAGTGGCATCTTGGCAGCTGTACGCTTGACCTTTCTCAGTTCACGGGCAGTTATTTTGCGCCTTGGTTTTTCCACACACTTCTTGCGACCCTGTTGACTACTTTGAATGAAACGCTTGATTGTTGGATGATCACGCTTCAGGAGCTTGGCAATTTTAAGAGTGCTGCATCCCTCTGCAAGATATCTCCCTATTTTTGATTTTTCAGAGCCTGTCAAGTCCTTCTTTGGACCCATTTTGCCCAAGGAAAGGACGTTGCCTAATAATTATGCACACCTGATATAGGGTGTTGATGTCATTAAACCACACCCGTTCTCATTACTGAGATGCACATCACCTAATATGCTTAATTGGTAGTAGGCTGTCGAGCCTATACAGCTTGGAGTTAGACAACATGCATGAAGAAGATGATGTAGTCAAAATACTCATTTGCCTAATAATTCTGCACTCCCTGCATTAAGGTGCAACCATTAAATAAAGAAATAGGTAATTAAAACTGGTATTTTCTAAATATAATCATAAACGCGAATCCACCATTTGAACAACTTTATTAGCAGCATTCTTGTAACATTAGACAGCTGGTTGCAAAATATTATGTATTATTATGGTGTGTGGGAACAACTATCATAATTAATCCATTTTGGAGTAGACTCCTAGGTTTTGTCTGTTAAATGTTGTGTGTCTGTTTCCTTTTTCTATAAAGTCGGTCAGGGTCTTTTGTTTCCTCACTGGCTCTTTTCGGCTGATAGAAACTTTCTAAACATGTTTGTTTTTCGTCATGTAGGTAAATGTAGGTCGAGACTTTTTTTCTATGTACCAACTGTCCCACGAAGGTGGGTGACCACTGATTTACAGTATTTTCCACAATCCAGACTCTGTGAGTCTTAATAAACCTTTTATACTGTTATCAGCTGTACATTATACTCCTAAAACACAAATCTGTCTTCTATAAAATTAAAATTAGGGGATCGAATTAGTCAAATAATAAACATTTTGGTTAATGCAGTGGAATGCATCTGTATAAAGGAACTGGTTACGACAAAAAAGTTTAAATTTTGTTTAAACTTTTAAAACCTCCAATCTTGACTTAAAGGTAATGCCACTTTGATTAATCAGAGCTTGTGTGATTTAAATAAAGTGACTGTTACGATCATTCACAAAGTGAATGATGACAGAGATTGGAGATGAAAAATCTTTTATTTCTTCATGTAAAGGGTCCAGTGGTCCCTTGTTTATCACAAGGGTTACATTCTAAAAGTATTAGGCGAAATTTGGGAAGTTGGATTCCAGATGTTTTGAGGCTGTTTTAAGGCCCTTTATAAACTGTAATTTTGTTTCACTTTTGGCTTTTCCCATCAGGGGTTGCCACAGCGAATGAGTTGCATGGTAAACGTGGCAATGTTTTATGCCGGATGCCCTTCCTGACGCAACCCTCTCAAGGCAACCGGGCTGCGGACCGGCACAGAGGTGGAGAGGGACACAGGGAGCAGCTCGGATTTGAACCTGGGTTTCACAGAGGGAAGGCACCGCAAACCAGCACGAGCTAAACCGGCTCCCCCTTTATAAACTGTAATAATTTTTATAAACATTATTATTGAACTGATTTGCTGCTTATTTTTGCTGTAATACTTGACTTCAGTAAAATCAATTGTAAAACTTGAGACTCTGGTTTCCCTTATAACGAGCAGAGCGATTCCTGTTTGGGGTTTCTTTGCTTGTTCTCCTGAAATAATTGCTTTTTTTTGTTTGTTTTTAAATGTACTCCCTTTGCACTTTTGATCCTTAAAAATGTTCTTAGATTTGTGAGTTGAACTATCTGAGAAGTCTCCCTCATCACTTTTGAGGACTGGAACAAACACTGGTCCAAAAAAAACCTGCCCCTTTGTGCTGAAAGCCAAAGCATTCTGGTCCTTTTGGACTTCGATGGACACAAACACTAAATCATCTTGAGCCCTTCAAGTCAGCCACGTTCCTTTTCTGTGGCTTTTGTGTTGCGAGATGAAAGTGAACAGAAGGTTGCTGGAGTCTCTCAGTTGTAGCAGCAGCCTGTTCAGCACTAATTTTATCTCGGGCCTTGGCTGCGCTCATCACTGCAGCAGACCGGGGGGAGGACTTTATTACAGCCACAGCTCGTTAGCTTGAGTGGTTTTAATGAAGCAACGTGGCGATCAGACAGAAATCATGCTGCCAGGGCCCCACGTCATTAAGCCGGCCTTTAATTACGCTGATATATGGCTGGGATGGGTCTCGACCACCAAGAATTTCTGGACTCCAGACTCCGTTTCCCCTCACACCAAACCCTCCATACATTTCAATCACACTCATTGTGAATCTAACTGAACATACGTGTGCATTTTTGAGTTCCTCCCAGACTTTGGGGCGTAAAAACACCTCTGAAACTGCATTTAGACCTTCATCACAGAACCCTTTGATGGCTCATTTCTCTGCTTGGAATCCCGGTGAAGGAACATCCGACACTCGGAAAAGCAACTCAACTTGGTGACAAAGGGCTTGAAAATGGACCTGTTAAGTGTCATCACTATTCATGAGTTGACTTCCAAAAGCGTTCCCCTGGAGCGAGGAGCCAGGCAGGCGTCCAGCAGACCTTCGAGGGGTGTAAAAATTAGCCGAACATCTGATTTCTGGAGTCAAACACCAACTGGAATCAACAACTTTCTCTCCCCGGAGTGAACAGTGGTATTCCTTTCCTGCTTCTCTACATCCTCCATTATTCAACTCCCAACAAAACCCGGTTATATAAGAAGGGGCCAGAAGTTCTTGGGAGATTTGGAGAGCTCAGCACCAGACATCTTCACTCTGCCGTAATTGGTTTTGCTTCTGAAAGGCCATCATTTTCTTTCAGGCCCATTAACTATAATGCAGCAGGATTAGTTCACACTCAGTAGGATTGCTGTGTTGTCGTTAAATTCAATTTAACAGGGCGCACACCAGTGGTAATTACAGCTGACCCCTCCTTCATGTCAGTTTGGTCACTAAAATCAGAGTTGAGCAATTATTTTTCTTTTTTTTGTATGACTGTCTGCCTTGCTTCATTATTCGCAATAAAATCTAACAGCAAGTTTACAACGAGAGTTCAGCTGTTCCGCTCACTTATTACAGTTTAAAACAAGAAGCATCTTCAGGAGAAAAGAACCGAAGATTGGAGTTCAGCAAACCTTTGAGAACACCCATCAGCCCTGCACAGACGGAGGAGTCAGAGAGTCGCTACAAGACCAGGAACAAGAAAAACAGATGAAGATGTTGCCAGAATTCTGGCACCTTCAGTCCAGCTTTGATCAATCACAATCTCAGTTCTCCATTTGTTTGTCTACATTACATTGAGTGCCATGGGTTGTTTTTTTTTTTTGGGACTTGTACTCTTGAGAGACCCGGTTTGTATAATTTTCATTGCCAACATACGTACAGACAATGAAAGAAATCTTCTTGTTTTTGCTAATTAACACTTTTTTTTGTGCGTAGTTGATGATTGTTGAAGGAAGCGTACACCCAAAGCAAAATGGTGGTCAATCTTTTTTTTTCTAGTTGGATACATTTACAATTTCAGATTCTTTTTTAAATTCTGAAATAAATACAGACCTTTCCTTGTGTTAAGCCTTTAACACCAGCTTTAGCTCCAGTGTTGGCATTCTTTGAACTACCGTATCTCTTCAATGTTTTACTAAATTAAGGCGTTTCCAACGGATTCTAAAGCAACTTTGCACTGATATGCAAAGTGTTTATGTAATCAATGTAAACCAGATGATTCAGATGTGTTTTTATGCAAAGCATACGCTTTTTCTGTGCATCAGAATCTGTTGAAATTGCGTAAATTGCCTAAATGGCCCAAAAGTTAGGGTAGTTCAAAGAGTTTGGTTTAGTCTTTGTCAAATGTTTGAGTCCCCCCCATGTTTGTAAAGTGGTTTGATCTATATGTGTTCTGCCAGGTGTGTCTTCTGATTAGGTACGTTTATTTCTATTAGTTGGTTGTGTTAACACTTATTTACCTGACTTTTTCTGTTTTTGTTGTTCTCTTTCTAAGGCCCAGTTTATATACTTTCTACCTTTTATGGCAAATAATCTTCATTTTGATACATTTTCTGTAGTCCTCATTTGATTGCTCAGTCAGATAAAGATCATCATCATTTGTAGAGGGGGATGGCAACGACTTAAAATTACTTTGTCAAAGACACTTAATTAACTTTTTGTAAATTTTTACTCCTCAGATAAGTTTTTCCGCACCCCAGATTTATGATAAACTACTATTCTTACTCTGTTACATTAAGCTGTGTTTGTCTAGTTTATTTTTCTTTTGTACCATTTCTTTGGGGAAACACTATAAAATCTGTATTTGAAACATTCTGAAGCATCCATGTTAATTTTTCTTTGGAGGCATACTGAACCACTAGATAGTTGCTTCCTGCTATATCGCGGTGCATCTATGGCAGTATCACTGTTTTGTAGATTTTTTCAGTCCAATTCTGCATGCTTTTTTTAACAGATATTTTACAGGGGATGATACAGTGCACTTTGTTCTGCGTAATCATTGTCCGTTGACCTTGTCAATCAATCTCTTCCATGCCATGTCTCCTGAACAAAATGTGTTCAGTTTTCCAAATTTACACAAATCCTTGATTGTGCATAAATCTTTTGTTTCTTTCTATAAAACTGGACTTGTTTTTCTGCAAAGGTTTGAACTTTGTGAGTTTAAATACAAGAGAAAACTGTGAAAATGTTGATGTCTCTCTGAGAAAAGTGTATAAATTGCGGAGTGTAAGGTTTTAAAACCTTAAAACATATTTCAGTCAGACAACTCTTGCAGAAGAATATTTATTTCACAACATCTTTAGGTTTTCACAACATCTTTAGGTTGGCAATCACAATTTGATTCACAACTTCGTTTTGGCATAAGGCTCCGTTCAATTCCTTGAGACAATTATTTTTTCCATACACTTTTGGGTAACAAAACCCCCAACACCAAGATCATCCAGAAGAAGAAGATGTGAATGTATAATCAGTGTGTAAATAAGATGAGGTGTGTTTTCGGCGGCATTCCATTTTCACTTCATTTCATTTCATTTTCCAGTATGACTGCTATGTGTTTACCCGGTACCATTGACCGTTGGGCCGCTCCCTTCGAGAACCACTCTACGAAGGGAACATACTATCTAGTGTATCTGCTATGTGTTTACCCGGCACCATTGACCGTTGGGCCGCTCCCGTTCACCAGGGGAGCATACTATCTGAAGAGAGAGGGAAGAATGAAGGGGAGCCAACAGATTACACAACCTGATTCAATTTTAACACCAATGCAGACAATACTCATCATTCGCGGCTTCCACCTGGCTTAACATATTCATCATTTAAACCAGACTTATTTTTTCTTTGAGCTGCTAATATTTTATCAGAATTTAATCTAACATATCTATGAAAAGCGGAGGAGGACCACCTTCCCATTGCTTTTAGCGGAGATGATGGCACATGAAGAGCAGCAGTCGTAGCAGCGCCTATTCTCAGGGAGTGCAGGGTGTAAAGGTCTGACGGAAGACCGCAGGACTAGCAGACGTCTTTGCAGCACCAGATCAAGGAATGCGGGGTGACATCATTCGCCGGAAACGGAGAGCAGACAGGGAAGTAGGGGTTCGCCGGCTCAGGGTGCAATGCATAGATAAAGAAAAAGCATAATTAGTCTCGGCAAAGAATATAGAAATAACCCAGAAACCGCTCAGTTTTAAATTCTTAATATAAATGGAATAACAGTGCTTTTAAAGAACAATTCTGAGAAGTGAAATTTAGTGGGTAATTAGGTAAAATCCCTTTATGGATTCATCGCACCATAAAACCGCCAGAATCACAAATTCCAGCAAAGAAGTGATAGAGAAATATAGAACCTGCAAAAAAAAAAAATCTTGACACCAATTTTATGTACACTAATGTAAGAGAAGTAACCTTTGACAATTCCAGAGGGACGCACCTTAAGAAGTTCATCGAGGAGCAGGCGATGAAAGGGTAACCAAAGACCAAGAATATTTGTAGATGAGGCAGGCCAACATCCCACGTAGCTATGGATCGCAGCTCGGACGGTTATGATATCAGTGGTCCTCAAATAGGTGGACAACAAAGCACAGACTATTGAAGTTTTAATTAGCCAAGGGCGTCTGGATACTGCACAAGAAGAACTTCAGATCCACGAGGGATCGTAGGTTTAAGTATTTTAGCTAGACTGAACCTTAGCATTTAGAGGCGGAGAATAACAAGCCTCTAAAGGAGATGCCTCTATCCGAGTATCATCTGCTTAAGCAGGGCAGATAGACTAATGGACACAAGATTTAACATCTTGAACTAAGCTTGAGAGAGTGTAAGTGATAATTCTCCGGTCAGGGTTAAAATTGCTCATGGTATCATTAAACGCTACCCAGTCAACCAATGACACATAAGACTATCATTTCACATAGAAACAGCCTCAATATAATCTCCATGGCTGAATTCTCTAACCACACGATCCCATTAGAGCTGTGAATTCAGGCAGCCGGACAAACACAAACCACTCTTCATAAATCTTTCCCCCCAAAACCAGAAGGCACAGCCTCAGAAGAACAAGTGGGGGGAGTCTGAAGACACGACAGTCATTACCATAATAAAACCACTCCAAGCATAGAGAGGGAAAGATCAAACGCAAAACAGGAAAATCCAGAACTGGAACATGCGGCCCAGGATCGAGCTACTCAGTACAAGAACACAAGATGAACAAAGTACCGTGGGACCAAAGCCACTGCAAATTACAGGTGGCCCAATCATTGACAAATCATTCAACCAAAGAATGAATAAATAATACACTGCACAAAGCTAGAGATGACATAATGGGGAGCGGCAAGCATCAATGAACCGTCCAGATCCATAGAAGAAAATAAATCCGGAAGAGTGGAGGACCATACAGTATAGACAACGTGGAAACCCAGATTCGAGATAAAGTTTTTCCACAGAGATTCAAAAGACCAGGGATACAGGAAAGTTGGCCGCCGAGAAATCATCAATAACTTGCAAAATGAAAGGGGCCAACTGAATGCCAAAGACGCCACTGAGAGGCATAGAGGCAGAACAGTGAGAACATCGGCGATAACAGTCATCCTCAGCCGTATATCGCGTTCAGAGGAAAATCGTGGAGACAGCATGGGCAGCTGAAGAAAATACACACCAATCCTGAAGGCGCATGGGGAACCAGGCCACTGATGCCCAGAAGATGAACTGCGAGGCGCTAACAGGTCCAGAGCAAGTCACGTCAACCCGAACACTTCCTAGGGGCCACACTCAGTGGCGGCTTTGAAGACGATGCCCCGGAAGAATCCATCACATAACCCCTACAAACCTCCAAACCAAACCAAACCAGAGAGAGAACAACAAATTAACTGTCCAGCCGAGAAAACAAGGCCACGACGAGACTAACACACTCACTAATGCGGCCGACGCAAGACCCTGAAGACAGGGCAGGATCCACTGGGGTACACAGAGCGGGGGAAAACAGGCGGAGCGGAACCAGATGCAGCACGTGCGGAGGCAACGACCGAGGATCGCTGAATGAATAAAATAAGCCATAGACGCTGCATAAGAGAGACCTATCATAGGGAAATGTGAGTGGAAATAATGCTGGACATGACACTCAATCGGTAGTTGAAAAATAGGCTTTAAAATATATATTTTAAAATCTGATTCTGATCGAGTGAGTTCCTCACCACCTACAAACCTCACTGCACGTCACTACTGCAGATCCACCTGCAGATTGGATGCGAAAGGCCAATATCTGTTGGCTTGTGAGGGTGAAGGATCTGAGAGGCGGAGCTATTGTTGAGCACCATACAGGTTTTCCCATTTTCACCCACAGATAGCCCTTATCTAACCATATAAAGTTGTGACTAAGGTTATAGAGGTTTTAACAGTGCAGTCATGGTTCTAAATATAAAGTTTTTCGCAAGTTGAGGATTTTATTTATGCCACAAAGCAGATTTGTAGACTTTATGCTGCGTATTCCATTCTAATCTTTTGTAAAAAAAAATATTAAAAAGATTTTTTTCAATTCCCCAGCATTTCAAATGTTGTTTTTTTCAAAATATTCTTATTTGCATATTATGCTGAGCTTTTCTCACCTTTTTTTTATGTTCTCCGTGTGTTGATCCTGCTTCATTTTAGTTCAGGTTAACATGTTCATCACTATTTCAGAATAAAAGCATGTCTCCTCTGCATTTTAAAAGACAAACCTGTAAAAAAGGTTTAAAAATCTGAGTAAACCCTAGATCACTGTCGCTGGGTGATTTTCACCTGAGCAAAACTATGTACATTAATTTCAATATGCCGCGCGTCAAGGAGTCTATGCCTTCCCCAGGGAAATCTCACATGTCCCAGGAATGGGTGGACCAAAGACCAAGTTTCTAGTATCATTTTATTATTTTTTAGAAATGTTTTGCTCTCAAATTTGAAATTTTCAGTAATTTTTTAGCATGTTTTTAGGAACTTATGTTTTTCTTTTTCCTTTTGTTACACATACCACACTTGAAAATAAAATAAAAACACTCCAGTTTCTCATGTGTTGTCATGTTTCGATCTATTTTTTATAACAAGTACTTTTTTGGGGGGTATATTATATCAGGTAAAACTTTCCTGCCAAAAGTGATGATGTAACTTTATAGTGAAAGTGTTCTAGGGTCAAACAGATCTACTTGTTACTAACTTCCAAACCAAGCTCAGTGTGTGCTGCAGCACCAACTGCTTCAATCTACACAGACAGCAATGCTGGTATTTCCCTTTAAACCTTCGAACATAAACTGAACCTCATCGTTCCCTCAGCTGGACGAGCTAGAGAACATTTGCACAGGATGCAGGTAAAAGATTCATTATTCAGCCCCTGGAATGGGCCAAAAAGGGGCCCACCAATGGCTTTTACCTAACTAGCTCCTAAAAGCCTCCCAAGAAAAATACCTGCATTACCGAGCCATGCGGTAGGGAAAGTGTTCACTATAGCAGCACTCCCAGGACCTGAATAAAAGATGAAATATTGAACATAGACTGTGGGGTTTTAAGTTTATTATTTAGGCCAGAATGGTCTAATTGCACTAATGCAATGGAGTACCTTCTCAAGCAAGGTACAGTCTGCTGGGTTCCTTTCATGCAGAGCTGCACGCATCTCTCCACTGAGGACTGAGTGATAGCACTGTACTGTACATCCAAGGCGGAGAATTTAATTACTTTTAAGTTTGTGAAGTTTTACAGACTCCTAAATGTTTTAGATGCAGGGCTCTTTACCTGAATAAGGAGGTGGAAGAGGGGGCTCATCTGAATGCAGAAGTTTCTAATGCAGAGAATCGTGCCGCCTTCATTATTTATGAGCAAAGCTCGGCTGCCATCAAAACCAAATAGACCCTGAAGAGCATTTCACAGGAAGGTGTCACATCTCTGAATGGGGACAAGACAGAAAGCTTAGAACTCTTGATTTCCTGTTCTTACGATGCTAAAGTCCATTTTATCACCCAAGAAAGATGTTAGGTAGAGTTCTAAATGAGCCCTGCGATGTATGAGCAACATGTCCAGAGTGTACCCTACCTGTGTCCAACAGTTATTAGGAAAGGCTCCGGCAACTCTGAGACCCTGACAGGGATTGCAGTAATCCCTTGTTTATCTAGGGGGATACGTTCCACAAATAACCCGCGAAGTGGTAGTGAAATCCACAAAGTAGGATTACAGATGTTTCAAGGCTGTAAAACCCCTCACTACACATATAAAGTGTGTAGTGAGGGGTTTAAACTGTCAAAGTTCAAACCTTCATAGAAAAAGAAGTCCAGTATTATAGAATGAAACCAAAGGTCTGATTGCGTTTGCAGATTTATGTAAATATGGCTAGCTGAACGCACAGGAGGCACGGCACCCAGATGAGATTGATTGACAAGGTCAACAACCAATCAGGAAACTTAAACACAGTCAACTTTAAAAAGAAAAAGGCTAAGTGCACTGAAAAGAATCAGCAAAAGAATGAGACTGCAAAAGGGGAACTGTGATATAGCACTGTAATCCGAGTTTGGAAGATAAATGGATGGTTATAGATGAAACAGGAGCGAATGGTTTCTCCAAAAACACTCACAATGTGAACCTTTTAATAGGCTTGAACGTTTTTACGAGTATTCTTGGAACATTAGGTTGTCTGAAAATGAATAGCAGTTAGAAATGGCTTACATTGCAGTATTTTTCAGAGTATAAGTCGCGTATTTTAGCACAGTTTGGTCTGGGGTGCTGCTTATACTTAGGTGCAACTTGAATTTGATTAAAAAAAAGTAACAACCACTAGAGGGCCCTGTAGGTGTGTGTATCAGTATTTTCTACTGACAGAAATGAAGAAGAAGCGCTGCTCAGTCTTCGGTCGGCCTTGGCAAAATTATCTCAAAACAATACAGAAGATGAAGAATTCAACTGTTTCAAATATTTGAAGTTATATAAAGAGTTTAGTTGACTTGACATTAACATTTTCTCTATGCTATTGTTATCTGACTAATTGTTCATATTTTCCAATAACATACAGAATTCTTCCTATGTTTCATGAAGGTAAAAAAAAGCATCAGTGTAACAGTAGTGAGGTGTGAGTATATATTCATCTATTATTGTTATCTATTCCATTATTGTGTGAATGCTTTATTATGATTTGCCTTTCAAGATGAAATATCAGTACCTGTTCCTTTATTTTTTAAATAAATTTATCCCAAATGTGCAACTTACTCTTATATACTTATATATGATTTTTTTTTTGTCTTTTATGCCTTTTTTGGGTACAATGACTTACACTTGGGAGCAATCTATAGCCCAAAAATATGACCAAATAACTTGAGGCTTCTTGGAGATCCTACATAGACCATTAATCTGGTTTAGCTTCTGTGCAGCTTTGGGAGAACACCCCACCATCGTGATGGAAGCAGAAACCCTGGCACCCCACCATTTTCTTGTGTTGTGTCTGACATCTCCCCAGTAAAGATGGGAATTTTCTCTCCTCTCCCAGCGGCCTGTACGTCCCGCACGCTGAGACCAATACAATCGCCCTATGCCGAGACTCGCGGAATCCCGAGACGCGATCCAACAGAACGGCTTTTATGCCCTGAAGACGCTCTACAAATCATCGCTGGTTTTATCTCAGCCGGGGATGTCAATTTATCTAAATGAGCTTAGTCCCTCCAGCTGCCTGTCAGGGTTATTCCTCCCACTTCAACACTGGCTTCACACCCTGATACCCTCCCTTCTTTTTTTCCTACTTTTCCTCCTGCCCTGATTCAGTGAGCTTTAGAACCAGTCCCCCCCCCCCCTTTCTGTCTTTTGTTCTCCTGAACTGGGTGGGGGGGTGTCACAGAGGATGGAGTAAGTAATGGGATTGGTACTTTGCACTGGGCACCAGCTTTTTTCTAATACTCTTGGTCTGGCCAAAAGACAAGAGTGTGTGTGTGTGGGGGGGGGAGTGAGCCCCTTTAGTGTGCAGTGGAATGTACTTAATCTGCCTGCCATCATGATGCAAATGAAGCTCCCTGGTCCCAGCAGGGAGATGCTGTGTGAGTGTGTGCTGTAGAACAGCCAAGCCCTTGACAGAGGATGCTGGAAAGCTCTTCAGGGACTGGGAGGGAGGGGGGCATCAAACAGTGGGCAGAGATTCTGTCACAGCAGCACAATGGATCAGGACCAGGTCCGGTTACACACAGAACACACTAAAAGGGACAGACGGGTAAAGGTGACACAATGATAGAGGCCCTGTTATTTCCGCTTTATTTTGCTTTCTCAGTTTCAAATAAAAACAAATTAATTCAGGTAAACGTCAGGAACCATTCACACCTGCAGCTTAGTCCTGCTTTGATCAGGATCTGATTTCCTTTGAAAGTTCTCTTGATTTGGCAACTGTGAAAGCTCACCTGAACTGCGGTTTGGACCAAACGTATGAACTATGGTCCAACTGAGATCAAGAGTCTGTTCACTTGCAGATGAACTTTGGTACAATTCACCTCAGTACGGATGCAAACAGACTTTCCACTGACCAAAAAGAGAAAAGAGAGCCAAAATGAGGAAATTATGTCATCTCCGTGTATTGGAGATGCAGTGGTTAAAAGCAAAAACCTCAAATAACAAATCTAAAGACATAAATTTGCAAAAACGTTTAAAAACTTTCTTGCGTAAATTAAAGTAAAAAAAGAACTGTAAAGTAAAAAGAACCTGTTAGGTGAACATATGCGGAAGTTGTTAGTGGTACCCCATTTCTTGAATGAGACTAAAATATGATAGAAAATAGTCTACCCATCTATTTTAAAAACAGACTTTATCCTTATTTGGGGTCACAGGATTGCATGAGCCTTTCCCACTAAAACAACCATGGTGGAATCCTTTCAGTGTTAATAAAAATAGTTAGAGGCCAAAAACCAAAAAGGCATTCAAACAGCTTCTACTTTGGTTTGCATCCCTTTTTACTACTTATTCTACAACATTTATATTACTTATTACATGGTTTTTAGATAATTTTATCATATTAGAATTATTTAAAACTCAATTATTTGGGTAGGGGAACCTTAAATTAGTTTTGGAAATGAGAAAAAGTTGTGAAATTAAGATATAGTTAGCTAAGCCACACCAGACAAATGCAAGAACGAAAAGTAAAAGTCCATTCTTTAACTCAATTTTCGTCTTTTAAAAAAAAAAGGTTTCTTGCAGCTTTCTCCCTTCATATCAACTTGTCTTCTCTTCTGGCTTTTGTTCCCAGTATTAGGGTCATGTCAAAATAACCTAAAAAGTAAATTAAAAGTCCAACAGGTCACACGCCTTCCAACTTTCTGAAGATTCTTCCTCATAATATCCACAACTACATTTACATGTAAGACAATTTTCCAGTCTATTCCCGAATAAAACACTGGGCACTATTCTGTTAATCTCAGTTTAAATGGAATCATTTTCTTAAATAAAAAATTACAAAGGTTTGACCTGAAATATTCTAAAAAACACCAATTAAATATATTTAATTATATTTAAATATATTCTAGAATGTGTATTATTCACAATGAGCATCAGGCCTGTGTTGGTTACAAAATATTTTTCTACGTTGAAACTATTTTATGTGATTATTTCCTCAGATTAGATTAGAGATTTTTCTTAACTTTAACAAGTAACATCCCTCATCATAACACCTCTGCCACTGATGATGCTATTGGAAAATCCCTTATGCTGAAACCCATGAATATATTTTGAGATTATTCATCCAGATTATCCTCTTCGTAGCGTGCATATTTACAGTCAGTGAATCTGCGGCTAAAATTAAAAATGCAAGTAGTTACAAATAATCCATGGATGTTTCTCATATTGGGGAAAACCTCAAATATTTTGTATTTGGATATTTTGGTTTGATCCACATAAAGGCTTTACTTTTGTGGAAAAGACAGATTTCGTCCCACAATTTATGCCTTAGTCCCATGCACCCATATAGGGGGTTGACCCGTAAGAGTGCTGCAGGTTTTTGGGTTGTCCAAGCTCCATAGAGGTATGTAGACAGGAGCGACTGCATCTTAAGAGAAGCGCAGGTGTGTCTTGCTGTTCCCTTGAGGCTCATGCAGCCATCTTAAGGGAGGTCATGAAAAGGGAACGTACCATTGTTGTGTGTGTGATATTGTTATGTGATTGTAAGGATAACGTAAGTTACACGCACTCATGACATATGAGTGATGTTGTCGTACGATGCCTTTATCGAGCACAAATGCTGCAAACACAGGGAGTGCAGATAATACAAAGGTGCCAGTAGGACGCCCACACAAACTACACTTAGTCTAATTTCAACAGCCAGGCTGAGCACAATGAGGGGGTGTACTTGAACAGCTCCTTGCAGTGCACAGGGTTGGGGGGGGGGGGGGCTTTAAAAAGAAAAATACCGGCTTGACCGATGACCACTGTGTCAAAGTGTCCTTGGGCATGCCCATAGAAAACTTTGCATGAACGTTTTTATTCTATGGGTTCATAGAGTGGGCTACTACCTTGATATTTTGTGCAGACCATCTCCAAGGCCTGTACAGGTTTACCCATTTCTGCCCACAGACAGTAAGGCTCTTGTCACCAAAGCATCGCAAACATTTCCATGAGTAAACTTACATATATTGCTTAAGAAAACACAAAACCGTGCTTTAAGACTGTAACATTTCTCCACATCTTCCTCTTATCTGGACATGAATACTGTGTATTTGCTCTGGAACGTCACCTTTACAAAAGCCGCCATTTTCCTTGGAAATGTGGATTCTTCAAACAATAACTCCTCACGTTCCGGTGGAGCCAAACCCTGACTTCACCAGCAGCTCGCACTGCCGTTTTAAACTGCCACTGCCGCCGGCTAAATTAAGCAGGCTGAACGGCGAACAAGAATCCTCAGTTTGCTGCTTTGAGAATTAAACGCAGACTGAAGTGGCCCACTCTATTAATAGCAAGACAGTTAATTAGATTGAAAGATTAATTAACAGCTCATCTAATCTATCAAAAGGGAAAAAGATAACGATCTACTTAACAATATAAGAAAGGAGGAAAGTTTCTTAAACAAAGAGCTCACGGATTAATCTTCAGGCAGCCATCTTCTTTCTCCCCCTATATCTCTGCCCCCCCCACCTCGCTCCTGATGTTTATTGATCGCTAAAGTTCATACAAGAGCATCACTTAATGCGCTCGCTTCATGTCCCACCTTTGTTGTGAGCGCCACATCCCACGATATTGCAAATTGATCTGTTTTCCTACCACCAGCTTTTGTCAAAGTTGGTGCAATGCCCCCACCCCCTCCCCCCTTATGTTGTTGGGTGGAATCAGCATGGCTAAACAGCGGTTTGAAAGCTGATTAGCAGCGGCGCACGCCTGAACGGCTGCACTGATGAGCTCCCTGAGGTTTGATGATGTAGCCAATAAACGGACACTTTTGATTACCTGACCTCTGAACTTTACTGCCCCCCTTTACACACACCCTCTCTTCCTCCACCCAGTCCCCTTCACGCCTCCATCCCTCCATTGTCCCTCTCAGGTGAGGACTGCCAGTGAGCTCACGCTTGTTTGAACACAAACAAGGACGGGCATCCTGAAGGGCAGCTCATCCTTGAAATGATTCGATGTACAATTTTATCACCTGTGGGAGACTGCAGAGGGAGTGTGGTGGTGGGTGGGGGCTTTACTTATACTGATTACGTGTTCTTCCAAATATCAGAAACTGCCTTGGGGGATGTGTGTCAACAGTGAGTGGACTGTCTGAGCTCTGGGAAAGAAAACTTTTCTTAAAGTTATGATAAAGTGTCCCTTTAGGCATTAAATGTATCTGGACTAAATCTCCACTCCCAGCCCCCACTACCACGCACTCAGTTTTTCTGCTTAGGATAACTTGGCAGGAAGTCGGAACACAGCGGCAGCATGCTCTGACGCGCCTGCGGTCCGACTTCAGCATCCTCCCAAACCAATCAACGCAGACTGCTGACATCCCTGACAGGGGAAACTGTCTGGTGGAGCATGCCCCCCCCCCTAGTTTTAGGGAGTCTGTAATTAAGATTTGGATGCCCAGGACTGCTGCCACCCCCTCAACCAAACCAATACCACGTCCCTGAGCTGATGTTGTCATGGAGAGAAGTCGTCAAGGGGAAGAGGCTGTGAATGCTGGTGGGTGTGGGGCTTTGCAGGAGTTAAGATGGTGGTGTTGGTGTGTGTTGGGGGGGGGGTGATGTTGTTGCCTGAAGTAGAAGGGGATGGGGGACTGCGGCACAATCATCTTGATTTCTTTTGCTGAATGATTACATGCCATGCTAATTGCTAGCAGAGGGATCTTTAATAAATATTTCATTCGGTGCAGCATCATTACTGCCTAATGTCGTTATTAATCTCCGCCTGTAATTTCCACTCAAGAAAAGCATCTTTCTGAGGGGGAGGAGAGCCAGCCCCCCCACCCCCCACCCCAACAAGGAGAGGAAGGAGGGCGGTAAAGATGCAGCAGCAAACAGATGAGTGATTCTGAAGAAGGAAGAAAGTTTCAAGAAGTATAAAGACAAAGAAAGAAAAACAAGAACAGAGGAGCTGTAGGAGGATGATGATGATGGGGGGGGGGGGGGGCACAGATGTTGGAGCCCCATGCCATTTCCTGAAGGGTTTTCTATCAGAGATCATAGCTGCTAATTTGATTTGTGCATGGAGAGAGGTGTACCACCGTTTCTGAAAAAAATGATTGATACGATAAGATGCTGTCCGTCTTGACTCAGAGTCGTGTTAGCAAAGTTTCCAAACAAAAAGCATCAATCGAGGAACTATCAATCCAACTGTAGGAAAAGAGACAATCTCTGGTTGTGCGTTTGTACCAATTCAGGAAGCAACCATTTTAACCAGGACTTCAACACAATAGTTCAATTCAATTCAATTCAATTTTATTGGTATAGCCCAAAATCACAACAGTCACACTAAAAATGTTTTTGGTGTTTTTAACTTGTTCTTGTAACATTTTTCTCATATTGGAAGACATATATGAAGAGAAATAAGATAAAAAGTGCATTTGAGTATTTCTTTATTCAAATTGTTGTGTATCAGAAGCAGACGACAAAAATGCCATTTGAAAAAGCTTAAAGCAGTGACGTAGGTTGTCCAGTTGGTGGGCCAGAAGCTCCCTGCTCCGCTGGGTTGGGGTTGTGTGGGGGGTGTAAGCTAGAGGGAGAGAATGTAAACAAAGGGATGATGGGAAATGAAGTCAAGCTTACTCGGCGCCAACAATCTCACTCACATCTCAGAGGCAAATTTCAAATGAACTACTGCTGCCCTGCAGAAACTATGCCCTAAGAAATGACACAGGTTTTTGATGTTTGCCAAAGACTGCATAATCATAACTAAAAGACCACTGGGAACGCTTTCACAATAGCTCAAAAGATGATCAGAGCGGGGCTTGTATTTGTATTTTCTTAATTAAAAACAGGAGTAAATCAAAATGTACAGCCTTGAAAATAGTCTTACTATTACAGACGAGCAGCATTTGCTGTAACTTGTGAACCCACTGCAGCTCATATTGCCTGATCAGCCTGTATGATCAGGCTGTACCTGCAATATTGACTGCATATAAGAACTGGACCAAGCAAGTGTAACGTCACCATGCTAATAACCATTTGTTCTGAAGTCAATTCAGTCGCCAATTCTTCACATTACAGACACTGTCATGTTGAAGCCAGACGTCTCCAATGAGCAGTTATTGGTCTGAGTTAGTCGGAGTCAACATTTCAAGGCAACTATTCTCACCAATCAGGAGGGAGCTTGTTGTAAGTCTACGCCCTTACCACTAGAAAGGGGGCTGCACGAAACATTTGAATTAAACGTTCCAAATATTTGATGCGAGACCAGGGGTCTGATTGATCAGTTTATAACATGAATAAAAAAAAATGAAAAAAAAGATGATTATCAAGATCATATTGAAAAAAGGTATTGGAATAGAATGGTTATTCTGACAAATAGAAAGACTGAGTAACAGCTGTTTATTTCTTTATAAACGTCTAAAGGATTTTGGCTTTTGGAGCCAAAATGTTTTGAAAATGAGTGGGGAGGGATCACTCAGTCCAGTTTTCATATACAGTCAATGCTCTGCACTGAAACACCAGATATGAAATACTGTCATAGCGAACATGCCAATAACCATTTGTTCTGGAATTTCAAAGTAAATATAATAGAAGAAAAGATGGGTCTTCATCATCTGGTTGTCTGCATGATGGCGGAAGCATGGATCCACAATGGGTCAGAAACGTTTTTTTATGTGCAGTTGGGTGGACCGTAAGTCAACAAAGCCCTGCCTGAGTTTGTACCGCCCAGTTGCCCATTTTTGGCACAGCATTGAGTCGGGCAGCTCAAACTTGTGCTCCTCCCATTTTGTAGCATTCAGACAATTATGGGGGGAATCAGAAATTATCAATGTTGTTTATGTGTGACTGTTATTGCAGTAAAGAAATATTTCTGTTGCCGTTTGTAAAGAATTTCACACCTGCCTCACTGGAGGCTACAAATTAAGTCTTTCATTGCAATCAATTGGCCGATAAATTCTTTACTATTTGTATTAGAAATCAGGTCAAAATATTGGTCAAGCATCTCTCCTTTGGCAGGGACAGACTCAGGCTCAAATCTGTCTGTTAAGAAGCTAAGTTCTACAAAAATGAAGCAATGTGATGGACTGGCAGCTTAAAACTGGGGACAGAATTTCTCCCTGGATGTGATCGACCTTAGTTTTCCCAGCCAAGCAACGTGAGGATACTGAAATACCAATCTGGAAAAACGTGAAGGCTTCATCCAGGAAATCTGAGAGAAAAACACCAGACATTGTTTTTCCGTTAATGTCAGAAGTCATGTCGAAAATTTTATCTACGCAAGTTTATAACAGGGAGATGAGAAAGAAAGGAGAAAGCATAGTTAAGGATTTGGACACGTGTAAATTCTTCTGGGATTCATCCTGGCGTGATTACAAACCACATCAGCTTCGCTCTTCTCTACAAGAAAGAGTGGTTATGCAACAAACGTCTCCCAGGTAAACTCTTCACTGCCTCTGCAAAGGAAGTTTGTTTTCATCTCTTTTGCTCTCTGCCCACAGCCTGAAACCACAGCTAAGACTCTGACCTTCCCACTCTTTCTGTTTCTGGGCCCTCAGAAATGCAGATGATCTTCCTCCCTATGAGCTCTTTGGGTCCTTGAACGCCCAACAATTTGGGCAGCTTCTTGTCCCCAAAGCAGGAACCCTTCCAGGTTCTTCCAGCTCTGAAACATGATGACATTAAACGAGTTACTGAAAAGACCACTAGAGGCTGGTTTACCAAAGAGTGCGATTTTCTGTAAGATTTTACACCAAAAATAAATATAACCGCAGTCCAATTTAAAAAAATCTTTTGTTTGTTGTTTGATGTCTTCCTTTTTTCAGAATCCTTTAGTTGAGGTCAGAGATGATAGGTCCGAGTCAGGGCTTGGTGTTAACACAACCTCTGGGAAAAAGTAGAGACAAGACCCCAAAACCCCCAACCCAGAAAACGTCCAGCTATCAGCTGTGGTGAGAAGGTCCGACTTATAATCAGAATCCACAGCAGAGAGAAACTTACAGAGTTCAACATCTGCCAGAACCTGCCGAATTTTTCAATTATTTCCCCACTATGAACACTAGAGAGCATGCATGCATTCACTTATCTGCTGACAGAACACATGGAAAACAGTTAACTAAAGTGCTTCTTAAGAGAACCGAAGCAGAATCATTTGGAAATGATCAACAAGGCTGAATCTTTTTGGACTTTAATCTAACTGATAAAGAAAAAGACAAGTGTTCACATATTTTGCAAAAAGAAAAATATACATATTTGTCGAAAGATAAATACACCAGCAAGGCTGAGGGTGTAAAAAAAAAAAACGAGCAGACGGCTGGCTGGTTCCAATTGCAGATGTTTCATGAGCTAAAAGACCACAAAGCATAGGAGCATCAAAGGAGAATCAGGAGTAAAGATCCAGGAGAGATTCGGGGCAGGCGGCAGGCAAACTGAGTCTGAGACAAAACAGGGTCAGGAAATCAGGAGATCATGTCTGGATATGACGTTCGGTAATGCGGGCAGAGTGGCACAAACAATACTTCGCACTCAGTGAGGCTCAGTGCAGTTCATAAGTAAACTTCGATTGATTGGCAAATGAGAGTCAGGTGTGTAGCACTCAAAACTGCATGCTGGGGTTGCTGGGAGATGTAGTGCGTCTAGAACTCTGGAGACCGTGTGGGTACCGGATCGACTCAGGCAACCAATGATGATCTGCCAGCCCAAGTCGATCCCGTATCCACAACGGCTCTCGCCTGTGACCAGAGAGGGAGACAGAGCTCTGAATTCTGACAGAGGGATCTAGCTAGAATGAATTTTTCTAGGTCAAGTCCTGCTGCAAGTTCTAATGACTATCTGTGTCTGAGAAGACAATAAGGACTAATGACCGAAAGGTTGGAAATTCCCAACAACAGAAATATTTCTTAAACTGAAAGAAAATTTCTGAAAGGAAACATTTATATGTCATAGTTTGGCTGCTTGTCTCAACTTTATCTTTGCATGGGCTTCACATTATTCACAGCCCTGAGGAGGTGTTTCTTGATGTGCCCTGTGACAGACAGGCGACCTGCCAAGGATGTACCCCACCTTCACTTAATAGCTGGTGGGATAGGCTCCAGCAGCCATGTGACCACAAAGGGAAGACGGATGGATGTTATTTGATCGTATTTGCTGCGACTGAGACCTACAGCAGGATGAGAAACATTCTTCTGGGTATAAAGGAAACTGAAGGGGGAGGCTCCCATTTCAGCAGATTTCAAGGCTAACCAGGAAAACCGGACATCTCTAAATGTAAGATTCAGACAAAACTTTATAGCAACAAATAGAATCTGTTTGCTACCACAAACAATCTAGAACTGTGCAATAATCACACCAGAATGGAACTAGAAGAATGTTTTCTATTATTCATGCATGATTTTGTCATGCATGCACACTTTGGGGAATGGAGGAAATAAGAATTGTTACAAAAAACTGATGAAAAGGAGAACTTTCTTGTCATACCATATATAGAAATGTTTATAGTTTACAAGAATAAATCCCCATAAATGTAAATATGTACTCATGATTTATTAGCCTGAAGTCAACACAGTTTGCTTTTTTTCTTCTATTTTGGTGTTAAGATAAGCTTGTGAGTATAAGAAGCAAGTAACAAACCCTTCACTTCTGAATGTAAATGCAATATGTCAACACACACACAGAAAAACCTTCCAACAAGAAAACTTGTTTTGCAAAGAGAACAATAATACTGAATGTCAAAACATTAAAGCAGCACATCTCTGGAAACGGGTCCAGGGCGTGTTGTGCGTCCCGCCTCTTCCTTCATGCAGTTTAAGACATTAAGAAGGCGTGAAAATGGCAGCAAGCTAAGCCCTGGGCCAAGAGCAAACAGCATTAGCTGCAGAGCACACATCGCATTTTGCTCATTCCAATATCCATCGCTGCCTGCGGCGATGCTAGCTGGCTGCTATTAGGCTGGCTTATTCACAGACATTTGCTGCAGCACCGCTGCTTTCTGGAGTCAAATGCAATCGTTGCTAATAAGTGAATTTGAGACGGAGCATCAGAAGCGACTGGAAAAAAAATCAAAAAGCAAATCCAAATCCCTGTTGGCTTTTATCAAACATTATGTGTCACGGCCCCCCGCCCCATCGCCGTTCCAAATTTATGTAAGAATAAGTTATGAATGATTACTAGAAAAGTGATTTTATGCTTTGCCTGATGTTTCAATACGGCATCCATCACATGCAGCCATGACAATGACAGGAGGGTGGGCTTCAAAATAAAATAAAAGAAAGTAGAGGAGGTGATTTATTGGTTTACAATAAAGAAGAGGGGAAAAAAGGTTTTGGGTAATCCATAGATCAATCAAGCCGGCGTTCGCTCTTTTCCTTCTATCACACACACTCTGCGTTGCCTGGGAAGAAAATAGAGTTGTGTGTACCATCCAATTATGTGTCAGGGGTGAATAATGGCCCCAATAATATATTCACATTGCCATTGCAGATCAATTTTTAATCAAGCTGAGAAATATGGAGCAAGTGAAGCTAAAATGACCCACCAGGAACTCTCCCATAATGCCTTTGCAGAGGAGTCCCTAATTTTACACCAATCACATTACCTATTCCCCAGGCCCCCACCTGCTATCCCTCCAGACCCCCCCATCCACTCTCTCCTGAACCAGCAGCATGATAGGCTCCTCCCAGCCTGGGGTGCACCAGCAGCTACATCTGTTCTTTTATGGGGGCAGAGGTTAGGGGCGCTGCGACCTCATTAAAGAACGCTCTCCTGTAACAATGTTAATGTTGTCTATTGTTTTACAAGAACGAAAGTCTAAACTACACAGGTCTTAGTCACTTTCTGCCTCCTGTAAACGTCATAAATGGAATTATGAGGCTTTTTTAATATACCGTTTTGGGGTTGTTGTTGTTGTTGTTTTTTGTTTGTTTATTCTGTTTTTTGTTGGGGGGGTGCACCACAGTTCATTCCAAATTGTGGTAACTAACATCCACAAACACTTCCAACAAGGCCAAACAGACCTCACCTTCACTCATCTGCAGCCCTGAAACAATGCAAAGCACTATTCTACAATTCAAACAATTATCAACAAGAAACAACACACCAACCCCCCCCCCCCCCCCCCCCCCCCCCCCCATTGAAACTTACTTCAGTTCACAGAAGCTTGGTGCGTTCTCTTCAGCAGATCATGGAAGGAAACAAAACACTTTTCTGCTTATAGAATACATTCTGGAATGCAGCTGATAATGACACGCACACATTTATTATTTAGCACAAAAAGAGTCAGTAGGGAAATTATTAAAAAGAATGAAGTCGAGATAAGATATCATATGTAGTTTCTGAGAACAGAATAAATCTTTGTTTAGCAAAAAAAAAAAAACAGATGGATGAACAGGAACTTCAAGTTCTTCCTCTTCCTTTTCTGTCATTCTAATAACATTAGAGATGTTTGCTCAATGCAAGAAATCTCTGCTGTTAATTTACATGACTGGATGTATAACTGGGCTGCACAGTGGTGTAGTGTTAGGACTGGTTTGAATCCTGGCTGTGACCTTTTTGTGTGGAATTTCCATGTTCTCCCCGTTCATGTGTTCTCCGGCTTCCTTTCACAGTCCAAAAACATGCTTCATAGGTTCATTGATGATTCTACATTGTCCCTAGAAGTGAATGTGAGTTTGACTGGTTATATGTCTCAGTGTGGCCTTGCAATGGTCTGGTGAAAAATCCAGAGTGTACTCCACCTTCACCCAACACCAGCTAGGATAGGCTCCAGTGACACCCGTGACCCCAAAAGGGAACATGGGTGGATGGATAGATGGAATTAATACTAACACTACAATACTGGAAACAGATTCCACCAACATGCAGCCTCCATAGCTCCACAGCAGTGTTTCCCTACCTTAGTCTTTGGGGCACACATGTCCTCACTCCAACCCTGCTCAAACACACCTGCCTTTGAAGACTGTCACTGTCAGGCTTCTGCAGAGCCTAATGATCAGGTGTGCATAAGCAGGGCAACATGGACCAGGGTTGGGAAACAATGACTTGTAGAATACGTGAGGGTAAAAGTAAAGCTAAAGTGAGTGAGTGTTTGTTTGTTTTTTCGACGCCCCAAATCCTGCAAACTGCGCAAGGGGTGCTGTTCAAGTGATGAGTCCGTGCTTCTTTTGTACCCTGTACAGGTTTGCCCACCTTTCGCCTGCAGACAGTTGTTTCTAGTTTTAAAGGCAGTTGTGACTAATGCTTTACTAGTGACTGGCACAAGGGCATCGTGGGCAGCATCACACATACGTCATAAGTGCGTGCAATTAACAGTAGCCTTACGAATACTTCACGAAATACTTACCACACACAGTCGTACAACACATTTTCACCCAGCCTCGAGGGGGTTGATGGGTGTGTACAGGTGCATGCCACTATACATTTAGTAAGCACTTTAGAAATTTAAAAAATAATTGTGTTATAATAAAAAGACTCATATGGAACAGCTGAGCAAAGACAACATTACCTTGAATCAGATAATGAGCGTATATTTTATGGTCCTCAGTGCAGTAATGTTACACCCATTTTAAGACAAAAAACTGTTCAACTTTTTGTGTTGTTGCTCATTTCTGAATGTAATTGTTACAAACGCAAAATTATAAGTGCACGTCAACACAGGCATGTGTGCAGCTCTGGGCACTTTTTGAATATCTTAACCCCATAAAGGCCCCCCCCCCCATCCTCCTCCTCTAGAGACAGGTCATGTACCTCTGCAATGAAAGCCTTCCCATTTGCAATAAACTGCAGCATCTCCGAAGAGCAATCCATGAGAGAATTCAGCATCTATAACAGCATCTGTAAAACAAATGAGCAGGGAGGTAATTGGAGACAAACAAAAATTACATTTCCAATAAAGGTTCTTGTCTCTTTTGGCTCCCAGAAGCCCCCAGCCCTACTCAACTGTTTAACAGTCTTAATATACCCTCTCATCAGCCTTCCCGTTGAGAAGCCGCTGGAGGGGAGTTAACTGAGCACAAACACGGCTCATCTAAGGAGAGCAGGTTGGAGGTTTAGTGGCTGAAGGGTTTACGGCAATTAAAGGAAATGTGATGGAAGGCTGGGGGCTTTAGAGGGATGATTAGGAGTTTACATGACTTACTCTTGCTACTTGAAGACTAAAGCTGTATCCTCTATGAAAACGAACTTTGAAAAGCCAACTGATTCAAGAGACAGAATGACTTCCCCTTGAATTTCTTTAATTTCGAGTTTAAAAAATTGTAAGTATTTTTGTCGATGTAGTGTTGCAAAAACTCATATGTAACACTTTTTTATTACTTCATCAATTACTTAATTAAAAGTTCAGAGTAAATTAGAAACAATATCACAAGGTATATATAACTAACTTCTAAATTCACATTCAGAGAGAAAAATGTTTTGATTTTCAACGTACCTCAGTTTGTGAGTATGAAGGGTATTTTTGCAAAGCTCTCTTAAAATCTGTGATGTGAAGCTCTGTGATGTAGCATTTGTTGTATTGTTGGTTTGTAGTTGTGTTTGGCATGTTCACGTATGAGTTTGAAACGATCTTTTTTCATTTTCAATTTCTTTAAGTTCTGTTATTGCTTGGCTCTCTGATATTTTCACTAAATTAAGCTTTGTAATCACATTTTATGACCTTAACAACCACTACCCATGGGGTCATGGGGACGCTCTTCTGCCCATTCCTAAAATAGTGACAAGGACTCTCCTCTTTCTGGCTACCTGTTCCAAAGGGGTCATTATAAGACTCTTCCTCCTGCCCTCCTTTTCCAAAGGTGTCACCAAGAAACCCCTCTTCCTGCCCACTGGTTCCAAAGAACCTGACCAGGACGCTCCTCTTCTTGTCTGCCTGAAGAGGGGAGGGGGATGTCACCAGAACACTGATCCTTCAAGAGTCCTTCAGAGTTCAATCCTTCCAAATGGGTCACCAGGATTCCTGTCTCTTTGCCAGGTTGTTCTCAACAAATGAGTAGGATGCTGCTCTTCTTCCATGCTTGTTCTAGGGTGTTCACCAGTACATTCTGATGTCTGTCTATGTGCTCCAAAAAGGTCACTAGAGTTCTCTTTTTTCTATCTGCCTGTTCCAAAGAAGTCACTAAGACGCTTCTGATCCTTTCTGCTTGTTTCATGGTGTTTTCCAAGGGTGTCACCAAAATACTTGTCCTTATTATTCTTATTATTTTATCACATTAAAAGTTATTTTTGCTCTCTTTAGCAGAGAAACAGGTTTGAAAATTGAACCAAAACTGGGTTTTTCTTTGAGGCAAGGAGAACAAGAAGAAGAACTGCACATGAGGAAAAAAAGCAACCTCTTGATGCAAGAATGGCAGGTGAAACACAAAAGTATAAAAATTTTATAGAAAAATAAAAATGATGTTATTGCATAAAAACATTCTAAATGGGCTTGGTCGGTCTGTGTATGGCGGGAAGCCACAAAATGTACCTTAGGCAGTGCAAAGTGTTAACATGAAAAACACATCAGAGATGAAGGAGGAGGGGGCGGGCCGGTGGCCTGTGGGGGTGCACACGCTCATGGAAATGCAGACATGTGGCCGATATGTCCCACTTTCAATTAGTGTGCATGATATGACTGCGTGCACTCAATGATGTGGGTCACAGATCTTTATGTAAAGCATGGTGGTTTGAGCAAAAAGTGGAGTGGGATGCATGCAGTTTGGGGTGAAGTTGCAAAAGCAAATCTTAATTGCTGCATTTGTAGTGTCATGCAAAAATGCACTGTTCTCTTTTTATTTATAAATTAAGATTAAAAATCATGTCTTTGCCAAACAGTAATTATGCATATTTTCCAGTTTAGTTAGAAGACAATTGTTTCAAATCCAGTTTTTAATTTCCTGCCTGGTGGAGCGAACAAAGCTGAGACTCATGAGGCCCAGGACAATTCTAATTGGAGAAATAAAATGCCTGGAGCAAACTTTCTGCATAAATGTGAATAGGTTTGCTGGGTGGAGGAGCTTGTGTGTAATGCGTCTGCTTGGCTGAAGCACACAGGCTCACAAACGTGTACTTTAGTTTTGATGATGACTGGAAAGAGCGTGTTTATTTTGCAAATCCCAGATTGCCAGACTCTTCCGCCACAGTGGAGTTGCTGCAGCAAAGTAAAGAAAGGGAAGAGCAAGGAGAAATTGGGAGCGGGTGGGTTAGGAATTGGTAAGTTAAACATCTCGGGGAGTTTTCCAACTTTGCCTCCTCAGGGTTTGATCATCAAAGAAAACAAGAAGACAGAACGAAGCCCAATTCATACAGCAACAGAGAAGAACCTCATTTAAAAATCTCACTCCAATGCAGAGTCCATACATGCGGTTTCTCAAATGTTCTGCTTTACAACAAAAACAGGTGTGGTATTTTGCTATGCCTTTTTCAGCCTACATGTCATAAATCATTATATACCTGATTACAATTCCTAAGGTTTTACACTAAAGGCAGTGGTGCTGTATTGCTCTTCTTATCTAAAGCCTTGGTCACATGGGGGTTGACCCATGCAGGGGGTAATGGGTTGCCCAAGCCCATGGTGGGTTGTAGAGAGGAGCGGTCACATCTTAAAATCCTGCATTTTGGAGCTATCCAGCTGTACAGTTTTGAGCCAGATTCCAGCTCAGACGAGGAAAACGAAGAAGTATGTGTATCTAGTCGTCTACAAGTGGATGCATCGGAATAGAGGGGAGCAGGAAGCTGGTGGCCCACCAACTGTAGCACCTCCGTCTCTTACAGGCTTTTGCCAATGCCATTTCTTCGTCCGCTCCTGAATTTTACAAAAATTTGGATAAAGGAATACTCAGCAATGCAATTTTAGGCTTAATTTTCTTTATTTATGTCGTCCATCATCAGAAAAACGCCACATGATAGAAAATGTTAAAAACACCAAAAACTCAAATGTAATTGGATGGGTCTTTATGGGGAGTGCATGGGTGTCTTTTAGTGCCCATGAGGCTCATCCAGTTACCTTGAAAATGGAAAGTATGATTGTGGTGTGTGTGGTAAGTGTATCAAGAAGGATTCTAGGTTGCATGAATTTACAACATATGAGTGATGCTATTGTACGGTGCCCTTACGCCACACTCTAGTCATTAGTAAGGTGTACCGGCCACCTAAGTGTTTGGAAAAAAATAGCAGGTGGTTTAAAGTAAAGGTTAAAAGCATCAAACTATATGACTGAAGTCGGAACCATGCATGAATCCAGGTGCTTGTAGTGGAGCTTTGATGCACTTTAGAGCTGGTTTGGAGCTGTACAAAGAGGCAAGTCTGTGCGCAAAAGGGGTGATCGTCATATTTTCTGACAGTGGATTTTGGCGTGAATCATCTTTACGATTTGCTGAAATTGCAATTGCAATAGACATCCTTTAACTCCCAAATAAAACTCTTGCAGACAATTAAAAATATTGCTTGACAAATCCTATTTGTGAAAAGGGATGGTACTTACAGTACATTAATTATTAACTGCTAAAATATTTCCACAGAAAAAGAAGATCTGAGACCAAATGTTGAACCCAGAGTTTTAAGAAGTTTAAAAAAGTCATTTCTTTGAAGTAATTGGAGGGACTGAGAGCATTTATACATTGCTATAATGATGACAGAGGCGATTCAAAGATCTATTTGGCTTGTTCTTAAAAGAAAACGTCACAACAAAAATACTAGAAGACCTTTACTGACAACTAAAATGTGATATTGCAGAATTACTTCCATGTAAATTTCAAACAAACAAGTGAAAGACACCATCGAGGACAGAAAAATTGCCTTGGCTTTCTTTTCTAAATTACCTTCAATTAGTTTCAGGTTCTTAAACTGAGTTTTTTTTCTTACTGAATTTCTCATAGTTTCTCTGAGTGGACATGGAGGAGTGTCCTACTGACTGTGACCCAAAGCATCTGCTTAGGGCCTTCTGTATTTTCTTTACATATGCCGGTCATGCAAACAAGGTGGCTGTGCTTTGATCTGTGTAGGATAAGCAAAGAATGTATTGGGACTGCAAAACAACAGTTTCCTGCTTACACGTTTATCCTTTACCTGAACTACAGAGACCCTAAAGAGTTTCAGTCCAGGTATAGAAACTCTGAATGTCCTGGACTTTTCAGACTTCCAGAATCAGCCCCACCCAGAGAAACTGATGAAAATGACGGAGAGCAGATGGATGGAAACGGTTCATGAAACAAAGCTGATTTAGTGGAACAGTCTCCGTGTAGTTTCATAAAAATGTTTTACTATCATGTCAAAGATGACTACTTTACAGTCGTGTTGGGAGGCGATTGGCTTTTTGCTCCAAACTGTTGTTCCCGTAAAAGCCGTCAAACTTTCGCTGTTGGTCTGCCGCTGTCAAAACCGTTGAAGCGCAGTGAGAGAATTTGGTTGTGCATCCAGCTGCAACAGCTGCTTGTTTTAAGCAGTTTTTTAGGAGCCCTGATGATGCCAAGGCTGTAAACTTTATTTACCTCTCACTGAACTTCAAAACAATTTGACAAAAAGACGGAGGCTGAGCGAGGAGCGTACGATTCCCAACCTGGAGCGTCAAAGATTAATCAATCGAAACACCGGACTGACCACTCATCTTCCTCTGTGTCCATCTGAATCTACATCAGCTGATGACCAGAACCTTTGAAGAATCCGGGCCGCCTCACGGCAGCCGGCCACAGTGATGCTGTATCACATCTGACACCCCAAAGCCTGGCATTGATCCTGGAGTATAGGCATTGATTGGTTGGGGTTTGAACTCGCGCTCAGAAGGGAAACTGAAGAAAAAGGGTCAGAAGTGGGACGTGCAGCTGGCTCGGTTCTTTTGTTAGGATGGATCGATGGTCTCCCACTGCGGGCGAGATTAGCCGGGTGTGAGCAGCACAGCATGAGACGACATTATTTTATGGCTTCATTTGTTTCAACCTGCAATTTGTTTCCATCTGTCTTTGGGAACCGGCTATCTCATAATTTACTTCACACTTCACTGTAACCCAAAACATCTGTTTGATAGTTTAAAAAAAAACCTCAAAGGCAGCAGCAACAAGTTACATTGAAACATAAGTTCACAAGCAGAGAACAGGGGTGTAAAAAACATCTGTCAGAGTCCAATGGGTTTGCTTTCTTGGTTTTCTTCCATTATAGAAAATAAAAAATCCAAATTTCTATCTTTCTTTAAACGAAACATCTTTTTTTCTGTAGCATCTTATCTGAATTGGGAATTTACATATTTATGTACTTAAATACACAAGCTTACAATGAAAAGCAGCTTTAAAGTAAATCTGACATTTTTTGATACATTTGATATATTTGATCATCGATAAATTTAGATGAATAACAATGGTTACAACATGATAAAAAGTTCCTGTCATTTTTTCTTCAGTAGCTTGTTAAATTGGACACCTTTGTTCGTAGCAATGACTGTATATGAGAAGTGGACAAAGCAACCATTTCTTCCGCATGTTCCAAAATGGGAAGTACCTGCTGGCTCCAGGAAGCCAAAATCCCATAAACTTCTATAGAGAAATAAACAGCTGTTAGTCAGTCATTCTATTTGTTAGAATAACTATTCCTGCTCTGATATTTTTTATATGTTCTTAATATTGCTATTTTTCCATGAAATCTTTTTTATTATTGCAAGTTTTTGGAGTTATAAGCTGACCAATCAGATGTCAAAATTAAGTATGTATAGCCCCCACGTCAAACGTTCGAAACGGTTGAAAGATTATTTTCTATTGGAAGGGGTGTGGATTTAAAACTGGCTCACTCCTGATTAGTGAGAATGGTTACCATAGAAACGTTGACTTAGACTGGTTTAGACCAATCACTGATTACTGATGTCATCTGGCTCCAACATGGCAACGTCCATATCACAAAAAAATGGTGATTGAATTAACTTCATTTTGTTGGAGCCATAAAGTAAACAGTTTTCTATGGGTGACGTCACACTCTCTCTGACCGATTCTCGTATACAGTCAATGGTTTAGTAGTTGTGATGTCAACAGTGACACAGCGCACAATGTGCTAACAACAGAAATGTTCTGTGTGTGTTCTGTTCTAGGTTCTTTTTGAGCGACTGACCTCGGGCCAGTCAAAAAAAGAAAAAAAAAGGCACATCAGCAGCTACATCCACGGTTGGGAGGCTGAAGGCTCACACCTTTCTTAAGTTTAGGAGGAAGAAAAGCTCTATATCTGCTAGTGGAGTGTAGTGCTCCATTTAGTTTAACATGCATGTCGAGTAACTTGTGTTTCAGTGGATATTAGACTGGCCGCTCTGCGTGTCAGTTATGTGATGTAATTCTTGGCGAGGATTATCATTGGCTGGCTAAAATGTAAAAACCTTTTTTTTTTTTTTTATCTTAATCTACCCACACTTTCTTCCAATTGACCACATTGGGCAATCCTGACAGAAAGTTCTGCGGGTTTGAGACTCTCAAAAGATCCGTCATCCACACATGGAGAAAAGTAAAGAGGAGGAGAACCTCCAAGAAACGAGCGACCACCAGAAGTCCATGAAGACATGGAGAACTCATCCAAGACGGAAGGAGCAGAAGAAGATGGAAAGAAGCACAGACTTCACTAGACTCGGTTAAAGTCAGAGTTCAGGATTCAATAGTCAGAGCGAGGACTGACAGCCATCACCAACGCTGGCAGGGCGAAGGGTAAATTATACAAATGACACAAAATTTTTCCAAAGTTTCACCTGTTTGGAGACAAAGAAAGACAGAAATACCTAAGACAGAGTGAAAAGAAAGGAGCAAAAACAGAGGGAGCAGAGGCTTTGGCAGCGCCAGAGTCGACCACAAGCAGAACAGCGCTGAAGGGCCGAGGACAAGTGTTGCCATGTCCCCCTGAAACCGCCAAGGCCGCTGGGTAATGAATAAATAAACAGCCCCTCCAACCATCTTGCTCCTTCCTCTTCCTGCTCTCCTCATCTGGCAGACAACACACACACAAAGCGGCACACAAACAATGCGCCTAAACATGCAGCCTGCTTCACACAGCCTTCACTTTTTTTGTGCTGCAGGTAAATGTTTAGTTATAAAGGTTCAAGTTGGCTCTTCTGGGTTTATTCCCAAATGCTGCCAAAACATCTTCACTAGTTTGGAACCAAAAAAATGATCATAATAACAACCTCCACAACCATGTACATATCTGTGAATTATTTAGTTTGGCACAGCAAGAGACAAAAGACTAAAAAAAAAGAAACATTTTAGATGTGTTGCTTGTTGCGACAGCATGAGAAAAGCTGCCTCGCCACACGCTGAAATCTGGATACTCTGTCTGGTTTCGCGAAGAATTAATTTGTCATCACTTTGCTGTTGCCATGAACGACGGATGGGATCTGTTCAACACAGGAATGCAGCGGACCGCTGTCCAAATCTCTGTTAAACTCACAGGATCATTTCTGGAGAAAAGACACCAACGGACATTTGCTGCTCAGTCTTCCACAGCATGAAGTCGCTCGAAGCGGCTCTAAAACCAAGAAACAAATTAGAAATGTTGGAGCAAACAGCCGTCTTTTTTTTGGGCCACAAAACAGATTTTTGCTTTATTTTGCAGTTTTCTACTTCAGCTTAGGGGATTTTGTTAAAATAAAAGTCATATATTAAGTGCTCAGTTATATAAAACTGAGCAGTTTCCCTATTTTTCGGTCTGATCAGTTTTCAGCTTCAAACTTGCTAAAGACCCACTTCTGTTCTGATTCTGCTCATAAAGTCTCTCAGTTCCAACAAAAATAACAGCTAAAGCTCGTCTTTAGCGGTGTAGCTTTCCCGGGATCCGCTGTCAGACCGTGGAACAAGTGAACAAAACAATGAAGCTCAGACAGTGTCTGCCATCGACGGCAGTTTTGCACTGTATCTCCCATGATGCATCGGGTTAAAGTGACAGTGTCGCACAATGAGTCTTCCCTGTTAAACATCTTGAAACCACAACGAACACACATCAAACAGTTTTCAAGTCTTCTTGATGAAATCAGAGGTCAACAGTTTAGTTCTCCTTTAGGGTTTGTGTTTATTAACAGCCAAACATCCCAGAGTTTGGTCCAAGTCATCTTTCTAACTGAAACACTTTTCTAATAACATCTGGATTCTTTTAAATGTTAAACTTAAGAAGAAGTAATAACAACATTTAAGAAACAGGATGAAGGTGAACAGACACAATTAAACTAAATTAAAACAATTTAATCTTCTAAAAAGAAATAAAACATTTTTGTTAAAGTTTTCAAAGACTTCATCTTTTATTAAGACAAAAGAAAAACTAATAAAACTTTAACATGTTCATTTTTTGTGTAGCTCCAGAAAACATAAATATAATCTTAGTCTTCTTGTGTAAAATGTATCAAACATATTGTGATCATATAATTGTTCAAAAAATATAGTTGTCTTTGCACTAACACTGAAAAAAAAAATATTTAAAAAAATAAATCACAATTTAGAAAGAACATATTTGTTTTTATTGTGAGGTTACATAAAATTGCATGTTAATAAACTGAAGGGTTAAAAAAACTACCAGGGTAAAATATCAAATAATTTAATTGAAAATTATTACTGAAAACTAACTTCACTTTTATTACATTTTAGAAAAACATTGCAGAGAGACTGTACATCAATACAGACTACAGAGTTTCTCCTTTTTTAATTTTTGGATGCTGGATGCTGGATTTTTGTCAAGGATAAAGTGTGCCTTTGGATCAAAAAAGGTTGAAAAACACTGTTCTAGAACATAGTTCTAGAAAATGATAAGAAGTTCATTAGAAATTCACCTCAGAGTTTGTGGGTGGGATCGTTTGTGCCTTCCCTCCTGCCCCGCACACCCCCTAACATTACTGGTGCAACAAAAAAGTGCGAGCAATATTGGAGCCATCCAGCCGCACAGTTTTGATTCAGATTCCAGCTCAGACTAGAAAAACAAAGACGTTCATGGATCTATTTGTCTTGTGGCCCCCCCAGCGAATTTTCTACACAACAAATATGGACTTTTTCAAACAGTAATTTTGCCGCTGCTCCTGATTCACGATTTGAATTTTTTTTTTTAAATGCGCAGAGATGCAATGTTGAGTTTAATTTTGTTTATACAAATTCTCCATCACCAGAAAAATGCAACAAGGTCATGTTAAGAAAACCAGAAACACTATTTTAATCGGAGTGGGCCTTAAAGTTTGTACCACGCTATAGTTTGTTTATG
Source organism: Oryzias curvinotus (assembly GCA_023969325.1). NCBI lineage: Eukaryota > Metazoa > Chordata > Actinopteri > Beloniformes > Adrianichthyidae > Oryzias > Oryzias curvinotus. The sequence continues at coordinate 15,670,882 of CM043720.1, read as the reverse complement.
TTATCTCTTCAATTCTGTGAGCATTAAAAACAGAGTTCTCTGAACATTTAAAGTTCTCATCAGTTTGACTTCAATAAACCTGAAACCTTTTCAGAAAATACCACCTCTCACACTAATTAAAACTTCTGGTTTTCCTCAGATTCGAGTAGAAACGATAAACAGATCAGGTAATATTAGGAAAATACATTTAAAAAAACCCTTTTTTTCTAAATGTGTTGAAATTTCAACCACTGTTTTGTCTCTCAGAGGGACCGAAACTCAAGTTTAACTGAAAACCATTTTTTAAACGTCAACCAGCCATGCTCAGTTTTGATTTAAATAATTCTCCATCTCCATTAGAGCTAAATTTAGCTTCAAATATATTCAGAATGCACTGAAAATGCTTCACTTTGAGTATGGGATTACATTTCTGCCATTAATTGAAAGGGCGTAAAGACAACTGAGCGGGCGTATTTAGGAACTGAGTGAGTGAACCTTACAACCGCGCTGGCGCAATTCTAACTAAGCGACCCCGTATTTTACAATTGAACGGCTGCAATCCTAACTGAGCAGTGATCTTGCTCAGTCAGATCGTTTTTGCGCGCTCACATGAATTTACCGTGCGGTCAAATTGTTTTTGCGCGCTCACATGATTTTACGCTCAGTGTTAAGGGGGCGTTTTTGTCACTTTGTGGGCAGAAACCTTTCTGGTTGATCTGATTGGCCGAAATTTGCATGTCTTATAGTGAGACAGAGGGGCGGAACTTTCATTTTTCAGAGCCGGGCGGCTCTTGAGCTGCATGCAGCTCCCTGCCTCTTAGCATAGTTTCTAAATACAGCACTTTCACAGCCATAAGGTGAAAGTTTGACATTTTCTCCTAATGTACAGAGCAGCCCTAATGTGTTGTTGTGTGACTTCGGAAACCCTGGAAATGCAAAGAGGCACGGCACAGTTTAAACTGCAAGCTATCAGCTACGCGGAGGAACACGGGAATCAAGCAGCTGTAGTTCGGTTAAGTTAGATCTTCACAGATTCAGACTTCCTGCTTCAATAACTCTTCTGATAAACGTTCAAATGTGTCAGCAAGTACCTCAATCATTTTGTATTAACACAGAGAGTGAACTACAAAAGCATTTTTAAAGAAAAAAGATAATTTTTATTGCCTTTTAATCAGAATTGTTCGTTTTAAGCCTTGAATGCAAACAGGGCAGCGAGCCGGCTGCTAAGGGACCGTCAATAAAGTGCACACCCTGTGAAACACCTGTAAAAATCAGTAAACTTTTAAAAAGTGAATACATGTCTATATTTATATGAACTGGTAATGAAGACTCGTCAGCATAGTCATGCTGCATTATTATTATTACATTAAATTTTGATGGAAAGTCAGTCTCTGTTTTATTGCTTATATTTTTTTAAAATTTAATAGAGATATGAATCATAACATACATGCTCAGTAGCTCTGAAGATACTGTATTTACTGACACAAAACTTACTGTACTGACTAATCATGACCTTATTTTCCTACTACAATAAAGATTATGTAAAAAAATCTAGCATCTTCAGAGCTATTGAGGATTTTTGACCAAATTTGATCAATATTTAAATATGAAAAATTCCTATAAATGAACAAAGTGAACTATTGACATTTATGATATATATATTTTAGTATGACAATAAGGTCAATATTAGTCCGTACAGAAGGTTTGGTGACAGTAGCTTCAGTATCTTTATAACTACTGATAACTTTAGTCATGATTCATATCTATTAAAATTTGAAAAAGTATGTGCAACAAGATAAAAAAAAGATGGACTTTCCTCCAAAATATTTATTGTAACACGAATATGCTGACAAGTCTTCATTACCAGTTCATATAAATATAGACATGTATTCACTTTTTAAAAGTTTACTGATTTTTACAGGATGGTGTTTCACAGGGTGTGCACTTTATTGACGGTCCCTTAGCAGCCGGCTCGCTGCCCTGTTTGCATTCACGGCTTAAAACGAACAATTCTGATTAAAAGGCAATAAAAATTATCTTTTTTCTTTAAAAATGCTTTTGCAGTTCACTCTCTGTGTTAATACAAAATGATTGAGGTACTTGCTAACACATTTGAACGTTTATCAGAAGAGTTATTGAAGCAGGAAGTCTGAACCTGTGAAGATCTAACTTAACCGAACTGCAGCTGCTTGATTCTCGTGTTCCTCCGCGTGGCTGATAGCTTGCAGTTTAAACTGTGCCGTGCCTCTTTGCATTTCCAGGGTTTCCGAAGTCACACAACAACACATTAGGGCTGCTCTGTACATTAGGAGAAAATGTCAAACTTTCACCTTATGGCTGTGAAAGTGCTGTATTTAGAAACTATGCTAAGAGGCAGGGAGCTGCATGCAGCTCAAGAGCCGCCCGGCTCTGAAAAATGAAAGTTCCGCCCCTCTGTCTCACTATAAGACATGCAAATTTCGGCCAATCAGATCAACCAGAAAGGTTTCTGCCCACAAAGTGACAAAAACGCCCCCTTAACACTGAGCGTAAAATCATGTGAGCGCGCAAAAACAATTTGACCGCACGGTAAATTCATGTGAGCGCGCAAAAACGATCTGACTGAGCAAGATCACTGCTCAGTTAGGATTGCAGCCGTTCAATTGTAAAATACGGGGTCGCTTAGTTAGAATTGCGCCAGCGCGGTTGTAAGGTTCACTCACTCAGTTCCTAAATACGCCCGCTCAGTTGTCTTTACGCCCTTTCAATTAATGGCAGAAATGTAATCCCATATTTGAGTTTGAAATATAAATGAGCGCATGAGAAATCAGAAAATCCTTTAACTTTGGAAGTTTTAAATCTGCAGAGGGTTTTTTTTTTTTCTTCTCATTTCTGTTACTTTTCAGAACAAATCCTTGTTTTGTTTTCTAACGGAGTTAAAGAAAACTGACAGCTTGGTGCGGAAAAGAAGACCAAAAGGAAGGTTTGTTTGTTCACGTTTGGACCTCAGCTGGCTTCATTAAGTTTTAGTCGGAATGGCAGCAGATGATGTTCGACATTTACATCCTATATAACAAGAACTTTCTAATGAAACAAAGCAGAGGGTCAGACGTCAACGCGCGGGATTAGCCTTCGCTGGATCCCTCCGCTCTTCCTTTTGCGCGGATGCAAATGAGGTGTTTGTGCGGACGTGGGGAAGAAAAAAAAAAAAGGAACAAGTGTGATCCCCGACGTGTGCGCGCTCGGCTCTCCGCGCTGCTCTGCTCCCACAGTGCCCCTGGGACCCATCTGCCTCCCTGTTATTAATTCATCAGGCTTAACCATGCAGCGCTTTATGGCTCTGTTTGGACTGACGAACTATCACATCGCTCTGCTGCTCCCACACAACAGCGCCGTTATCGGAAAACAATATCTTTTCGCTTTGCAGCACGCACGGAGTCGTCAATAAGTGAGGACGCGGCTCTGCTGCGGTCGCATTTTCAGTGTCAGAAAGTATTTCTCAAACCTTCTTGCTGCTTAACGCTGCGTCCGTCACTGAAACGCTTCTGCCGTCGTGTCCGAAATAAAACCGGCGGAAAATCCAAACTTCCCACTCCAGAGATAATCTATGAATCAATCAACGCCCTCCCGCTGAATTCGCCCTGATTGCCGTGCCTAAACCCGTTCTCATCAAAGGCGCGGAGAGAAGATGCAGATCACATCAAAAGGGTTTATCTAGCCAGCTGATGCGGCCAAGATACAGGGAAAGCTCAAAGCAGCCACAAAACCAAGTCTTTTGCGGCTGCACGGCTTAGAGCCAAGCAACAGGGGGAAAAAACTGTTTAGCGCTGAAAAAGTTTCACTTTTCAAGGTAAATGTGTTTTTATGAACTTTTGTTGACAGTAACAATCTACTTCAAAGACAGAAAAAGTCTTTTTTTTCACAATGATTTATCTGATTCATCCTCTGTTTCAGAGGGCAGTGTGAAACTCCATCCAAGGTTTCAGGGACTCAGCTGTTGCCAACTACTGAGCTTATACTGCCCCCCAGTGGACGTCTGTTTAATAGACGGCTGCTCTAAATCTTAAAGTTTGGATGATAAAATGAAAGCATGCAAGACATTTTAATAAAAAAAACACAGGTTCATGTGGTGCCTTCACACCTGCTGTTTGGTGCTGAAGCTCCAGCGGCGGAGCCTCGGCGGAGCTCAATGACTGAGGGTGTTTGAAAATGCCTGGAAAACGTGTGACTGTGGATGGTGGGGGAGTCGGCCGTCACTCTGAGACAGGAGAGCAGTGCTCTCTGTGGAGTGGAGCTCTCAGAAAACACAGAAGAAGAAAAAAAACACAACATCGTTGCAGTATGTTCTCATTCCGATGGCTGAAACTCCAGGTGAAGACAAAAGAAACAAACCCGAGAAGCACTTTTGTTTCACTACAATGACCAGAAATGTTTTAATCTTTCTCTAAAGGCAGCAGACAAGGATTATAAATTACAGACTTAAATATTTCATAGATTTGCTGCTTAATTTTACTTGATTGCATTCTTTTTTGTTGTTGTTGGCAAAATAGCCCACACAAAATGTGCACACATACAGCAAAACAAAACTTTTTGATTATTTTACCAATTTTACTTTATTGTTCAGGTTCAATTTGTGTAAGAAAAGTTATAAACGACAACAGTGCACTATCATTTTATAACCGTTTGTATAATACAAAATATAAAAACGACAAAAATAGGCAATAATGAAGCATTCTAAAAAAAAATAAGGCGGCAACAGTAAGTCAACAACCTTGTCATGAAAATGTGTAACATTAAAAAATGAAAGCAGGAATAAAAAACAGGACAGAAGTTCATTTCAGTTTAGTTTCTTCCATGCCTCATATGTGTTGCACTACTTGTTCACCATTAGTTTGCGTACTTTGCTCCACTGTGGAGCTAGCAGTCTGTCGCTAACATGTTAGCATAATACTAGCAGCTTTTAGGAACATTTCAAACTTATTTTATCTTCTATGAGCTGCATGCATTCATATTTACAAACCAGAACTATAAACAATTGAACAAGAATATAAATCGACACACTTAGAGGACGCTCTGTGTTCTATAATTATTAATTTAAAATCCTCTTTGTCTACATTTCAAATGTTTAGACAAAAAAATGTTAACCTATACAAATGAGAAATAATGTTTGTCTGATTAAGTTTTACTGCCTAACCCTTAGAACCTGGACTAAAAAAAGACAATAAAGTTGTTAAAAAGGGAAGATATTTGGCACAGAAACAAATCCCAACAGGTAATAACACGTTATATATACCACCTAAATAAATAAGCGGATTTAAAATGAAAGGCGATTTAAAATCTAAACATCTACACTCACGTTAAAGTCAGAAATCTTTTCAGCTGTCTCTTTTACACCAATGCGGTTGAATAAGAACTAGAAAATATTTTCAATAAAATAAATGAAGAATTTTTTTAAATGGATTGTAAATCGAGACTTTTAAAGAGTATTTTATAAAGGTCTTGTTACACAGCAATGCTTTGGATTGCAGAAAAGTTAGAAAATATAACTTGTTTTCCACATGTTTACTGAAAAATTGACAAAATTACTTTTTTTTGGAGAAAACAAAATTTGGCCAGGATGCTTAAGTCATTTTAAGTTCAATAAAACTTGTGAAATAATAAAAATTGTTAATCAATATCTTCAAAATTTTGACCTCATGTGGTCTAATGATTCAGAATAAAGTTCAATCTCAATTTAAAAAAAAAAAAATAAAAACAGTTTCAGTTTCTGTACATACACTGACGTGAAAGTGAAGGTCACATTTCTCTAATGTCTGGAAAAAGTCCACATAAAACAGCAAGTGTTTTTTTAACTAGTTTGTTCAATTTATTTTTAACAATAACCTTTTATGGAAACAAGATTTTAAAGGAAAATTGCATATAAGATTTTTAAATTCCGACTTGTTCGAGTCTCATGAAGCAAATCTAAACCAAAAAAAAGATTTTGATGTTCCTGTTTGTGTTTTTTCCACCTGTTTCTTTCAGATTGACTAAAAATTACCATTAAACTTAAACTGACGATGACATTTTAAATATGATGTTAAACTCTAACATGTTATATGAACTCTTGCAATGCTCCTTCCCCTCCAAAAGCCGCTCCACTTCACTGCAGAGCAACTGCCCCTTTCCTGTTCTTTTACAGAATTCAATCTTTTATTTTTTTTTTTTTAAGTTTTTACTCAGATACAGACACCTCCTTAAAAATGAATGAAGCAAATATTTTTACTTCATAGTTGCAGTTTAAAAAGGCTGACTTCCATCCTGAAAAATTATTGTTTTTTTGGAGGATGATCAAGCACAGAAAGCTGATAAAGACTTTGATAAACACAAATTGGTACAAGGATGAAAAACTTGAGGAGGCCTGTGCTAACCTCAGTTCGTGCCTCTTCCCTCTGGGAGTCTTTTCTTGGCAAACAGCGCTGTTTATTTTCCTAAAACGAGCCCTCACTTCAGCTGGTTTGTCTAATTAAAATGTTGAGAAAGCTTTGGGGAGCAGCCTTTTTATTTAACAGCTAATTGTGCCGACGCCAGGGACAGGGATGTTTTATGCATACACTTAGCAAGATCTTAGGGAAATAACATGAGTGTTTACACACACCAACACACGTGCACGCTCGCGTGCACAGGAGACGCTGCTGCTGCTGAGATGAATGTTAAACAGTCGCGAGTTTCAAGTTAATCAGCGAGAATTCTGCGGGGGAATCTCCAGTTCTTTGAACACGGCAGGATGCGTGTCTGATTAACGCGGCGCTCCCGCCGGACTCATGTTTACCGACAGGTGTTTCGAATCCGCGCGCCGAGGTCCCGCTGCTCGTTTGTGAGCACGAGGACGCCGGTTCTGAGCTGTAACAGCTGTTTTGCTACAGTGGAACCGCTGTAAATATTACAAGAATAAAAGCAATGACGCCTCTGCTCATATGATGAAAGGTCGGTTTGTCCTAAATGAAATCTATTTAGAGATTTTGATGTCTGGTATCTCAACTTTTGTTTTTATTCTAAAGTGGAACGCCAACTTTAGTTTGTTTTGGAAGGAAACCTGCATCTTCAATGATCTCAAACTCCAGAAAGGATCTCTTTCAGTTCAGTTTTTAATAAAAACAAAAACTTCTATATACAGACAGCAGTATGTGAACATTTTGAAACTTTTGCTTCCCTTCACTCACAACTATTCGTCTTTAAAGTCAGTAAATCATCTGCACCAGTTACTTACTGCATGCTTTGTGTTTGGTTTGTAATGACTTCAATTGGCCACCAGATGTCCTCGTTTTGTTTGACATTGACCATCGACTATATCTGAGAACTGGACCTAGTGAGCGTGACGTCACCCACAGAAAATTCTTTACTGGCTCCAACCACATGAAGTCAATTCAGTCGCCATTTTTCACAATACAAGCGCTGCCATATTGGAACCAGACAACCTCAGTAAGCCGTCATTGGTCCGAGTCGGTCTGAGTCAACAACTGTTGTGGCAACCACTCTGGATAAATCATGTGTGAACTTGTTGGAAGTCCACACCCCTACCACATGAAAAGGGGCTACATGAAATCTGTCAACCCAATGTTTCTAACTTTCGATTTGAGACCACATACTTTTATTGAAGCATCTGATTGGTCAGTCTATAAAACGATTAGCTTTCACTACAGAAAAAATACACACGCGTTAAAAAAAGGTATCAGCAAGAAGAGTTATTCTGACAAATAGAATGAACTTCTCTATGGAAGTCTATGCGATTTTGGCTTCTTGGAACTAGTGGGTTCTTCCTGTTTGGAACACCGGCGAGTAACTCAGTCCAGTTCTCATATACAGGCAGTGGTCGTTGCCTCAAAGCTTTAAAGTGTTTTTGATCAAATATGAGTCTCACGTTTTTAAAAGAAAAACAGTCCTAAATCAGTATTCTGTATTAGACAGTTCAACAACCGCCACCTTAACGTGGTGGGGGAGTTTGAGAGCTCGGGTGATCCCAGGAGCTAAGCTGTCTGGGGCTTAAGCCCCTGGTAGGGTCTCCCATGGCAGACAGGTCCTGGGTGACGAGCCAGACAAAGAGCGGTTCAGAAACCCCTGATGAAAACCAACAACACGGACCCGATTACGTCGCCCGGATTGGCGTCACCGGGGCCCCGCTCTGGAGCCAGGCCCAGGGTCGGGGCTCGCAGGCGAGCGCCTGGTGGCCGGGGCTCTTCCCACGGACCCCGGTCGGGCACAGCCCGAAGGAGCGACGTGGGACCACTCTCCTATGGGCCCACCACCCGTAGGAGACCTCAAAAGGGGCCGGTGCAAAGTGGTTTGGGTGGCAGTCGAGGGCGGGTGCCTCGGCGGCCCAAACCCCGATCATGGAATCTGGCTTTTGGGACATGGAATGTCACCTCTCTGGGAGGGAAGGAGCCCGAGCTGGTGCGAGAGGTTGAGAGATACCGTCTAGATATAGTCGGGCTCACCTCCACACACGGCCTGGGCTCTGAAACTCAGTCCTTAGAGAGGGGTTGGACTCTCTACCACTCTGGAGTTGCCCAAGGTGAGAGGCGGCGGGCTGGCGTGGGCTTACTCGTGAGCCCCCAGCTCAGCCGCCAAGTGTTGGAGTTCACCCCGGTGGACGAGAGGGTCATGTCCCTCCGCCTCCGGGTGGGGGACAGGTCTCTAACTGTGGTTTCGGCTTACGGGCCGAACAGCAGTTCGGAGTACCAGGCCTTCTTGGTGTCTCTCGAAGGGGTACTGGAAAGTGCCCCAATGGGGGACTCCATTGTCTTCCTGGGGGACTTCAATGCCCACGTGGGCAATGACAGTGGCACCTGGAGGGGTGTGATTGGTAGGAACGCCCCCCCTGATCTGAACCCGAGTGGTGTTTTGTTATTGGACTTCTGTGCTCGTCATAGTTTGTCCATAACGAACACCATGTTCGAGCACAAGGGTGTCCATCAATACACCTGGCATCAGGACACCCTAGGCAGGAGGTCGATGATCGACTTTGTAGTTGTTTCAGGCGACCTTCGGCCCTGTGTCTTGGACACTCGGGTGAAGAGAGGGGCGGAGCTGTCCACCGATCACTACCTGGTGGTGAGTTGGATTCGCTGGCGGGGAAGGAGGCCGGAAAGACTTGGAAGACCCAAACGTACTGTGAGGGTCTGCTGGGAACGTCTGGCTGAGCCCTCCGTCAGGGAAGTCTTTAACTCCCACATCCGGGAGAACTTCAAACAGGTACCGAGGGAGGTTGGGGACATTGAGTCTGAATGGACCATGTTTTCCACCTCCATTGTCTCTGCTGCTGCTCGGAGCTGTGGTCGCAAGGTCTCTGGTGCCTGTCGCGGCGGTAACCCCCGAACCCGGTGGTGGACACCGGAAGTAAGGGATGCCGTCAAGCTGAAGAAGGAATCCTACCAGGCCTGGCTGGCCTGCGGGACTCCGGAGGCAGCTGACAGGTACCGGCAGTTCAAGCGAGCTGCGGCCCGGACTGTTGCGGAGGTGAAAACTCGGTCCTGGGAGGAGTTCGGTGAGGCCATGGAGAATGACTATCGGTTGGCCTCGAAGAAATTCTGGCAAACCATCCGGCGACTCAGGAGGGGAAAGCAGTTCTCCACAGGCACCGTTTTCAGTGCAGGTGGGGAGCTGTTGACTTCGACTGGGGACATTGTCGGGCAGTGGAAGGAGTACTTCGAGGATCTCCTCAATCCCACTGACACGCCTTCTTTTGAAGAAGCGGAGAATGAGGACTCTGGGGTGGGGCTGTCTATTACCCGGGCTGAAGTCACTGAGGTAGTCAACGAGCTCCTCGGTGGCAAGGCCCCGGGGGTGGATGAAGTCCGCCCTGAGCACCTCAAGTCTCTTGATGCTGTGGGAGTGTCTTTGCTGACACGTCTCTGCAGCATCGCGTGGCGGTCGGAAACCGTACCACTGGACTGGCAGACAGGGGTGGTGGTTCCCCTCTTTAAGAAGGGGGACCGGAGGGTGTGTTCCAACCATAGGGGAATTACACTCCTCAGCCTCCCTGGGAAAGTCTATGCCAGGGTACTGGAGAGGAGAGTCCGTCCGATAGTCGAACCTCGGATTCAGGAACAACAGTGCGGTTTCCGTCCTGGTCGTGGAACAGTGGACCAGCTCTACACCCTATCTAGGGTGCTGGAGGGATTGTGGGAGTTCGCTCATCCAGTCCATATGTGTTTTGTGGATTTGGAGAAGGCGTTCGACCGCGTCCCCTGTGGCATCCTGTGGGGGGTGCTCTGGGAGTATGGGGTCCAGGGAGCCTTACTGAGGGCTGTCCGGTCTCTGTATGACCGGAGTAGGAGCTTGGTTCGCATAGCCGGCAGTAAGTCAGACCTGTTCCCAGTCCACGTTGGACTCCGGCAGGGCTCCCCTTTATCACCGGTTCTGTTCATAGTTTTTATGGACAGAATTTCTAGGCGCAGCCAGGGGCTGGAAGGGATCTGGTTTGGGGACCACAGGATTTCCTCTCTGCTTTTTGCAGATGATGTTGTCCTGTTGGCTTCATCGGACCGGGACCTCCAGCGTGCATTGGGGCGGTTTGTGGCCGAGTGTGAAGCGGCTGGGATGAGGGTCAGCACCGCTAAATCTGAGGCCATGGTCCTTGACCGGAGAAAGGTAGTCTGCCATCTCTCGGTGGGTGGAGGGTCCTTGCCCCAGGTGGAGGAGTTTAAATACCTTGGGGTCTTGTTCACGAGTGAGGGAAGATCGGAGCGTGAGATTGACAGGCGGATCGGAGCGGCGTCCGTAGTTATGCGGTCGCTCTATCGGTCCGTCGTGGTGAAGAGAGAGCTGAGCCGAAAAGCAAAGCTCTCAATTTACCGGTCGATCTACGTTCCAGTACTCACCTATGGTCATGAGCTATGGGTCATGACCGAAAGAACGAGGTCCCAAATACAAGCGGCTGAAATGAGCTTCCTCCGCAGGGTGGCTGGGCGCTCCCTTAGAGATAGGGTGAGAAGCTCGGTCACCCGCGGGGAGCTCGGAGTAGAACCGCTTCTCCTCCACATCGAAAGGAGCCAGTTGAGGTGGCTCGGGCATCTAGTCCGGATGCCTCCTGGACGCCTCCCTGGAGAGGTGTTCCGGGCATGTCCCACTGGGCGGAGGCCCCGGGGAAGACCCAGGACACGCTGGAGAGACTACGTCTCTCGGCTGGCCTGGGAACATCTCGGGGTCCCCCCAGAGGAGCTGGAGGAAGTGGCTGGGGTGAGGGAAGTCTGGGCATCTCTGCTCAGTCTGCTGCCCCCGCGACCCGGTCCCGGATAAGCGGAGGAAGATGGATGGATGGACAGTTCAACAAAACACCTTGTCTTCTTCTATGGTGCTTAACGTCCAGCTGCACCACTCCTTGTATAACACAGACTCGTTACATTTCTCCTAAAGTTCTCGTCTCTATTATGCATCAAAAAAGATCGAAGGGCAGAGGTTTGTCAAAAAATAGTTTAAACATTTGTTTAAGTTTAGCATAGTTTGAAATCTCAAAGGCTTTTTGACAAACAACCAATAACTTTCATTGATATTTTAATAAAAACATGTTGGTTAGCATTGAAGTTTAGTTTAGTATTGATATGTAGGACAAAGATGGTACAATATAAAAGGAAAAAGTTCTAGTATTTAGCTGCTAGCATATGCACAGCCAGTAATAGAATTAGGTTGGAATATCGCAAGACGTTACTGTCAGTTAACAGCAGGAGACGGTCAGAACAAAGCAGAGAGGTTTGGTCAGAACCTCCGAGGAGCGTCACTGATGCCAGTGGGAAATAAATGTACCACTTTTTCCTACCAGCTTTTTGCATAGAAAGTCCTTCTGGGAACAGGACAGATAAGACTCACTTTACCTGAGTGTGAATACTTTTATCGTCTGTCGTTCCTAACGAGGTGTTGGAGGACCCGGCTCACGCCATTCATTGGTTTGAGGATAGTTTGGAGGAGCGGTGTGAATTTGGTGCAGTTGGGGGGGAAAAAAAGGGATAGGGTTATTCAGAGGAGGCTTCACCAGAATTACCTTTTCACACATCAGACTGAAGCTGACAGGTTGCGAAAGCAAAGGTATTTTAACATCCAATTTCAACAGTTTTGTGGTGCCATCATGCAAGTCTCCAGGCGAAAATAGACAGATTTAGTCAGGGAGGGGCGGGAGCCTTCTCTGTCCATCCTTTTGGAAAAAAGAAAAAAGAAACTGTATTCTGCAAAAGCAGACCAGACAATAAAATGACATTTTTAAATAACAAGTTTTCTGTGTTTGAGATAAAACTGCAGTTTTGCGGCTGACATTGTGCACAGAGGGCTTATAACCAGGTTAAGCTGTCTTATCAACAGCAATCGGCTGTTTATCTTCAAGCTGAAGTAATCTGCTTTACATCAAGCTCAAAGTGCTTTTATATAAGCAACAATTCAAAAGCAAAACATTTAAAAAACAAAGATGGACTAAAAAAAATACATGATGATTTTGACAGTCAAATTTTACACACTAATGAACTTATTGATGAAAACTAGTGTGCGCATAGTTGCTGTAACTCTTAATAAAGCAGCTGAAAAAAGCCAGAGGATTATAAAAAATTGTAACTAGAATAAGGGCCATTTTAAGTCTGAGTTCCTCAGAAATTCACCTTTGCAAATGCAAAAAAGGACAGTTAGATTGTCCAATCAAAGAAATCTAGTTCACATCCCTTGCAAGAAGGTTTTGACCAGTCCCAAGGAAACTAATCTCAAACTTGCTGCACTCAATGTCAGATCTTTATGCAACAAATCATTTTTAATCAATAATCTTATCTCTTCTTTTAATCTTGATTTTATGTTATTAACTGAAACATGGCTTGACAAAAACACAGGAAACATAGTTCTAGTGGAATCAACTCCCCCCAACTACAAACATGAATCGGAAATAAGAGAAAATAAAAAGGGTGGAGGCGTTTCTGCACTGTTTAGAGATAATATTGCAACCCGCAGACTATCATTTGGTGTGTTTTCATCATTTGAGTATGTGTCCTTTAAGATTGAGCTAAAACAAACTCCTCCCTTACTCTGCATAGTTATGTACAAACCTCCTCAGCACAGGCAAAGTTTTATTGATGATTTCACTGAAATGCTCTCAGTTGTGTGCACAGACTTTGATGGTCTAGTCATTACAGGTGATTTCAATGTTCATGTTGATAATGTCAATGACAGAAATGCAAAAGAGCTCAATGCTGTCCTTGAAACCTTTGGTCTAATTCAGCATGTGAGTTGCCCCACCCACAGCAGAGGGCACACTCTGGACCTGCTCATCACAAGGGGGGTTATTATTTACAATGTCAGTGTGGTTGATGTCGCCCTCTCTGATCATTTCTGTGTATTCTTTGACCTGTCTGTTGCTCCCAAACCACCGCCTGGCCCTGCAGTTGTCCAAAGGAGACAAATAAATGAGAGCACTAGGGCACAGTTTGTAGAAATGATAAACCCTGAAAACGCCTCTGGTGCCAATGTTGATGAAATGCTGAATTCTGTTACTTCTAGCATCTTGAATGTTCTGGATGCCATTGCCCCTATGAAAGTTAAATTGAGAAAACATAGACAGAAAGCTCCCTGGAGGAACGATGATCTAGTCAGGGCACAGAAACAACAGTGCCGCAGAGCCGAGCGAAAGTGGCGCAAGTCAAAACTCCAGGTTCATTATGAAATATATAAGGCGGAGTTGTACGCTTACAACCAGATCTTATGCAGAACAAGGGAAAGGTACTTCTCTGAAATAATTGGAAGCTGCAGCAGCAACTCTCGTATCCTGTTCACAACAGTTAACAGATTAACTAACCCTCCAACCCAGCTACCAATAGAACTGGTTTGTACACCTAAGTGTAATGAGTTTGCTGTATTTTTCAATGACAAGGTTCAGGGCATTAAAAAAGCCATCAACTCCACAACACATATAACTATCCAACGGCCACCTACTCACTCTAAGCTGACTCACTTTGTACCTGTCACTGACCAAACTGTCCAAGAGACCATCACCCGTCTGAGCTCGTCTACATGCTGCCTTGATGTGTTACCCACTAGATTTCTAAAGTCTGTCTTGAACAGTGTGTTGGCATCAATTACTCAAATAGTTAACATGTCTCTTCAATCTGGAATATTTCCAGAGGCCTTAAAAACTGCAGTCATTAAACCCCTCCTGAAAAAGAGCGGTCTTGATCCCACTGTACTGAATAATTACAGACCTATCTCTAATCTGCCATTTTTAGGAAAAGTCCTTGAAAAAGTTGTCTACCAACAGCTCACTGACTTTCTCTTATTAAACAATTCATTTGATGTTTTCCAGTCAGGTTTTAGACCCCATCATAGCACAGAAACTGCTTTTAATCAAGGTAACCAACACCGCCTGAACACTGATGATGGAAAAGTATCTGTCTTAATCCTGCTAGACCTGAGCGCTGCCTTTGATACTGTTGATCATGGAATCCTTTTGCACAGACTCCAAGACTGGGTTGGCATCTCTGGATCTGCCCTAAGTTGGTTCAAGTCTTATCTAGAAGACAGGAAATACTTTGTTGAAATTGGTAGTTGTGTCTCAGACTACATGGGCTTGAATTGTGGTGTGCCCCAGGGATCGATCCTGGGACCCCTTCTGTTCAACCTCTACATGCTACCACTAGGGCAGTTAATACGCAGTAATAACATTTCTTATCACAACTATGCAGATGATACTCAGATCTATGTGTCACTGACAACAGGTGAATATGGGCCAGTGGATTCACTCAACCACTGCCTCCAACAGATCAGCGCGTGGATGCAGAACAACTTTCTCCAGCTAAACTCAGACAAGACCGAAGTTATTGTTTTTGGCCCACAGAAACAAAGAGAAAGTGTCAGCACCTACCTTCATTCTCTGTCTTTTAAACCCTCAAATCAAGTCAGAAATCTAGGGGTAATCATGGACTCTGACCTAAACTTTAACAGCCATATCAAGTCAGTAACATCAGCGGCATTTTACCATCTGAAAAACATTGCCAAAATCAAAAACATAATGTCAAAGCGAGACCTGGAGATACTTATTCATGCATTTGTCTCCAGTAGGTTAGACTACTGTAACGGCCTGCTCACCGGCCTCTCCAAACGAGCTGTAAAACAGCTTCAGTACATCCAGAATGCTGCTGCTCGAGTCCTGACCAAAACCAGGAAGTATGATCACATTAGTCCTGTGCTCAGGTCTTTGCACTGGCTCCCTGTACCTCAAAGAATAGACTTCAAAGCAGCTCTGCTTGTGTACAAGTCTCTCCATGGCAGCGCACCAAAGTACATCTCTGACATGTTAGTGCCATATGAACCATCTCGCACTCTGAGGACATCAGGGTCCGGCCTCCTGTTGATTCCCAGAGTCAGAACTAAACAAGGGGAATCAGCGTTTCAATATTCTGCAGCTAAAATCTGGAACAGCCTCCCTGAAGCCGTAAGACAGGCCTCTTCTGTGTTCATGTTCAAATCTAGACTTAAAACATTTCTGTTTAGCCGTGTATATGACTGAAAGGTCCTATCTGCACTTTTCTTTCCTTTCTTTCTTTTTAAATCTTTTTTTTTTCTTTTCTTTTAAAGTAAATTTTATGTTGATTATTTCTATGATGTATTGTGATTTTAATGCATTTTTCTGTTTTGTGAAGCACCTTGAATTACTTTGTGTACGAATTGTGCTATACAAATAAACTTGCCTTGCCCTTGCCTTTGAGTTGTGGGCGGAAGGAGCGAAGCAGCCCGCCCCCCTTCCCCCTCTCCATCACTGAGAACCCAGAGCAGGGAGCTTGTTGCCCACCCAGCTTTTTCCAGATGTATTTTTTCACCTGCTCCTAAATTACAACATTTTGAATTAGGAAATACTCAGAAATGTAATTTTAAGCTTCATTTTCTTTATATATGTCCTCCGTCATCAGAAAACAGGTTAAACAATATTCAACAGTGCATTCAACAGTACTTCTGTCTCTTTGTGTGGCGACTCGCATTGGTCCTCAAAGTAAAATATTAAAATAAATAAAAGTAGCAACCAAAGCTGTGTTCCTGATTGGTTGACAAGAAGTGACGCTTTGCCAAAGTTTAGATATTGAGAACAATGTGGAGTTCATGAAAAAGTTTGATGCGTGTCAGAATTTCTGACGCACTCTACCCAAAACACACTGCCACTAGAGAGTCACGCCAACCCTGACGTGATGATCCAAATGGATCATTTGATTTGATGTACAACACATCAATGAGTTCATGCTACTGGGTTGCATGCTTTGGGGCATCAATGGACGTTTACGTAGTTTTAATTTTTCCTTCCGTCTATTTTCTGTGTTTTCATTTCACAGGACTAGAAAGGACAAATGATCCATTTAAAGCAGAAGATGGACGTTTGAACCCTAGCTCACACAGGCATGTCCTGACTGTGCCATGAATGCATCTCCATCAGCGACTCCCCACCAATGGGATGCTGCCCCCTCTTTGGTAAGTGATGCCAAATGTCTAACCTGGTAAAGTCCTGCCTGGTCTTTGCAGACGAACTGGGGTCCGGGACTTGCTGCTCGGGCCCTCGCCTGTACAAACAAAAGGCCCACTCGGAAATTCAAGAGCAAGGTTGAATTGGGCTGACTGATCAGCGGCGGGTTTGTTTACAGACGGGGATACGCTGTTCATGTGGGATCTGTCATGAACAATTGTGCGTGTTTAGACCTTTGGAAGCGTGCAGAGGAGTAATCAGCAAACCAAATCTAAAACCAAATTCTGACATCGACTAATAAAGAAACTCTTAAATCGATGGGTGTTCGTTCTGTTGGGCTGCACAGAGGCAGTTTTTAGAGGTTTGAAGACAAATAAGCAGAATAATGGACCAAACAAGACAAAATGACCCCCCGCCCGCCCCGCCCCGGCCCCCAGGCTGCTGGTCCTTTAACAGGACTGTACATCATACCATCGGATGAGTCCTAATTCCATGTGACGGCTCTGTGTTTATCAAAGAGGCTGCGTCTCAGTGTGGGGTGGGGGTTTCTCTGTGGGGAAAAAGGCTCGTGTTTGCTGTGGATTCTTAAGGAAATTACGGTCGAACGTGCGGAGACCGGAGCCGAGGCCGGCGACAGGGTAGTCTGGCCCTCCAGAACCATTACTGCGCCTGCTGGGGCCACGAGGGGCACAGGCTGTCTGCAAGGGGGGACAAAAATGTGGATCGAAAACAGTAAAACCGCATATAATCCACATTACTTTACCATAATCTCAGTTTTTCACAGTCCAGATTTAGATTAGCTCAAGTGTTTAGACCCGATTAGTTGTGATTTAACATGAGCTGCGTGTTTTGACAGAACCCTGAAGGTCCAAAGCCGAAGAGGCAGAGCTATAAATCAACATGAAGGCCGTGTTCTGTTCCCCACTTAAGAGAAACCCACAGACTAAACACGGATGACCCCAGCACTGACCTCTAACACACTTTTCAAAACAAAGGAAGAAATTACCCTTTATGTAACCATTTCAATACGACATCATATTATACTAAAAAAACATAATTTGATATTCAACTTATCAAGTGGATTATTTCGTTTTAAAGTTTGCTCATTTAAAGCTGTTTAACAAAGATGTTTGTTACAGTTTTAACAAAAAGAAAAGTCAGTAATTGGGATGTAGAAGACGACTGATAAACAACAGTTATTACTAAACACTGGAGACAAAAGCCACGCCCACTTTTATTGACCCTAAAATTCAGCACTGTTTTATAATGTTTTGCACTGTTTTGATGCATATTTAAAGTCATGGTTTGGGTGTTTTTAACATGTGTGGCCTTTTTCTGATAATGGAGGACATGTAGAAAGAAAATTAAGTTTAAAATGGCATGTCTGAGTATAATTAGTTTGAAACATGATTCAGAAGCAGAGTAACAAAGTGCCACTAAACAAAAGAACTTTTTTTTTAGACAGAATAATTACGCTGGGCAAACCACAACAAATCTGAATCCAGAATTCCTGCTAGTTTAAATCTAAATGATCTAGAATGTTTGCTTAACTTCACTCTTATAAAGCACAACATTTATTGAGGATTTGAAGACTTTATGTAAAATTTAAAACTGCAGATAACTGGAATAATTTAAAAACCATTAAAAAAAAAAAGAGGACAATAGAAAGAACAACCAGGAACGTTGTGACAAAGACAGACTGACTCTTGACTGAGAAATTAAAAACCAGAATGACTGAAACATCTGAGAGTGTTAAGGGGTTTAAACCTGGTCAAAAAGTACAGAAGAACCAGAAAAGAACCTCTAATAATCCTCTGGGCAGTGGGTAGCCTTCATAGTATTATAGTATTAAAAATCAAAACTTCAATGCGGGATTTACAAAGAAAAAAACAGCCAGAACAACATCAGGAATATGTTACTTTAAACAGAAAAAATTCTGACACACTTGAGACGTGAGGGTCTGTCTCCCTCTGCTGGACAAAAGAAGTATTGTTAAAAATGTGTTTCTTCATCAGGTTGGATTTTGTCCTGATTGCACTCACTGGGTTGACCTCATCACACTTAATACGTAGGCAGGTGGTAAACCAAGGGGGCTGTATGATTGCTTTGGGGTCATTAGTGTCCACAGCAGGAGAGGTGGGGTGCCTGAAGGGGTCAAAGAAGGTGTTTATGTTTTTATTCCAAAGTTACAGACAGGTAGACGCCGTCTGCTTGGTTCTTTTAGGATGAAGGAAACCTAAACAGGTCAGAGAGTGAAGAACGTCCTGCTGGAGGTCCAAACATGAGAAGGCGTTCAAAAGATGTTTCTGTATTTCAGTTTTTTCTTATGTAAATGTTTACATTTTCAACATTAAGATTCTTTATCCATTTTGTCTCTTCTGCCGGTTTTTACTGCATTTAAATATCACGGGAAAGTAAGAAAGATGACTTATGTAGACGAGGGTCATTTGGAGTATAATTTATGTTATGCTGACTCTTATTCAAAATAAACAGTTGCAGTGAAATGGAAATTGTGTTTTTGGTTGTTTTGCTATTTGTTCATTATACCGTCATGGCATCACTAATTGCGAGTTTCCCTCATATCATAACGCCCTAACCCATTCTGATGAAAATGGTGTTCTTTGTGTTTTATCATGTTTCATTTTTCCGATGAGGGAGGACATATATAAATAAAATTAGGACTTAATTGCATTTCTGAGTATTTCTTCACTTGTTTTTTTGTAAATCAAGAGCAGGCGAGAAAAATACATTTCAAAAAGAGCTTATTTGTGATTTTGAAAATATGCTGGGTGGACCACAAGCTTCCTGCTCCTTGCTATCACCAACGGGGAGGAAAAGGGGGGCGGGATTGCTCTTGTCAACAGTCCTGCCCACAACTCAGTGGAGAATCATGCTGGAGCCACAAGGTATGTTTGTAACATTTGAGTGTGTGGACAGAATTCTGCTGCCGCATCATCACCAGAACTCCTTCCTTCCATCACATCACTCCCGTTCTCCAGCAGCTTTCAGGATTAAATTCAAACTTCTTCTCCACACGTTCAAAGCCCTCCATAACCTGCTCCTCCTTATCTTTCTGATCTCCTCCATATTAACACTCCCTCTTGCTCTCTCCAGTCTTCTTCCCTTCTTCCGGTCACCATGGGGAGCCGTGCCTTCAGCCGCTTGGCTCCCCAACTCTGTAACTCTCCCCCACAGACCTCCGTAACATTGACTCCTTTTCAATTTTTAAATCCAGACTCAAAACCTATTTGTTTAAATTTGCTTTTCCAGATCACAATGTTTCATCTTCTGCTATCTGATTTTATTAATGATTTTAAATTATTTATTGTTTTTAACACTTTGTGATTTTATTGTGTTTTACTTTTGAATCTGTACAGTGTCCTTGAGTGTTTTGAAAGGCGCTTTTAAAAAAGATGCATTATTATTATTATGGCCCACAACAGCAGTCACTGACTGCAAGGACCATAGTTTTCACAGTTGGAATGATTTTGCCGCCTTTCAGCAAAAATGTGACCCCCGCCGCATACTCGAAAAGTCACCAAAAATGTGCACACACCTGGGATAAATTGAAAATGAATCTTTCACAAAGTCAACGTCACCCCCCCAAAAATGATAACATCACGGATGGAGTCATGGAGTCACCATGGAAACGCGTGGAGAAAAAAAAAAGAAAGCGCGACACTTGAGACGGAAGTGAGACGGAGTCTGAGATTTTAATGACGGCGTATGAAGATTATACGTCCAACAAAAAAGTAACACGGCTGCATCATCAAAAAAAAAAGAATTTCTGCTTGGAGAAAATCAACAGACAAAGTAAACCCACGAGTTTCTGATCTTGTTTCCATTTTCCTTGTGACGCATATATATATATATATATACATATATATATATATTGAACTCTCATATGTACAAGTTTGAGCTGGTGAATATGCTCATTTTTATAACAATAAAAAGGATGGTAAAAAATGCACGGATTGCAAAAATTAATTAAAGAATTTCCCATCATTGTACTTGCAGGATGAGAGTGTAGGACGTAAGCATAGTAGGACAAAATAACTCGGCAAGACACAGTAAAACAGCTAAACAACTAAACATATTTAGTCAAAAAGCCACACTTCAACCCAAATCCGTCCAGACAGGCAAAGGGAATGATATCCCACAATCCCTTGCAGTGCCGCTCTAACAGCAGCACCAAAGTTACATCTACTTAATTGAATTAATTTGAATGAAAGGAAAATAATTGTCTGAAAACTATGTGTTATTTTTAAGGTGACTTAACAAAAAAATGATTTCTCTTAACTGAAGCAAATAATTATGTTAGATCAAAGTAAACAAGTTTAAGTTTTTCAACATCCATATATGGTCTTATCATCCTCTCGCGGTGGATAAAGTATTATCTGAGCTTCTTCATCCACTAAATCATCTTCAAATGGACACGCCATGCTGCTTCACCTCTCTCAAAACAAACTAAGCTTCAACTAAACCTGCTCCGGACCAGGTTATGTTCAGAACATGAGTTGCCATGGCAACTTGACCTACCCTGAGACATACCTCCATTTCTGGAACCGAAAGCTGAGGTTATCAACTTCCTTAGCCTCAAACTTACTGTGGGAGCTAGCATAACCTGCTTTCTGGAATACCCCCCAGGACCGCCACAGGGGTCCCCAAAGCCAGAGAGCAGGGGGCACAGGGTGACAGAGAGTGCAAGCTCTGACCAACAGAATAGCCCCCCCTGGCGCACCTGGGGTGTCCATCTCGGGCCCCCGCCCCAGATGAGCATCCCCCCATCCCAGCCCCAGGCACGAGCCAGGGCCCTCCAAGAGAGACCCGCCCCACGCTCCAGAGAGCCACCCACCCAGCCCACGATTGGTCCAGGAGAAAGCAAGGCAGGGGCCGGCCACCCCTGTCCAGGAGGAGGACGCCCAAGAGTGGTAGGGACCCACAAGGAGGTCTGTGCTAGAGGGCAAGGACCAGAACCCACATCACAGGGACACGGACACCCCCAGGCTCAGATGTGATGTGATTCCCAGCTCTTGGTCTTTCCAGAGGGGATCCCTCTCCCTCAGTGGTGAATTTCTAATAAACTGCTGCCATTATAGAGAAACTTTGTCCTAGAAAAGGACACGGACAACTGTTGACAGCCTCAAAATGTTCACATAAATCAGATGCTATAGACATATTTGTAACCAACTTCACGGCCACATCCTCAGACTTTACATTGTGTCTCTGTTTAAGGAAACTTATTCTGAAAATTTAGCAGTTTCTTTTGTTTGTGTGTACATTCCTTAAAAGCTAGAACCCATTTTTACATAAGTGCAAATTCTCTCTTTTTTTTAATGTTGTCGTGGACTCTGTTTACTATTTTCCATTTATTTTCTAAAACGGCTTTGGAGAAAAATATTTTTTAATGTCAACCAGATTTATAGATGAGGGAGATTGTAAATATTACAAAGGTAGTTTATATTTTCCCCTTTAAAATCGACATTCTTTCGGTCAATTTATAATTATCAATCAAACTGAAAATAGACATTAAAAGACATGAACTTACCTCTATGTTCTTGTTTACTAATGGTGACCTCATTGGGTATTCTTTTTTTTGTTTGTTTTTTGTTTTTGTTTTTTTAACTTGTCCTGTCCAACAGCTGGGCAAACAGATGAGAGCTGAGGGCCTCTTGTGTTGGACAAATTTTACTTTAACAGGGGTTATTAATCTTCGGACAAACCAGAGGAATGTCTGAATAAACCCCTTAGTAGTTTAGGCCAAACTTTATTACATTCCATCATGTTTGAAAATCTTTGGTGCTGGACCGGACGGAAAAGGAAAGGAGGGAAGAAGAGAGAGGGATGTTAGAGAGAGAGGGGGGATAGGAGGGTGATAATAGGAGGGGGGGGTAGAACCATGAAGCAGCATAAAGCAACACGTTGCTGGATGTTTATCATTACGGTAAGGTTCAAGTGTAATACAAATCTCAAAGGGCTGGGCCTGTCCACACACACATTCAGATGTTATAAACACACCTGTTAACTGCAAAGGTGTCCACATGTCAACATGTACACAAAACATGCACACAGATAACAATACAGATATTGTTCACACACGCATACTTATGCCTTCAAACCAACTGGTGTGAAATATTTCATTCATTCAATCATGCAAACTATTAGTGTAAAGGTGAGCTAACACCTGTGCTCAGGTGAGTGTTTATGTTCTTCTAAATGGATGATGGAATGTGAAAAGAAGGAGGGAGAGTGACCAGCCATCCCCACACCAAGACCCCCGCCGCAGCAGCAGCGGCAGCCAGGACCCCCAACGCCACCCGGCAGCAGGCAGAGAACAACCATCCCCCGGGCGATCACATCCGCCACCCAGGCCAGGGCCAGCAGGACCACCACGAGGCCCCCAGAGCCAGAGAGCAGGGAGGCATGGGGGGAAGAGAGCGCTGCCCCAGCCCAACCAGGGGAGCAGCCCCCCCGCCGCGCCGGGAGGGCCCGACGCCGGGCCCCGGTTTCCCACAGCTTCATTGAGTTTCTTATGAAGGCTCTTAGAGTCCTGTTGACGTTGTACAGCTCCAAGCATTCAGTGATCCAAGTGTGTGGCATTGAGTCATAGGCTTTCTTGTAATCAATCCAGGCTGTGCACAGGCTGGTGTGTCGTGACTTGCAGTCTTGAGCGACTGTTCTGTCAACCAGGAGTATATATATATATATATATATATATATATATATATATATTCACACCTCTCACCCCCTAAATGATGGGGAAAGATATTGAGAAATGTACGGTGGCCCAGAAGCTCAGGTCCTCTGGGAGACTGTTCCATAAACCAGTCGGAATAGTTAACAGACCAGTGCCAGAGGATCTCAGGGTCCGAGAAGGTTCATACCTTACCAAAAGATTGGATAAATAAGAAGGCGCAAGACCGTCGTAGACATTTAAAAACTGTGAAAGGTATCTTAAAATCAATCCTGAAGCATATGGGGAGCCAATGCAGAGATTTTAAAATTGGGGTGATGTGAGCCCGCCTCATGGTCTTGTTAAGAACTCGTGCAGCAGAATTTTGGAGAAGCTGAAGGCTCCTAATATTGGTTTTTGGAAGACCCGCGAGCAGGGTGTTGCAGTAATCAAGTTTACTCATGATAAAAGCATGCATTAGCATCTCCATATTAGCAAGAGAGAGTAGTGGGCGGACCCTAGCCAGATTTCTAAGATGATAAAAACCAGTTTTAACCACCTGTTTTATATGTGGGATAAAAGTCAGCTTAGAGTTGAAAATAACACCCAGGTTTGTGACTGTTTCTTAATGACTTAATGAAAGTTCTATTTACTTCAGGAACTGTTTCTCTCTCTTAGCTTCAGGACTGATGACTTAAATTTAATTTTTGTTCCTGGTTGAGCTGCAGAAAATTACTTGCCATCCATGATTTCACATCTAAAATACAGTTCAGAATAAAGGGACTTTTTATTTCTCAAAACTTTTTGATTTTAGAATTGAAGACAAATACATTGATTTAATTTTGCTATTGTTGTTGAGCATTCTTGCTCAAATAAAAATCTGATTCATGACTTAATGTCAGTAAAAACCCAAAACTACACGTTTGAAAGGAAAAAGCTTGTTTGGATCCAATTAAACTGCATAAAACCTCATCTAGAATGAGTCAGCTATTGGTTTTAAAAGCTGGATGCTCAGTAAACTAGAATATTTAGTGTTACAGAACAGGACAGAGGACGGAAATTAGCGTAGGCAACAATCCTGCATATTTACAATGTCTTACTATTTTTAGAGCACTGTTCATTGTATGCATTGTCTCTTAAATGAATAAATACAAATACACTGTTTATGGTAAATGGCGTATACTTATATAGCGCTTTCTACCCTCTTACGAAGGCCCAAAGCGCTTTACAGTCACAGTCCCATTCACCCATGCACACACACATTCACACACTGGTGGTGGCTCCGCTGCCGAACACTGGCGCCAACCTCCCACCAGAGGCAAGGTGGGGTTCAGTGTCTTGCCCAAGGACACTTCGACACATGGGCGTGCAAGGCGGGAATCGAACCTGCAATCTTACGATCATGAGTCGACCGCCCTACCACTGCACCACGGCCGCCCACATATATTATATGTGGGCGGCCGCGGGTTGTGGGTTCTCATATATTATATTGGGTGTTGTTTTCTCTTTGTAGATATAGCATTTAGTGGAACTATTTCATGGTTTCTGTGAATCATTTCCCCTAAAAAGGTCTCTATTAAGTACAAGAGACATCTTTAAAATCTGTTTTTAACAGCATCCAGAAAAAGTACTTTGAATAAAGTTTCATAAAAATCAGAAAATTACGAAAAACACAAAAACATTTGTTTTTTTTAGAGCCAGAAAACTGAGGCACAAACCTGACCGTTTACCCAACGGATGATGTGTGTGTCTGTACATGCGTGTGAAAGGACTCAGTTAATGTTTATGTACACAAGGCAGCTGTGAATCAATGAACCCTCAATCCTCTGAGGCAGCCCTTCGTTGAATGAAGTGCATTCAGAAACGGGGAGCAAATATTAGCACAGGATAAGGACACAAAAACAACACACAGGGACAGAGACCAGACATTGTAACGAGCAGTGGAGCTCATGCATGCTGCTGCTGTTGGACATTTAATGTGACACCAGGAGATCTTCACAGAAAAGCATATTTGATGTAATGGGACTAAATGTAATAAAGCATTTTTAATTGTCAAAAAACAGGCATTGATGTGGTGATAAGTGTTTTTGTTATTATCATTTAATTATGGTTAAAATAACTTAATAGATAATAACTTAATAGTATAAATAGATCTGTGAAATAGTAGTTTGCAGGTTCACCAATTCAATAATGTTGCATTGCTTTGATGCAGATTTGCCTGTTGAGCAGTTTACGTTCTCACCACACGATGGCAGCACTGACTCCTGGGTTTGTTCCATTGAATGTCTGTGAGAACCAGACTGTGTGACGTCACCCATAGAAACTGACTTGTTTCCAACTTCAACCAAAAGAAGACATTTAAGTTGCCATTTTTTTGTGATATATAAATGTTGCCATGTTCGAGCCAGGGGACATAACTAAGCAATGACTGATCCATGTCGGTCTAAGTCAGCATTTTTTCACCAATCAGGAGTGAGCTTGTTGGAGGGCCACACCCCTACCACTTGAAAGGGGGCTACATGAAATCTGTGAAATCAAATGTTTTGAAGGTTCGGCGTGAAACCACCTACTTTCATTGAGGCATCTGATTGTTCAGTTTATACCTTGAATAACTTGAACTACAGAAAAAAAATATTATGAAAGATAATGAGGATTATCAAGAACATGCTAAAAAAGGCCTCAGAGCAAGAACGGTTACTCTGACAAATAGAATGAGTGAGTAACAGCTGTGTATTTCTCTACAGAAGTCTGTGGGATTTTGGCTTCTTCGGGCTGGTGGATACTTCCTGTTTGGAACGCCAGGGGCGAGGGGTCACTCAGTCCAGTTATCTTATACAGTCAATGGTTTGTTCTAATTCTGTGTTTCTTTTCCAGTTGTTGCCCATGTTGTCCTCAAAAAGTACAGTAGTGTTTATTGTGAAACACAGAAAGTGAATGAAACAGCAAAAGGTGGATCGGCAGTTTGAAAAGGTTGAAAAGAAATTGCATAGAGTCATAAAAGATTTATGGATCAGTTGGAAATCACATTTCAAATAAATAGAAATCAAACCATGAAGACATTTTTGAATAAAGTAAAACCAAAGTCAAATCAATCCAATTAAATAAAGAACAAATTCATACAGCACTTTCCTGACTAAAGTGGCTCAGAGTGCTTCACAAAAAAACATTGTGCAGAACTTTTTATACCTGATTGTTATTGGCCCAGGATTTGGGCTACCGTTGATGGAAATGGAGAAGGGGTGTTCCCAAACAGGAAGAGAAAAGGAAAGGCGAGTATGAAGGAGCTTGGAATGTAGTAACTTGGACATGAAAAACTGGATAGTTGGTGATGGAAAGAATAAAGGTGAATATTCTGTGTTCAAGAGACCAGACGGAAAAGGAGCACGGCTTTTGATATTTATATTTTTCGAGAGATTGGAAGCAGGTTCAAACTGTTTCATCATGGTGTGTGTGGAAGGAGGGAGAGGAGGAAGGTTAGTTGTTGAATGTGGTCAGTGGTTATATCCCCCAGGTGAGCTAGAAAAGAAGGGTGAGGTGATCCAGCATATCTCCAGAGGGGAGAAAGTGGTGATTGGAGTCAAATTTAATGGACATGTGGGTGGAGGAAACAGAAGAGATGAAGAAGTGATGGGTACATTTGGTGTTCAGGACAGAAATACTAAAGGACAGGGCACATTTCTCCATAGAAAAGCAGAGCATAGGAAGTAGGAGCCCATATTGGATTCGATTTTGTGCAGACAATGTAATCTGAACGAGATCCACAATCTGCAAAGTTGTAGCTGGAAGAGTGTGGCCTGATAGCATAAGATGGTGGTGTGAAGATATATGAGAGCTGGAAAACAGTGGTGAGATGGTGTGACAGAGGAGTTCAAGGTGGAGGTGGGACTGCACCAAGAATCATCCTTGAGCTTTTTGCTGTTCTGATAGGCAAACCGAGGTTAGAGAGGAATCTGTGGATAATAATGTTTGCAGATGACACTGTTCTATACTGAAAGCAGGGGAGGGGTCTAAAAAGGAGAAGAATGAATGGCAGCCATGATAGGGTATCTGTGTGTAAATGTGAGGGACTCAAGTGGAACGGTGAGGTTAGAGGGAGCAGAGGTGAAGAAGGTGGAGGTCACTAAAAGACTAATACAAACGTCAAAATGAAAATATTGGGGTTTTGGATTAAAATATCAACAACTAATACATTTATTCCAGACATCAAAGACATAGGAAAATGTTTTCATTAACTAATTGACAGTAAATGTTACATGTGGCCACAATATTGCAGATATTTATTTCAATATCTGAAAATACTAGAATGACAAATTACTTTTTCATCATACACATTTTAGCTGTTACTCAGTACTTGAATATTTTGTAACCATTTACTTTTTTTTCTTACTCAATTCATTATTCAGATGATTGTTTTTTACTTCTAGTTTAGCAATATGATTTGGAACTCCTACTTTGATAGTTATTTTGTAAACTTTACCTTCTGCATGAAAGTCAACAGGAAATGTCTCTCCTCTGCCTCCAGAGATTATTTTAGGGAACTGCAACATTCAGTATAACGCTTAAGATTTTGATTTAAAAAGTGCCTTTCACTAACTCTTAAAGCATGTTTTGTAATATTTTAATGATTACCTCATAATTCTGAATCTCATAAAATGTTAAACATAAACATTAAATCAAACTAACATTAAGTGAAAAACATTGAGAATGACAATAGAATTCACTTTAATGACAACATTCATTACTGTGTAATAGCAAAATTCTTTCTTCTTGTAGAAGGTAAGAAAGTTGTTCCATATTTTATGAAGCGCAAGTAAATATCTGCGGAAAGGAGAGACGAGCGACTGTCTAAGTCTGAACACAGCCCAAGCTACGTCAAATTTAAAGATTTAAAGAAAAAAAAGGACTTTACAAATTTCATCAAATGTCATTTTACAAAATAAATTGTGATATGTAAAGTAATCTCATGTTAGAACATAAAAGCAGCATCTTTTCTAAAAAAAAAAAAAAAAATCCAATCTTTAATTAATTTAATTTCAATAAAAGCACATAAGTGGTGTCCAGGTCAAAATGTCCAACATCCCACAAATGCATATTTCTGACATATTAAAGGTGAACATAAACAGGTTTTCTGGTTTATTAGATTTATGACTCAAAATGTGTTAAAGAAGAAAGAAAATCCAAATATCATAACTTTCGATGTTTTTACCTATTAATTGAAATTATACTATTACTATTTGGATCAAAAGTGTTATTAATCATTATGGTTATTGATCATTATTATCATTATTTAGATGTAAATTTAGGTTAAGATCATTGTTATTATTATTATACAGACATTAATGCAGTCTGAATGTTTCATGGTGTTTCCACACGTGACAACTGACCACTCATTCAGCTGTAGGAACCTGAAGTCACCAGCAGAGGGCGATGTACCACAAACAATCCTACCTTTGCCCCCCCCCCCCCTCTCCCTCTCTCCCCCACTCATGATCCTGAAAACAATGCTGGCAGCTGTCTGGGGGGGGGGGGGGGACGCAGATCTGGCAGCACTCAAACAAAAGCGGCTAATCATCTAACTTCCCGGCTATTGAGCGGATCAATATGTGCTAAAGAGCTCTGAGCTGTGGATTAACGGAAGCCCGCACTGATACGGATGGAAAAAGTTAACAAGATCTGATAGAATCTAAACAATAAATGTGTTTTTTTTCCCTCTGTTTTTAGTTACTTTTGGGAAAAGGCAGTTAAATAACAAAAAGTCACCAAAACTGGTTTCCTTCTTCGATCTTTAACGTAACGTGAACCTGGAGGTTTTCACGTGAGGTCAAAGCTGACACGCTCGAGGAAAGTCAGTGCGCGCGCTTGTGTGTGAGTGTTGTGGTGGGGGGGGTTCTTTTTAGGGGCCAGGACGGCTCACAGTGGGCCCTCCACCAAAATGAAGATCGACGTCACCGCTTCCGCCCAACACCCTCCTCCCCTCTCCCTCCCTCCTCCCTCCCACGGAGTCGTTGGAGCTGCTCGGTCGTCTGCGATCCAACATGGAGTAGTGAGAGATGGGGCTCTAGCGGGGCCACCCCCTTCAGCAACAGCAGCGACCACGGACGCGCTTTTCTTCTTTTTTACGCACAACTCGGCGCGGAGAAAACATGCGCCTTTGGACTTAAAAAAAAAAAAAATATATATATATATATATAAATAAATACAAGTGGAGCGCGTGCGTGCGTGCACGAGGAGAGTGGAAATCGTCTGCCTGAAACTGTCAGTTTAAAGCTATCTGCTGATGGGAGTGTTGAAGTCATAGGACGGAGGCGATCCACGCGTGGAAGAGCCGAGCAGCGAGGAGGCGGAGAGCGCCGACGCGCACAAAGGCACAGGCGGCGGCGGCTGTGGCGGCGGCGCAGGGAGATTTATGCGGAATCGGAGACGGAGCCGCGGAGAAAGAATGACGAGTAAAAAGTATGCCGCCGCCGCGCTCCGGTACCTGAGGTGAAAAGGAAAGATGATAGAAGAAACGCACCCAAACGAGTGAGTACACCGTTCTCTGGCCATAAGTTGGAGCTGATTGCGTGCGTGTGGGGGGTGGGGGGGCCTTGGTGGAATGTGCTGCCTATAAGTCCGCTTTGCAACTTGATGCTGCTGTGGAGAAATGCATTGACACAGCTAGGAGACCCGGGGGGTGTATATAAATATTATTATTTTGTTTGCTTTTGGAGCCCCCACCTCGGTGCAGTCGTGAGACAACAGAAGAAGAAAAAAAGAGGAGTGGGAGGAGGAGGGGAATACGCGTGGGTGGATCGGAAACATTTTCTGAAAGGATCTGAGAGCAGGCCCTGTTGCAGCGGCAGCAGGCTCGACTCAGACACGCGCGCAAGTTCCACCTTCCACAAACACCCGCGCACGCGGCGTGAGCGGTCCGCGAGGGCCAGAAGGAAGAAGGAGAAGCGCGCGCGCGCGCGGCGTTTTGCGCCTCGGATGTTTGGACACATCTGCGTGTTTGCCTCCAACCGAAGGGGGAAGTCTCACAGGATATGAGATATCCGATATGCCTCATCCGCCATCTCTTTCTCAATCGCCGTCATTTGCATAACCTGGCTGTCGCGCTCCATTCATAAAAAACAACACGAAGATTGAAAGCGACGCTTTTTCTTGAATCCTATTTGCGCTAAAGGTTGCGCGCACATATGAAGTCCGGCGCAAAGGCGGGCCTGCGCGTTTCAGGATCCAATGCGCCAAGAGCACGAATGAGTGCGTCTAAAGTGGAGGCAACCGGAGCTGCTGCGCGGCGGCCGGAAGCGCCAGCCCTGCAGAAAGGTTGAGGGGCGAATGGCAACAGCAGGGGGCGGAGGGAAGGAGGGAGGGTGGTGTTTGTGCTGCGGTGGCGTGACGCCGACTCATTCATAAAAGCCCTCGAACCCTCAGCGCGTCTCCATTCATGCCTGCTGGGCCGGTTTGGCGTCTTTCCGCCGGCTGTCCCCCGGGCGCGCACAGCCTGCAGCCGACGGCCGGAAGCAGGAGTCCCCCCTGATGAGGCCCCTTTCTGTTCCTAAATAGAAACACCCTCCCACACTGGATCCCACTGGTGGTTCCTCACATCTTCACAGGGAAAGACTATCCACGCAGGCCTCTGAACCAAAAAATGTCCCAAACCGTCAGCAGAGGACCACAGGAGACAACTAGAGATCAAACCTTCACGCTTAAACTCCAATTAAATATTGTGTTTTGGGTGTTTTTAACATGTTCGTTCAGCATGATGGAGGACTTTTATAAAGTAATTTTAGTTTATTTCTTCATTTAAATTCTAAAATCAAGAACAGACCATTTATTTTGAAAAATATCATATTTGTGACGTCAAAAAAAAACGCCGGGTGGGCCACGCGCTCTCTGCTGTGCCCTATTCTGATGCATCCACTTGCAGACCAGTGTGTCTTTGTTTTCCTTGTCTGAGCTGGAATCTGGATCAAAACGGCTGGACAGCTCCAATAGTAATTACTAGGGCTGCACGATATGAGGAAAACTCACGATATGCGATATTAGTGATCAATATTGCGATGACGATAACTTGCGGTATATGAACAAATAGCTACACAACCAAAAACATGATTTCCATTCAGTGCAACAGTTTTAAAATTATACTCCAAATGACCCTCATCTACATAGGAGGCGAACATCTAACATAAAAGGGCTCCATCCAATTAGTCAAATCATAAATGGATTGATTTGATTGGTTAAATACTCCAAATTGCCATAAGATAGTTTTAGCACATTTATTGTGACCATTTATTGAAATTTTCGCCGTCTTTTAAGATATGAGTATTGCACAGCTTAATGTCGCGATAACGATAAATCTGCGATATATTGTGCAGGCCTAGTACTCACCATTTTTGTTACACCGGTAATGTTAGGTTGAGGGTGTGAGCAGGAGAGTGTAAACAGAGAGCTCTCAGCAATGGGACAGGGGGCGGGGTTGCTCCATGTCAACAGTCCCGCCCACAAATCAAGCTAGATTTACACCACATTTGTCAATGCACGTTCAAGCAGCCTCTTCCTATGAAAAGTCTAAATGAATGTAAGTAAACACATTTAAAACTCCCTCCTTTGAAGGGTCACTTTGAAGTACAAAACACTCGGCTACACGGTGACAATTAAACCAAGTTGAATTTTTGACTTGTATTTAGTCGTGACGTTTGTATGGCATCCCCTTTAATTCACGGAAATGCCCACCACCTGAAAATTAATCACAGAGGAGAAATTAATAATTGCAGGTTGTTCCTGGGCAGAATTATGATACCAAGTCTTTATATTATGGAATAAAGCTGTGAAAGAAAAAGCCTTGAGCCAGATTCATAAGGTTTGCACCACTTCCACGTTTTGCTTCAAGTCTCTTCCAACTGTAGATGACTGACATGCGTTAAGAAACATAAGTAAAAGAAGAAGGAGTTCTTCCCTGCTCATCCAGTGTAAACAACATGCACATTTAGTGCGTTCTTGATGTCACATGCTGGGTGTGAATGCAGCATCAGCAAATTTCTGATGACCTCCTGCCGCTCTGCAGAAACTATGTCCTAGAAAACGGCACTTTTTATTTTTAGCCAAAAGCAGCATCATCACAATCAAAAGAACACTGATAACATTTTCACAATCAATCAAAAGATGAGTACATCTTTAAAACTGTCTGAAAGTGAGCTGCGTGCACGGTGTGGTTGTTTTGGAATCTAAAGCACGTTCATTTGTTGGTCCAGGTGTACTAAAAGTGAAAAGCGGAGCTACAAGCAGATTCCCTTTTGCATGAACCCTGATCGAACCTCAAACCACAGCAAACATCACAGAAATTGAGAGAATTAAGAGAAAGACGTGCAACTTTCAACCTTTAAACAAAGTTTTTGGTTTTGTTAACCTGTCATTGTGACAGATAATAAACCATATTTGTCTTTAACTCAGTGTTTTCTGTCAAAACTCAGAGATCTCCGGGGTTCCTTATCACTAGTTTCTGCAAACTTCATGATAGCATCTAACCCTTTTGAATGAAGAGTTTCCTCAGTGAAAGTGAATGCACCCTCCGGGTGTCGTACTGCGGTGTTACCGGATGGAAATAGTCATCGTTCAAGTTTGTGTGACGGGGTTTTCTTATCAAAAATAAAACCGGTTGTGGGATTAGTCAAGCAAAGGACATAGAAGACACACCTTTCCAGCGTCACATTTTTTGTTCAGAAGGTGGCGTGTCACATTCCTCTGTTCTCCTGTCAGCTCATTGAAATGGAATCTCTTTTTTTTTTGTTCTGAACCTAAAGGTGAACTAAGAGCAATCCAACATTTTACAGTAGGGACACCTCTTTGTTGAGAGTGTTTTTTCAGAGGGACGGGTAAGGATGCATTGATCCGCTGGGTCCTGCTGCACGGTCAGCATGTGCACACTCAGTATTGGACAGGAGATCCCGCTGACATTCAGCTAAGGTTGGCATAGCAGCGAAATATAATCTGGGTTGAACTAAATAAAAAAAAGCTGTATTCACAAAAGCAGCAAAGTGGCGTTTGCAGTTTCCTTTGGTTCCAATGTTCCAAATTTGAGCAGAAAATCACAAAGCAGTTCCAGAAAAGAAAAGAAATGTTTAGCCACAGATGTTTTTTTTTGTTAAAAAGTTCTAATCTTGTTGGGTAAATTTTAGCCTTCAGACCTGTTTTCTATCTATTGTAAGACTCTCCCCAGTGGTCTTTTAATTATGATTATATGACTTTAATTATCTTTCTAAAGGTTTGCATTCCAGTACCCTGCTAATTCTGGCCCCCAAAGACTGACTGGGCCGTGTGAGTCCATACCATCATACGTCCCCCACCATGCTTGACTGTTGGCAGCTTTGTGTTGTCCAATACTTTACCATCTGAGTTCTGCAAGTCTCGTGGGCTTTGACGAAAGATGGTGTATGGACGCTGCTTTTTTTAAAAATGTTTTATGAAAACAAACGTAACAAAAATGAAAGACAAACCTCTTGGACGATTTTTACCGCCTCTAAAGGATCTTAAGCTGTCAAATTGTCAGTCCAGAGCAAATGAAAACGGCTTTAGAAAGAAGAATTTTTTTGTTTATTCATACTTGTTCTCACATCGCCAAAAAATATATTTCTTTATGCTTTTAAAGGAATTGACAGGAACACTGCTGTTGATAGATAGCAACCTTTTTTCGCTTTGAAACCATTCAGAATCATATGTATATATATATATTTGTTATTATTGGTATACATTCTCAGTCCTTGAACTCAGTTTACCGTATATTTTTTTCTGCTTTACAAACTGCTAACTATACAATTTATGGGCAAAAACCAGCTTTTCAGTGATTTTTTTCTGGTTTTCTATTTTACCCTGAGCTGTCCCAGGGTCCAGTTGTTCTTCTGCGTTATTTATTCTGATATTAACTTTCTGAAAAGTTTTGTTTTGCACTCGGTTAAAATGTTTTATGTACAGAATCGTCTCGAAACACAAAGGGCAAACATAGACAGAAATACCGTTGGACTGCACTTGGACTGCACAATATGAGGAAAACTTGCAACGTGCGATACTAGTGATTAATATCGCGAGGAAAATTTGATTTACGACACATGAACAAATAGCAAAACAATCATATTCATTTCACCGCAACCGTCGTATTTAAATTAAAGTCAACATAACCTAAATTATACTCTAAAGAACACTCGTCTAATTTAAAAGGGCTCCATTTGATTAGTCAGTGACCTGGGGAGGTTCATCCAAATGCATAAACAGCCTTATTAAACACTTCAAGCTGCCATGAGATTATCTTAGCATGAGTGTAAACATACCGCAGTTTACGCCATCTTTGGGCTGATATCCCGATTTATTCTGCAGGCCTAAAGAACACTGATACGCAGTTTTTGTCTGTTCTGTATTTTTCGGACCATATTTACAAACTTACTTTGTGTCCACAGATGAACGTTACAGACCTTTACCACCCCCACCCCCCACCCCCGTGTACTCCCCCCCTCCACACGCATCATGTGGAACAGATGCTTTTCCACAGTGTTTCCTGTGTTTTACAGAGGCTCATCACTGCTCGCTATCCGGAGCCTCCGGGGCCAAATAATGGCCCAAGCTGTTTATATCGGGATGACAAACAATGGAAGCAGCTTGTTTGTCGTTTCTTCTCCTTTTTTTCCCCTCTTCCCTACTAATCTCTGCTCATCAGCTGACTCGATGACCAAGATTATAATAGCTGAAGTTTTCATTCACTTGCCTGCGCGGTCGTCCACCCTCAGAAGCTCCTCTCAGGGAATGAACTCCATGAACCTTCTAGGGGGGAATTGGTTCAGGTTACAGCTCAGTGTCCCACCGTGTTTCCTGACTTAATTGACTAAAATCTGCACATTCGGGACATGAGCATGCATCAGAGGCTTGGCCTGTGCATTCTAACCGTCTCTAAAGAAAGGGCACCCCCCCACACACACACACACACACAAAGCCTTTTTTTGAGTCATTCATGTGCGGAAATGGAAAACTGGATCATTTACTTATAAAAATAAAGTTGTGTCTCACTGAGACTGCTTGTAAACAGTTGGGAATTCTAAACTGACAGAAAAGATAGCAATTTGGAACATTTTCAGCATCAAGGATACTTTTGCAGCTTCTTGACTCACATTTCCTTTTTTTTAAATGAAGACTAAACTGAGAACAGTTTGGGACAACTCTGAGACAACTTTAAGACATTGTTTGTTGTGCAGATTTATAAACACATTGAAGGGAAGCCTCAAGACCTTCAACTTAACAACACCCCCACTCATATTTTGAGATCCTACTTTATGTTTTAAAATGAAAGATTGTCATTAAACTTGGTCATTGACTGTATATAAGAACTGAATAAGCTTTCCATAGAAAATGGTTTAATGAAGTCAATTCATTAACCATTTTTTTCATGATAGGTATGTCACATGTTGGAACCAGACAGCATCAGGAAGTATTGATCAGTTAGAGTTTGTCTGAGTCGATATTTCTATGGCAACCACTCTCACCAATCAGGAGTGAGTTTGTTGGAAGTCCACCCCCCTAACACATGAAAGCAGGCTTGGGAGAATCTGTCAATCTAGTATTTCAAATGTTAAACATGGCACCACATACTTTTATAAAGGCATCTGATTGAAATAACTTGCACTACAGGAAAAAACATGATAAGAAATTTGGTTTAGCTGCCATCAATATCAGACAAAAGGAGAGTAACTAAATATTTTTACAATCTTTTGTGGTTTACTTGCATCTGATGGTTGGATTTAAGTTAAGATGCAACCTAAAAAATGATTATTTTTTGTCCTTATTATGTACAGATGAACAAAAATCATTTTTTTGCTGAAGTTATTAGTTATTTATTGGAAATATGTTTACTTTTTGCTTAAAGACCCATTCTGACAAAAATGGTGTTTTTAACATGTTCTTGTGGCATTTTGGAGGATACATGTAAAGCAAATTAGGCATAAAATAGCATTTCTATTTCTTTATTCAAATTATTGTGAATTAGGGGCGGATGAAAAAAAGAGCGTATTTGTAACATATGAAATACGCTAGGCGGGCCCCAAGCTCCCTGCGTCAAGTTCTCAGCAACATGGAGGGCAAGGGGGGGCGGGGTTGCTCCGCACCAACGGTCGCGGGTACAACGGCATAAACGAGGTTAAAAGACCACTGAGGATGCTGTGAAAATAACTCGGAGATGATCAGAGTAGGATTTTAAGTGTCACGCACAGCGTTGTGTAAAGAATAATGTTTTAAGACACAGACTTACCCAAATCGGAGAGGTTTTAAGAGGAAATTCAATCAAACCTTAACCAAATTTTAGGATTTGGTTAAAACTGAGGATGTTTTTTGGTGTTGTTAGCTCAGTGAGCGTGTCTGTAGCTGTCAGCCACCACTAAACGTCAAAATTGTCTTCATAACTTGTGAAATGAGCGTGTGAAATGACACTTTTGTGATAGCACCTTTTGCTGTCACATCTCTATCCGGTCCAAATATTTTCAAATTTAAGCACAAAAACGTTCTCACAGCTGACAGTTTAAACTTTTTTACCGCCATACAGAAGTTTATTGGTTCAAGAACCTTGAGGAAACTTTGCGTTATCATGTGGAAATACCAACTCCCTTCAGAAACGGTAATGGCTGTCATGTGTAGCTGTAAATAATGTATATTTAGACCAGAGAAGCCCTTTGAGAACAGACTTCCTAGTGTTTGATGATGCAAATGATTTTCAATTGGGTTGGTGCCCTGGAGCTGCACCATCGTCTGCCAAACACAAGATAAACCATTGACATCTGATAGTTTATTTAACCCAAGTCCACCTGATCAAACACGCAGAGCAACGGCGGTGGATGCCGATTCTAGAAGTCCTTTTCAGTTGACCCAAAGTGTCAACCTGAGCTAAGAATAAGCTGGCGTGAGGCGCTGTGATGGTTTTTCAGCTTCCTGTGAGAAACCTTCAGCCAATCAGCTTCGTTTCTGTCGGGTTCATCTATACAGGGTATTTGCTGCATGTCACAAGGACGTCACCTCATGATCTCATGCAAATTCTGGCCTTGAACATTTGCAGCGAACTGCCTGTGGAGGGAATATTTGAAAAGTTTAGTGGCTGTGAAATAAACTGCTCAGGGAGCAGCACATCAGTGCAGGAAAAATGAGGTTCTAACACTAAAACACAGAGGTGGAACCGTCATGTTGGTTGTTGTGGTACATAAAAAAAAGAAAATTGAATTCAGAGAAAAAATATCTCCCTTTGAGGCACAAAGGGGTTTTCTGGTAAAGCAACTTGAATGCACATTGACTTTATTGAAAACCCCTTAACACTTTCAAGCAGGAGATGTCACCAACAACAATGTACTGTTTTAAAATGGAGGCATTCAAGTGCAAAGTCTGTAGAGTTGCCTTTCTCCGCGACAGAATCAGCTCATTTGTGTTACAGTTGCATAAACATTTTTCCACTTTTTAACAATTTGTATGAGCAGTTCTTTTAACGTATACCGACCAAATGTAGATTACTTTGTACTTTGTTCCTGAACTATTTGGGATGTTCTTTTGTTGATAAAGTAATTGTAATCAGTGCTGACCGCTTTCAGAGTGAATTTCAGACAATAATGACCCGTGCCTGATTGATCTGACCTCAACTCGCAGAAGTCGCGCTGTGATTGGTGGGCCGTCCGTGGCGTGTTATCCTTTACCGCTGCTCTCATGTCAGTTGACTCACCCATTCACACCCGCAGCCCGAGCCTCGCGCTGCCCAAACATGTGAGCGTTCCACATCGCTCCAGTGATGGACAGAAAGCCGATCACACTTCCCCTCTGGAGCCTCCCCCGTCAATAGTTGTGAATGAACTCGCTTCACCTCCCTCCCTCCCCCTGCTTTCCTGTCTGTGAGGGAGGCGGTAATGAAAACAACATCACAAAGAAGCAGGTTTATGTCCTTCCATGCTGTGTTTTTGTCCTCATCTCTTCATACTAATGGCTGCACGCACCACTCTGGGGTTACAACCTTTCAACTCATGCAGTTTCATTCTCATTTTCCTCTTTTTTGCTCAATTGCAACATTGAATGTCCATAAACTTTGATTCAAACAGAGCTTCTGTTTCCTTAGTTCATCTCTGCTGCCCTCTCCCTGTGTTTGCACCAGCAGATCCTGCTGTGGGATCAGATATTGCAGTGACATAGCAATAATGACTCCTTTCTGATTGTTAAAGCGCCCCTCATGCATATCCTGTGTGCAGAGGGAGGTGTTCTGTTCATGAGCTCGGGGCGTGGCCAATCCTTTTTTTTTTATCGCAGGAAGTGAGGCCTGTCCTTATCGCACATGGCTGGGCTGCCCTCACTGGCCCATTTATCTGTCACACATGAGCTGGATTCCAGTCCTCAACCAGCCCGCTTCTCAGTTTTATTCCAATCTTGTTACACATGAAGCACATAAGGTATTTTCAGGGTCAGTGTACTGTGGAGTGCGTCTAATAGCTTATTGTTTCGTGTGTGCAAGTGCTTTAGATAATTCCCACAAAGCAGATGCAGAGAAATGTAAAGTTCATTTTAAAAAAAAACAACAACAACAACAAATAAGCCTAAAAGTTGCAGAAATTTCAGTTGGTGGTGTGACTGTGTTTACTCCACCCATAACCCAATTTCCCTTCTTGAGCACCTGCTAACCTGCCACGGCCTAAAACTAATAATATGTATTAAAGCTTAGAAGAATAAAAAAGACCAACAGCATTATGCAACATCCAAAAAATAAATTAATAAACTGTAAAAACAGTTTTAGGTTTTAAAAAGCAAACACTGTCAGAAAAACCTTTAAACACGCTTTATGCTTTCATTACCATGGATATTTATTTAAACGAGTCAAAGTTCCAGAAACAAAACCATACTTAATACACTTTTTCTCCAAATAGTTACCATGTTTAGCATTTCTAGCACATTGAATATTTTCAGCAAAATTCTAAAGGTTCCATGTATTTTTACAAATTCAAGACTAAATTGGCTTTAATTATATTTGAATGATCAATTTTTGCAGCATTTCTTTTAGCATTCAAAAGGAAAAACTGTCTATAGTATGTAAATTTTGATGTATCAAATTTATAACATTTCTCACTTTTTCTTCTTTTTTTTTTTTTTTTTACATTTTTAGTAACGTTAGTTTTCTTTTTTAGGTATCTTTTTGCTTCCTCCAGATAATTAGCATATGAAGCACCCATAAAAGTATATCCTGTTTTCTGCTTCTGTATGTCCCTTTTTACGCTCACAAAATTGTTTAAAAGACCTATATCATGGTTTCTTAAGCCTTTCAGAGTAAACTATATCCATGTATATGATAATATATTTCATTTGGCACACTAAAGACGGTTTTTTTTAATGAAATATGAGTTACTATTGCAGCTATTTTTCTTACCTGGAGGTAAGACGACTCGATCTCTGAGGCACCGCCTTTCACTCCTTGTGGGTGCCGCCCATTTCATGACATCATCAGAAAGCCAGCCTCAGCAGTGTGTCTGCGTTTCACCCATGAAAACAAACAAAATCCATGGATGTGCATGTTGAACATATAAAATGAAAGCATTTTGGCTGGCTGATGACCGCTCGCTCCATGGAGAAAGTGTGTGTGTTAGCCTGGGGGCGGTGCTAGCAGTGCAGACCCTTCCTGGAAGGGGTTGTTCTCACTTTCATAAGTCTGATTTTGTGAGAACCTGATCGTGTTCATAGGATTGGTCGGGGCTGGTGCTCAGAGCGCAGGTTTTTAGAGGAATACTCAGAAATGCATGAATGGATCAAAATAGAGCTTTGTGAGGAATAAGCATTAGAATCCACTTAAAAACTCAAAAAAGAAATATTTTGCGTGATATTGACCCTTTAAATGTTAGGACCTCATTTCAAATCTTGGGGACGTCATCAGGTAGCATGGGGTTTGTTTTCACAGCTATGCTGATGACACACAACTCTACATTGCTGTGTCTCCTAATGACAGAGAGTCAGTCAACATACTTTTAAATTGCATTTTAGACATGAAGTCATGGATGGCAGAGCTCCACCAGGAAAAAAACTGAAGTTTAAGTGGTGGCACTGAAGACAAGAGAGAGAGATTGTTTTATCTAAACTAAAAAAATTATAAAACCTCTTAGTAGTGTTTGAGAAATCTGGGCATTATTTTTGACTCTGAGATTGATTTTACTCCACAAATTAAAAATATAAGAAAAACAAGATTTTATTTTCT
This sequence comes from Oryzias curvinotus, assembly GCA_023969325.1. Taxonomy (NCBI): domain Eukaryota; kingdom Metazoa; phylum Chordata; class Actinopteri; order Beloniformes; family Adrianichthyidae; genus Oryzias; species Oryzias curvinotus. Next base: position 15,630,580 of record CM043720.1, on the reverse strand, counting down.
TCATAAAATATTGCCAAAATGCATGCATTAGATCATTGTAATACCCTGCTCTCTGGTTTTCCCAGAAGGATATCAAACCTTCAACTGCTGCAGAATACAGCTGCATGCAAGCTGATGAGGACCGGGGGGCGGGAACATATTACACTCATTTTAAAATCACTGCATGGGCTCACTGTGCGTTTCAGAATTGATTTTAAAGTTCTTTATGGCAGTCATATTTAAAGTATGAGTCCTCGGGGACCCTGAGGTCTTCAGATTCAGGTCTTTTGGTTATCCCAAAAGTCAGAACTACAACACACGGCGAGGCCTCATTCAGTTTTTACGGACCTCGCCTGTGGAACAGCCTCCCAGAGAGCCTCAGGGCCGCAGAGACTGTTCATGTTTTTAATGGGACCTACCTTCTTAATCTAGCTTTAACCTGTAGTTGAAATTTAGGAATCTATTTGATGTTTTAACTATTTTATGTTCTCTTTTTACTAATTTGATGTATTTTTTATTCACATTCACTGATTTATATCTGTCTATTAAGGTTTATATATCTGGTTCTTTATCTGTTTTAACTGTTATTTATTTTCTTCCTTTTGCATTTTATTTGTAATCCAGTGTTTTCCTCAGGGGGATCCGCCACATCAGTGAGTGGCCCTTCTCAGTGACTTCTCGCTGCAATGGGATCTCCCGGGTCTGGCTCATTGCTTAGATCTTGGGGGGGTCCTGTGGTAGAGTATTCTGAGTATTCTGTGAACTTGGGTGGGGGGTCACTGATGTAGACAGGTTTCCCCTCTTCAGATTTCAACATTGTATTTTAGTGAATCATTGTGTTGAATCATTTTATGCTTCATCATGATTTATGTGGGGGGAGGGGCATTGTATGGGTCTTATACGAAATATTTTTGTCTTGCCTTTAGTTCTTAAAATTTGATTATGTTTTTATGTAAAGCACTTTTAGTAACACAAGTTAGAAAAGTGATACACAAATAAAGTTTGATTTGATTTGATTATCTGTGAGATCCGGGGACTGATGTTAAATAAATGCTTTTTTCCAAACCAAAAGAAAGCTACACCTAAAATTAAAAAGTAGTAATATCTGTTGTTGACCAGTTTCTAGGTCATTTTACCGATCAATAATTGTCATTTTTTATGTGTTTACATCTCCATCTGCATGTGCTGCCCTCTAGTAGTCAGTAATTAGATGGATATTTGTTAATAAAAGCACAGATTATTCTTAATTTTAGCTATTTTGTCAATGTAGCTTCATAAATCCACATATTTCCATACCTGGTTACATTTTTTTCAGACTTATGGGAGGGAATCTTGCAAGAAGCCTGAAGAACCTTCTGGTAACAGCATAGAAGTGTGATTCCTTAGACGTGCATGCAGGACACTCCTTTGTACCTTTGTCCCCATGGTTGACAATAAATTACTAAAAACCATGAATCATGGGTATCCTGCACTATTCTTATCAGTGAAGTGAGTCATGGCTTCGAATTTGATTTTGTTCGCTTGTCCCACCTGAAATGTTTCTTCTGGAGCTTAAAATCAGGTGCCCGTTTTCTGTTGTTTTGAACGTAGCAGCTGCACCGTTGCTGTGTTATGGTTGATTCCACACAAATAGCTGCTATAAATACAGTTTCAACGAGTCCTTCTTCAGTCCTCCAGCATCGTTCAACACTCGCATGGATCCTAAACGTATGCGTGTTGTATATTTGTGTCAGAATGTGCAGTCACTCCCAAGTGTATTAAAGTAGCACTTTGCTGCTGGCTGTGACTGTCTGTGTGTTCCAACCACAGATTACAGGGCCTGTCGGCAGACAAGGCTCTAAACACGGGTCACAAGACAGACCAAAATGTGACGGGTTCTTCTCAGAGAGCTGATCGTCTGGATCGTGTTTCTTGGAGCGCATGTGCTTATTTAGCCCAGGATTTGATGTTTTATTTCTGTATGTGGGCGGTTGGGGTGTGTGTGGTTCCATATCTGGATGTGTCATACATGTGTTTGAGTCAAGTTGACCTGCTGTGGTGGTTTGATGTAACAGCAGCAGCAGTGTGGCTTTCCAAATCAAACATTTCTCAGTTTCGGAGTTGCGGTGGAAGCAGAAATGATGATGTTGAACTGAGAAACTGTAAACCCAAAGCGGGAGGTGTGTCTACTAATGCCGTGCTGCAAGGTTGCTCCGCCATTTTACTTGGACTTTATCACAATCCTGCTGATTTGTGCTAGGGAACAATTGTTCTCGTTGGTTCGACTTCTCCATTTCCAGTACTTGCCCCGCCTGAGCTCACCTTCATGCAGTAGTTGGTTTTCATTGCATTACTATCCACCAATAAAGGGAAAATCAGAATAGCCCCCTAGACATTAGTTCTTGTTCATATTTCCATTTCTACCCAACAGAAGGCAAAACAATTTTATTTTATTTCCATGGAGAATTCCAAAAAAATGTTTACGTTCACACTTCTGGAAAGAAAACAAGATGATCCAACTGCCTGGAAACATTTGACAGTTGTAACATTTGCTGGTTTGAGGATAATATTAGCATGAGCTTTGACCAGGAAACACCTTTAACCCCTCACAAAAGCCTGTTCATAGACCAGAAATTCTCAAACTTACTGAAATTGGTGCTGCTTTGACTTTTCTACCGTTTGGATTACTTGTGCTCTTTGGTTTGCTGAATTAGAACTCAGTGCTTTTGAATCGCACCAGGGTTCACCTGCAAGTGAATCAAGACCCTGATTGATTTTCAAAACCAAAGTTCTTCCTACCTGTCAAACGAAGCAAACTAAATGAACCCTGGTCTGGATCTTGGACATCTAAAACTAGACAGATCATCTCCGATAGATAGATCCTGAACAGCTAGAGAAAATGACATGAGATGAGCACATTTACCTGAGTTTAGGGGTGGAGTTCACCCCCGGAACAATTTTTTAAAAGATTAAAAAGAGTACTCCATCTATCTGCCAATCAAAAACAAAACACACTTGAGATGTCAGCGGTGACTCCTAAATAACACACGTTCTTTAGTACGTATACCGGAGCCGGTTTAGCTCGTGCTGGTTTACGGCGCCTTCTGTCCGTGAAACCGAGGATCAAATCCGGGCTGCTCCCTGTTCCCATTTCTATTTCTGTGCCGGTCCCAAGTCCAGTTGCGTCAGGAAGGGCATCCGGCGTAAAACACTGCCAAGTTTACCATGCAACTCGTTCGCTGTGGCGACCCCTAATGGGAAAATCCGAAAGAGAAACAAACAAACTTTAGTACGTATACTGTAAAACTTCAACTGTTTACGAGATCAGCGTGAACAAAGCTGCTTCAGAATCCACTGGACTTATGTTAATTGCGTACACAGTTCAATAGTTACAGTAGTCAAAGGAATGTGAACACTGGAGCTAAGCTAAAGGGTTAAGTTTGACCTCTAATATAACCAAAACAGCTGATGTAAAAAAAAATGCACCCTTCTCAGACTTGTCATGGATGAAATAAAAATGTAAACAGTGTTAACAGTAAAATGTGTTAATGATTGTGAATGGGCTGAAATATCATCTTGGTTCAACTATGCAAAACCAAACCAAGCTAAAAGCAACAGAACCTAGTTTCCTGTTGATGTTACATAATATGTTGACTTTATTTTTGTGGAAAGTGTGAGCCTCTTTCTTTTTCACCGAAATGGAAGTGAGTCGTGGAAACCTCTTCGCTTGAATTTCTGTTATTGCTGCTTTTGAAGTTTCCCACGTGTCAGAGCAGATCCCGCATGACTGTGCTCACGCCCCGTGCGGTTTGGCGGAACAAATGAAATAATATCTGCCCTCAAACTGTCTGTCTGCCGGCGACAACAGCGAGCCTCCACATTTAGTTGAACTAAAAGCGCCCTGTCATATTTTAAAAACCTTGTGGTACTCAGACGCCACAAACCTTTAATCAGAATGGAAAAGTCTTGTTTTACATATTGTGTGTGTGTGGAGGAGACACACAAAACTTGTGGGTGAATCTGTGGTTTCTTTTCTGTGTGCTTTGTTTGTTTGATATCACCCAGTCAGTCTGTCATTCAGTCACTTTTATGAATGTATGTGGGTGGGAGCTGGTGAACCAGTTTTGCCATCTGTGTGTGTGCGTGTGTGTGTGACTGTCTGTAAGCTAATTATATAACACCTCACTTATTCACTCCCACTCTGCTCTCTCCCTCCATGTTTTTTCGTGTGTGTCTTCCTTCAGTTGTCACACACGTGCAGAACGGCATCAATAGAACACGCAGAGGTACATCCTGTTATTGTCAGACGAGGATTGGGACCGTGTCCTCTCTGTCCCTGCGAGGGGTGGCGGCTGTCGTGCAAAGGCCGCAGAACGCCTTGTGTTTTTAGCGTCCGAGCCTCCTCTGAGTTTCTGCTGCGCATTGTTCTCCTGCAGCCTAGACTAAACTGGAGCTGTTTTATCTGCCTGTTTGTGTCTGATTGTGGCTCCAGGCTGCATCTCAATCGCTGCACTTCGGATAAGACTTTCTCGTTCTGAAAAGCTTCTGCTATGATTCCATTTTGCTTTAAGACCCACTCCAATTAAAATTGTCCTTTAGGTGTTACAACTTGTTCTTGTGGCATTCTTCTGTTGATGAAGGACATCTATAAAGAAAATTAGACTTAAAATTGCATTTCTGTGTATTTGTGTTATTTACACTGTTGTGAATCAGGAGGTGTTTGAAACAGAGCTTATTTATGACTAGGGTTCGTACAATTTTTTCAGCAATGGTTTTTATAATTTTTCTAAAACATTTTTTTTTAAAACCTTTCACAGAATTTCAAAACTATGAATACACATTTCAGTCAGACTATTGTAGTCGGTGCCCTTAAATCAAACTTTTTTTTTGTGTATTTAATAAAAGACAGATTATTTTTGTTCTAATTTTTGTGTATTAACTAAACAAGTCACAGGTGATCTTTGTTTTAATTTTTTTGTGATATTTGTTGTGATATTTTTAAGACATACAAAAGCAAAGAAATACAAACTAACCTCATCTGCTCATGAAAAATATTAGATGAGCTCCAATTAAAAGTAGAAAAGCCACAAAGTGTCCGTGACATAGACATGATCCGGGTTGTTTATGTGCTCGTCACCATATCACAAGTCTGTTCTTCCTACTGACTTTATCCACAAACATTCCAGAGCAAAACATTGGATGTAGTTCTATTGACCAGTAGGAACTGTTTCTTTCTGTCTGTGGTGATGCAGAAAACGAGTTACAGCCGGGGTTTTCCTTGATGGGAAGCTGCAAAGGCAGACAGAGACCGTCAACAAAGTACACCAAAACACCCCAGACAAACAATAGCAGTTTCTCCGTAACTCACCATAAATAATCTCAAAAACATCACAAGTTCTTATTATTGTTAAAACAAAATCCACAGAAATCCCTAATAACATTACCCCTTTGCTTAGAGTGAACCAACGTGTTTGAGTGCTGCAAGTTTTAGACGTGTTCTTATCACCAAAAAAAGGTACTTGTTTTTGTTCAAATTAGTTTCTTGGAAAAATCAGTCGTGGGTTAAGAGGAGCAGCTTTACTTTTTAAAAAAGAGACACGTTATGCTGCCATGTCAAAACATTTTAAATATGAGCGTCATCCTTTAAAAACATGCAAAATAAGAATATAGGGGGTAAACAAGTGTTATTTATTTATTTATAACTCAACATTCAAAACATAATCTAAAGAACACAGGGTTTGGATGTAACTCCAGTTTGTCTTTCCTATTTTGATGCAGTTTTGATGCAGATGAGTTTCTGTGGAAATGATCGCTTAAAAGGTTTTAAGGATCAACTTGAAGATGCCTTTCTATGAAAGTCTTTGTGTGTGTGTGTGTATGTAGGTGTGTGTGTATGTAGGTGTGTGTGTGTGTTTAATGCTGACTTGTCTCGGTCCAACACCTCCCACTTCAGCACAGTGGGGATCAGGCAAAGTCGTGACTCGAGACGCCCTTAAACAGTCTGGCACGGTGTGAATCCAGGTCTAAAATAAACCGCTGTGGCTTAGGAACATGTCGAATTCACAGCTTTGTAGGTTTTTACAGGTTAAAATTTTGATGTTGGCTGCGGACGGAAGCTTTTTTGTGTTTGTGGTCACAGTTTGAAGCTTTTGTTTCTCATTTTCTGTCCAGTGACAGCTACATCGTGCGTGTGAAAGCGGTGGTGATGACACGGGACGACTCGAGCGGCGGCTGGCTGGCTCAGGATGGAGGGGCCCTGAGCAGGGTGGGGGTGTGCCGCCTCCTGCCGTCAGAGCTGGCACCCGTTTCGGCTTCCAATGGCTCCCAGTTTCTAATCCGTGGTGAGCGGCTACGGGACAAACAGGTAAAACTGGTGAGCTGCTGTCTTTGGGGTCTGTCGGACCAAACAAGCTGAAATGAGCTACGGTTGCCTGCAGGTAATCCTGGACTGTCCACTGCGGAAGGACCTGGTTTACACCATAGCCATGCCCACATTTCATCACTGGAAGGTGGAGGACAGGAGGTGTGGCTTATCCTTCCAGAGTCCAGCAGACGCCAGAGCTTTTGACAGGGGCGTACGGAAAGCCATTGAGGACTTGGCTGAAGGTGAGTACGGTAATTGATTCGAGGGTCTTGGTCATCATTAAATCTTTGTTTATATCTTATAAAGAGTTTTGGAGTGAAGTATATTTAAAGGATTGTTAGTTTTCAGGATCCAAATATTGTTATGAGCAAAAAAAAAGTAATAAATGTGTCTTAAAATTATTTAGTTAATTAGTTAGGATGTATACTTGTATACAGTCCCATTTACCCATGCACACACACACATTCACACACTGATGGCAGCTCTGCTGCTGAACACTGGCACCAACCTGTAACCACCAGAAGCAATGTAAGGGTAGCTAAAGGACACTTTGACACAAGGGGGCGCAGAGCAGGAACCAAATCTTCCATTCAGAGGTCGACTGCTCTACATCTGCACCAGTTGCCAAGATTCAATATCTCTATTAAACGAAAAACATTGGGCCGTTTTATGCATAGGAAAATAAAAGAGAAAAGCTTAAGATTTCATTAAAGAGGCTTTAGCCACTCACCAAAAAGCCCCATGACTTTTTATGACACTAACACTTAAGCTGGATTTATGTTTATATGAATATTTCCAGGATTTTATCTTATAAAATAAATGGCTGTAAAAGTTTTGGAAGCTGTAGGTATGAGTCAAAAACACAGATTTATTGTTCCTTTTCCTTAAAGAGGTTGTTTGTGCTCCAAGTTATGCAAGATAACATCCGTAAGAACCCAATTTGTCATCAACGTGTCATGTAGTCATCATCTTCTACCTTTTTTAAAAGTAGCAAGTTGACACTTAGTACCAGATCCTGAACCGATCCTGAAGACTTTAGGGTCAAACACACTTGGGTACATTCCGGATCGTTGGGTGTGTGCACCCTAAGACACAGAAAGTTAGACCCAACTAACCCACTCTGTAATTAAGAGAATTGTAGAACCCTCATAGATGCAGGATACAAGCATGGAACAAACCAGAAACATTTTTGTGTACCCCTTGAGACCAACTCGAACATGAATAGAAACTCAGGCGTGTCTGAAACAGGATCATGTTCCTTCCTAGAAAATAATCTCAAAATCAGAAGCACAGCAGAACCACTAAAGAAAACCATGAAGAAGACCTAAAAAAATTCAGATATCACTGTGGATACGCACGAACCCTTAAGAAGGACGTGAGAGCACACTTTTCCTTTTCAGGCGACAGAAAGTAGGCGGGTGAAGTTGAAGGAATAGCATCCACAGGTAAAACCTGTCAGTCCGGATGAGAACATGAAAGAGCTTGAGTATTTAGAGGAACCCATGGTCTTAAACTTTAAAACACGTCGTCTAACCCACTGAAACCCAGAGAAAGTGCCAAAAGAGATGCAGTCTAAACTTTGTTGTGTTCTTGACTGGGCTGTTTTCCTCCCGTAGGCTCAACCACCTCGTCCACAGCGCTCCAGAACGAGGGCGAGCTGGGGGACGATGACGTCTTTACTGTAAGCACGTTTCCTACCTTTCATTACCTCTGCGCCCCCTCCTCCCTTGCTATAACCCATGAAAACTGGCTCAGTGGGAAAAAGGGTTGATAGCTTGAAAGAGGGAAAAGTGAAGAAAGTGCCCCTAGTTGTTTATCTTGAATGACATTCAGAGATGTCAATATATTGGAAGTTCTTGAGAGGAACTTCACCTTATTGGCTTGCATTTAAAGTAATCTGGAGAGTGGTGTCAAGAATTGATGTTTACTGTTGTTTAAATGAAGTTCTGGCAATCACTGGATTACTGGTTGTAAATAAAGATGGAATTATTTCAGGATTAGTTGTTTTATGGCACAAGAACAAAGTAATTTCTATTATTTTTGTTCTAGCTTTCAGAATAAGGTTAAAAGACTATGTTTTTGAAGCTGTTTATACGGTTCTTTGTTTATGTGAGAAAAAACTCCCCTCATTGGTGATACATAAAAGGCTTGATAGAAAAAAGGTTTTCTATGCTGTTGTGATTGTTGTATTTTTGCCGATAGCTGCAAAAAAATCATTTTTGTCAAATCAAAACCAAAAATATGACGTAATGTTTCAATTCTTAAAATGACAGAAAGGCTCTTTAAAAACAGGGCCCTGCTGTTGTTTTACAGATTAGTTTTAGAGCCAGATTGCTTCCCTAACTTGAAGTGGGTTAAGTTTCTATTTCCAGTTCGTTTTTTTCATATTTTTTACCGGTTCTCCTGAATTTGGGTTTTGGTAACTTATTTATTTGATGGGGGTTATTTTTTTTGTGACAGAAGAGTTGGTGAATGCATTTATGAACGTTTAGCTTTATTGAGCACAAAAAAATGACTAGATTATGGGTTTGATTCCTCTTAAATTCCTTTATTTTTTGTTGTGAAAAGAAAAGGAATGTGTATGTTGTTTCCAATATACTGCTACCAAAGATGAAAGTGGCTGCGGTGATATCATCCCACCATCACAGAGTCTTTATAAACTGCAGTGTTTCAGCATCTGATAAGACTTTGAGCACTCGTACTGGCCTTGTTAGATCACATTTAATGTCTTTCTAGTATTTTCAACAACATGTCTCTACAGCGCAGCCTTCAGACCGGTTCTGAGAGGACCTGCTGAGGTGAAGCTCACTTATTCTGGTAACATTTTCAGTCAGACGCTGCAGTTAAACACAGAAATCCTCATTGAAACTGCTCCTAAAGCTCTTGAGTGTTTTTCTCTAACTAAAGTTTGCTTCAGTTAATATGAGCTGGCTGTCATGTAGAGCTGCCACAGAAGATGAAGTGTGTGCGCCGTTTGTGTGTCAGGGCCTCTCTACCTTAAGTTAGCATGAAGAGCCTCGCTCTGTGACTGTAATCTGACACCAGCGCCAGCAGGCAGGGTCACAAGGTCACTTCCTGTATCCCACCAACTTCCTCTCCCCTTGCGACCTTTTCTCCCCCCCCCCCCCCCCCCATATACACACACCTATACACACACACACTCACACACAAACGCACACACACAGCCACCAAAGCAGCAGCTAGCAGCTGTTTCCCAGCTTAGTTCAGGGTGGGTGATTTACGAGAGGAAGTGCCTCGTGGTTCATCTTTGACTCGAGCTGTCTGCAAGGGCCAAGACTAATAGGTGCTCTGCTGGGAGTGTACAGCCACCACAGAGGTGCACACAAACACTTGAGGGGGGTGGGGGTGGAGACTGCGCCAGAGGGTGGAGCAATCCCTAAAGCAGGGCTGCAGAAAAGCGTTTAAGTGCAACAAATCCAAAACCCCTTCCTCTTAAAAAGCTACTTGAAATGTAGATGTAGTATAAGCAAGAGATAATGACGAATGTTACTTCTTCCAAACAAAAGGTTTTCTGCACAGATTTAAGAAATAAACAACCAAATTAAAAAGATTACTCCTATTAAATTCACATGTAAATATATCTCGCTTTGCTTTTTTTTTAGCCTGTTCAACTCCCATGAATGCAGCTTATGTGCATTTCTATAGATAGAACGATTGTTTAACTTGTGGCCATAAATAGCACTGTTATTCAGCAGCCAGCCACAACAGTAACCCATCTGCAGGATTTGGCAGCATTCGTGCTCCCGTCCCGGTCCCGTTTGCTGGTGAGAAACCTCAAGTTGTGGCTTTCATCTGGACGTTTTTTTCCACGCCACCCTCCAAAACATTTCTGAAGATCAGTCATTACTCGCAGCCGAGCACACCCTTGAGGGGTTGGACATATTTGTGACAGACGTTGGTTCCTGTGATGTTTGAGGCCATCTGTGTTGCCGAGCTGGTTCTTACAGCAACCTCGGTGTGAGCTCTTGGCCAAAAAAGTCTTCTAAAGATCCAAATAGTGGCCTGATGCTAGAAAATGGCAACCAAATGGACCAAGAGCCCTGTATATACAGATACACAGTCAATGCATTCATGCAGCAATGAGGCTAAAAACTTTTAAAAGTAGCTTCAGCCATACGTGTGAGTTGCAGCAAGTTTCTGAACACATTTTTGGACACGTGACAAAGCAGCAAATATGACGGGCGTCAAAACGGAGGCAGAGAACATGATTTTGAAGAGCATATTGCGTTAGGTGTGAACTCAGAACAAGTGACTTCAAATATATACCAAGTTTATCTCTAATGACCACATAGAAGAGGAAAACTGTGCTGCTGAAGCTTTAAGGCTTGTATGGTACCTCAGTTTTTTGAATGGATGTCATCTGGGTTTAGTTGGGTCTTGAAATGATGCACATTGTTTTTTATTTTTTGTTTTAGTGCTTGTGTAAGATTTGTGTAGTTAGTCCTTGTCGTTGCAACTGAAATGTGTGCGTCTTTCACTTTACGTAAGAATTGAGCTCTGCTGATGCTCTTGCACCGGTGAGTCTTCTGAAACGCACTTGTGGTAGCAACAGAGTTTCAAAGCAGGGCTGGTTGTGGAAAAAAGGAAATGTAAAGTCTGATTTACTGCCGTTTCATGGCGGGAGGAGGCCACACTTCCCTTACTTACTTACTTACTTAACCCAAACATTACCCAGGCGGCTCTCTTCGCATCCTTCTCTCTGTGTGTCTATTTTGGCTTCTTCACAGTGGGGTGGGGGTGGGGGTGGGGGGCTGTAGAAGCCATTCTGGGCTCTTCCCAGGAGAGAGACGAGCCGAATCCTCTGGAGCTCCCACTCAGGGCGTGTTTTGTGTCAGAAAATCATTTGAAAGTCTCCCCGTCCAGCTTTGATTCCGATTAAAAGAAGAGATGAAATCCAGAACTTGTCTCTGGAGAAGTTTTGGTTGTTATGTTGAACTCGTTGCAGCCATGAAGGCCTGAATGGTTTTGTGCTACAGTGAGGGGGGGGCTGAAGCAAAGGCAGTACCGGTATGTTGTTATTTTTGGCTGGCTGCTCTAAAGGCTTTGTAAGAAAGCTGGGGGAAATTGTCAGCATGGCAGTGTCCATGTGGGGAACAGGCCTCAGCAACCAGACAGACAGACATGACCATTTAAACATGCATCCAAGATCTGTTTAGGCCCATGTTTAGTGTGCTTGTGTGAAGCAGGGCTTTGCTTGTTCTGCTGAAAATGAAAGAATCTAACTCTCTTTCTTTGGCAACAGATTCTGATTTGATCCCCTGAATGAATAAAAACTCACCAAGTTTAGCAAACACATCTAGTGACAACCTTTTAGGAATGAACTCATTTACTCCATCAAATCTAATTTTGCTGCCGTTGCGGCACAGTATTTTCAAACGTCTGTGAAATTGAACGCTTATAGTGTGTCTGGGTCAAACTTGACACGGGTCAATTCTGACCCAAACACAATATAACGAATAAGGTACCTTTCCATACAGTAACAAACACCTGATTCAATAAAACACAAAAACCCATCGGAAAACATTCAAAAGGAGGTTTCCGTCTTGTGTCACAGTGGGACATAAGCATGTAGAGGTACTGTTCTGCCGTCAGAGCATAGCAAATGTCTTAAATGCTCCTGAAGACAGGTGCTTTGGTTAACCCAATCAACACACATTGGTCAGTAAATGTTGAAAACTTTCATATTATTTAAAGAGGTTTTGTGTGAGATTATGGAAAGAAGACACCATCTGAGGCTCTACGTACTTTGTCTGATCAACAAAAGTGTGATCACTTGATGAGTCAATACGGTCTGCCGAATGTTAGTGTTGCCTACCTAGGAAATATATGCATACGAATTAGTAAACTTGTAAACAAAAAGTCATAGTGTTAGACGTAGTGAAAATTCGGCCCCCCTGAAGGTCCTACTTTGAACTCTGCTGATATAGTTCGTTCACAAATGCTTTTTCAGTCTTAAAGGTTGTCATGGGTTTATTGGTGATTGTAAATTTCCCCTTAGGTGCGAGCCTGCATCTGAGGTTTGTTTGTCTTCGTGTGTGGCCCCAAACTGTGCTGGTGACCTGCTCAGGCAGATGTAGTTGGGGGATAGGCTCAACAAACTCCTGTTCCCACTCAGAAAGGGGGTTTAAAATAATTGGAGGAATCACACCTACTCTAGAGATATCTTATGGTTTTCTCAACAGAGGCTCACACTGCTGGTTAAGGCTGTTCGGCACAGCCTACAGCTCCATCCATTTTCTTAACCCACTTTATCCCTTCCGGGGTCACAGGGTTGCCAGAACCCGTCCCAGCTACTTTTGGGCCAGGACAGGTTGACAGTCTGTCGAAGAGCCTACAGCTTAAATTAGGAAATTAAGGATAGGTCTTTTGGTCCTCTCCTGTCCTAATCCGCACTATGTGAAGTTCATCCCATCAAATGGAAGTTTCTGTTTCTTCTGTTTTTAAATAGGAACATCCGTTTGTCTTCAACTCACAGCGTGTTTCAAATCTCCTTCCCCTTGTTTGCAGTGACAATCTATGAGTACCTTTGCTGGCCATTGGGGCGCCCTAACTGACCCCAACAAAAACAATCTGCTATTTCTTTACACCAGCATGACCTGGTGCCTCATGCATGGCGCATATTTCATTTGACTGTCAGCTGACAGTAGGATGAGCCCCTGTGTTTGAAATCCGTCTGATCGTCACATGGCTGCAACGCAAATGTTTGTCTTCTGTCCAGCCAAGGTTTGAGTTGGAGCAGAGCCCTGATGGGCTTTATCTTCGAGGGGACAGGATGCTTTTGACTCGCATGTGGAGTGATGAAAAGGGAGAAGTAATTATTATATGTGATTTGATTTATGATTTGAAATGGTTTATTTCAAGCAATTAAGTAGAAATAATACACAAAAGCAATATAATCATCAGTTGTACATTCATACAGTAACTAATCAAACTTAGGATAATTAGACATATTAATAAATATTGCTTGAAAGGGAGTGGAAGGAAGCGAATTTACATAATCCCACCCCGTTATACTATAACCATTTTATTACATGATTTATCAATATCCGGTTCCTAGCTTTTATCAGACAGAATTAAGAATCATGTGGAGGAAGTCTAATTGAGCAAAGGATGTTTCTGAGGAAAATATAAAGCTATGATACAATGTTTTTGTTGCCAAAGGGTATTGGAGTGTAGCATATCAGACTCTGAAGCCAGAAAATCTTATAAAAAAGGCAGAAAGATCTTTTAGAATTCTGCAATAAACCTTTGCACCCATTAATTCAAATACAGAACTCTGCTGTTTTTCCAATTAGCACAGTGAGTCTTCCTGTTTTTGTTTGGCCAATCGTGGTGTCCTTGTGTCCTTGCTGTTTGTTTGAGAACTCCAATCAGAAATGTTCAGGCCTCATCCTGTGTTTGTTTGTCCCCCTCAGAACACCACAGACAGCTCGTCCAACTCCTCCCAGAGACTGGACAGCTCTCTGCAGCCACTCGAGTCCTCGCCCCTTCCGCAGAGACACAAGTGTGTGCCGAGACATCGCCATGACCCGCATGACCCCCATCCACTCATAGACCACTTCTACTTGGACCAGGTAGGAGAAATGATGTGGGGTGACATCACATATACACGTGTCACAAAAGAAAGGACAAAAGCACATAAGCAAGATGCTGCAATACCCTATGAGATCATCTCCACCCTTAACTAATCATCTGTGTGGAAACACCAGTAACTGGCATGTTTCTGCCCAAAATTTACAAGATCAGGGCTAACTGTAAGAGGATCATATATCATTTTATATGATGGCAGAGTGCAAGCAGTTGCTGCCCTGCGGTGCTCTTTATTCTTCAGAGTCAGATAGTACGATCTGCTGTTGTCATTTTATGTCAGCTGTGGTGTTAGTCCACAGTTAAAGGCGCTGTGGTGATGCGCCATGCAGTTTAGCCAGAGTGTAATGTTTTTCAGAAAAAAAGCAACAGTCTCTCCTTCCAAAACCGAGCAAAGGATCTCTTTTGAGGTTTCCTGGCCTAGTTATTCGGGGTCTACTGCTGTCCCTGATCCTGATAAGCAGGATTGGGTTTCTTGAGTTAATCCGAACAATTAACTCTTTAACAACGGAGATGTTGCCAGTGACATAACACACGCTTTTTTAAGTACCGTAAATCTTTGACCATTTATGTGATCACACAGTGAATCTGGTGATTGTTAACAGTTACAGAAGAGCTGCGGTAGTCGAAGGAATGTCAACATTGGAACCGAAGTGCTGGTGTCAAAGGCAGTGGCGGACTGTGCATTACACACCTGGGCCTTCAGTAGTGCTACGTCTGAATCACTAAATACGTCTGAACCTCTAAATAATCTGAATAAACAAAACAGTAAACAACCACATACATTTGGAATATTATTTTATTATATTCATCATTTCACCAATCAAAAAATCGGATTGTTCGAACAGTTCGATTATCCTGTCATGTAGATTATTGCACTTCAGTTCCGTCAAGAAGTCCTTTTCTATTCCATCAAGGCCAGTGCTGAGAGCCGAGTCTGTCCAGTGGTGTTTTTGTGTAATTGGCTTTAGAGCCCAAAATGTCCACTCGACAAACGCAGCAGACACGGGAATGCTCAGCACCAAACACACAAATTTCATGTTCAGTTTCATGTTCTCACTCAGATTTTTCTGATGAAGGAAGTCAAGGAGATCAGTGGGAGATTTTCCTGCAAAATCCTCCATGGCGTACATAAAAGTGAGCTCTGTTTTTAACCGAGACAGATCAAAAAGTGCTCTGTGGCTCTGTGTCAAACTGGACAAGGCTGCATGTGTCTCCCTGAAATTTCTGTCCAATCAGAAGGTCTGAATACTGTGACATTGCCTAAGCCTGCTAGAATGCCCTGCTGATGAATGACCAACATTGATTTCGCATCACAGGACCTTCACAACTCTTGCTGAAGGCCCTTATCTTGCCTGGCAACAAATGACAGCTGAAATCCGATTGGTTAAATGTTCCTATATGAAAATACGTCTGTTTGGAAGCAGCATAACCATCATGAATACAATCAAATTGAATGGACAGACCAGTTGGAATGATGTAATGAGTATTCATGGACAAAATATAATTAACACATGATAGAAATATTTTTTAGGCCTTTACAGATGGCCTTGAAGGCCCTGACGACCCACCACTGGTCAAAGGGTTGACCACCTGGTCCAGTTTATTAGCAGCGGAAAACAGGCAAACAAGTAGCATGGTAGACTATGGCTGAGCACCCTTGGACTGAAATATACAACATCCACTCTCTGGATGTTGGCTCAACACCAGAACCTTCTTTTTGTTTCCCAGAGCAGTGGATCTGACCCTTTTTCAACATGCCATAGCACCTTGTCACCAGGAAACATTAAATAGTGTGGGGGAGAAAAAGGAAAATTATTAACATTGTCTTGGAAAGAGACTGAATTATTATTTTTTCAATATATTGCACTAAAGTGTGACTAATTCATGAATAACCACAGGTTCAAGTTTTGCTGTATTTTAGATCTATGTTTAAAGCAAAAGTTCAATCAAACATATGCTAGTTTAGCCACTTAATTTTTTCCTGATTAGGAAATTATTCAGCGTATGCGTTCACCATCACTTTGGTTCTATTTTGTCTTTCTGTACAGCATTTGTCCCGTATTCCCCGTCGCGTCAAGTTTGAAGATGAGGAAATTGTCCGCATCAACCCCCGGGATCGCAGCTGGGAACAAAGCACAGAGCGTCACTTTGGGCGCCAGTCAGACCGCCCCTGGCTGACTGGCTATGAGGACTACCGCCACGCCACCATGCGGGACAAATACATCCACACAGACGAGTCTGAATCTTACGTCCAGTTTGACGACATAGACGCAAAGAAGCACGACTATACCTACCCGCTGGCTCCAGCTCTGTCGCCTTCAGACTCTGACGCCCCACTTGGACCCTTTGCCAATAAGGGCCACAGTGACTCCTGCCACTCAGACTTCTCTGCAGTTTCCACACAGCCTAGCTCTATCCTGTTGAGCTCCTCTGCTTCTTTCAGTGCCGCAAAAGGACGTAAAGGTGGAGGCACGGAGCGTGCTCAGTGCGAACACTGCGGGGAATCGTTTTTTATCTCCAACAACCGAAGAGGCCGGTGCCAGGACGCCCCGGATCCCGTGCGTGCGTGCATCCAGCGGATCAGCTGCATGTGGCTGGCAGACACCATGCTCTACCACTGCATGTCGGACCCCGAGGGAGACTACTCGGACCCCTGTTCCTGTGACGCCGGGGAGAGCGGCGGAGGGGGTCGCGTCGGCACGCGCTGGTTAGCTCTGCTCGGCCTGTCGCTCGTGGCGCCCTGCCTCTGCCTCTACCCGCCTTTGCATGCCTGCCACCACGTGGGGCTGGTGTGCGGCTGCTGCGGAGGGCGACACAAAGCCATGAGCTGAGTCCGCCGCAAAGACTTCAAACCAGGCACAGGGAAAGGGAAGGACGGGGGGGACTCACACAGGCTGGAGTGGGGGGAACTAACGGCCGCTTGATCTTTTGCCTTAGTTCTCTGGGTTTTCTACAAATTCCAGACACTGAAATAAGCCAAAAAGAAAAAAAGAAAACATTTGGTGCATTTTATGAACCGCCTGGGAAGATAAGCTCCCCCTCACGGCAGACAGTTCTCTCCACGTGGCCATTTCATACTCTGTTTCTAATGAGAGCAGTCTTTTTTCAGGGGGCCTTTTTTTTATAGCTAACCTATATGTATCACATATGCAGGTACTTTATACTGATATATTTGTACACTGACTCAAAGAACTTGAATTGTTTCTTTGTCGTATTTCTTCTATTCTTTATGTTTTTGTTTCTATTTTATCCAGTTTCGGCCCCGTTCGGTTCAGCTCCAGCTACAAAAGAAATCCGACACTACACCTCTTTGTATGTGTGTGTGTGTGCGTGTGTGCGCGTGGATGCTCGCAGTTAGGTGTGCTACAGCTTCTAGTAAAGCCTGTGTATTTAGCTCTTCGACATCTTTGTAATTGAAAGAAGAGTGGTACTCGTCTTCTAATATTCCAAAGATTCGTGTTTTTTTATCCTATTTATTGATCTCGATCGCTCCCTCAAGCACCGTAAATCATCCCTATGACTCCAAACAGTGCCTAGAGATATTCCTTAACCCGGAACCCAATGAGTCTTGTTTGACTTGACGAACACTTGATCTCAAAGCTCATGATTTTTTTATTTTTTGATCCTTGCAAAACTTCAGCCAACTAGTGTGCTGTGTCATGTCAAAAACAACAACAACGACAAATCAATCAGCTACCATTAAAGTTTGTGCCACATGCCTTAAAATGTGAACTGGCTCCCAGCTTCACCAGACTTTCTAAAGATGTCTGCTACAATGAAAGTAGGAGCACAGTTACAGCTCCAAGCAATCAAGCATCACCCCAATGTTTCTTGGTTTTATAATAAAAAACTTTGAAAAAGATTGTGAACTGTGGACTTGAGTTTGCTTCAATGGACAATCACCCCCACTTTAGTAACAAATACAGACATTAAAAATGGATGAAATAAACATCATGAAGGACTAATGGAAGAGTTTTTATGACAGTGTTATCTTTAAATAAAATAATTAATGGTGTTTGGGAAAAGTTAATGTTGGCAAATTATATATGAAATGAAGTACAGGTTTGTTGAAAATGGGTTAAAATGATAAAGATATAATGTTAGATTTATAGTTCTGCTGTGGACTCTATGTGAACCGTTACATAAGTGTAATAATGTCATGTTGACATTGACCTTAACACCTTCTGCACCTCATTGACATGCACCTGTGCATATGACTGCAGCTGTAAAACTCAATTTTCTTTCAATTTTAACTAATTTTAATTTTATTTCATTGTAACATGATATGTGCGCCGTATACGCAATGTAAAAGTTATACATAGCTGGTACATACGTGACAAGTCCGTAAGAAATACGTGAAACGGTCGTGGAAAGCCACAAATTTGCGTGTGCATCTCGCAAAAATCATGCACAATTGGGTAAGAGTTACATAATTGCATTTAAACTACAGAAAATATGGATAAACTGCATAATTCTCAACCAAGCAAAAATTCTGGACAGCTCAAAACTCAATTCACGTTAAGACCCGTTGGTCGAAACCCTTGACGGACATCTGCGCACATTGACGAAAGATTAACATAAGAAACACTTATAAATTACGTCAATCAGGCATGTATCACAAAATACCAAAATTGAATTTGTGCAATATGCGCAAAATGTAATATGGCAAGCCTGAAGGAGTTCGACTTTGAATGAGATAATGTTGAGCCTAAAATGTGTACCTATTTGGGACAGAAACATAATTTACATATATCTAGTGAAGAGTATTATTGCCTTGTGGAGTAGCCTTCAATGCTAGGTAATGCTGTTGGTTCACAAGGCAGTGTTGGAAGCATGGGTAATGCTGGTTCCTCTTAGCTTTTTATCGATGTGAATTGAGTTTGAACTAGCAGAATGTCTGTTAAATTGTAAACACGTGTCATGCAATTAACCCATAAAAACCCATGGTGAAGAAAAATATCAGAAATGGGTTCTGTGCTCCATGTGGTTTGTGATAAAGTACGCATAATTCTATATTTAAGAAAAATGGGTCAGGTTCCTTAAGGGTTAGTAGAAAAATTAAAAATAAGCACAACTGTTTGCCATGGGTGTATAAAGTTGTGATCATTGGCTGTTGAATCTAAGATTTTGTCAAAATTTTCTCACTACCCCCTAACCTCTGAAAAACTATATAGTGCGGGGCTACCTAGTGCTCTGAATTTTAACACAATTTGGACATGTACTTACTGATATTTTTTTAAACAGCAATATGGTTTCACCCACTTGCAGAAGTTAAAACTTAATAAAAAATTAACATTTTACGCATTTTTTTACGCAATGCTTTGTGGTATGTATTTGTCAATCTAGTTAGCATCAATGCCTTCTGCTTTTTCGCAGAGACTTCTGGGAAAATTCCAGGGCACTGAACTTTGGAATTGTACAATCAGAATTCCCTACGAAATGGAGAACACACACTATAGTGTGAAGTTGTGAGGGAATTCGGACACAACCCAAGTGAACCAAAATGCAGTCCTGTGTGCCAGCTTTGAGAAAAAAATAACTCTACAGTTCCAAAAACATTTGAATACAGGAACTGATTCTAACAAACTTTTGAAAAAGTCATAATAGAAGCCATCAAACTGGGTCTGTGACAAAACTACTGAAAAGCGCACAAGTTGAACTTTTTAACTTAATGTAATCAGTTTATTCATCTTTAAATTGTATCAATGTGTTGTGGTAGCCAATAAAATCTAGAACTCAAAGACACGCCATTAAAAATGTAGAGTTGTTGAGCTTTTCTGTAAATCTAGAGTTTATGTTAGTTTTAAGGTAACATAAAGGGTTTTACCTGCAGACATTCTGCTAGCGTTAGCATGCCAATTTAGTCTTAACGCAGAACAAATCCTGCTTTACATTGTTTATCTTGGTTTCTTTTTTCAAGCATGGTGCTACATAACTAGGCTGTTTGTTGCTAAGAGGAATTTCCTGGACATAATTCAATAATAAAAAAATTCTACATATAAAATAGGATGTGCAGTTATAGTGTGCATTTGCAATTTGATCAAAATAGAACCCCTTTACTTTTTCTTTTCTTCAGTTTAATTTATGTTAAAATTAAGAAACTTCTGCCATGTTATTCCTTTCTTTGGAAATGTCCCCCTTTTAAATTAGCCAGATTTGGGGTTGGGGTGCATTGGGTCCCACTCGGGCAAAACAGAGGAAACACTGAAGTGGAAACTGCTTTTCGAACTGGGTCACGGCAGAGTCAAGAATGTGACAGGGAGTACAATACACTATTTGAAGATGAAAAGAAAAACGTCAACCAAATCCCCCTTGGGAGAATATTCTGAAAGAATCCGTGAAATCCTGCAAACAAACTGTATTTTTATTGTTTTGTCAAGGAAATGTGCTTTACTGTAGTGGAAATGCAGAATGCCTGAGGATGTCCTTTTTCTTTTCCTGGCTGTATCCATTTCTTACATCCTGTCCCACGCCTGCATGTCCTTGGTGTGTGTGTGTGTGTGTGTGTGTTTATGCTGCATCCTCTCTGCCCTAACTGCTGCTCCTTGATCTTAGTGACCGGATCAGTCAAACATGGCACCACAAACCCCGTCCTTCAGTAATGCCATATTTTGGAGACGGCGGTCGTTGGGATAAAAAAAAAAAAAAAAACATATATCATCTCCATTCTTCTGGCGTTTGAGTGATCTCACTTTTCAGAGCCATTTATAAGTGCCTGAACGCATCGCGTGGATTGATACATTAAATAAATAAATACAGCTCTACTGAATTGGAACCAGTTTTTTACATTTGGTATATTTACCTCTGTAAAAAAGAGCAAATATATATTGTCTGTTTTACATTTTTATTATAATTTTCAAAAACTGTTTCTAACATGTACAATGGAAGTAGCTCTTGCTTTTAAAAAGGAAAAATGAAGTCCCTTGTAGATACAGAAGAGTGACCAGGTCTGTGAGAAACTGAAGTGAAATGTGTCTTACCTTCCGCCTTCAATAAAAAATGAGAACACAGTGAAACTGCCTGCAAGGTTCTTTTTTTGGGGGAACTCAAAAGACTGGTGCTCAGCCTGTAGCAACATATTTGTACCTCATTTTATGGAAACAAGAAGTACAATATGTTTTATTACTGCGTAAAAGGGATTGCTATTTGTTTCTGCTTAAAATTTAGTTTTGACCATATTTTGATACAAATTTGGCCCAAAATTTCTATCAAACAGTTAGCAACTTTGGTTAGACTTGTGTGAAACCTGTTTTCTTTGTTTGTTTATATCAGTTTTATACAGTAGAAATTGATATCCTTTTGTTGTAGTTTAACGTTAGTTGAGGTCTTCAAATTTAAATTTATGTTTCAGTTATCAACAAATGTTGTCTCAGAAGCCCCAATCATGATAGAACCACCACAATGCGACTATTATTAACCCTCAATCATAGCTTTTGCCAGCGACTCCTAAATAACCCGCTCTTTGACCTGCCGTTAATTTGACACATTCCACACGACTCAGCTGATTTTGATGTGGAGAAAAGCAGTTTTTCATGTCAGATTTGCACCGATTCTGCTTCGGGATTCTGTTCTGAAACAGATTCAGGAGTTCTGTGTAATCAGCTAAATGGTTGTGTAAACCTTTCAAAGGCCCATTTCTCCCTATTTGATTTCATTTGTTTAAATCCAGCAAAGCACTTATCAATTTCAAAAATCTGCATGAATCAAGTGATATGATATTATGATGAGAAAACTGCAGAAAAGACCTGAATTGAAACAACGAAAACTCAGGCGAGTCCACCCGTCTTCCTCATCTGCCTCCCTCCTCCTCAGCGGGAACATGTGATAGCCATCGAGGAGCTGTTTCAATCAGGATGTCTCTGGAAAAGCATGTGGGCGATAATGATGGAGCACGAGAGAGCAGAAGAAGGGGGGCAAGAGAGAAGAGGGTCCCCGAGGGCTATTGGGGGGCCTGCTAAGCAGCTCAACGGCTGTAAACAGCATCAGGATCCACATGTGCAAACATTTAAGATATCTGCCGGTGTAATGGGGTCGGCGTGGCCCCTCTCCGGGCGAACAGAGCCCCGCCGTTTGCCTTCCAACACACTTTACTGGAAGGGAGGGCTTTGCTCGAGCTTCCAACATTTGTCTTTGTGAGTTTAAAGGAAATTCGTTTCTGCAGCTTCTCTTTAAGAAGATCTAACTTCCCTGTCTGACCCAGGCTGAACTTGATGGTTGCCTCGGCAAACCTCTGCTTCTCCACCCCCAGCCTGTAGGAAATCTCTGAGCTTGTAAGGATTTGTGTAAAAGCAGCTTGGAAACTAAAGTTTAGGCACTTCAAGGTAAAAGAAAGTGATGCGATCTGAGACAAACTTGAGCATCAGGAGTACGTTTTAACAAAGGCTAACAGGCTTGAATTTTGCACAGAAAATCAAAATTTCCTTGACTGGTGAACCCCTCATTTCTCCAACAAGTTTTCTTAGCTTTGATTGCAGTATAATCTGCTTTAAGGAAGAATGCACCAAGATGAGGGTCTTTCCAAAGGTCGGAGGTCACGTATTTTGTGAACATGTGTGGCTGGTTGTGGGGGCAGCGGTCTCAGCAAGGATGCTAGGCTCATCCAGAACAGACGGAATATAATCTCTCCAGGGTGTCCTGGGTCTGCCGCTGGGCCTTCTCTTGCCTTTAATGTGCCCCCTAGGAGGCTGTCCAGGTGGGATTCCCCCCAGATGTCCAAGCCTCCTCTACCGTCTCCTCTCCATGTGAAGGAGCAGCAGCTCTCCTCTGAGATGCTCCCAGATGGTCGAGGCTTCAGTCCATGCTGGGAGGGAAACGCATTTTTGCCACTTGTACTCATGATCCTCCCTGTTTAACAGTCACACCTTCTAGGGATAGTTATTGACTGTATAAGAGAGCTGGACTGAGTTACCCCTCCTCTTGGCGTTCCAAAACAGGAAGTACTAATTCCAAGAAGCCAAAATTACTGTAAAAGTTATTACTCATTTTATTTGTCAGAAAAACCACGGGTGTTCTTTTTTTAACATGTTCATCATAATCCTAATTTCATGTTTTCCATCATATTTTTCTGTAATTGGAGTTATAAACGGACCAATGAAATGCCACAATAAACGTGTGGGGTTTCCTGTTAAAAGTTTGACAGACTCTCCCAAACCAGCTTCCAACAAGCTCACTCTTGACTGGCCAGGGCGGTTGTCATAGAAACAATGACTCCTACAGACTCGTACCAATCACGGCTTCCTGACTGGCTCCAACACGACGTCTGTATCGTGACAAAAGGGCCACTGAATTAATTGGAGCTGGAAGTAAACCATTTTCTAAGGATGACGTCACACCAATCCAGCTCTCTGATTCAGTCAGTGGTTGTAGTTGGTGTTGGGGTTTAGCTGCTACTTTAAGGTCTTCAGCCTCCACTCTTTATTTACAACGCAGCAGAACCGGGTTGCCACGGTAACTTACGAGAGAAGTGCCACCAAGTCTTTAGGTGTAGAATTTTACACAGTTAAATCTGCATTTCAACATTTAGCTCTTCTTTGTCTTTTGTATGCTTCCTTTAGGAGTCACAGCGAATTATCTGCCTCCATCTAATCCCATCTTGTGTATCCTCACTCATGTCCTCCTCCTCTACACCCATGAAATCCTTCCTGGTTGCTCCAACCTCAGCATTCTTTTTCCAGCATCACTGTTCCTCCTCTCAATGTATCCAAATGCCTCTTCACCTCTTTGCTGATCTGGGCGCCAACTCCAAGAACAAAATCTTTTTGGCCTAGTAAGAGGAAAATTTCAGCTTTTTCGGGGTTCTGAATGATGGGCTAACGCAACGCTCGGCAATAACGCTTCAAGGTCAAGAGGGAAGTGCCGCCAGACTAAAATGGAAAGAAACAGGAAGAGTCTGGGGTGAGATCTTTATTTCAGGCACGGAAAGAGCCTCTTCCTCTGGTGGCGCCAGAGCCACTTTCCTCTTCCTCTTCCTGCGTGCTAAACTCTGTTCGCGTGGCGGGGGAGAGACAACACTTCGGCCATCTTTCCACCGTCTGAGCTCCTAGAGCTTCATGAAGGCGACACACAGCCAACCTTATAAATCACTTTTCTTTATTTAAATCAGCGTTAGGCAGTTATGCTATGAACAACACAGGAAAATAAAAACAAACCGTGACAAAAGAAAAACATTAAAACATGATAGATCCAGTTAACATTAACTGCACTTGGCACTGGATAGAC
Organism: Oryzias curvinotus; assembly: GCA_023969325.1. NCBI lineage: Eukaryota > Metazoa > Chordata > Actinopteri > Beloniformes > Adrianichthyidae > Oryzias > Oryzias curvinotus. Next base: position 15,606,429 of record CM043720.1, on the reverse strand, counting down.
GTTCATGGAAAGCAGAGAGAAAAAAAAAAATATACACATTTTTTCAAAATAGAAGTGCCTCCAGTAATCATCAAGCTAACCGCGGGGAGTCGCTCTGGAGAACTTAAATATGGTCTCAACAACATTTTACCCTTTTAAAGATACAGTTTCAGAGTTTTCCGGATCGAAACTGTCTCTGCAGATCAGAGAGGAGCGCTGCACAAATATTGCTTCAACTGCTTTACATCCAGAGGCCGCCTGAGCAAATACTGACTCCCGCTTACGTCCCACCACCGTTTAATACCCCCCTCCCCAGTACCGTCACAGGCCCGATGCCGAGCCCAGGGGCTTCCCACTTTCAATTCTCATTGAAACAAAGTGATCTAAATCGTTTTTTGTCTTTTTTTTTTTTTTTTTTTAAGCTGTGCACGGCAACAGCTTTCCAAAGGAAAGAAGAAGCAGAAGAAAGTCATCCCACTCCCAGAAAACAGCGCGGCGATATCAAAATATATAAAAACAGACGTGAGGTGCGATCGCCTTGGAAACGATGCAGCAGTCAGCGGCCGTGAGGAGTTTGGAATTTTGCGAGGACTTGGTTCCCCTCTGAAGTTTGACAAAAAAAAAACAAAGCGATTCTCGGGCAAACATCCCCAAACCAGCCAGCCGGAGTTTGGGTTTTGCCATCTGCAAAGATGAAATGACTGTGGGCTTAGAAGGAGATCCTGAAGCAGAGAGGAGGAAGCGAAGATGAGGAGGATGCTGGATCCCTGTGATGTTTAGAAAATCTCGAGCCAAAACAGAAGAGGGACAAATGGATATAAACTTTGGGATGTGTGTTTCTGTGTGTGCGGTGAAGGTGTGTGTGTTATCGTGTCTGTCCAGTGCTTTATCTGACGGTGACACCAAGTTTTTCCAGCACGCGAACTCCCTTCTCCTGGTACTCCTCCCGGGTCAGCCAGAAGTTATCCTTGTCTTTCATGATGTCGGCGAGCACAGCTCCACCCAGAAACACCATGTGCTTCCGCCTGGGGGGGTCCTCAATCCGGATCTTGAATTTCTGAAGAACAAAAAGAAGGGCGAAAGGGTGAGTTCCTGATTACGGATCATCATTCTCACCCTTCCCCCCCCCAAAAACCTGCTACTTAGCATCACAAAAACAGCCAATGCAGCATCAAACTAGATCCTATGTGAAGCTCCTGGATCAGGACTGAGAGACCCCTCCCCCCTGCTGTTCCAAACAGGAAGTACCTGCTAGCTCCAAGAAGCCAAAATCCTATAGACTTCCATAGAAAATTAAGCAGCTGTTAGTCATTCTATTTGTCAAAGTAACCATTCTTGCTCTGATGCATTTTTTTAACATGTTCTTGATAATCCTAATTTTTTTCCATTATATTTTTTTTCTGTAGTTCAAGTTCATCAAGTTATAAACTGGCCAATCAGGCCAATCACATAATAAAAGTAAGTAGCCTCACGTTGACCGTTCGACAGATGTCCGATTTCAAGTGGCAAATCACTGCTTACTGATGTCGCCTGGCTCCAACATGGCAGCGTTTATGTCATAAAAGAAGGCGACTGAATGACCTTCATTTTGTTTGAGCCGGAATTAAGGAATGTGCTATGGATCACGTCACTTAGACCGGTTCTCATTACAGTCAATGCTTTTTACTGATTTGTCGGCTTGATTTTTTCCCAAAATAAAAAAACTGCAATAGTTTAACTTTTTTTTGTGGTATTTCTCCCCAAATGTACATTTCCTAATTAAAGTGGTGTCATCTGCAAAAAGTGTGTCCTATTGAAATTTTGACTTTGATAAGATTTTAAGATATCTGGTGGGCGGTGTTTCATCAGACTATTGCATTTGACCAATCATTTACACTTGATGTTTCACAACAAACAAACGTCTACAGGACTGAACCCCCAAGATGTGCTATCCAGTCAAAATGCTGTTAGCATTCTGTACCACTGCTATTTGTATGATAAAAGATTATTTTAATACCCTTTGTTTTTAGAACGCCATTATTGAAACACATTGTGTTACCGTGAATGGAGTAAAACTGCAAACGATGGGTTATCCAAAAAAGAAGTGATTCTGATAGGCTAAGGCAATGTCATGTTTCATGCTGGTCAATCAGACCCAGCATTGTTTTACACACTAGCCAGCATGTCCCCCCCCCCACACAAAAAGCACCAAAGATCAAACAGGTGGAAAAAGCAGCCTGATGAAAAGTTGAGGTTTGCTACATGCAGCTATAAAAAATACTTTAATTAATTAAGGCCCACAATAGCAAAATGAATGTAGAGAAGTCTAGAAGAGAGGATTTTATCAGCAAGCACAAAATAATATCTAAGATTTTATATTTGAATTGTCTAATCTGGATTACAGAGTTCAATTTTATTTTAATGTTAACTCTAAAACCTTATGTAGTAAATAAATACACGTCTTTTTTTCTCATTTCCGTTGACTTGTGAAAAATCTCAAGTTTGACCTACAGTAATTTTTAGAAGCTCTAACTTTCCTCAAGTTACGTTTACTATAGAGCAATTCAATTACTAAGTCCATTACTTTTGGATCATATAGTAACAGTAACTATTACTTTTTAAATGTATCCATCCCAACACAGGTGCTAAAGCTGATAAAAAAATGTTTTTGGTGTAATGTATTTTGACTTAAGACGGCGCCCTTCACATGAGTCCAACCAGATTTAGAAAACGTGCATGTTTTTAATGAATTAACCATTGACTGTATAATTCATAACTGGATGGGTCACGCGTGATGTCATCCATAGAAATGACTTACTTTCGGTTCCAACTAAATGAAGTCAATTCAGTCGTCATTTTTCCACCATGTCTTTCGCCATGTTGGAACCAGACGTCCTCAGTAAGTCATGATTGGTCCGTCTACATTTCTATGGCAACCACTCACTCCAATCAGCAGTCAGCACATTAGAAGGTCACCCTTTCCACTGAAAGTGAGCTTGGGAGAATCAGTCAATCAAATGCTTCGAAGGTTCGACGCCTACTTTTATTGAGGCAACTGATTGGTCAGTTTATAACTTGAATAACTTGCGTAACAGCAAAAATATTTAAAACTAATCTAAACAAAGCATTTAATCCAAGTTTTCTTGATATTTATACTATATTTAGTACCAAACATATTTTTTGCCAAAATGATTGACAGGAAAAACAGCAGTGAGGGGCTAAAGTAGAAGAAGAGAGGTTATCTGTGAAAGCTCATGACTTTATGACAGAGAAGGTGAATTTTTCCAAACATAAAAACTACAAACAAATAAATGCTCAGTTCTGTTTGGTTGGAATTGGCCATCTGGCGCCTCCTGGTGGTGATTTGTGCATACTACACATGTATTAAACAACCTCGTTTTATTGACTTGCCAGTATGTTTGGATCAAGTTTACTGTGGATTAAAAGTGATGTTTTGGCAGCATAGAGTCAGAGTTTGCTGAACCTGAATCTAGGATGCAGCTCTGCCCTTTAAAGCAGCATTCTGCTAACAGAAACCTCAAGGCGGGAAACGCTGGCGGTTTGAAGGTTCCTCACCGAGAGCTTGTCCACGTCTCCCTTCAGCACGCGCTCCAGGTACAGCTGCTTGAGTTCCCGCTCCAGTCGGGAGGGCAGGCCTGGGTACATGGTGGACCCCCCAGACAGCACGATGTGTTTGTAGAACTCAGGCCTGGCCGCAGACAGTGGGATGCGGGTGAGTGAAAGTGGGACGTGGGACTCAACTTTATGATTGAGGCGCTGAGTCATCCTTTGGGGGCTTGAAGTGAGCGTGCGCTTTTCTTATCTCACCTGGTGTCGATGTCCGCGGCCTGGATGGTGTTAAAGAGCAGCTCGGCCACTCCCACGCCCTCCACGTTGATGAGGTGGGGCTGGAAGAGCGCCTCAGGGGCTTCGAAACGCTCGCCGCCCACCTTGATCACGCGGCCATCTGGCAGCTGGACGCATGGAAACGAGAGACCAGATGAAAGCCAGTCAGACGGCTGAAGCGGAACATTTTGGACCAAAAAAAATAAGACGTTCAGCAAGAAGGAAGCAGAGTCCAGCCATCGCCGCAAAAACGGCTGCACAGGAAATGATGTCAGGCGCAGTCTGCGGCCCCTTTCGGCCGCAGCTACATTGCCCCCCTTGTTTCGCGTGCTCGCCCGCCCACACCAACCCAAACACAGGCGGTCACAGTGGGCTCAGAGACACAACATGAGCTCGGCAAGGCGTGCAGAAGGGCAGACTGCAGCTTTGGGTTCTGCGGTTCCCAGTGCAGGGGGGAAAAAAAGGGAGCTCGGAAAGAAAAGCAAGCCTGATGGAGGCCCTGCACCCCCACCTCCACACGTTTAAGTCCCAGAGAAAACAGTGCAGACGCAGCCAGCAGGGCCAAAAAAAGAGCATGTGGCCGTCTCCTTTAGCTGAAGCAGATTTAGCTCCGATTACTTCAGAATTCAGCCACTTTAGAAAAGCAAATCCTCTGAGGCACATTTCTTCATCTGAGGCTATTTTCAGCAGAAACATGAAGCCAGTGCTGACGGATACGGAAAGAACTCATTTCACAGCAATAAAAATAATGAAAAGTGGGGCTCCCCCCGAAGCTTTAACTACAGTCATTCAGAAAAAACTCAACATAATGTCCAAGTTTTCCTGAAATCCCATTTTAAATATGAGCTTCTTCTTTCAACCACACAAACATGACATAGTTTACAACCGGAGATGCAGGCAGGCAGAAACCAGCCTGGAAAATCAGGTTTTCCACAAACAGCCAGGCAGGGGAGGAGTGGTCGGGGGGTGTCAAAGGTTCACATTTTTAGGATTTTTATACTTTTTAGATGTTTCTTTTGCTAAATATTTAGCTTTAAGTGAGTTTACACAGTGACCTTTGGGTTTGTAAGAAGAATAAAAGACCAACTCAATGAGCAGAAGCAGCAGGACGCGATCAGGACGCAGAGGAATGTACGCATCCTTCCTTCCTTCCTTCCAGGAACAAACGGTTTCAATAAATGTTATTTTCACTGTTAAACCATGAAGATACGTTTCTGCTCCCACAAAAAGCTTACTGAGGGCATTCCTCCAATCTTCTGCATCTCATTTCTAAACCACTAATTAAAATGATGATTTTGGTATTTTTACTGTGTTCTTTTCCTCATGATGGAGGACATTTATAAAGAAAGTTAGGCTAAAAATAGTATTTTTGAGTTTTTATTTATTTACATCCTAGTGAATGTGGAGCAGACGAAAAAATGGCATTTGAAAAAGATTGTATTTGCAAGGCCACAAGCTCTCTGCTCCGCTCCATTTTGATGCTTCCACATGTAGACAAATGGATCCATGAACGTCTTTGTTTTCCTCGTCAGAACTGACATCTGACTCAAAACTGTACGACTGGATAGCTCCAATATTATATATTTTTATATAATTATATATATATATTTTTATATGTTACGCTGCTAATGTTAAGATGGGTGTGAGGGGCTGTAAGCTAACAGGAGAGCATGTAAACAGAGAACTCTCAACAACGTGGGTGGTGGGGGGCTCAACAACAGGTTTTTACATCTGGACTAAAATAGCCACGATCTTAAGTTAAAGACCACTGGGGACGCGTTTAACATATTGAATGTACCAATCATCTTAAAATTGCGTGATTATGCGTTTAGGAAAGTGTTTACCGTGTACGACTCCACGAGTACGGTGGTCTCCAGCGCCAGCTTCTGCTCCTGCTCGATGTTGTAGCCCACGTAGCACAGCTTCTCCTTCATCATGCGCACCGTCTCAAAGTCTGCCGAGTGGTTGAAGGCGTAGCCCCTCAACAGCAGCAGCTGCGCCGAACAGAGAACAGTTCCTTATGCTCTGTCGTCTGAAGAGCGGCTCGGGGGAGTCTGGGCGTGGCGTACCTTAATGAGGTAGCGGGTGATGTCCCTGCCGGCGATGTCCAGGCGCCTGGTGAGATGCGGCAGGCTGAAGCCCTCGTACACGGGACAGATATGCGTCACGCCATCACCCGAGTCCACAACCACACCGGTGAGGAGACCTGCCGAAACCAGAACCCGAGAGCTGCCGAATCCTAATGGAAAACTAAAAAACCTGCTCTGTTGCCATGGAAACATGATGGTGGGCGGAGTTTTTTAGGAAAACACTTCTAGTTTTTTAATGCTCATCAAGTCAAACTCTTTGAAAAGAAAGTAATGACGCGGCATTGGCCCTCTGCTGTTATACAGGGAGTGCAGAATTATTAGGCAAATGAGTATTTTGACCACATCATCTTCTTCATGCATGTTGTCTAACTCCAAGCTGTATAGGCTCGAAAGCCTACTACCAATTAAGCATATTAGGTGATGTGCATCTCAGTAATGAGAATGGGTGTGGTTTAATGACATCCACACCCTATATCAGGTGTGCATAATTATTAGGCTCCGAAAAGTCAAAAATAGTGAGATATCTTGCAGAGGGATGCATCCATCCATCCATCCATCCATCTTCCTCCGCTTATCCGGGACCGGGTCGCGGGGGCAGCAGTCTAAGCAAGGATGCCCAGACTTCCCTCACCCCAGCCACTTCCTCCAGCTCCTCTGGGGGGACCCCGAGACGTTCCCAGGCCAGCCGAGAGACGTAGTCTCTCCAGCGTGTCCTGGGTCTTCCCCGGGGCCTCCACCCAGTGGGACATGCCCGGAACACCTCTCCAGGGAGGCGTCCAGGAGGCATCCGGACTAGATGCCAGAGCCACCTCAACTGGCTCCTTTCAATGTGGAGGAGAAGCGGTTCTACTCCGAGCTCTCCGCGGGTGACCGAGCTTCTCACCCTATCTCTAAGGGAGCGCCCAGCCACCCTACGGAGGAAGCTCATTTCAGCCGCTTGTATTCGGGACCTCGTTCTTTCGGTCATGACCCATAGCTCATGACCATAGGTGAGTACTGGAACGTAGATCGACCGGTAAATTGAGAGCTTTGCTTTTCGGCTCAGCTCAGCTCTCTCTTCACCACGACGGACCGATAGAGCGACCGCATAACTACGGACGCCGCTCGGTCCGTCGTAGTGAAGAGAGAGCAGAGGCACTCTTAAAATTGCCAAGCTCCTGAAGCGTGATCATCCATCAATCAAGTGTTTCATTGAAAATAGTCAACAGGGTCGCAAGAAGCGTGTGGAAAAACCAAGGTGCAAAATAACTGCCTGTGAACTGAGAAAAGTCAAGCGTACAGCTGCCAAGATGCCACTTCCCCCCAGTTTTGCCATATTTCAGAGCTGCAACATCACCGGAGAGCCCAAAAGCACAAGGTGTGCAATACTGAGAGACATGGCCAAGGTAAGAAAGGCTGGAAAACGACCACCACTGAACAAGACACACAAGCTGTTAGTCAGGACTGGCCAAAGAAATATCTCAGGACTGATTTTTCTAAGGTTTTATGGACTAATGAAATGATGGTGAGTCTTGATGGGCCAGATGGATGGGCCCGTGGCTGGATCGGTAAAGGGCAGAGAGCTCCAGTTCGACTCAGACGCCAGCAAGGTGGAGGTGGAGTACTGGTTTGGGCTGGTATCATCAAAGATGAGCTTGTGGGGCCTTTTTGGGCTGAGGATGGAGTCTAGCTCAAGTTCAACTCATCATGAAATGTGAGATTTACAAGTAGGAAAAACAGTCCACCTCTCTGAACAGTGTCTGGGAGGCTGTGGTTGCTGCTGCACGCAATGTTGATGGTGAACAGATCAAAACACTGACAGAATCCATGGATGGCAGGCTTTTGAGTGTCCTTGCAAAGAAAGGTGGCTATATTGGTCACTGATTTGTTTTTGTTTTGTTTGAATGTCAAGAAATGTATATTTTACTGTGAATGTTGAGATGTTATATTGGTTTCACTAGTGAAAATAAATAATTGAAATGGGTATATATTTGTTTTATGTAAAGTTGCCTAATAATTATGCACAGTAATAGTCACCTGCACACACAGATATCCTGCTAAAAACAAACTAAAAACTACTTCCAACAATATTCAGCTTTGAGATTAATGAGTTTTTGGATTCATTGAGAACATGGTGGTTCTTCAATAATCAAATTAATCCTCACAAATACAACTCGCCTAATAATTCTGCACTCCCTGTAAGGGCAGAACCCCAAACTTTTTCTTACCTTGAGCGTACAGAGTGAGCACCGCCTGGATAGCGATGTAGACCCCTGCAAACTGGTACGTCTCAAACATCACCTGCAGGAAAAATAAAAGTGAAGGCCTCATCCTGATCCACAATCAGGAGGAACCAAAACCAGATGATCCAAAAACAGAGAAAAAAAGAAGCATGTACAAGTGCTGACCCTCATGAATAAAAAAGGAATGGAACGTCATCCTGGACAACTTTTGATGTCAAATCCAAAACTTTTTAGGTGTGGTCAGGGATTTCCTTTAATCAGAGGACTTCCACTTTGGCCTGTTCTCCATTAGAAAAGCCTCCAATTCAGTTAGAGCTTTAAAAAAGATCTGCTTGTGTCTAAAATCAAAGACCAGAAGTCCATTACCTTCTTGTTTCATGTGTTAAAGATGTTTTTTCTTTTAAGTATTTTGATTAAATTTGACAAAACTGGCACATTTTTTTCCAGATTTACTCTGAGGATTAAAGTATGTAGGGTACATTTTTTTATTTAAAATCAAGGAAAATTGAATATTCTTTATTAAATCTGGATAAACTACATTTATTTGCATAAGAAAAAAACAAATCTAGATAGTTTAAGTGTTAGATCAACAACCTCACATGTGTAGATTGGATGGAGGGCCTTGATATCATGATTATTACTAAATAAAAGCTTTCTGAGCTTTAATGTTTCGTTAAGCACAAATGAAAGTAGCTTCAAAAAAGCTGAAGCGGGCAGGCCCCCAGAGGCGAGCCCCCGTCCTTGTACCAGCGTACCTCGATGATTTTCTCCCGGTTCTTGGTGGGGTTCATGGGGGGCTCCGTCAGAAGGATCTTGCAGTTGCGGGAGTTGATGTTGAGCTTCTCTGGCCCAAAGGTGTAGTCCCACAGGTGCTTCATGTCATCCCAGTTCCTGACGATGCCGTTCTCCATGGGGTAGTTCACCTCCAGCATGGAGCGCAGCTCGCTGGCTTCATCTCCCACCATCAGGTCCTGAGAAGGGGGGGGGGGGGATGCGCAGAGAAGGCCATCAGTGTGGAAAAGCTCCATTTGAACCTTCTCTTGGGTGATTTGCCTTTTTGTCATTAACAAACAAGAAACTCAATTAAACTTTTTTTTTTTACCCAGCATGCACCAAAAGCCGCCATCTTTCCATGCACAAACACCTGTAAACACTTCAACCCTGGCAACGGCAAAACAGTCGTTTCATCCTCATTCAACTGTCGGCATGCAGGGCACACGGCCATGAGAGCAGCTGCCGGGTTAGCGCCCGGGGTTAGCCGCCGTTAGCCACAGCCCTGGCGTCTCACCTTCCACTCGGAGACATCAAAAGCCTGCTCCAGGCAGCGTTTTATGGGTTCATCGTGTGGCATTAACAAAGTACCAGACGCAGCCATCGCTGCCATGTGGTCTTAATAAAAAAAAAAGGGGGGAAAAAAGGAAGAAAGAAAGAAAACTAGAAAAGCAGATGTGCTTCTGATTCAGAGCCTTTTTAAGCATCGGACAGAAAGTATGTGCAGCTCTGCTGATACTTCTATTTTGCATAATTAAAGGGTTTTAAAAAGATTAGTAGTATATCAATTTAAACCCTTCTCCAATTACAAGATTTTACATAAATGGTAATTATGGCATTAGATTTCCATTTTTGGTTCCAAATATGCTCTTTTTTTATTTAAAGGCTTTTGTTTTCTTTATAAAATAAGTGGCTAAAGCAGAAAACAATAGAAATAAATATTGGAAAGAAAATCATTCAAATTGGGTCAAGATAGCAGAGAGAAGAAAAAAAATCATCACTTTTTCTATTAGAGTTTATCTTTAAATATCGAAGTGAATTGAGAATTTGGTGGACAATCACATATTAAAGGGGAGCACTAACTTTTTCACAAATACATCCGGATTTAGACTGACTCTTTAAGTTAAAAAGCTCAAATAATTTTAATCGGATGGATTCTAATGTGATAAAGATCCTAAAAATAGATTCTGTGAGGTGAACCGATGCAGCTGCAGCTGATGGAGATTTAGCTCTTCTCTCGTTTGGTTTAGAGCTGGTTAGAAGTGTCAGGACGAAGATCAGAGACTCTGGAGGTGGAAGGCGTCCAAAATGTCTTTTAGCGCTCCACCGCTAACAGCTGCTGCGTGATTCAGCGCAGCTCTTCCCTGCTAAACACTTCCAGCCTGACGAGACGTTCACACAACCCACACCTCATTCCCTAAAAACACTCAATGGAAAGAAAGGCAAACGAGCTGGAGGAGGAGGAGGAAGAGAAAGACGACAAAGAAGAAGAGAAAGAGAAGGATGAGGAGGTGGTTGGGGAGGAAGAAGAAGGGGGGGAAAGAAAGAAGACAAAGAAGATGAAGTCAAAGAAAAAGGAAAAAGGAGGAGGAAGAAGAAGAAGAAGACAAAGAGGAAGGAGAAGAAATAGGAGGAGTAAAAAAATGGAGACAAAGAAGATGAAGAAGTCAAAGAAAACAAAAGGAAGATGAAGAAGGAGGAGGAGGAAGAAGAAAACGGCAAAGAAGAAGAAATTGACAAAGACAAAGGAGGAAGAAAGAGAAGAGTTGACTTTTAAAATGTTAGGGTCACAGATAACAAGAAAAAGAACAATTAGGAAGATAAAGATGAAGAAGTCAAAGATGAAGAAAAGGAAGGAGGAGGAAGAAGAGCATGAAGAAGAAGACCGAACGGAGGAGGACGAAAAGAAAAATGAATAAGACAACAAAACACAAAGGAGGAGAAGAAGAAATAGAAGATGAAGGAGAAGGGAGAAGAAAAGGTTGTAAGAAACATGAAGATGAAGAAGGAAAAGGAGAACAATGAGAGGAAGAAATAGAGGACAAACCAAAGGAGTAAATCAGGAAGCAAAGAAGTTCTTTTTCCCAGCTGAGAGCATGACATAACTCCACTCGCTGTAGCAGGCAAGAACAGGAGGCACACACCAACCTGAACTTACCATCTTCTGGACATTCTACCTCATGGAGGAAGAACAGAACATGGAGAAAGAGGAAGGCAGGTACGACAAAAAAACAACACAATTAAAGATGAGTAAATAAACTGACAGAAGGAAAACACCAGGAAAAGCCCAGAAACCTTAGGACCCTTTTTAACAAACAAAGAAAACACTTGTTCTCTCATTTCCTGTCACGTGACCTCCATGAAGCAAACATGTGAGGAACATCAGGAGAACCAGATCCTACCTTGATCTCAATGTTGCCCACTTTGGCCGTGGAGCGAATGATGGGTCTCCCAACAAGCGCAGGGAAGATGTGCTCTGGGAAGTTGGAGCCGGCATAGCCACACTTGACAAACTGCAAACGGTGGAAAGAGGAAGTGATTAGCAAACCCGACGACATAACGTCACGAAGGAGGGAGATGACAACCATGACTTCATCTGCAAAGAAATGTGGCTGAAGAGTTGCATTATGGGAGTTTTTAGGACACAGACCCAGAATGATACCCATCAATACTTCGTGTCAAAATAAAACAACTAAAAGTCTAAAATTCTGACTGCTTTTTCATGTTTCATGTTTAATCTTTTAGGCAATGTTATGTATTTAAAACCAGAAAATGCTGCTTTTAGAGGAAAAAAAAGTAATATATATTACATTTTATGTAATTACAGGTCAGTTGTTTTTTTTTTGGATAACAACAGCTGGGAAAATCTACACAAGGTGACTTCAGAACTTCAGTTTCTTCTCTTTAATCTCACATAACATCTCATTTCGAAAGAGCCGCCCGCTCGGGTGTCAAACCGACATCCTCCTCTGACAGCGGGCAGGAAGTGCCAGGAACTGTCGGACCTCTGCTCTCTGCTCTGGAGGCCTGAGCTGTGGGGAAATGACCTGGAAGCGGCTCAGGCACAGTTTGCACGGGAAATGAGGTTGTCTGGTGCTTCCTGGATATTCCCCTTCAGGACAATTTTTAAAAAAAATAAAAAGGACCACACTCCGTCACTCAATCTGCAGGCAAGCAGCATGAAAGCCGCGAGGAGGTTTCAGAAGCCACCATGTCCCCTTTAGATCAGTCAGAAAAATCTGTTTGAGGCGTTTCTAAAGGAGCATGAAGCAGCACACTTCTGCTGAGTCCTTTCTCATTTTAGCTACAATTAAAAAGTCACTGATCTGGAGTTTTAGATGTTTTGCTTTAAACATTTGTCCAAAATGTAAGAATATCTAAAAAGTAAGATTAGTGAAAACATGCCACATTCTGTTCAATTAAATCTCTCCTCATCGCAGCACCTTTAGATCTGTACTCTAAATTCATCCAAACGATGAAGCATAGCTGCACGTTTGCGTGAACGCCACAACAGCAAACCGTCAAAATGAGACCAGCCTGATTTCTACACAAAAAGGAGCTCCATCTGCCTTATCCGCACCCTCGCACCTCCTGCATTCTCCTCCTGCCTCACAAAAACCTCCGTGAAGATAAACCGCTCGTCTGTCACACCATGGACTTCTTTCAGAAGGTCATGGAAAATCACAGGAAGAGCGGTCTCTCCTAAACATACAGATACAACCTAAGGGCTTACAGTGGGGAGTGTCATCTGAGTATGAAGGGACAAATTCCTCTTTTAATTGCAAAGATAAAAAAAAATGTGTCTTTAAGTTTCATAGTTAAATTATGGCAACTAAAACAAAAAGTCTTTCTTCTTTCTAGATGAACTTGAATCAGGCAGTTTGAGAACCTCAGATCCTGTTTTCAGCCATTTCAACCATTTTGGTATTTTAAAAAATATCCCCCTTAAAAAACATTTCCTGTACCTACACTTGTCCTTTATGGTTTTTAAAAGATGACGTAATTTTTGCTGAACCAGAAAGCTTCAAATCCGTCCTTTGTGGTTTTTAGGAGCTAAAAAAAAATCTGCAAACCTTCAGTTTCAAGATCATACATTAAATCAGTTTTGTTCTGTTTTTTCACTTTGACCATCTTGAAATATTCTCTTCTGTCATTTACACATCAAGTCAATATTTTTGTCAATTAATACCATGGCAACAAGAATGTATTAACTGGAGATATAAATATTTAGAGGTAATATACATTGTAAACATTTTGTGTCCCAAAAAACACAACAAAATGTAGTTTTACATCAATTACGGAAGTTTTTAACATTATTGTGACGCTTCCAGCATAGTTTTCAATTGTATTTTTCAACAGAATTTTGACATACTTCTGACACTTTTGCTGTAAAAATCTGGTTTTTAGTTTAAAATTATCCTTGTGAATTCTTCCAACTAAATTTTGTTTTTGACTTCTTCAACATCAAAGAACAAATGCTTTTTATTTATTTATTTATTTAAAATTGACTTTAGTTATTGGTGATTAGTTGAGCATCACTTCACTTGTCAGCTTCTGCAAAGGCGTTTTTGCAGGAAATGCACTCTTTTTCATTAAATTTTGTAGCTCAGGAAATACCATTGCCGCGCGACATTTTCTAAAAAATGTCGGGGGTGTTTTTTCGGGAAAGGAATCTTTAAACGGAAATAAGTTGTGAATGCAAAACTTTTTGTTCCGCCATTTTTTTAGCGTTAGAAAAAAATAATAAATCACTTTTTTAGGGTTCTTTTTCTTGCAGGTGTGGGCACTTCCGCATCATGATTTCTCAAATGAACTCCTGCGATTTTCTGGCCGCACGGGTTTCGATGTCATCACTTAGCTCGACTTAAACCTCAGGGATGAACAACGGCTGAGTTTACATGTCCGATCGAGGTTCAAACACCTCGCTGGTCTCAAGTCAGGAAGCATTTTGGAGACGTTTGATCTGCTGAGTGATAGGTTCCTCAATTCACCTGACACGGCCTAAGACAACACAGCGCCGCGTTTAGCTGCCATAAACGCGGAAAGTTCCCCGTTTTTCTTTGCGAATACAGTCAAAATGGTGGCAGGAGCGACAAGCCCGCACATTCTTGACGGTTGCTGAGCAAATAAATGTCTGGTATCGGAAGCAGCGATGAGACAGGAGGAACCAACCAGACTTCCAGCTGTTTAAGCTAATATGCTAGTTAGCAACTTTAGCTGTATTCATGTTAGCTGCTAATAAGCGAATATTCCCCACGTATGCCTGTCATTATGAAAGCTAAGCGCGAGGCTTTACATTGAGATTTAATTTTGATATTTGCAGCCACCTTGTGAGCTACTTCCGCATCATGTCCGGATGAATGAAAAATCGGCTAGCTAGCCTCACACCCAGTTAGCTAGCTAGCAAGCTAGCTCGGACGCTGACAGAGCCACTTCCTGTTTCAGAGGGAAAAAAATCCAGCGACTCGGCGACGCCGTTCGAAATGACACTCTGGGCCTGAACTGCAAACTCACCCCGGTTCCGTTGTCGCAGACCACTACTTTCCTTCCCTGGCTGTCCATTATGAAAAAGTCCAGTTACCGCTGAACCTCCCTCAACTTTCTCTGACAAGCCGGAAGGAAAGACACACCAAACCGGGCCGAGAGGAAGAGGAGAAGAGCGCTCATCCGGTGTGACGGAGGCGCTCAAATGTCAGACAGAATACCACCACCTAAAAAAAAACTAAAGCTACCCCAAAAACCACCAAAGAGCTTCTTTTTAGTGGAAAAATACGACACCCCTGTGTTTCAGCCATTTTACACGTTTGTTGTGTTGCAGAAAAATCATTTATGATTACTAGAAATATTAATAATAGAAATATTTGAGGATTTTGCCTCAAATATTTCTATGAATCTGCATAAAAGGAAAAAGAAAACATGCGGATTATATGTAACATAATAAATGAATAAAAACATATTCCTTGAACGTGAAAAATGTGTTTTACTAAAGGGTTAAAATAAAATTAGATCCTTGGGTGGAATATAAATTTTGATTTTATAACTTGTGTTTTTATGTTTCTTTTTAACAAATATTTGAGTTTAATGTGAATTTTAAACCCGAACTTTAAACTGACAGGTCTTTTAAAACAGCAATTTAGCCTTTGGTTTGTTGTTAGAATTCATTACAATTAAGCATAACTAAACAATTAACTAACCATAACAAAGTACATATTTTATCAACATTAAAAAAATTAATTACGTAATTTGATGAAAATGAAATGAATCAGTTTCTTTTAAAAAGCAGCTAAAATCCTATCTTTTTAATAATTCTTTTTCATAATTCTTTTTTATAGTGTCTTACCGTGTTTTACTGTGAAGCTTATTTTGATTTTTATCTTGAAAGGTGCTCTACAAATTAAGTCTATTTTTATTATTAAAATTCGAACAGTGCTTTTCATCAAATGAAATTGCAATTTGAAGGGGAAAAAAAGGAACTTGGTTGGATTAATGCAGAAAAAACATCTTTTGTAAAATGCAACAACTAAGCAAACAGATGAAAGCTGAAGGCCTTTTGTGTTGAACAGGTTTTACTATCACAAAAAGAGGTTATGAATCTTCAGGTAACCAGAGTCTACATTTGTATAAACCCCTTTTTGTTTTATTATTATTATTTTTATTTATTCGTTACAAGTATATATACGTATTCTTTTTACTAAAGGGGAGAGAGGGGGGGGGGGAGTGTGTGCGTGTGTGTGTGTGGGGGGGGGGGGGTAGAAGACATAAGAAATAAGAAAGACATAAGACATAAGAAATAGAAAGAAATAAAGAGGGAGGGGAGAAAGTGAGACATCTGTCCATCAATACACTGTGGGTCAGGAGGAGGGATAGATCAGACAGGGAGCAGTGTGCACGTATGCACGTGGGGGTGGAGCTACATGCACGCTGCCTAAGTGAACCATGTGATCATTAGGGGAACCAGATCCTCCCCAGCCCAACCAGCCAGATCAGAAGAGAGAGGGGGAGACCCCCGGACCAGGAGCGACCCCGACAACAGGACCCACGCAGCCTGAGTGGGGGACCGCACACCCACCCAGCCAGGTGCCAAGGAGGCCCCCCTACAGGAAGGGAAAAGGCGAGCCCAGCATCAGGACCTCATGGAGGCAGCCATTGGGGCCACCGGGTGCTGGACACCGAGACGCGGGCCAAGGGCGAAACTAGGACCCAGGAGCCGCCCACCACCCAGCCGGAGCCTCGTCTCCGCAGGTGAGCCCTGGTGCCTGACCCAAGCAGCCCAAAGATCATGACGCAACCACAGCTCCACCCCTACCTCCCCACACTACACTACCCTCTATGGCCCCTCTCACCCAGCACGTTCCTCAATCCCTCCTCCCTTACCCCACGCGCTGTCCTTCCCACTCTGCAAAAGGGAGAGTGAGCCCCAGCGAGGTAGCCCCCAGCCTGTCCCCAGCCATGCATTCTCACACACACACACACATTCTTCTGGTTGTCCCCCACCCCCCATTGCTACACAGTAACCCTCTCCAGCCCCGACCCTGCAGCACCGCATGCCCGGCCACCGCCTCGGCTAACAGGGTCCCCACACGCCAGGCCGCCCTGAGAGGCCCAGGCAGGTGAAGACCGACTGCCCCTCCCTGGTCCCACCTGTGTATTGTGGTGTGGGTGTGCAGTGTGTGTGCTGCAGGTAAAATGGGAGGTCTCCAGTGGGGTGGCGGGCCCCACTGCTGTCAAGTAGCAGAGCCCCCACCCCACCCCGGGGTCGCTCTATGTGAGTGTGTTTGCTGCGTGTGTGGTGCCAACATGCAGTGTGTGGTGTCTAAAGTGAGAGTTAAAATTGGGGGGGCGGACCGGCGAGAGATGAGCCCCGTTGTTTTACCGTGCCCCCCTCCACCAGACCATCCCCACAAAACCCTAGGTGAATCAAAGTGTCTGATATGCAAGTAAAAGTGGAATGGGGGGGCAGGTGTCGACGAGACCCAAAAGAGAGTCACTCCTGGTCAGCCCCGCCAGCATTAACCCACCCGTCCAATTCCTGGAGCCTTTTGTGCATGTGTACAAAATGTGATTGGGTGGGAGCAGGAAGGAGCAGGTGGATGGGCACAACCGGGGGAAGAAGGTTCCCCCTGAGCAACTGGCCCTCCAATCAGCAGCAGTAGGCGCCTCACCTCCCAGAGCAACCCCAAGGTCATTGAATAATCTAAATAACATAGCTGCATTGATCATTCAAGTCAAGTTAAACAGTTATAGTGTGATTAAAATATTATTTGCATGTAGACAAACTTCTGACCAGTTCTTCTTCCAGATGATTAAGGAATCCAGTCTTCTGCTTGTGTGGACATCACTTACGCCCCATGATCAGCAGGTGGCGCCAACTTACCCCTCCAGAAAAAAAACGCAAGACAATTCTGTGTATATATTCTAACAGAACCTAAGCCCTGAACAAGTCCTGAGCACCAGAGCAATAAAGGCTCAGATCTACCACACCAGAATAGACCCAAGGTATAGGCTGTGTAAAGAGGTGCCTGAAACAATCCAGCACATAACTGCAGGGTGTAAGATCCTGGCAAGTAAAGCATACATGGAGCGCCACAATCAAGTGGCTGGAATAATATACAGGAACATGTATGCAGAATATGGACTGGAAATCCCAAGTCAAAATGGGAAACACCCCCGAAGGTGGTAGAGAATAAAAGGGCAAAAATCCTGTGGGACTTCCAGATCCAGACTAATAATAGGATGGTAATGGCGAACCAACCAGACATCGTAGTGGTGGATAAAGAACAGAGGAAAGCCATTGTGGTGGATGTGGCAGTGCCAAGCGATGGGAACATCAGGAAGAAGGAACATGAGAAACTGGAGAAATACCAGGGACTCAGAGAAGAACTGGAGAAAGCCAGGAAAGTGAAGGTGACAGTGGTGCCTGTGGTAATTGGAGCACTCGGGGCAGTAACCCCCAAGCTGGAGGAGTGGCTACAACAGATACCTGGAAAGACCTCAGACCTCTCAGTCCAGAAAAGTGCAGTGCTAGGAACAGCTAAGATACTGCACAGGACCCTTAAGCTCCCAGGCCTCTGGTAGAGGACCCCAGCTTGGAGGAGAAACCACCCACGGAAGGGTGAAAGGGTACGTTTTTTATACACGGTTGACTCAACAACAAAAAGTAAAATTTAGTAACACCCATTCAATATTTCAGGACTTCTTTAGAAAAAAAGTTATTTCTCCAGGTGGAAATATGCAGAGGAACCTTTTTAAAAACAACCCTTTTTTGAGAATAGAAACACTTGATAATGAAACACACATAAATAGAAAAGCAAAAATATATTTAACTTGTTCACACACATTTATGCCAGAAAACTAGCATAAATACAGTATATTAATAACTGTTAAAAACAATGCTCAAAACGTTTTTGATCAATAAGTAAAAATAAATAAATGGAAATATATTGTTATGAACTATTATAAATGATTATATTTCGGTGGACTTTACTATTATGCAAGATATTTATCGTCATCATGAGGAATAATTACATTTTTTCAGAAGAACACAATAAAAACAAACAAAATAGAATAAATAAATAGGTTATAGGGACAAAGATGCAGATAATTGACGTTTTTGACTGTTCCTCAGTCTGCTTGTTTTACACCTGATGCTCCTGAACCTTCCTCCTGATGGTAATTGGATGGTGCATTACTCGTGTGGGAGCAATCTTTTGGTAAACCCTGAGCCTTCTTCTTGATTCTTGTTTTATAAATTGAGTTCAGATGCGGTAGTCAACACCCCTGGTCCCTTCTGTTCTGGATTGTGAGGTTGCCATACCACACTGTCAGACTGAGACACAAGATGCTCTCAGTTGTGGCTCTGTAAAGGATTGCTCTGCTGAGCCTTTTTCCCTAGGTCTGAGGTCACTTTCCAGGAAAGGTCAGAAGAAATGTAAATGCCCAGGAGTTTGATGTTGCCTTCATGCTCTATCTCTTCTCCTTGAATAAAGATGGGAGTGAGTCTTCCTGAACTTTCTAATCCATCATGACCTCCTTTGTATTGTGGATGTTCAGAACAAGACGGTTTCTGGAACACCAATGGGTCAGGTTCTGGACCTCTTCTCTGTAGTGAGACTCAATGTTGTCAGTTATTAGACCAACTACTGTGGTGTCATCTGCAAACTTTATGAATGTTTGTTGGATCTATCTATCTATCTATCTATCTATCTATCTATCTATCTATCTATCTATCTATCTATCTATCTGTCCATCACAGGAAACGGGATTTATAAATAAAGTTGAATTTGAATTTGATTCTAAGCACGCGCGGAATTGATGCAGTACCAGTCTCTGTCCACTAGGAGTCGATGTTGATACGCAAAAACCATACACATAGCGGCCATTTAAAATGAATTTTTAATGTTTATGGGTGTGTAAACATTTATTATGTAAAAAAAGTGAAAAATAGTAATCATTCTATAAGTTCAGCAAATTATTACTTGGAAGTTTAATCGATAAAAGGACTCTGAGTCACACCCAAACCGAACCGGGTCGGATCTGCAGAATATTCCGGTGGTGTTCCGGTCCAGAATACACCGGCAGCGGGTTGGGGTTAGCATCAGTGTGAGGGGTTGGATAAAATCTTTCTGATTAGCTTCTTCAACAGAAGGGGATTAGGCTTCCTGGCTGTGGTTAATGCATTGTGTTAATGTACAGCACACGTCAGCAGATATCCACCCATTTCTGAGGCGCCGCTGCTGCTGCTGCGGGAGGGGCGGGACGGGACGGGGGGGTCCACACACACACACACACAGCCCGGTCAGGACAGGAGTGTAGCAGGAAGAGGCGCGTCCTCCTCCCGCCCCGACACGCCACGGCTGACCGTTCCCACAAGCATCCTCGGTTCAAGATGGCGGTGCAGGCGGCGGAGAAGGACGGCACGGTGAGTGTTTGGAGCCTGCGCGGGGGTGGAGGTGGCGCCTGCGGGCCCTCTTTGTGGATGCGGGGCAGCAGGTGGGCTCTGAGGAGCGTACCTGCTGCCCCGCATCCACAAAAGCGGCGCGGCCCGCTAACCCCCACCGTGCTTCCCCGCACAGGAGCTGCAGACGAGCGCGGACGAGGAGCTCCTGAGCGACCCGCTGGGGAACCCCGGCCTCATCTCCCCCGACAAAGAGGGCCTCTCCCGCCTGCTGGTAGGGAATCGAACCTCTTTCCCTCTCGGGCGCTCGCTCCCGCGCTGACGTGCTTGTGTTTGTGCAGACGGTGCCGTTCTGCGGGCGCATCCGCGGCGGAATGCGGCCGGGGAAGAAGATCATAGTGATGGGCATTGTTGACCTGGAGCCAGACAGGTGAGATAAGAGCGCAGGCGCATAGCTTCACAGCATCATTATCTGTCCATGACGTCAAAGTTCAGACCCTTATTTTGTTATTGTCTGGAGACCTGCCCCTCCAGGACAGCAGCAGAGGAGATGTTTGGGTTCAATTCTGGTTCTGGGTGTGAACATCCCAAGTGACACGTTAGTCTACGACTGAGACCTGCCAAAGTATGAATGAAATGGTGCTATTTTGGTGATTGGTTGGTTCCACTAAGGTGGAATTAGCTTGTTTTTCCAGACACCAAGCCTGCACTACGCTTTTTCCGGAGGAGGAGGAGCTTATTGTGCCCTCACAAGAACTGTTTTGTCCTCCAAACCTGTCCTGACATCCACAGAAGGACAGTGACTGCTGTCCGTCTCTGATTATGCAGTGGAAACACAAAGGCCCTGTCCGATCAACCCTCTCTGATGTATGCAGGGTTGCAGAGGACGACCAGCAAACCAGGCACACCCTTTCATTCAGACCAACAATTGCTGGTCAGAATCTTCAGTTGACCCATCCCTGTCATCCTCTGGGGGTTCATGTTGCCATGGTTTTTCAAAAACAACACACCGAAGAACAAAATCTAGAGGAAAAGGGTTGTAGACTGTGTGCTCCAGTAGGAAGGTCCAATAGTTGCAGTTTCCACAAATGGCCACTTGAGGCACGTTGCAGAAGGAAGTTGTTAGTTTGTGCAATTTTTAAGGGGCATGGACAAAAGTTGCATGATCGTGATATTAGTGATCAATATCACGTTGACGATATGATTTGTGATACATGTACCAATAACAAAAGCAACTAAAACATCATTTCCATTTCACTGCAACAGTTTTATTGAAATAAGTCATTGTATTTTAAATTATAGTACATGAGAGGTGAGAATCTAACATAAAAGGGCTCCACTTGACGTGAAAAGGTCCGTCTGATTGGTCAGATACGTAACATGCTCTATTTCTTTTGTTTAATGTTACGTACTCAAGGGGTATGTAATGCATGATCAAGAACGTGCTAAACGTGCGTTCTTGAACAGGTGTTCAGCCCGTGCTGGTCTCACTGGGCGAACAGGGAGGGGCTTCTTCTTTTTCTTTTTCTACTGTTTACTAGCGCATGTTTGCCACCTACAGTTGGAAGAGGCTTGGTGGTGCAAATCTGGTGAATCCTGCTCCCGGCCTTTTCTTTCACAGCTCTATTCCGATATACGAAAGACTTGGTGACATCATTCCGATTGGGCACAAACTGCAAGCCGTCCATACGTCACTGTCAAATCTGAGTCCCTGACTGGTCAAAGTTTGACCTGGTTTGACTTTCAACCTGCACTCAATGGCCGTGTGTTTTGGACGCAGAGCCCGAAAACGGGCAGAGAAGATTGCGCAGTGACGCGTGAATGTGAGTGTTCTGAACACAGAAGCCTGAAACGAGCATTTACATCGACTTTTTCATCGGAAAAGGTTGCTTGAACAAGTGCTGCTGAGGATGGCGTGAACGTAGTTTAATACTTCAAGCTACCATGAGTTTGTTTTAACATGATGGTATATATATAAGATATTAATATTGCAGTTTACGCCGTCTTTTGTGATGCGCTCATTGTTGATAGTGCAATAACGATAAACTTCTATTTATTGTGCTGGCCTAGCGTGGACTCAACAAAATTCTTAGCTTGTGTCATAATTCCCTCCTTTGTTAGCAACTTGTGATTTGGAAAAAAAAATGTATTTAAATGTATTATTTTTTTATAAATCACCAGAACACGGTGGATTCATAAATAATCTTTGTAAAATTTTCATTTTTATTAGGTTTTTATTCTGGCAAATAGGTGACATCTTACTTGCCATTAAAAAAAATTGTGAACATGTGTCCGAATTGCGTTAAAATCCAGTTCCATTTTATTGGTTACTTTGGGTCACATGACTAAAAAAGTTCAAATTTTACGATTGTGAATAGTTTTTTTCTGAAGATCCTCTTTATCCAGGTAACCCCGCCCCCATCCAGTGCTGTTTTGGGAGCTGAGAGTGGATGTGTAGGTGGTGCAAAGCCACAGAAGTGGGGCTACGCCTGATCTACAACCAGACTGAGGAAAAGGGGGCTTCAGATGGGGGGAGGGGGTTAAATCAGATGCAGGGATTATGAATAATTAACAGCTGATTTATCCAACTCTGCAGAAGCAGAATGATTCATCAGTCTCATCCCAGATTAGCGGCCTTGCCCGTCCATCTCGTTTGACCCCACCTGTCTTCCCCCCACCCCCCAGCTTTGACGTGAGCCTGACCTGCGGCCGGGACGTGGACAAGCAGGAGAACCACGACGTGGCCCTGAAGCTCGCCGCCCGCTTCAGCGACCGCCAGTTTCTGAGCTGCGCCCGCATCTCTGGGAAGTGGACGAATGAGGATGTGTCCACCGCCTACTTCCCCTTCATCCCCGACCAGCCTTTCAGGGTAAAGTTCCCCGGACGTTTTTTAAGACGCAGACTTTACAAAGTCCCTTTTTGTCATCCCTGATGCTGACGAACAAATGCAAACGCTAATTTATAGCCTCAAAAGTCCAGCGCCAACAGTAACGCTTCTGCTTTTTAAATACAATTTTAAAGTAAAAAACAAATTAAGCCTAGGGATATACACCTAAAGACCCCCCCCCCCCCCCAAAAAAAAAAAAAATCCATCACTTAAATAATTCAAATGTCTCTTAGGAAATGAAACCTCAAAATGTGGGTTACCTCAAATATGTGGGTTAATTTTCCTTTAAAAGTGCTTTTCTCGTTATTTGTTTATTTATTTTTTAGGAAAAACTTTTTACTTCAAACATTCATCATTTTACTAATTAAAGTTTATTCCAAACCACCAGTTAGGAAAATAATGATTGCATATTTACATTTTTCAGAATCTGCACAAAATATTAATCTGAAATGTTTACCCTGTTTTTGTGTTTTTATTTAAAATCATCTGTCTGTTCAAAAACAAATGTTGCACATTATGGATCCATAGTTCTCAGGAGTTGCATAGAGCTGGTTTCTATTCAGAAAAATGTATTAAAGTAAAGTAAAGCTGTTCAAGTTTTCACATATCATTACTGATCAGAACGGGTCTGATCTCTGATCAGGTTTTAAATTCTATGGTTAAAAATCCTCATCTGGATCGGATGGACTCAACCAATTACAAACAAAGGGGGGGTATGGAAAGCCTTTTTTTTCTAGTTTTCTTCTTTCACTGATTTTTTTGATGACACTCCCCAATGCCTCTTTTTCTCAACCCTTCTGTTATGTTCTGGGTCAATCAACCTGCTCATCAGTTTAAAAATACAAAAAAGTATTTTTCTTATTTGAAACTTCTCCTGCAACGCTTGTAATAAACACATAAAATAAAACCAAATGTTAATTCGTAGCTGAAATAAAAACAAACGTTAATGTCGTTCCTCACAAATGAACACAACAGGAAGGTTGAAATAAAGCAGGTCTGCGGATCAGCTGCAGGAGTCTCAGCATCAGCTGTTCATGGAGGGGTGAGGGTGGGGGGTGGGGGTATCATCCAGGCTTCAGGACCTGGATGTACGATGCTCCCTTCCGCTCTAATAATCCTGAACCTGCAGATGATGCAGACGTCCATCTCGGAACAGGAATCTGTTTCAGCGGCGTTTCCTTCCCGGAGAGACTCTCCGATGGCGTGTCTTAGCCCCGCGGCCGGAGCGGCGGAGGCCCTGCGTCCTGCTGATTAAAGCTGCCAGTCAGGCGGCTCAGGGGGAAAAAAGGGGGGGCCTCATGATTTGCAGACACGTGGGCAGACACATGACGTGTGGTTTCAGAGCAGGAGGTTCAGCTGGAAAAGCGCCCTGACCGCCTCGGGCGCTGCGCGCTCACGCATCCAGGTCTGTTACTGCTGCTCCAAGTCCATGAAGGGGTTTGAACGTTCTCCATCTACTCAGTGCTTTACTCCCATTATCAGCTAGACCTCCTCAAAACGCTGAAATTTAGAAATTTAGGCGTGAACCTAAGTAAGACAACAGACGTGGTGGAAGGAACGGTTTTTCCTGTGGGATTTACATTTGAGCAAGACTGTGGAAAATGTGCCCGGGGTGTGAACGCGGCGGGCAGCACTGTAAGGGCCAAACCTTGGCACCAAATGAGGTTTTCTTTGAGGGGCAGCAGCTCTCGGGCTCAAAGCTCTAAGGGGAATTTCACAGGCGGACAGTCCTGCAGACTGCGCATTTAGACAGCTGAAAACCAGGAAGAAAAATCCACAAAGACAAACAACGGCGTCAGTCCTCCCTATTTCTGAGCGTTATTGACCCATCTTTTCTATTCTGTTTCTATTTTAAGCGTTCTCAGTGGTCTTTGAGTTATGATTATGCCGTCTTTAGGCAAAATTTCAACAGAGAGGCAGCAGTTCAGCTCTGACTGTTGGCACTGAGCAATCCCGCCCCCCCTCCCCTCATCATTGCTGAGAGCTCTCTGTTTACACACTGCCCCGCTACACTTACAGCCAGATACCAGCTTGGATAAGGAAAAGGAAGACGTACAGTGAGGTCAATAAGTATTTGATCACCCTGTGATTTAGCAAGTTCTCCCACTTAGAAAACATGGAGGGGTCTAAAATTTTCATCATAGGTGCATTTCCACAGTGAGAGACAGAATCTGAAGAAACATTCAGAAATCACATTGTACGATTTTTTTTAAATCAATTTATTTGTATGTTACTGTGACAAAGAAGTATTTGATCACTTGAGTTAAACAGCATCATTAGCCTCTTCCATTTTCTGACAGTTGCTCCAACAGTTGTTCTTTTCTCACCAAGCTGCTTGGCAATTGCCCCGTAGCCACGTCCAGCTTTGTGAAGGTCTACAATTTTGTCTCTTGTGTCTTTTGACAGCTCTTTGGTTTTGCCCATGTTGGTAGTTAGACTTCTGACTGATTGTGGGGGGCACAGGTGCCTTTATGCAAGCTAACCACTTCAAACAGGTGCCACTAATTTAGAATCATGAGCAGAGTGGAGTTGGACTATTTAAAAGCAGAACAGCAGGTCTTTGCTGGTCAGAAATCTATCTGATAATCAAGTGATCAAATAGTTATTTGTCACAGTAACATACAAATAAATTGATTTTAAAAAATCGTACAACGTGATTTCTGAATGTTTCTTCAGATTCTGTCTCTCACTGTGGAAATGCACCTATGATGAAAATTTTAGACCCCTGCATGTTTTCTAAGTGGGAGAACTTGCTAAATCACAGGGTGATCAAATACTTATTGACCTCACTATACATGGATCTAGCTGTCTAAATGCATCAAAATGGAGCGGAGCAGGAAGCTTGTGACCCGCCCGGCGTGTTTTATAAACCGCAGCTACAATCTTTCTCAAACTGCATTTTTTTTGTCTGCTTCTGATCCACAATGATTTGAATAATGTAATTTTGATCTTAACCTTTTGGTTTTCATTGAAAAAGTTGCAGCAAAGTGAAAACAAAACTTTTCTTGAACAAATCTTTACTGTGACTTTCAGAATGTCCACCACATCACATTAAAACATTACTCCCAGCTTGGCATTTAAATAGAACAAAAGGTAGCTGTAAATGAATAAATAACATGAGAGTATACATGTTTATAAAAATGATTTAAAAAATTAAATAAAGGGGCGCACATCAGCACGGAATTCCTTGAGTAAACATGGAATGTGTTTTGAAAAATCTATAAGAACTCCACAGAAGTTCACTTTTTTAAAGCTTTTATTCTCCTCAATATAAGTCCGTCTCTCCAGATCCAGACGTGTCATCACTTCTTTTGATGACACGATTTTCCATTATTTTAAAATCTCTGTTGTCTTTAGTTTTGCGGCCTACTGCGGCTCTGCCCTTTGTTTGCTTCCCACCTTTCTAAGCGCTGCCTCTCCCCTGCAGATGGAGATCCACTGCGAGCACCAGCGCTTCCGGATATTCGTGGACGGACATCAGCTCTTTGACTTTTATCACAAAATAAAATCGTTGTCATCCATCGACACGGTACGGATTCAAGGAGACCTGCAAATCACCAAGCTCGGTTAACTCTTTCCAGGTTCGAAAGGTTGTTGTATTTTTTATTTTATGTTTTTGGGCGTTGCGTGTAAAAGCAAAACAAGCAAAAAAAGACTGGATCTCCAATGTGTGCACACTTGCCAGCATCCCATCATGCACCTCTGCTGCAGCAACTGGAAATGCTCCAGTTTGTCTTTGGTTAGTCACTTGTTTTTTCTTGCATTCAGTTATTTTTTTATTATGAGTTTATTTTTGCTGGGATGCAGAATTTGTGTGCATTTGGAGAAGTTATTAATGTTCTATCGTTGTGTACTGAAGTATTTAAGTTCAACTGAGGATATGTGCTGATTTAATCCTTAATGAATTCCTCAAAATCGCCAAACTGGCTAATGTTTCTTAATTTAACGACTCGTTTCCATGGGGATGTTTTGACCTACTTGTATTGGACCTGGGTTTTATCTGAGTGTCCTGTCACCTTTTTATTCCAGTCGTCAAGGTAACGAGCAGAAAGAGGATGGTGGTTTGATGAACCGTTGCTTCCGTGTTGTGTGGCTTTTGGTAGTTGTTGTGATGGCCACTCTCCTGCAGGCGGCGCTGTTGCAGCCACAGGCATAGGAAACCCCTGAATTTGTTTCTTGCTGGGAGCGAGGCAGATCCCGCCGGTGCTCTGAATGTAAACGTGTTGCTATGGCAGTGTAGACGCCTGTGATGCATTGTACGTGTCTGGTCATCCAGCGTCAGAGACACTGCGGCGTTATGAAGCATTTTTATCTGTTTATCAGAACGCCTTGTTCCAGCTGTTAAACCGCTTTGCTGGTGTTCATGTATATCAAATTTAACCGATCTGTGCTGTCAAAGGTGTGAACACAAACAAGTTTAAATCTAGTTAAAACTGGTCAAAGTATCACTTCCTGAAGGTTCTTCCTGGAGGAAGATGAGTGATTACTGTCAGACATTTTCCCTAAAAGAGCCTAGAGCAACTCTGCGGACGGAAGGATAAGCAAATAAGGAAATATGAGGAATATGAAGAACAGAGTGGACAGATGAAGTGATAAATGTGCATACACTTTTCATTAAAAAAAAAAAAGAAAAGTAAAGATTCACGGCTGCACAGCCTGGTGCTTTCTCCACCTTCCACCTCACCTTCTAACTGCTGCCTCTCATGGGATTGAGCTCAGGACCTGGATCTGGTGCTCCTTCCCCAAATACTCCAAAATCCTTCATTGTATGTTCCTGACTTTCTGATGAAGTTCATAAACGTTGCAATACCTCCCTATTTAAAGTATTCCAGTAAAACCTTTGATTTTTTTTTCACTCAAGAAAACCTAAATTTGAAAAGTCTTTGTACATAGCTGAAGTTGAATCATTCCAATAACCTTCAAGTAGCCACCTCTGAGATTCTGTTTTGATTCGTTCTCATGTTTTTCCTTGCGGAACGTCAACAGTTTAACAGGGCGAGGAGGTGCTTTCCCAGCAGCCATTGGGGTTGTGATCTGCTCCTTCTGCTCTCTAGTGATTTCATCCATCCTCCAGCCTATACAGATGAGCACGAACTTGAGCCTCTATAGGCTTCACGTCATTGTGTCCGCCTCAGCAGAAGTTTTGGAGAATTAAGGCTTCCAGAGTAAAAGAAAAAGGTCTCCAAATAGATTGCATGCTTCATTTTTTATTTTCATTTCGATTTTCTCGTAGTTTTGCACTTTAACAGTAGCATCTTTGTCCGTGTGAGTATTTTAGCGTTTGTAGGTTTCCCTGATCCGACGGTTCCACGTCCTTTCCCTCGATCGTTTGGAGGTTTAGCAGGAAAAACTGAATGTCTTCTTCTGATTGTAACTTGTTGGTGGAAGCTCTGATCTCCCAGCAGACATTTCTGTTCAGATTTTCTCCCATCGAATCTTCGGTTTGGAAAGTGTCGGTCCCTCCGAGTGTTAGATGTACGAGTGTGGCCTCTGGCTTTTATTTTTTGTTGTTTATACATAAATATTTTTAGTGCTGCCTTCACTTTATTCCTTTTGAATTGTTTGTGGCTAAAGAAAATAAAATCATTTATGCTATATTTCCTCAAACTGACAACTTTCTGAAGAAAGGCTGGATGGTGTACATTCATCAAATGTTTCTAGAAGTAGACAAATCTGTTCTTGAGGTGTCATGTGCTTGTACAGTCACTTTCTATTTATTACTGTGGCTGTTGATGAGGGTGTGCTCTGACGTTGAGTCCTTTTATAGAGTTGGAAGTGTTTTTGTTGATCGCACATAAGCTAGAACTGATGGTGGCGCGCTGAGACTCCAGGAAAAATCTCTATTTGACTGTTTTTTTCCATCTCGAAATCCCCTCACCGCTCTGACGTGTCCTCAAAATTTGAGGACAATAAACGTTCACAACACAGCTTCACGTTCCTGTGACATTTACAGATCTCTAAAAATGTACGACAGTATGCTGATGATGTTACACTTTGTTGTTGTGTTAACTCTATTTTTCCTCCAGTTTTTTTTTTTTTGGTAAAAACAGCTCCTTTGCTGTTGAATAAACATCTGCTAACGTAGTTTGGCTTTTGTCTGATTCTTTTCATCTGACACTCAAGTTTTATATTTATCATATGGTATAGCATTTGAAGCTAATAGGTTTACCTTTTCTCAACTGTTCTCAGACGTGTTTCCTTTAAGCTCACCATTAAATTTCTTTTGAGCTGTTCAACAATATTCTTCATCTAGATTATTTTCACCCTTTGGACCTATTGCAGCACCTTTAGCTGTACTGCATCACACCTGGATAACAGTCTTTTTACACAATTTTCCAAGTGAATGACTTATTTGATAACTGGAGGGTGTTTGTCATAAACAGTGTTATTGTCCACCTCAGCAGCTTCCTTATTGTAGGAAACTGTTCTGCAATTACTTTCATGCAAAGGAAAAACCTTAATGTTTAATAAATGCTAAATTTGAATAAAGTACAAGCTGTGTGGTTTATTATTATTGCTTTTAAAACTAGTCCAAAAAATATTTTTAGACCCTAATGCCTAATTGACTTGTTATTCACTGTAAAATAACGCAAGTTATCTGCCTTCTAATGCAAAAAAGAAATGGAAATAAGGATTGATGTTACCAGATTTATATTAAAAATAAATTATATAAAATAAAAACATTTGAGTTATTACATAATTTAGGCATGTAGATTTGCATATAAATTCTTGATAGTGCAATAACAAATGTTAACAGCTTTTATTGTGATTTATTTTCAATCAAATACGTACACACAGAAATTATGGTGGAATTTTTATGTTTTAGGGTTCCTATGCGTCTTTTTAACTGATTAAAACTAATGGTTAGGTGGAAATATTTGTATTTTTACAAATTTCACGGTGGCACGTGAAACTAGAAACGGTCCCCCACAACAGCAGGGGGCGCCAAAGCGATGAGGTGATTTTCATTCCATCTGTAAACAGGAAATAATTGAAACGCTGTTGCCTTTTGATAAATTCAGGCCATAGACTGTTTGCTACAGGCCGGTTCTTCATTTGTCCACGTTTTCGTGTCCTCGGGCAGCTCGTCCGTCATGCTGGGGGCGCAACAGCTCCGGTTGCTGGTCAGCGAGCGGCTGACGGCGGCGGCGGAAGAGATCTTCGGGCTCGTGGAGAAGACAATAGCGGGTTACAGCGAGGAGGTCGTCCGCTCTCGGAGAGAAATCCTGCAGCTGCGGGAGCAGATTGAGCAGCTCACCGTGCTCCGTCCGCAGGTCTTCTTACCCAAAGCAGGTTTGTAAGAAACGCCGAGAAGTCTGCCGCCGAGCGGCCGATGGTGGAACCATCAGCCGTGGTCACGTGACACAGAAGATTCGCTAAACACGACAGTTGGCTCTTTTTCTCCATGTCCTCTAACAGAACCGAACTGTTCCAGACATCTACATCTCCAGGAAATTCCTGAAAACGTCACAAAAAACACATTTATTTATATTCATCCCCACAGCAAAAATGTTTTCAAAAACACCAAACCTTAACATCTTATTAACTTCAGTTCCAAAATCCAGGATGTGGTTTTAGGTTTGATTGGAACATCCAAGCGACTGTTGGATGTTCCAATTAGTTGTTTTGTTCAGTGTTTGGAGCTACTGGATGAAGCCAACCATGGACCATTAACCCCCCCCCCCCCCCGGTTGGAACCACGTTCAGGATCAATGTTTCCGATCGTTGGTTGAAAGAGGTGCACACCTGCTGAAACCACATGACCCACATTTTTACAGGTCTTTCTGATCCAGTGATCAAACTTATGTACTTGCATTCATTTACACTCAAAATTGGATTAGGACTAACTAAGTTATTCATTCATTTTCTTAGCCGTTTTTTCCCTTTCGGGGTCACGGGGCTGCCGGAGCCTATCCCGGCCACTCATGAGCGAAGGCAGGGGACACCCTGAACAGGTCGCTAGTCTGTTGCAGGGAAGAATTTCAACAATCACACACCCATTCACTCTCACACTCACACCTAGGGACAATTTAGAGTTGCCAATTAACCTATGAAGCATGTTTTTGAACAGTGGGAGGAAGCCGGAGACCCCGGCGAAAACCCACGCATACACGGGGAGAACATGCAAACTAAAAACATGCAAAAAAAAAAAGAAAAAAAAAAAGAATGAATGAACTAACTAAGTTACCCTTAAAGTCCCACTCCAGTCATCTTTTGATCTATTGTCAAAGTGTTCCCAGTGGTCGTTTAACTATGATGATTATGAGAAAAGGCGGGGTTGCTCCACGCCAACAGTCCCGCCCACAATGGAGTGCACCAGCCCTCCATCACTGCCCCCCCATGACGGTGGGGGCTGTGAGGTCAGCAGAGGTTGGGTAACAAATGTTTTTTATATAGCTCATCTCAGTTTAATGAATCATGTCGTTCTGTCTCCCAGAGCTGCAGCTGCCCTTAGAGGAGCCTTGCCACATTACCAAGGTGGAGAAAAAGGAGGATAATGATGATCATCGGGTCAAACAGGAGCAGCCTGATGTCTACGTCATCTCAGATTTCCAGGATCTCCACGAGAGTCCTTCAGAGGACACAACGTTCTCACCCTTTGAGCCAGAGGCAGCTTCTCACGAAGACATGTTCCCCGCAGTTAGCGGCGTCATCGTGACGATGAACGATGAGGGCTGGATGGGGAACGAAGGCTCCACCTCGTCCTACTGCGGCCCGAGCCGGGCCTCCTTCCTGCAGCACAAAGCCAGGAAGAACAAGACGGCCTGTCGCTTCTGCGGCGCCTCCTTCAGACGCGACTGCGACCTTCTCAAGCACACGGCCGAGTCTCACACGGGGAAGAAGGCCTTCAAGTGCTCCGAGTGCGACAAAGAGTTAGCCCGCAGAGACAGCCTGGTCCTGCACATGAGGATCCACAGGGGCGAAAAGCCGCACCGGTGCCCCTTCTGCAGCAAGTTCTTCTCACAGACCTCCAACCTCAGGGTCCACATGAGGAAGCACACGGGCGAGAAGCCGTACTACTGCGACAACTGCAAAAAAATGGTCGCACATTCCTACCACCTGAAAATCTGCTTAAAACAGACGTCTGCCCAGACGAGGACTGTGGGGGTAAAGACTTTCCGCTGCTCTCGCTGCGGCAAGAAATTCTATACAGCGGCTGACCTGAAGGTGCACAATAGGATCCACGATGCCAGGAAATGACCTGATCTCTGGATCAGGGATCAGGCTGGATCAGTGACTAGAAATATGCTCATTCGTTGTCACTTTTGGAGCTTTCTAAATTCTTAAAGCAATTTAGAATTTATGAATTAAGTTAATGCACATTAATGTGATGTCAGTTGTCCCCCCCCCTCCAGCACCTTTCACGCCTGCCGTTATAAAAAAACAAAAAAAAAAGTCATCTGTGTTATTGATTGAAATTTCTGTTTTTGTTCTAGTTGTGTTTTTTATGCGTTTGCTTTGTAAAGAGTTGCTTCAGCACAAAAATAGTAGTTGTTGCCTTTGCTTGTTGATATTAAAGTCGAGCAAATATTACTTTGAATTTACCTTTATTTAAATTTAAGGTTAAACAAACTTCCAGACTGAAGCACATTTAAAAGACAAAATATCTTGAGAGAGTTGTGACAGTTCCCTCAGTAACCACTAGGTGGCTACACGAAAAGTTTTCATTACCTATGATGGTCTAAAAATTATTACTTGATATGTGGCCTCAAAATTGGTGCATATGAGAGAATGTGAGACAAGTGTGAACCCAAGAAATGCCCCAAAATAATACGGATGCTATTGATCTTTCACCTTAAGCTACGTTCACACCCCCTTCAGAAACGTACATTCAAGCGATCACTTCCACTGAAAAGTATGTAAGCAGACGTAAATGCGGGTTTCGGGATTCCAAGTTCAAATCCCTCACGTTCACATGTAGCTACGCACATTTTAAAGATTTTTTTCAGGCTCTACATGCAAAATGCATGGCCATTGAACACATGTTCAAAGGTAAACCAGCTTGAACTTTGATCAGCCAGGGACTCAGATTTGGCAGTGACATATGGATGGCGTCAACTTGAACTCACAAAAGTGCCAACTGGTTGAAAATTGATGATGAGGGAGAAATTATTAATTGCTGTTTGTGTCCGGCTTAAATTCTATGACACCAAGTCTTTCACATATCGGAAAAAAGCTGTAACAGAAAAGGCCTGGAGTGGATTCATCAGGTCTACAGGTCTACGCAGCTGTATATTTCATATTTATTTATTTAATATGAATCTATTTTTTTAATAATAATTTTCATAATAATTGTAATAACATTGTAATAATAATTTTGAATAATTTAATATGAATGACATTTTTATGTCCTTTTTTGATGTTATTTTATATAGATTAATTCTGAATGTCGTGTTTGCTGCCACAGATAAATGAAATTTCCCCATTGTGGGATGAATAAAATCATCTATCTCTATTAGGTGATAGATTAAGAATGACTATTCTGACGAACACTGAGTAATAAATGTTTATTTCTCAATAAAAGTCTATGGGATTTCAGCTTTTTCCTTTCAGACTCTATTGACAAACAACATAATACAACAGCATAGTGAATGTCTCAGTGGTCTCAGTTCTCTTTTTTTTTTCCCAAGAACTTTATTGATTACAACTATCCAATACAAAACATTGCAATACAATGACAGGAAAAGAACAAGCCAGGAGGTTATTATTATATGTTACGCAAAGACATTGAAACTGTCCAGATCCAGTGTTTTAATCGCTTTCTTATTGTCAGAATGTTTTATTGTATTGTTTGACCTCACTGACAAAGATAGAAAAATGAGGGGTATTATTTGTAAATTTGGATTTATGCATGTGCCATTTGCATAAAAATACTATGATCTTAATTATATATAGTTGTTCTTTTTTATGAAATGGACAGTGGGTGAGGCTGAACTGTACATGTTCTAAGCAAAGGTAGAAGACTGAGTCTATGTGAGTGGAAATGAAGTTACAAACTTTAGACCAGAGTTTAGTGGAAAAGGGCATAATCAAAACAAATGTACAACATCTTCAGGGTGTTCTTGACAAAAAGAGTGGGTTGTATCAATGTCTTTTTATGAATTTTTGTAAATACATTATGAATGGGTCAAATGTATGGATTAATTTAAAAGGAATTCTTTCACTTTATTGGTTAAAAGATATTTTGGTGACAGATTCCAGATCTTTTTCCACTCTAATTAGTAAACTAGGTTATTTCAGTAAGGAACTACATAGAGAATGGAAACAACATCCTTCAGAAAAAGTGAACGTATATGGCAATTTTTGTTACATGAAGAGGAAAAACAAATTTGGCCAATTTCTAATTTAGTGGATTCAATTGTTGATAAAGTTGGACTCTGCAATGATGAGCTTTTGAATAACACACGGATACATTTAGGGATTGCTTTTAGGACAATATTAAACTCACTTTGAGGTGTTTTGATGCAGTATTTAAGGTAGTATTCTTTATGTGACATCAAAGATCCTTTTGAGTCAAACAGTTGATGAACCAGAAGGATGCTTTGAGTAAACCAAGCTAGATAAAATAAAGATTTGTGTCTGTATATATGTATTTGCTGTTTCATATGTAGTATTTGTGTGGAGAAAAATTATGTTTGTAAATGAGTGACCAGGAGAGTAGCATTTGTTTATAGAAGTAGTAACGTTTCAGCGGTATCTTTCCCACATTATAATTGCAATATAAAATAAAATGTATGCCTCCTAATTTGGAAAAAAAAAAAAAAAAAAAAAAACATTTAGTATGCCATTCCGTTCTCGTTTGCTGTTAATGTTAAAGCCCAATGAATGAAACTGAGGGTGCGAAGCCAACCTTTCTCTTTAGGGGGCGACATTGCTCAACATCCGCTCCAACAAAGATCGTTACATAAGAAGAGGTGTCACTTCGCTGAAGAATGTTTGGTCCGACGGTGTAATCGGAGGTTTATTTCAGGCAGGGGGCTCCTTTTTCACGGAAACAGTGGGTTGGGTCAGAGCGGATCCAGTCCAGCGCCTTCCGTCTTGGACCTTTTCCTGTTTTCCTGCTGTCTCCAACTAAAAAAAAAAAAAAAAAAAGGAACTAAGGCGCGGAGTGAGAGATTTCCTCTTTGTCGTGCCTCATAAACAGAAGTGATGTTGGGAGAGGAAGATGGAAAACTGGGCTGTGGCATGAACTGTGAGGCTGAGGGACAGCATACGGGTAAATTAAAACCTCTTCATGTAAACAGAAGGTTCCCTTCTAATTTCCTGTTGTATGTATTTTTGTTTCGGAGCGACGACAAGTCGTTACGTGAGCTAGCTGGAGGTCACTTACTTAGCTAATCAGCTGGGAAGATGGGAAAACGAGAGGTTTGGGATTAGCAGTTCCCTTTTTTGAATCTATTAATTTTCTTTTTCTTATTTTTGTTTCATGAAATAAATTGGAAAATTCCTTAGCATGAACTTCTTTAGTAAGTTTACATTGGTTTGTAGGTCACCATAATTTAACGTGTATGTGTGTTTTTATAATAAGTCGGTCTCTCAATTTGAGACGTTGGTGATGGAGGGTTTCTCGATGAAAGTAATAGTGGAATTGCTGCTAAAAGGGAGAAAATGAGCTGTGAATATGAACTTTGAGTCACGCAAAGTGGCGTTCTGGATTGGGGATTATTGGATTGCTCATGTGACAGATAATCTGTCCTGGGCTAATTTACTGACAGAAAAAGAACCCAACAACAGGAAGTCCAAACTAAACAACAAAGAAGAATCAAACATTGCACTGCAGCGCAAAAGTACCACACAGAATGGATATCCTCAGGTCTTTTTTGAGGAAATCAATTCCTCAATCCTGATCTGACAGAATCTGAGGGCTGGGTTTAATCTGAGATCTACACTTTGTAGGACGAACAAGTCGGACAGGAAGAGGCAGTAAAAGATGTCAGATTTGCTCCAGCGTTACTACAGCATCACTATCACTGTGATCATTCTTTGTTTACACTGCAACCTGGGGGGGGGGGGGGTTGTTTGGGTCTGTTAAGAGATTTTTGTGAAGCTCTTTCTGTTTCTTTTAGATTTTCTGGCATCAACATAACTTAATCAGTAAAAAGCGAAGAATTAGGTAAAATATCAAAGAGCCCTTCTACTGAAAATGGTGTTTCTCGTGTTTTTAACATGTTTCATTTTGACATTTTTCTGATGATGGAGAACGTATATGAAGACAATTTAAAATAAACGTTTACCGGTTTAAAAAAAAATTCTGGTGTAGAACGATCCATTTTTTTTGTTAGGGAATCACTTCTTACTTTGAGTTCTTCACCTGTTCTCTCTTTCAGACCCATGAGGCCTTCAGGTCTCACTAGGAGAGCCCCTGAAGCCTGCTGTCATGGCCTTGCCCCCTTCCTGCCTCTCCTCTACATTTGTCGA
Source organism: Oryzias curvinotus (assembly GCA_023969325.1). NCBI lineage: Eukaryota > Metazoa > Chordata > Actinopteri > Beloniformes > Adrianichthyidae > Oryzias > Oryzias curvinotus. Next base: position 15,570,342 of record CM043720.1, on the reverse strand, counting down.
GGAGTTAAAGGAGCTCCCTGGCTGCGAAGATGCTAAAGAAGCGGGGTCCTGTGTCAGACCGGGACCTGTGAAGCCAGACTCCATCCACGTTCTCCCATCTGATGGTCATGCAGGTGCTGGGGGGTCGCAGCTTTCCGGTGCCACCTCCTCCTTGCCGCTCACTAATGGATTTGATGGCGGTGACCGGACTTTGTCTATAGAGGGCTCCTCTACCCCTGAGGGGGAGATGGGGTTCGCTGATTTTGGTGTTTTCGGGGAGCAGGCGGCACATCCATGGTGCTGTGGCCTCACTGAGCGGTGGGACAGCCAGGTGGGAGGAGCAAACCAGCAGGTGGGTAACTCAGGACAGAGGGGTGTTACGCAATCTGCACCCAGATCCCGGCATGCCCTTGGGGCAAAGGAAGATGTGTGCTCGCCGGAAACGGCCTTCCAACCTCAGGACCGCAGTCATCCTCAGGATGATGGCGAGGCTCAGGAAACGTCTGCTACCTCCTGCCGGTCCGAGTCCAGCACAGAAGGAGTACTTTTGACTGATAGGAACTCTGAGCAAAGGATCCTGGGAAGCATCCCACTGAGCGACAGCTTTGCAGATTTCTGCTCAGCATCCGCGCATGGGGGAGGAGGCGGGGCATGGGCGCACTTTGAGGAGCGATTTTCACTGATGGAGCAGGTGGAGTTCAGAGAGGCGGTCAGCAGCCTGCACACTGAGGAGGAGGAGGAACCCGGAGGTGGGAGGAGGAGCAGCACTCAGGTAGGGTCCATTTCAAAAATAAAATAAAGATAAATCAAAAGCACATCTGCATAAATTGACCTGAACCCTGTGGGTCAGACGGCATGCCGCGTCCTGCAGCTTCTCCAGTCCAGCTTTCCTGAGGTCCTGCTTCAAGCTGAGGAGGAAGAGGAGGAACTGCTTGATCTCAGCGCTGTTCTTCAAGCCCAGCTTCCTCCACAGAGTGAGGAGGCTGCAGAAGTCAGTCACACTCAAAGGTACAGCTGCTGTCATGCAGCCACAACCATTTTTCCTTTTTTAGCTTTCAATTGTTTCCCAATTTTTGTCTCCCGGTGAACTAAAGTCAAATCTGTTCTGTGCCTCAAAAAGCAATTCTGATCTATTTTAATTTAAAAAAAAAAAAATTTTTTAACAAACATGAGATTGAATCAGTTTGGAACTTTAACTTAATTAAAAATAAAACATAAATAACCCCAAAGTAACAACATCTTTAAAGCTACACTTTCCCTTCCTTATGATATTTTCAAAATAAAAGCTCATCTGGTAGATCAGTCGATGTTTAAATATTTTAGGCTCTGATCACAGTAATGTAGAAAGTTTAACTAGTACATAACTTTAATTACTACATTAGTTAAAGTCACGTACTGTAGAAACCTGTAAACAAAGACCCAGATGATGATCATTCCACCTCCATGTGGTCTGGATAATGCAGCTTCATGCTGACTTCCTGGATCTTTATGTGTCTTTTAGTCCATAAAAGAAAAAATATTGTTGTTGTTTTTTTTAGAGCAGAACATCTTCATCCAGAGTCTTCATCAGTGTTTGAGGGTGCCTGCAGGTCATCTGGATCCACAGCTGCACTGAAGTCTCTTCTCTAAATGTTACAGCATCCTCTGATTCTCCACGATTGATCCAATATTCATGCTTTTGATCTGAAAAGGAAGGAAAACGGCTGCAGACTTCCTTCATTCAAAAAGCAAAACAAATGCAATCTAGTCCAGAGGTGATTCTTTCTTCTGGTCCTTGCACTTTTAGATTGATGTGAACACAGACATAAACCAGAAACATGAAGCGCTCCATAACAATGTTTGATCCGTTACAGCATCCCAACCGGAGCTATGTTTATCTTCTGTCCTGATGTTGGTTCTCTGCTGGGATGTCTCGATCCGTGTTTCCCGATCAGAGATCAGATATTAATTTTATTCTCTTTATATACTCGGCACTAAATATGTCAGCCTTGTTATTACAGACATTACGGCGTTAGTTTGAGAAGGAGGTGCACAAAAGGTAAAAACCTGGTAAAGTTAGCTAGATATTCACAAATTCAGACTTCATGGGTCAAAAACTCTTTCAATAGACACTTAAAACTGACGCAAGTGTCTTTATTGGTTTGTTTTGACCCAAACAATGACCTACAAAGAAGTTAGAATAGAAAAAAATATATGTATTTTGAACTTTTTAATGAGAATTAAATGGAGGGTCAAGGGACCGTCTACAAATTGCAAGCTCCTGGAAAAGATCAATAACGTCCAAAAAAAAAAAACCTAATAAATAGTTAATTTGCTAGTCATGAATACTTATCATATTTATGCTACAACATTGATTTAAGAAGAAAGTGATTCCAATTTTTAAGAATTTTTCATATAAACATAGATTATAATTAATAAAAAAGAACAGTAGTTATTGAGATAGTGAATCTAAAGTCACCAGACTTCACACATGACTAATTATCACTTATTTTTACTGTTTAATAGTTAACTATTATTATTCGTTGATACTTGAGACCATTTTTGCTTGATTGTTGAAACTACTTCACTGGAGTGTTTTAGTGTTAAATGCTAAAAGATGGTAAATCAAAGAAAAATCTGGGAAAATCTGGATCTGTTTATTAATTTTTTCCAAGTGGACCGGGTTTTGGTATTGGCAGATTCATAAAATCAAATGATTCTGGGCTAAAAAAAAAAAACCTGATCAGGACATCCCTAGTCGCCAAGTCTGTGTTCTCTGTGAGGCTCTAGCAGCTGCTGCTAATCCGGATTCAACAACATGGGAGATTTTGTGCTTTTACCACCAAAAACAACAGCAGCACTTCCTACAAATGTGTTCTTTTACTATGATCCAGATGAGGTTTTTCCATGTTCTACTAACAGCAGGGACTCATGACATCCACTGATCTTCTCCCAGGACAGAGCGGACGATGCTGTGGCCCCACCACCACATCCACAGCTCAGTGGGCCTCCAGTTTCGCTGGGATGGATCTCACAGCAACGAAATCCTGCTCAGATGCCTAGGAGTCGACTCCAGGAACAACGTGAGTTTGACATCTTCCAAAACCTTAAAACCCAATTAAAAATAAATGCTCAAAGCAAGTGTGTTTACCTGTTTTTTCTTTCTGTCACTCTCCACAGGTGTTCACTCAGAAGCGGCTGGTGAGTTTGTCTGCTCACACTTCAGGCCTGGTGAGTCAAAGCAGAGACTGCTGGGAAAGCTTAAAGTCTTTCAAAGAGGGGAAAGACGAACGGGGTTTAAAATGCTACGCTAAAGGCAGGAAACAAAAAAATAGCTGCTGAGATCGTAGCCCTGCTGAAAATGTGCTAAATCAGCTGCAACAGATTAAAATGTTGGCCTCTAGCTAAGCTCAATACAGCTCAAACTAAACGGTGCAAAACAGAAAATTTAAACTTTATGTTTGGAATGATAAACTAGTAAAAAATTAAACACAAAAAGAAAAAAATATTAAATTAAATGATAAATATATTGCGCTAAAAATGTTATGCCAAATATGAATATCTAAATTATAAAAAACACTTGAAACCTAAATTCAACTTTGTTGTACCTAAGAATGTTTACATTTCTAAATGAAATAAAAGGAAATTTAAAAAAATTTCTGGTCGATCTTTGTTCCTAAACTCACCTATAGTCATTTTACATAATTTAAACATATGTTTTCATTTGATTTTATAAATCTTAACAATGAATTCTATTTATGTTTATTGTACTGGTGAGATGTGTATGTGTTGGATTTTTTTATGTGTTTTTTTATTTATTTATTTTTTATCATGTTGACTATTTTAACTACTGTTTTTGTTTTTATCTTACTAATATCTATTTTCTTATGGGAAGCACTTTGAGATGCTCTATAGCATGAAAAGCGCTATACAAATAAAGTTGAATTGAACTGAACTGAATGAGCTCTGGGTCATGACCGAAAGAACGAAGTCCCGCATACAGGCGGCTGACATGAGCTTCCTGCGTCGGGTGGCGGCGCTCCCTGAGAGAGAGGGTGAGAAGCTCCGTCACCCAGAGAGCTCGGAGTAGAACCGCTTCTCCTCCACATCCAAAGGTTGGGGTGGCTCGGGCATCTAGTCCTGCCTCCCGAGCATGTCCCACTGGGCGGAGGCCCCGGGGAAGACCCAGGACACGCTGGAGAGACTACGTCTCTCGGCTGGCCTGGGAACGCCTCGGGGTCCCCCCAGAGGAGCTGGAGGAAGTAGCCGGGGCGAGAGAAGTCTGGGCATCTTTGCTTTGACTGCTGCCCCCGCGACCCGGTCCCGGATGAATGGAGGAAGATGGATGGGAATTTTTAATTAAAATAAAACAGTTTTAGGTTTTAAAAACAGATGAAAATGCTCAATTGTGGACATTAAGTCAGCTGAAAAAGCTTCAATAATACTGAATAATGCTAAAGGCTAATTTAGTTGCCAAGAATGCTAATCCACATTATGCAGGTTTCTATTTAACGATGCATGTTGATTGCTCATGGAGTATCTAATGAAAATACTCAATATACATAATAATGTTTAAAGGTAGAGACTGAAGTAGATGCTACAATTAAGTAAAACTAAGGTAAATAATTTTGTTTAAACAGATTGACATGATATAGTACTGTATTTTTATAAGTCGCATGCATATTTTTAGTCAATTATTATGATTTTCCTTTGAATAAAATGTCCATTCTGTTTTACTGTATTTGTTAAACTAAATTTCTTTCAAAAGTGCAACTTGTGATTTTTTTTCTTCTTAATTATGTATATTTTTGGCATTTGCAATCTGAACTCCCAAGCAACTTATAGTCCGATAAGTTTGGCATTTGCTGAAAATAGATAAATATACATAAATAAGGAAACTTCGGCTAAAACACAATTTTGATAGTTTTTATAAATAATCAAACATTATGCTGGAAGCAGGCTAATTGCAACATTAAAGAAATCTAAATGAAATGCCTAATTTCCATCAAACTTGTCTCAGGGAACGCCTGATCCTTTCAAAGATGCTCCGGCTGTCTGCTCTCCAGACCCGCTGAAGGCCTGCAGCCTTCAGGACCTGGCGGAGTGTTCAGTTCAGGTGCTTTTCATCACTCTGAGCTCAGCGCCTGCCGTCAGAGTGAAGTGCTCCATTCCAGTTTTCTTGTCTGTGCAGGAGCTTCCTTCCAGCCCTCTGGACTGGAGCATCCGTGGCCTTAGCAGCTCTCAGGACAGCGCATCCCCCCGCCGTGCACCTCTTTTCTGGGGATGGAAGTAGACTCCAGCTTCATTAAGAGCGCCTCCAGACTGTGACGCGTGCTCCTCCACTCCCTGCTGCTGTGGGGTAACCCCTCCAGAAAACAGGAGCCTGTGCCTGCTCCCTCCTCATCATCACCTACCTGTCTGAGGGAATCATCTCAGTGTTCTAGGGATCTTCCCTGTCAGTGCTTCTGCTGAAGATCAAACCGTTCAGACTCTTTCTTGAACAGGAAAATGTGTTTCTGTTTCAATCAAGCCGGATCTTCTGGTGCTCTCAGATTTGTTCCAAAAGAAGAAATGCTGCCAAACGTAAACACACTGTTTATCCTTTGCTCAGGAACCTTTCCCTAATAATCATTTGAGCTTTAGACTAAATGTGAAAGGGATGTGTGGCTTTTGTTTTATGTAAAAACTTGATTATTGTTATCATAATCATGTATTGAGTGTGTGTGTGTTTTTTTTTGTAGTGGCAGGCATCAAGAAAGAAAAAGGAAAACGTGCTGCACAAATGTTAAAGCTGTTCTGCACAAATGGACAATCTCAATCTCAATCTGTTTTAATATATGTGACAAACGCTTAACTGCGGCTTCACACTAAATCACAAAAAAGTCAGAATTTGTCACATTTTGAATGCACTGAAAACATAACGGCTCTAAAAAAGTGAAAGAGCAGAGCTTTGTAGCATGAACTGTTGAAGCTGTGAAAGAAAGCTGCCCCTCTTTTGTTTTCAAAGATTTTTCTTATTTTCTGAAGTCATTTCTGTGTCCTTCTTACAAATGAACAGTAGAGGGCAGTGTTCTCTGGGATTAAAAACCAGAAGAAAGAAATCTGCTAAAACTGTCACATGTCTTTAAATGTCTTTAAATCTACTTTTACATATTTATTCAAGTTCTTTTGCACTTTATGCTGTCAATGCTGAGCAGTTTCCACTCCTAAAGTTCCTCATTCTGTTATTTTCTGTTACAGGCGTTAATATTTGTGCCTTTTGGAAGCAAAAATATTCAGTTTCGGTCCACATGGATGAATAAACTTTAGACCAACACTGTAACCCTTTTTTTAAAATAAAAACAAAAGAATAATCTCAAGTTGAGACCTTAAACACTACATGAAAGACTGCAATAAATCAGCTGTCTACTGAAATACAGAAACTTGTTGCTGCTTCTTTTTGGGTCTTGAATGTATTCAATTTTATTTATGTAGTCCAATATTACAACACAGTTGTATTATTGGGCTTCACACCGGTAATTGTACTAAACATGAAATCAGTCATAAATACTATAGCTGATTGCGAAACTAATCAGACTAAGTTAAACTGGCCATCTCTACCCTTAAGCTGTGTTCACACTGAACGTGGTTCACGCGGCAGAGATGGACAGTTTCAATGTTAAGTCAATGGTACAGACGCGATCTGAGGTCCTGTGGCGTGATTTTAGCGAAGGGCACGGCACGAAGGTCTGGCGGTGAGACACGAATTGGGCAGTGGCCAATGCAGGCCACTGTTTAAAAACAAATCAGAACTCTGGAGTGCGACTTCACCCACTCCCAGTGATGAGCACCTTGGTTTTAGAAAATGTGGTGAGTTTACCTCGGGGAGTCATTGAGGTGGCCGATGTAGCCACAGAAATGCAGAACTGGTGACCCTGGATCAGCCCGACCTGTCCCTTCTGCCCGCCTAGTTTGCAGCACCAGAGGGGGATTTGGGCTGAACATCAACCACCTGCTGGATGATGTCCCAGTTAGACAACGCTACCCGCGCACCCCTCCTACTGATCATAAGGGCGTGAAGCAGCACATTAAGCAGTTGTTGGAATGCCAGGTACTTAGGGAGGGCAGCAGCCCAAATTACTCCCCAATCATGCTTGTAAGGAAGAAGGATGGGAGTCTGCATGTGTGTGAAGCTGAACTATAAAACCAGGAAGGAAGCATTCCCTCTCCCCCCCATTGAAGAAACTTTGAACTCAGTGGTGGAAGCCCGCTGGTTTGGCCAGTGGATACAATCAGGTCCCAGTTGCAGAGGCAGATAAGGCCGAAGCAGCACCTGTCGTAAACTTACAGACATGAAGTCCCTTCACCTTCAACGAGAACCACGATTACAAACTGATGTGGCTAAGAAGTGTCACGGCTGCTAGAACTCAGTCACAGGTCAGTCCACTTCCACCTCAATTACTTACAGTCTTAACCTTATTTCAATTCTGTTATAAAAGCCTGTTTCCACTACAAAAACATGATTGACGCAATTATTAATTACCTGCTGAGGAGACGTAGGTCTTTTGGCGTGTGCAGACAGCTGCTGAGGACCTCTTATGACACTGTGGTGGCCTCAGTGGTCCTACTATAGGAGTTGTGTGCCTGGGCGGGGAGCAGTGCAGGCAGAGACTTGAAGAGGCTTAACAAACTGGTTAAGAAGGCCGGCTCTGTCCTGGGCTGCACACTTAAGTCCATCGAGGAGGTGGCGGACAGGAGGATGTTGGCTAAGCTAACATCCATCATGGATAACCCCTCCCACCCCCTGCACCAAACTGTAGAGGCGCTGACCAGCTCTTTCAGCACCAGACTGTTGCACCCACAGTGCAAGAAGGAGCGCTACCGCAGGTCATTCCTCCCCACAGCCTTCAGACTGTACAACACTGTGTTACAGTGACACTCCACGGTCCCAGGGTGTTTTTTTCATTTACTCATTTATTTATTTTCTTTTGTTGTAGTTGTTGTTTTTCAATTTGAAATAGATTTTTTGTTCCTGAACAGTTGTTTGTTTTTTGTTTTTGATGTGAACTTCATTAGTTATTATTTTCTGTATTTTGAAAAAAAAAAAAAAAGAAAGGAAAAAAAAATTTGTAATGTTTTTTTTTACAGTTTACATGTTTTGCAGACTGCATGTTTTTTTACACTTTTGCAGCTGTATGTATTTAATATTTAATATTTATTTCTTTATTTAACAAGACTCTCATTTTTGATAATAATTTTTTATAATAGTTTTAGTAATATTTTTAATAATTTAATATGAATGTCATTTTTTATGTCCTTTTTTGATGTTATATTATATAGATTATTTCTGAATGTCGTTTTTGCTGCCACAGATAAATGAAATTTCCCCATTGTGGGATTAATAAAGTCATCTATCTATCTATCTATTGAAAAAAAGTCCCAAATAAAATGTAATGAAACATTATAGTAATGAGATCAAATATCAGAGGTTTAAACAGAAACAAGTGTGGGTAAAGTTTTTAACTGTTAGTGTTTGTATTTTTGCACCAGGTTATATTAGTTTGAAACGTTTTCTAGAAATAAAGCATATGTTTAATTTTAACATTGTTAAATTTTATAACTCAGTAATTCATCAAACAGAAAGAAAATGTGTTGGAATATGTGGAATAAATAATCTTTCTAAAATGTTTTCAAAACTGTTAAATTCTACCACAAGAGGGCACCATCCCCCTTGTGGTGCAAAGGCTTCTGTGTTAAAAGACCACGTAAATACAGAAGGTTGTTTTCAGGAAGGTCATCTAGAGAGCAATGCATAAAGAGGAAGAACAATAAACATGACAAAAGGACAGGAGTGTGTGAAGATGAAAAGGTTGACTAAGAAAAAGTGGGACACTGAGAGGATAGCAGACAGGAGTACAGGGAGATAAGGTGGAGGTGGAGGTGGAGGTGGCAAAGACCAAACAAAAGATGTATTTGGACTTTTATGATAGGTTGGACACAAAGGAGGGAGAGATGGATCTGCTCAAGATGGAAAACAAACAGACAGAGTTGGAAGGATGTGCTGCAGGTTAGGCTGACCAAGGACAGAGAGGGAAATGTCTTGATAGGTTCCACAAGTTTGATGGAAAGATGAATGAGGAAAAAGATAGAGATCACAGAGTAGAAGAGGTGGTTGTTGAGGAGCAGCAAGTGGCAAAGATCAATGAGGACGAAGGAAGGAAGACATTGAAGTGGATGAAGAGCGGAAAGGCAGTTGGTCCTGCTAACGTACCTGTGGAAGAAGGTGGTAGTTCTTCTTTTAATCAGATTTTTGTCTGAAGACTGGAGGAGAAGGGAGACGTGCAGAGTCGTAGAAACCTCTGAGGAAGAAAGCTGATGAGGCACACAATGAAGTTCTGAGAAAGAGTAGTGGACGCTAGGCTGAGATGTACCTTTCTGGAGCGGTACAGAGAAGGTCAGAAGCTGCTTTGTGTCATTGCTCTGCAACCCGAGGCTCTGGAGCCGCATGTGGCTCTTTCACCCCTCCATTGTGGATCAGTGGATGAAGAAAAGTGAAAATCATTTTCAAATATAAGGATTTCTTCGAGATCCTTCAACCAAATGAGTCAGTCAGTCAGTCAGTCAGTCAGTCTGTAAGTAAATATAGTTTCTTAAAAGCACTCTGGTGCTTCAGGCTGATCGATTTTGGGGACTACAGCAGAACGAACGACATCTTTGGTCTTCTATTTGCACAGTAGCTGTTTTGACGCCTGGTTGATGTCCGTCCTGAGGTATTGGAGGAGTTTGTGAAGACAACATGCCTTCTTCATGATTTCATCAGGTCCTCTGCCAGTGAAGCACCTGTGGGGGGGGCTGTGGCCATTGCAGAGGAGCCACTGCGTGGGCTTGGGAGGTTTGCGGTTAATCAATTTCTCCAGAGAGGCCTTCGCCGTGAGGGAAACCCTCAGGGCCCTCGTCACTGTGGAAGAAGCAGTGACCTGGCAGCCCACAGAGTAGTCTGTCCTGTCAAAACGGTTCATTTAAGAGCCACCACAAACCATTCAGAGCTTGATTCCCTCCCTTTTTTATTGACTCTGTGGTTTAAGTTTATTGAAATGAAAAGTGTCTCTTTAATGGCCTGATTTAAAGTTGAATAAAGTTAGTCATATAAGAAACCTCAACAATATGATCATTTTGTACAAAGACAACACCAGGAACTACACGAAAAAATATATATCTTTTACAAGAATTTTGATTTAGCCTCATAAACAATATTATTTCTTTGTAATTTCCCCCTTCAGAGAAGGTTGTGACCCCAGCCTGCAGAGCTTGAAGGTTCACAGGCTCCACCTGAGGACTTTTTCTCTTTTTGTTTTGATCCTTTGTAGGAAAAATATAAAGGTTTGTTATTGACTGGGATGGTGGAACGCCGAAACATGACAGACTGTTTTAGTTTGGATAGTTACAATCAGAGATGGCTCTGGAGAAAAGGAAGGCACAGGAGCAGCAGCAGATGGTTCTAGCACAGACTCCTGCTCCAAGAGGGGAGCAGGTCTCACACAAGTCGGGGAGTGCTGCAATAATACGTGATCCAAAAATTACAAATCTCTGGAGGGTCCAGGATGGACAGGACGACAGAGAACCCCTTTTTTAAAACTCCTTCTTTTCCCTCATATAGAGGTCTTGGATGTTCTTCCATCTTTTCTTGCACTAATCTGTTGAAATAGCAAAGGTTATTAGGTAATGCTATCAGCATTTGATACACTGTAAGCAGAAGAGCTCAAAAACAGGCAACTAACTTACGTTACAATCCAACTTCCTCCGAAACACTGGGCCATGCTTTTTCTTTCACCGCTCTGTTTTGATAAATGAAGAACTTGGTATCGTACAATTCCATCCAGATGCAAACTGCTATAATTAGTTTCTCCTTTATAATCAAATTGTTTATAAATGATTGGAACTTTTCTTAATTGAGAAGGACGCTACCCATATATCACTACCAAATCTGAGTCCCTGATTGGTCAAAAATCAACTGGCTTAAAGGCCCACTCCAATGCAAATAGTGTTTTTGGTGTTTTTAACGTGTGCTAGAATTTTCCTCATGATGGAGAGCATATATATAAAATAATTATCTATGCGAAAGCATGCATATGGTGTTTACATGCATTAACAAACAAAAATGTTTCATCCTTAACCTTACTACTTCTTCCTCATTCAGTCACATTCTTGGTTCTATCATTTTTATTTTGTATCATTAACTTGTTTTTTTTAAAATAATTCTACATTCTGAAAAACAGCAATGTGAAATAAAAACAAAGCTACTCTGGAAAAAACTGATTTTGAAATCAGAGTTTCTAAAAAAAAAAAAAAAAGCCATAGAATTATAATAATATTCAACATGATTAAAAAATGAATATTTTAAAATGCCTGCAACACACTGGCGACCTGTCCAGGGTGTCCCCTGCCTTCGCCCGCCAGTGGCCGAGATAGGCTCCAGCAGCCCCGTGACCCCGAAAGGGACAAAACGGAAGAAGATAATAAATTAATGAATTTTAAAATGCTGTTTTAAAAGAATGAACAGGTTTTTAAAGCAAAATGATATGTATTTAATAATATAATGGCTAGTTTAAAATCTGTGTGCACAATTTCACCATCTTTTATATATTTATGAGAGGTTTATTGGTTGATTGTGTGATTGCACAAAGTCATTTTTTTTTTAAATTATGAACAATTTGGGCCTCCAGATAATTGTGGTAGCCGGAAATGCCTATTCTTCCGTCCAATTTATCTGCTGCCATCTAGCGGTGGCCTATGGAGCAGCATATATAAATATTTTAAAATAACAGTTTCCTGAAAACACGCTTTTCTAAACACCAACATTTATTTTTATTGATTCATATTCTGAGTAAAAAAAACAGTCAGAATTAACAGAAAAGATAGTTAAGTTGTTCTGAGCAAAACTTATCGAAGGGAGATTTGACCCCCCCCCCCCCCGTTTAGAACTAAACGAAATAAAGCGTAAGGGAAGATAATTAAAAAAAAGTCCCACATGAGCCCTTCTCTGCGACGCTGACCCATCCCCCTCCTCCTCCTCTTCCTCCTCCTCCTCCTGCTACTGCCATGGCCGCAGATGCCGCAGATGCTGCGGGTGATGCAGACAGCACCGAGATGCGGCAGCAGGTAAAGATGCTCTATTTGTTTTCGGTCGACAGAGGCGCTTCCTTCTTCTATACAGCGGGCCTCTGAGGAGGCTTCCGCCGCAGGCTGGAGCCGGAGTGCGGCGGATACCTCCGCGTCGTGTTTTCATGGGTAGTAACGCGCGAGGACGCAGTTTTTTTTGAAGCGCGGAGGGAGGCACGCGGAGGCTGCGCCATCCTCCGCTGATAGGCGGCGGGGGGCAGCCGAGCCCAGTTGTCAGAACCGAGCGTCCAAGTCGTGGGGGGGGGGGGGGGGGGGGCTTTATTTGGGTCAGAACCAGACAAGGGCGTAGAAGAACGCGCGGGGTCGCAGCAAACAGCGCGGTGCTTTCAAAGTGAGCTCCGAAATCTCTGCTTCGGTCACCTGTTAAACGCGCGTGCGCCCGCCCAACCAGTTCTTTGACTTTGACGCGCTTGGCGTGCTTACTGGGGTCAGCTGACGGTCACGTGGTTCCCGCAGTTCTCCTCAGTCAGCTCGCGCTCGCGCCTCTCAGTTGCTCTTCATCCTCCGCACCTGTCTCTCACCTCTGCACATCCAGGTGAGTGTTTCTCTGAGACTCAGCTGCTAAGACAGGTGTTTCTAAGGGAAGCTGACAGGACAGGTGAGGTCTATTATGGAGCCTGCCTGATTACAATAAGGTCTTTTTTACTATGAAACCAGGAAGTTCTGAAGAACCCAACAGATATCTGGACTCCTTTTCTGCTCGGTGCTGCGTTCAGGTGTCAAAGGACAGAGACAAACATCTACTGCTGCTTTATTGGCTTGAATACCAGGAAAATTCATTTGATCCTACAAGAATCATCAACAGATTCGAGTCAATTATAACCCCACTATAAGTCCAGCCTCGCCAACGTTTACACAAACTTCATTTATATGTTTGCTTATTTGCAGAAAGAAGTTCCAAGAACTTATTTTAGTTTGAAAACACAAACAGCAAAGCATTTGCTGAGATACTCCATTGTTTGTTTTACCTGCATGCATTTGACTGCAGGGTTTTAAACCTCACCGACCAATATATGTATGTCCAAATGATAGAAAAGTGTTTTAAAAGTCTGCTGAAGAGCCTAGATTGAAAAAACAAAACAACCAACAACTTTATTTGGTTTTTCAACCTAGGCAGCAGAACAAAAGCTAAAGTGGAGTGGCTCTGTGAGTCAGGGTCACAAACATGGAAGTGTGTGTCCACAGAAGGAACAGAAAGCGGCTCCAGCGCTCTCATCTGGGGTCGTTCCTTAGTCATAACAGAGGAACAGAGACTTTCCATGAGCAGGTGTCACAAAAAAGTCAGCAAAGTGCATCAGCTGGTGTCCTAATCTTCTTCCAGAAAGTGATAGCTTTGATTAATTCCTAGCAAAAAGACAGGAACATTCTGCTCAATGGTCAAATGTGTTGTGTGAACTGTTTGTTTAGATAGCAGGTAGACATAATTAGGGTGAGTCAAAGGCTGATACAGGAAACGAGGAAACGTACTGTCCTGAAGTGCTGATTGGACGACGCCTTTTAGTGGCCTCGCTTACTCTTAAGGCAGGTCCGCCGCTCTAGGATCGCAGTCAGTGGAGCGTGCAGACCTGCAGACACATCTGAGTGAGTACTAATTGTTTTCCTCCTTAGGGGACTTGTCGCAGCTTTTTTGAGCAGTAACCGAACTTTTGGATCAGCTGAAATGCAGCGTAACTGCAGGAAAGCAGAAGAATATTCTAGGACTTCCTCTTTTTAGGCTTAACCCTCATAGACTTGTGTTATTTTTGTGTGAGTGTTTTTTTTTTTTTTTTTTTGCTGAATCTGAACCAGTCTCCTGTCTTTCAAATGAAGGAGGGAAGCATGAAGGCTGATTTGGAAGCACCTCTTCCTTCTGCACAGAGCGATTCCGCCATCCGCTGCCGAGATGTTTGCCGCTCGTACGGCAAACTGAAGGTCCTCAGCAACTTGAACCTGACGGTGCCTCAGGGTCACATGTGAGTACAGCTGTTCTGACCTCAATCTGGCCGTAATTTCAAGACGTTGACTTTAATGGTGATTCTATACAAAAAAACTGCTCTTCCTGATCAGTTGATGTGCAAATGAAGTTAGCATTCTTGGGTGAGGGGCCTTTGTCATCCACCTACTGACGGATGACTTGCCAAACATGTCCATTTCCTGCCGTCGGAGTCAGGTGTCCCTTCGAAAAATACATCTTGCTGTGCTCTGGACACAGGAAAATTCCATCACCCCAAAGGACAGGCAGTGCAGAGAGACAGAGAACATACAGTATGGCATTGCAGCAACAGTTTACCTTCCATTTCCAGGGAGGAATTCCAGAACTGAACGCCTGGCTCTTGTCTTTAGTGTCCGACAGAGAGCCACGCTACATATGATTGGTGTCCTGCTTTTCTTGTACAGATCTGCAGTTCTTAACCTTATAAGCCAGAACAATTTAAAGGTAGTTGTTGCATTCAGAAACTGTGCCGGAATGGTAAATATGACTACTATGACAGTCATGAAAGTATTTAGTAACATCCGTACTCAGCAATTTTATGAATGCTCATGTGTTTATCAGGCCTTAGAACTTATTAGTTTCACTCTGTAGTAGTGCTACTTTTCTAGTAGATGCATTAGAGAAGGGAGGTTGTGATGTTTCCTAAAAACATGAAGCTTTGTGTGTTTTGTCTACTCTTATTGGCCTTCTAACACTTTTTCACAGAACCACATAACCATAATTTGATGAATCATGAAATACAAATACTTCCCTTAGCAAAATTAGCACACTTGCATATTTTTTTTGTTAAGTATACTTGAGTACGCCACATCTACTATAGACCATGTACACGTAGTGTAGGAAGTATGCTAACGGAATACTTCTTCAGACTAAATTGAAATATTTTTAAGTTTCTAATATATAAAATAGATAGTATGTAAAAAGTAAACTTCAAGTATACTGCCAAACTTTTACTAAAGACTAAGTATTCTTGTAGTAAACTCAAACAGACTATGTTTTGCTTAGCCTATCAAACTTCCTGAGGTTTGGGTCTAACTTTATCTATAGTTTATATTCCTTTAGTATTGTAAACCATTTTTTTTTTTTGCAATAACTCCTGATTGAGTAAAACTGTTGCAGGTTAAAAATTTGTCTTGGCAATTTGCCTTAGCAGCTCATAAGAAACAAAACTGTACAAATTAGTGTAAACCTTCTCTTTTTGTCTGAATTGTTGCACAAATGTTCTCTTAAAGCTTGGGTTCATATTCATGCAGTTGGTATGCATTAACATACCAATTCTTAAAGGGCAAAACTGTTTTTTTATTGCAAACATATTGCAGTTTTTTTTTTTTAACATTTCATTTGGTCAACTTTCCATGTGTTTGGTTTCACATTTCAGCTCATACATTTTCATAGGAGATTTTTCATTTAATCGAAACTGTCAGCAGTTTTTTAATGGCTCAGATAAAGAGCTGGGTTTTACCTGGTTAATTATTATCATTCAGATAAATACAGTCTTTGCTTTGGCAGTTTGGCAATGCTATAAAAGCTTCAGCCCATCTGAAAATGGAGGATGATGGGATTTCACAACAAAGACAAATGATTAATGAAAAATGCTTTGAGTTGACTTACTTTTGAATGTATTGTGTAGCTATGGCCTTTTGGGTCCAAGTGGATGTGGGAAAACTACACTACTGAAATGCATCGTGGGAACCCTGAAAATCTCCCGGGGGCAAATCACCGTCCTGGGAAAGCCGCCGGCATTTCCCGGACACGACGTCCCGGGAAGGATGGTCGGATACATGCCACAGGTAAATTCAATCAGACCAAAAGTTGAAGAATTTTCCTAAAATGCAAATGTTGTTTAAGTTTCAGAGGAGTGCTTGCTAGCAGTCATACGTTTGCACTGTTGTGACATTCTTTGAAGATGTTTGTGAGTGGAAGGTTTTAGGCATTTGTAGAGGAAAATTATAGCGGGATTGTTTTTTCTAGCCACATGCAGCAGCTTGCTTTGAGCCATGAATCCACCTCATACTGTCAAATGGGAGGTGTGATGAGGTCCGCTGCACACATGGCACACGTGATACCCGTGCGTGCATTAGAATCATTGGAGAAATGGATTGAGACACCTAAAAAGCTCACCTGCCTCTGCTGTCTGATGTTGACTTTCAAAAGAAATTTTTTCTGGAGATATGTTAGAAAGAAATTCACAAGCTGCAAATCAGATTCAGATCTCAGATTTACATCTGGAAGGAAACCTACTAATGTCAAAACACAGTGGTGGTGGGCTGATGATGTGGGCTTGCTTTGCAGCTATGATCCTTATACACTAGGGAATTTAAAAAAAAAAACAAGTAATATTTTACGAATATGAAAGTCAAAAGTTCAGGCTTGTCTGTCTTAAAAACAGTATTTTGAATCTTGATACCATAGACAAATATGAACACTTTTCAATGTGCTTTGTTTTATTTTGTAATAAAAGAGCAACATTTATCAAACTGTAAGGATGACAAACTTTAAATTCGACTATTTGCTAGTATTTGCATGGTCTATTAACAAGCTATTTACGACAGTTAATGTAAATCCTCTTTTTATTAAAGTGCAGAGCTGAAAATTAAACAATAAGGTTAAAAGTTATGGTCAATTTTAATTAAATGACAGATTTCTATAACAACTTTTGAAAGTAGTGCAAAAAGGATGTAATACCACTAAAAAACTGAACATGGATACAGCCCAGCTAATGTTCTGATGATTGAAAATTGACTTTCATATAGATGATTAAAATGCCAAAATGTTAAAAATTATTGTAGTTAATGAAAAATGTGATTTTTTTGGATGTTTTAATGTTTATATCGAGGTTCAAAACTGAGTTTTTTAAATGTTACAACCTTCAGGGTTACAGTTTCTGTACATGGTACTAAAATATCGAGTTGTACTTTTTGAATTTTTATTACATTTTTAGATATTTTTATAACATATAGTTACAGAAAAAGTTATTATACAATTGTAAACCCAAAAGCAACAAAGACAGTGTTTATTAAATGGATCCATGGAGTTTGGAACCTTTGTTTAATTTTGCTATAGAGGATCCCTTTTAATGGAAAAAATAAAGATTTGATACAGAAATCTTGGATTAAATTCTCATTTGTTTGGTACTTGGAAGTTTGGACACCATTTTAGTCCAGATTTCTGGTATTAAAGTTGTGTTTGTGTCGTGCAGGACTTAGCTCTATACAACGAGTTCACCATCAGCGACACACTGACTTTCTTCGGGCGAATCCACGGCCTGACGCAGAAGGAGACGCAGGCGCGCATGAACTTCCTCATCGACTTCCTGCATCTGCCGCAGAAGTGCAGCCTGATCCGAAATCTCAGGTTAATCCCTGACTCCCGACTCCGTTTTACACCCCGTTTTGATTTTTCCCAGCCCAACAGTGTTCAGTGTTTTAGACCTTATCAGCCCCGGTCCTCACAGATGGTTTCAATTCATCCGATTTATGATCCACCGTAGCCTTTGGACCTCAATCACCTGAGCCTGTGTGTTCTGCATCAGACAAACATTAAGGAGATATGATTCAAATATCGTTCAAACAAAGATGGTTGATTATTAACATCTCCAGCTACATTCAGTTTTCTGCAGCCACTTCTCCAGGAAGTTAACAAACATGGCGCTGGAACGGGGGCGCAGCAGCCCCCCTTTGCCTCAACTAGAATGTGCTGAAGTAATGCAGGACGTGTAAATGAGAAATGTTTCCTCACCTCCTGCCTCGCCCCTTTTTTTTGGCATCCCGCACAAAACTATTGGTTGTGTGGGACGTTACCTGATCGGCATCTGAGTTTTCCCCACAAGGTTTGTTCCCCACGCCGCACAGCAGGTGATCATGTCTCCTGTTTTGCCAGGCGGTTCCACAGAAAGTCATGAAATTGAAATACAAAAACAAAAAGAAATTACATTGTTTTTATGGTCTGCTGCAATTTTGATTGCAGATTGTGGGAAAATGAGTTATTTTTAGTGAACAGTTGTGTTTTTTAATGATATTTATGTAAGAGGGAATCCAGCTTGAGTCGTGTTCTGGTTTGTTCAGTCTGTTATTTGATGGACTAACAGGACAGATGTCTGTGGAATAAGTGAACATGCTGCACATGGTGCTTCTCCTCATGTCCACTTTAACACATCTGCGGTCTGTGACCTTCTAAATGTAGTGTCTCAGAGTTTGTTCTGGCCGGTTATGTCATCTCCCAGCGTACCTGCCTCAGGAATGCCTGTTCGCCGGTCTCTTGCCTGGCTGGTTTGTCTTGAATGTTTTGTCCTGGCTACTTTCTGCTCCCACCTTTCACCTCCTGATGGATTTGAGGCGAGGTGGATGACAAAACACTCAGGAACTCAGGAGGTGATTTGTCTGTTTTTCTCTCCCCCCACTGACGGTTTTTCTCCTCCTCTGTGTCACAGTGGTGGCCAGCGCCGACGGGTGTCGCTCGGAGCTGCCCTCCTGCAGAACCCGGAGCTGCTCATCCTGGACGAACCGACGGTTGGAGTGGACCCCGTCCTCAGGGCTAAGTATGCAACGATCTGCCAGAGATCCATTGTCACAACACCTCCCATGTCCCCTCATGGAAATAGTAGTGCACAGACTTTATCCTCCAATTTTGGTCAAAACAGAAAAAATAGCTAAAAATGAAATCAAAGCAGGACTGAACTTACTGTTAAAATCCTTGCTCAACATCCCCACCACAGCAGAGGTCGAATAGGATTTCAGTGTTTTTCATTAAAGACCCACTCCGATGAAAATTGTGTTTTGAACGTGTTCCTTTGGCATTTGGCTTAAAATTGCATTTCTGGATATTTATTTTTTCAAATCATTGTGAATCAGGAGCAGACCAAAAAATGTTGTTTAATAAAAATGATTCTATTTGCATCCTGATGCATCCACTTTCAGACAAAAAGATCCATGAATGTCTTTGTTTTCCTCGTCTGAGCTGGTATCTGGCTCTAAAACCTTACGGTGGAAGGGGTGGGGGTGTGGGGGACCTGATCTACACCAACTCAGAGGTGAACTTCTAATTAATTCCTGCCACTATGCAGGAACTATGTCCAAGTAAATGACACAGGTTATTTAATTTAGACTGAAAACTGCATACCGGTAATCAAAATTAAAAGACCACTGGGAACACTTTGATTATAGATCAAAAGATGATTTAAGTTGGACTTCGAATTAGTAGCCTCCCAAAAGCTTATAGGTCCATAGCAGCTTTAATATTTTTTGCATGTTAGGATCTAATGAATATGAACCAGTTTCTGCATTTTTAGCCAATTTCCATAGTAACCAATGCTTATATTCACATCCTAACAACAATGCCTGCCATTGCGTTAAGCTTTAGGCAGTTTTTCTTTGATTGCACACATGTCATAAAGGTTTAGGCAGCACTCTACTATCTACTCAGATTTAAGATTAAACAGAACTTGATTACTGTGATGTCAGTTTAACACAGTGCTAAACAGTCAGCTAAACAAACACCTGATGCATCTGCCAGCTTTTATGACTTTTTGCTAATGCTGTTGGGTCAAACTTTCCTTTGTTTGAGTCGATTACGTATGAAATAAAAACAACCAACTCTTTGGGTAGTTCACCACATTCCAATGCCCTTAAAAGGAAAATAAGTGTTCCAAAAGACAGAGTGAATGTGATCCAGTAAAACCAGTCGTGAGACATTTTAAGGCTAAGAAAATCTGTTTTTGACAAACTTAAGGTGAGACCACTCAAGGTCTGACATCATGTTCATAGTTAGGGATTACATCATTAGAATAAAAAAAATGAATGGTATTTTTAAAAAATCAAAATGTGGCTTAAATAGTAAGTTTACTAGAACTTCAATGTTCTCTTTCAGTGTTTTATGAATATGATCAATGTAGAGGTAAATATTTTTACAGAAATTCTAAATGTCAGTCAATTGAGCCTGTTTGTCTGGTGCAGCATTAATTCCGCTCTGGTTGTTTGATCATTTTTCTCTTGTCTGATAAAAGCTCTAAAGAGGAAATGATGCATTTCTGTTTGTCAACTTTATAAAAAAAATGTAAAAGAGATGTTTTTTTATGGTCAGTTGACTCTGGTGGGAAGGTTTTTTTCCCCAAACAAAGTCTGCACAAAGATCATGCTACAGAAAAGCAAACAGGCTTGAAAGCATGCCTGACTGCCCCAGGGCGTCGCCTCACTGTCATTTTTCTCATCATAAAAGTCTGGTCAGAGCGGCTGTTGCAAAGAAACTTTAGGAAAACTCCATTAGTGAGCAGAGGGAACGGTTACCTAACATGTTTGTGTCCTGTGTCTTTCTCGAAGGATCTGGCAGCACCTTGTAGAGATCGTGAAAACAGGAAAAGTCTCAGTCATCATCACAACACATTACATAGAAGAAGCCAGGCAGGCAAACGTGGTAAGGAACCTCACACATGTCCTCTGGACCTTCACTTGCATGAACACGCTCATTACCAAAATATGCAAACAAGCATACCACCCATCCCTCCTCATTAAAAAAATAATTGGTCTGGATAACAAGGGGGACAAATGGTCAAATTGAATAAGGAACCGAGGGTTTGAGTTTGTACAGAGGCTGTCTTTGTGTTCCTCAATATTAATTCACCATAAATAATCTGGGGGGGGGTTACTTCCACTATGATCTAAAATCTGATATCAAAGACTAAAAAAACGAACTACTTGAGTATTTAAGGATTCAAAGTTTGTGTTGCAGTAGAAGCACAGAAATTACAGGTGAGCGTCTGAAAGTGCATCTAAGGGTTTAAGACGTTTAACAAGGCCGACTCATTGTACGCCGAGGCGCTGTCACGTGACCTAATGCATCATGGGAGATGAAGTGTGAAACTGCCGCAAAAGGGCAGAAAGACTAGTGTCTCTGAGCTTCATGGTTTTGTTCTCTTGTTCCACGGTCTGATCCCGGATTCTGTGGAAAGCTACACCGCTAAAGACGAGCTTTAGCTGGTAATTTTGTTAGAACTGAGCGACTTTTTGAGCTAAATTGGGACAAGGAAGTTAAGACTTTAAGCACTTCTGATTGGTCAGACTGATGACATGTGATTAAACCTTCAAGAATAATTGGTGGAGACAGTTAAAGGGGCGGGACTTCAGGAAACCGGTATAGCTGCAGCTAAATCGCGGTGGTACCGTCATTCTTATCAAAATGTCTTTAATATAATCAAAATAACACAAAGAAAAAGTAATTTTCTGATCTTTTATATTCCTAACTACTCAGTGTTTTATCAGGGCCTGTTTGGATGAACACAGAGCTGATTTCCTGGAGATGGGAAATGGTTTTAGATCAGTTAATGAGGGCAATTTACCACGGCACACTTGACCATCTACCACGGCACACTAGTGTGCCGCGGCACACTGGTTGAAAAACACTGATCTAAGGAACAGCCAAAATGTAAAAAATAATGAGTCACACTGTGATAACAATAGGTAGATAAGATCCAAGTCAACGAACAAGAACTCTGAAGTCTGTGGTTGTGACTTTGCATAGTCTGAGCTCCTTGGAAAAAAACAAATCCAGAGAACAAAGAGCAATCAAAGAGCTTTACTTGCCATTAGCCTTATTCAGTCATCTAGTTATTTTTCCTCTTATAGCAGATCACCTTCATGACCAACCGAGTCCCTTACAGCATACTGCCATGCACACACTTCATGCAGTTCATGTGTCTTGTGTTTGCTTTCCCTAAAGCTTAACTCCTGGTTCAACACAAATGCTTAATTCCACGAGTTTATTCATTGTTTTAGGTTTTTTTTAGGACTAATCTTCTTTGGGAACTCCAGGAAATCACATCATTTACACAAGAAAGTTTGGACTATTGGCTAGCTTCCTAGAGGAAACTATTTAATAAAATACATCTCTGTATTGGTTTACTTTTGAAGAGATTCATGTCTGTTCTCTTCATATCTCAAATCTGCTTCTTTCTACAGGTCTATTTCTCAGCTAAGCTAACAGGCAGTTGTCAAATTATTCTAAATGACTATTTTACAAATTTTAAGGAAAGATTTTTTTTCATTTGGAGTAAGGGGAAGAAATCCTCATTATATCTAAAAAATGTAGGGATGCCGCAACTCTATGACAGAATTGTGGTGAAAGTGAATCGTTGTATTCCTACTCTATCCGAGTTTGTTTATGTTAGAAGTCAACAATTGTGCTAAATTTAGGAAGGATTTAGTATTTATTGTTTTGTTACATTACACCAGGTTTAGTATGAGCCAACTGAAACGGTCCTTATAGTTACTTCCTTATTAAATTAAAAAAAGGATTTTTTTCCCATTTTTTTGCTATTTTTTTTTAATATATATCAAACCAAAACTAAAATTTAACCCAAAAATTGAGGTTTGAAACAAATCATGGGAGATAGTAAATTGTTGCATCCCTACACAAAATCTTTAGGGTATATTTTCTGACATAGGTTGTGTCCAAATTCCTTCACTACTCACTACTTAGTGCACTATATAGTGTGTTTGCCATTTTGTAGTGCTGTCTGAATCTACAATTCCAAAATTTAGTGTGCTAGAAATTTCTCATAATCCATAGTCTTTGCAAAAATCTAGTGTGCATCAATGCTCAGTAGATTTGTGAATATAGAACACGATGCATTGTGTTTGGATGATTTTGTCTTTGTGAAAAAAGTATGTACATTCATTTTTTATAAATCATCAAAGTTTTCATCACCAGATGACAGTGGATTCATAAATAGTCCTCATAAAATGTTTATATTTATGTTTTTACGTTTTCACAGTGGAAAATGGGTGACGGAATAATTGTAGTTTGGAAAATAAAGTGTGTACATTAAAATCCATGGCGCTATATATGGTCCCACGTAAGATAGCCTTTTAAGGGTTAGAAAGTAGTGAGGGAATTTGGACATACCCCTTAGTTAGCAAAGCTATGTTAGAGTCAGGGTGAGCATGAGTTTGATCCAGGTCAGGTTTCCTCTGATGGTCCTCTTGGTTTTGCAAGTTTTCAATCCTATCTGATCTTTGGTTTAGATGCAATGAGAAAATGCTGATCCTCTTAAGGACTTCCCTATTCACTTGCAGATGAACTCTGGTGTGTTTCATTTCAGTGTGAATGCAAACAGATTTTTCACAGATAAAGAGGAAAAATGCCATAAGCTCCATGTTTGGAGGAGAAACAAACAGGCCACAGTGTGAATGCGAAGAAGAAGGAATCATGAATGTGTGTAATGAAGAGCTCAGAGGGCTAGCAGCACTAGCTGCTTTTATTCTTCCAGCCTTTTTTTTGTTGCTCAGAGCTCATTTCGGAAAAAGCTTGATTCTTTTAGGCATATTGGGGGGGGGGGACCAATTACTAGCTCCCTTTCTAGTTGAACTGAATCCATTTGACTGTGCCAGAGCGGAAAGACCTAAAATATATATATTCATATATATACAATATATACAATTTGAACTTGACTAACCCTGAATGGTTGGTGTTAAAATAAAGTGGAGACACAACATTTAAGAAAATATGTGAGTAACCTACAATTTTCCCAGAGTCTCACATTGAATTGTTTTTGTATGAATGTAGCATAAACCCCAGTTAAGATTATGTAGCTACATTTGTGCAGCAGGATTGCCCTTTGTCCCAGATTCTCTTCATAGCTAAGTGGTGGAAGAAAAAGGCAACAAAAAAAAAAAAGCTAAAAACAAACAGACCTGGAATTCCTCCTCCGGGTTAAGAATGAGTCACTTCCCCAGGTAAAGGAGTTCAGATATTTGTGGGAAGGCTGGAGCATGAGAATAGCATTATAAAATAATCTGCTGTAGAAGGTATTTCAGGATGTTTTAAAAGAAATCAGAAAGGCTCTCCTTGGTCAAATCAGAACAAACATCAAACTAAACTGCCAGAACAAAATAAAACATGTTCTCTAATTAATAAATCGTATGTATATTTAGGAGTTCAACTTCTTTAAATGTAAAAAATAGTAAATAAATGAGCTTTTGTGTCTGTACAGAGTTGCAAAGATGTTTTTTATAAATGTTGATGCCGTAACTTGTTCTGCAACACCAATCTAAAGAACAGCCTGAACTCTGACGTCTCTCTTACAGGTGCTACATTTCTAGAAATAATATGTTTTATCACCTCTAGGCTCCTATATTTAAAAAGAGGACAAAAGACCTAAAAATCAGTTTTGACTCAGGTGGACTTTTTCTGTGAAAGATTTTTAAATCCTTTGTTTTTAATCGGACATTTTTTTTTTGTTTACCAGCTGAGCTCAACGTGTTTATACATTAATTCTATGCAGCTAATTTTAGATATAGTCCAGATTTTAGATATAAATATACCAATTCAAAAAAATGTAACCTAAAAGTAGGCATAAAAGAAGAAAATCACTAGAAAGTGGTAAAATGATATGTCCATGCAGCATATATTTTTAACAAGATATCTTTCTAGACATTACCTAGAAAAAGGAGTTCAAGCTGGAATAGGCTAAGCTGGAAAAGCTAAATTGAGTATCATACAGCCCAATTAATTACGTTTTTTTTTTTTTTTGCTAGTTCTAAGCAAATGATTTGTAATTTTTATGTACCTAATTTTAGTTCATTTTAATTACCGTGACGAAAAACTAGTGATATTAGTGGAAATGACTTATGAGAAAATGATCTTAGAAGTTAGCCCATCTAAAAAAATCCTCCTAAAGTCTAACATTTAGAAAATGAATCTAAATTTTTGTTTCCAAAATAATGACAATGTATGGCAGTAACTTGTCAACATTTATTGAGATTTTAAAAAGTATCTATAAAATGAAACAAAAAAAAGTGCGATTTAAGTTTTTTAAAGTCTTAAATTAAATTTCTCTATAGTCAAGGGTAAAACAGGGTAAAACAGGGGTGTCAAACTCATTTTCACTAAGGGCCAAATCAGCATAGTGGTTGTCCTCAAAGGGCCAGATATAACTTAAACATGTAACTAAATCAACTGAAAAATAAATGTATTGTATGTATGTTTGTTTCCTTAATGCTAAATAACTAATTTATTTATTTACTATAACTTTTTAAAGTGACAATAACAGTTGCATAGAAAACAAATGTTTGCTTGTTGCTGTAGCATAAATCTGTGTAAATTTTGTCAGCTTATTAAAACCCAGATAACTCCATTAATGAAGGATCAAATTGTCCAAGTGAATAAAATAACATAAAACTGAGCTAGAGAGAGCATTTATTACACACATTTATTACACAAAAAAAGACTGCACACAGCCTTGCATCCAACTGATGGTTTGATGACGATTTGTCTGCATACACACATAAGACCTGCAAACATTGCATAAGTACAACAGCAGCTACACATAAATAATATGAAATCAACCACAAAAAAATTGTTTTAAGAAACGAAAAACTTGAAAAACTTAAAAAATGACATGGCGGGCCACATTTGGCCCCCGGGCCTTGAGTTTGACACATGTGGAGTAAAATGATTTGGACTCATTTTAATATTATTTTTCTCATTTCTAGATCCTAGATTCTTGACTGTGCTGATTTTGGGAAAAGCAAATAGTTTCAGTGTTTGCAAACGTTACTTTCACATTCTGGCTTGAAGTGCCGTTTAAGCGGCCTTCCAGCTCCCCTGATAACATAAAATACTTTATCCGGAATACCTCACGTATCTGTGTGTTTGGGTGTCCCGCAGTGCTTGAACTTAGGTGCGGCGTCTGAACACAGGGCCAGAACGTCTTCATGAAAACCTGTCAGACTGCTTGGGGATGTTTAGCTTTATAATGACACCCGGTAGAGAGATCAACTAAGGGAAGATGACGCAGACCAGCTCATTCATTTGCCCTTCACTTTTTGACACAAGTATGTCAAGGAGAGAAGCAAAACAGTTCAAGTATGTGTGTCACCATCTATAAGAAACTAAGTGTTCTTGCTAAAGATCACCTGCAGCATTTACCTGCAGAATTTGACCCACAGCTCATTATTCGTTCTGGCCTTCAAAGAAGACACAGCTGGGATGAGCTTGACTCTCTATTATTAACTGTTGGTGTAGAAGATGTGAAGACAAAGTTGTCAGGATCTGTTTTTATGGTCTACTGATGTTCTGTCATGTCTGTCCAGGTTGGTCTCATGAGAAATGGACATCTGCTGGCAGAGGGACATCCAGATGCCGTCATGAAACAGCACAGTGCCACGGTGAGTTTGTTCAAGCACAAAACAAGCGGTTATGGTTGCCAGCAAGCCTTAGGGTTGTTGTCCAGATTTTCAGCCATCTCTGATGGGCAACCATAAGGCTCATCAATTATTCAAATGAAACTTCATTTAGAAAATTTTTGAGGCAAAGTGACTCCACCCATCTCAAAATGTTCTTGCTCATGATTCTACCTTCTTCTTTCTTCATCTTGGATACTGGCTCAAAATGATTGATGACATTAAAATATAAAAAAAGATTTAATATTGACTTTTGACTCATTTTCCCATCAGTCTCCACCAATCACTAGTAGCAAACTTGTCCCGACAGATTTAACTGAAGAAAAACTTGTTAAATGTTTAAGTTCAACCATAGGAACGATTTTCACTATTCCTTTTTTTTTTTTAATCTGTGACGAGCTCACCAAATAGATATTTTGCTAGCCAGAAATCAAAATTCTAGTCTAGCATCTTCAAAATTAGAAGCACTATTGTCACATGAAAACACACAGTCGACATAAAAAACTACGCTTTGAAAATTTAGACGTTTAAAAAAGCTTTCAAAATTTGAATTTTATCTAAGTTTCACTAGTTGGCACAAATGTTTGCTGCATCAAAACATAAAAAAAACTGTAAGGATGAAAATAACTTTTTTCATCCAATTTTAGCAAACTTGCCTTAAGGGATTAAACTTCTGTGTCATTATGGTTGCTGTTTTTAAGTAATATTATTTTAACCATCATTTATTTATTTTTTAAAGCATTTTGAATTGTGCCATAGCAGGAAAATTGCTATTTAAATAAAGTTGAATTAGAAAGATGGAGCTTAGTTAACATGAGACTTCAATTCAGAAGAAACTAAGAAAACCCTTTTTTTTTGTTTACATTTTTTGTTTTTTC
Source organism: Oryzias curvinotus (assembly GCA_023969325.1). NCBI lineage: Eukaryota > Metazoa > Chordata > Actinopteri > Beloniformes > Adrianichthyidae > Oryzias > Oryzias curvinotus. The sequence goes on along the minus strand of CM043720.1, from coordinate 15,543,202 downwards.
AGGTATTCTATCATACTAAAATAAAGGTCCAAACCCTCTAAATCAGCTTAACAACATATATTTTCATTTCAAAATTCAATTTAGAATCAAATAAAGAAAATCCTCTAGTATTTTATGAAAACTTGTAAAAACAAGGTGAACCTATATTTTGAACTCAAAAATTATTTAATTCTTGTAGATTTATTTTCCTTTCTTTCATTTATACTGGGATTTAAATAATTACACAAAATAAAAATAGCATTAAGACAATTTCAGATAATTTTACCTCATAGTTCAGTTGTTTTAGTTGTTTAAGGCCCGTAGTTTGACGTTTTCAAGTAGAAATCTTGATTCTGTTTAGGTTCCAAATTCCAAACCACTTTAATTATCTTTAAAAAAATTATTAAAAAAAAAAATTAAGTTAAAAAAAGCGCCCCTTCATCTGCGTAAATGCTGCGTTTGACATTTGACGTGGATGAGCGTCTGGAACAATAAAGTTTGAACCTCGTCGGTGTCCTGCAGACTCTGGAGCACGCCTTCCTGCAGCTGTGTGAGACAACAGACCAGAACAGCATCAAGCAGACGTCCAGTCCGCAGAGCGGGCAGCTGGAGAACAGCCAGTCTTTCGAGGGGGGGCGGGAGGAGAACCAACCCATTCTGGCAGTTGGACCTCCAGCTGGGGACGAACTTCCCAGATATTCAGGTAGTGACCGGATGTGAAAGTGGACAGATGATGCCCCGGTTTATCCCTAATGTAGCTGAAACACTAATCAGTAACTGTCCTCAATTTGAGTGCCACTCAGGGTTCCCTTGTTGCCGAGTGACCATTAGCAAACAGATTTCAGCAGCCTGCAGCTCAAGCCTGCAAACATTTGCTTTTCTCCAAGATGTTACTTGAGAGAAAAGTGTCTTCTTTCAACTTCAAGCTTCTTCCAACTGTAAGCTGTGTGGATAACTTATCAGTGCTGCTTTATCTTTAAAGCCCATAATGTTACAGATATGATGTGAGTCTTTATGGAGCACCTTCATCTTTAACCTTCTCATATTGATCTCTGACCATCTGGAAAGATAAAAATCTATTTATCTTCCGATGTTATTTTATAACCATCCGATAATCTCATCCGCAGCATGGACTTCCAAACTGCTGGAACTTAAACTTTTATATAAGGCCGTAGTCTCAACTGCCCCTCCAGGTGCATGTGGGCTGTCTGCAGGTGAAAGATGGGCAAAACTGTAAGGGTAATGCAGGTGACCTGCATGAAATATCAAGGTTGCAGACCACTCAGTGACCCTGTCGAGGGAAAATGTTCATGCACATTTTGTCTATGGGCATGCTGCAGGTGACGGGTCATAGCAGACATTTAACACGTGAGGGTGTGAGGGTAGTTGAGACGCAGTACGTCATGGATATTTTTCATTTCTTCTAACCCTGTGCACAGCGCAAGGAGCCCATTGCAGGTAATAAGTGCACGCTTCTTGCGGGCAACCATTCCGAGCGTAGTTTGTGTGGGCATCCCACAGACATCCTAAGGGCACTTAGATATCACCTTCACACCCCGCCCGTGCAGGATTTGCACACAGTCAGTGAGGAGCTGGTACGCGCACCTTAGTACTGCGGCGTAAGGACACCGACAACAGCATCACCTGTACGTCATAACTTACATCATCCTCACAAATACTTCTTGATAAACTTACCCCACGCATGGCAATGGTACGTTCCACTTTCATGATGTCCCTTAAGGTGGCCCCACGAGCCTCAGGAATTGCAGGACACACCCGCAGTCCTCTCTACGACCCTCCATAGGCCCAGACAACCTAAAAAAAACTTGCAGCAGCTGTATGAGTGCATGTGATTAAGGCTTAAGCTGTAAAACGGTTGCATGTAAAAACAGGAGTGTGGAGCTTTGGACAAGAGGGCATTCAATTGTCTTTCTGTGGGTTGACTCCATTGACGAGAACGGGACTGGGTGATCCTGCCCCCCTGGTGTTTTAAATAGGAAGTAACCGCTGGTCCCAAGAAGCCAAAATCCCATAGACTTCTATTAAGCTATTTGTCAGAATAACCATTCTTGCTCTGATACATTTTTTAACATCTTCTTGCTAGTCCTAAATTTGTTTGTATTTTTCAGTAGTGAAAGTTATTTAAGTTATAAACTGACCAATCAGATGCCTCAATATAAGTATGTGGTCCTATGTCGAACGTTCAACGAACGTTCGACATAGGACCACATACTTATATTGAGGCAACATTCCCAATCATGTTGGAACCAGAAATCAAATCTTTCTAGTTCTCATATAGAGTCAATAGGAACTCCCTTAGATTTGTGTTCATCAACAATCATTACTCACTGTATGCGTTCCTGTGGTCTGAATTCCCTCATCTTAGAGTTTCAGTGTAGACAGGCTATGGATGTAGGGGGGGGGATCTGCTCGTGGCAGCCCCTGAGACTGAAGGGATGAGAACTTCCCATCACGCAGGCCACTCCAGGGTCTAAAAGAGGTAGAGGGTGTCAAACAGAGGCTGCCACCTGAACCAGTTTGTGTGTGTTTCAGCGAACTGGAAGGTGCAAGCCCGCCACATCCTGCCCAGGGGCAGAAACGTTGCTGCTCTGTTCATCAAAACAATGGTGCGCATGAAGAGGATGCCCGGGTGAGTGCAGATCAGAGCAGCATTCAGCAGCGCCGCTCTGTTCCACCGTCTCATCCTCTCGCTGTCCACGCAGCTCGCTGTGCTTCCAGTTCCTCCTGCCCGTCATCCAGGTCTCCCTCATCTGTTTGTGTGTCGGAGGAGATCCGAGGGGCATCCAGGTGGCGGTGGTGAATAACGAGACCTCCTCCAGTTCCTATAGCTACTCTCTGCTCTCCTTCCTAGATAACTCCAGCATAAATCAGGTAGGATTTTGGAATGTCATGTATGACGATCAGAGACTGGAATGTCCTTTCATCCTTTCTCTGCCATGAAACACGGCAAACATTCCCAAAGTGACCAAGACGAAGGTGTAAATGTTTTAGAAGGTGAAGTAAGGGACTGTTCAGAACTTCACAATTTGAACAAAGACAAAAAATGTTATGCTAAGGACAGCATAAAACCTTTTACTACCAGTAGAAATCAAACGGCTGCCAATTTTGATGCCAGGTTCACTTAGTTTTTTCTAAATAATTTGAATAATTTGATTAAATGTCATATTCTGTTCAAATAAATAAAATAGTCAATATTATTAGCATTGCATTATTGCATTATTATTAGAGCAATATACTCTTAAAAGAAGTTAAGGAAAATATGATTTTTTTGTCTTGTTTTTATATCAAATGATTTTAAATAATAGATGCTTATTTGAATAAAAAAAGATTCTGTTTATCAAATGTAATTATAAAAAGACTTTTTTAATTAATTACGGGGAAAAATTAAAGAAATGTTTTTATAAAACAGGATTAAACGTTTTATTGTTTAATTCAAGTCAATATTAAATAAGACAAAACAGATTAACGATAATCCAGTTTATTTCAGTTGTGAACAGGTCTTCTTTAGTTAAAACAAATAATTTAAACTTAAATTTAAAAATGAATGAATGAATAATTTAAACTTTTTTATTAAAATTTATTTGCATAGGTGTGCTCTAAATAACAGAGTAGGTAAACAAACTAAACATTTTGTTTGCAGTTTTGGAAATTTTGATCTCAAAACTGTGACTTTTATTCACAATGTCAGAAATATCACTTCATAAGTTTGTGCCTCTGGCCTGAAGAACGATGGTAAATGGTAAATGGTGTATACTTATATAGCGCTTCCTACCTTCTTACGAAGGCACAAGGTGCTTTACAGTCACAGTCCCATTCACCCATGCACACACACATTCACACACTGGCGGTGGCTCCGCTGCCGAACACTGGCGCCAACCTCCCACCAGAGGCAAGGTGGGGTTCAGTGTCTTGCCCAAGGACACTTCGACACATGGGCGTGCAAGGCGGGAATCGAACCTGCAATCTTACAATCATGAGTCAACCGCCCTACCACTGCACCACGGCCGCCCCGGTTGATCACAGTCTGTTCTGCGATTCGGTTAACTGTTTAAGTTCAGTATCACGTGCACAGATCACATGCACAGATCACATGCACGGATGATGGCCTGAGATAGAAGCCGCTCAGGGGAAAATGGTTTCCCTGAAAAGACTTTCATTTATTTCACTTTTTTTCTAACTCTGAATGCAGTTTTGGACGCTCATTTGTTTGAACATTTATTATAATAAAAGTCATAAAGTTACTGAATTGTCTGTGACCCTGCAGGTGCCATTGTCACAAAAGGATGCCTTTGAGGGCGTGTATGACGGAAACTACTGGGGGGTCATCGGTTTCGGGGAGAACTTCACCAGCTACCTGACCAAACGGTGAGACGCCTGACGTTCTCTTTTCATGTGCAGCTGACCTCTTCTGAGGCTGACAGAAAAGAAGCTGTTAGATATCATGCTGACACGCAGCCCACTTAACAAGCTCTGGTTTGAACATCACTTCACAAAAGGACACACAACAGCAGAATGGGTCAGCATGAAACCTTTTACCGTGGTGAGAAGAGGACCCATAGGCTGTATTTCAGAAGTGACACTTTTGACACTTTTGACTGAGATCGAGCGAGTGTGACGCCGCCCAGAGAAAATGACTTACCATATTTTTCAGACTGTTGGTCACAGACACCAAAAAAAAAAAAATCCACAGTAAAGAACAAAAAATCATACATAAGTCGCACTGGAGTATAAGTCACACTTTTGGGAGAAATTTCAAAGCAGCTCCCAGCAAACTCTTGAGGCCATGGGGACAGGGGTTTCAGGAAAATGCCAAAGTTTAGCAGAATGACAAGTGGGAAAGTAGAGTTAGATGAAATCAGCGAAATCAGGTGAGGCACCTGCAGCAGCGTTCTGTTTACTGTCAGAAAAATATCCAGTCAACTTCAATGATGCATATAAAAAAAAAATAAAACACAACTTTCTTGCCTCAACTCCACTGATTACATTTACATCAAACAAAAAAACAGCTTCATAATTGTAGCATTTAAATAGTTACTGAGTTTTTCCTCAATTTAACTTCTTTTATCCAGAGTGCAGGTCAAGATCTTCCTGTATATGTCAAAAAGAGGGAAAAATCTTCCACGTTAATTGAACACTGTCACTTCACCTACAGATTATGGAGGTCAAACTCTGACAAAATTCAAATTACATGTTGAAATGGAGCTCTAAACCAAATAAAAGGCTAATTAATGCAACAATAGCAAAATAAAAACAGAAATTTAGATAAAAATCCATGTTGCATGCTTCAAAAATCCAATATTTGAGTGATTTATTGTTTTAGAATCCACTTTAATTCACTTGTTCATTTATTTCCAAATGTATAATCTTTCAGTTACATTACATATTGTGTAAGTGTAATGATTAGCATGTAACCATTAATTTTCATTCATTTTTTAAACCTCAAAGTTTTTTTGTTCATCGAATAAATACATGACTAAAGAATTTTTATAAAATATTTTTATTTAAGTTCTCTGCTGGCATTTATTTCCAAGTGATACCATAATAACTTAACACAGCTTATAAATGCAATAGAGAGGCCTTCTTTGAACTATATTTTATATAATAAATATTTATTATGTTACTTTTCTTTTTGTAGTATCTTTCATTTTTCTTTTTTGTATTTTAATTTCCCACATACTATGGAAAATTCAGCTAGCTATTTTTAAAATCTTTTTTCCTGTATATATTTTTTTCTTTTGGTCGCATTTTCCTTCCACAGTTGCAGCTCCCTCCTGTCAAGAAAAACAGGTCCTGTGAAAAAGGAGCCTTGTGATCAGCTGAGGCATGTTTTTGTTCACGTCTCTGTTAGGGAAAAACTCCTGCAAGCTCAGAAAAAGCAGACGTCATACTGTTCTTAGTGAGGCTTTTAGGGTAGCCTAGTTTTTAGAGACTCACCCGATTTAATAATCTAGACATTTTTGCATTTTTTTTTCTGCAAAAATGATTTTCTAAATCTTCTGCTCATCAGCACTAAAGAAAACTTTAAAACTCAGGATTTTAACCGCAAATTTTAAGAAAGAAAATCCAAATTTTTGTGTTGTTTTTGCTCTTTTGAGGCAGACAAAGCAAAACAAAAAAGGAAAACAAAAAAAACAAAAAAATCGTCTTTTCCAGTTCAGCGTTTCTCAAGAAAGCCCCTCGTTATTTAGGTGTGAGTCACCTTCTTGCGGCTGAACGGTCTGGTCCGTCCTGTCTCCTAATACCCCAGGACAGGTACGAGTCAGGGCTCAGCCAATCAAAACGCTCATTGCCTTTCAGTCATGAGGTGCTCGTGTGACGAAGTGTCAGAAGGAAAACAAGTGTGCAGATAGTGTGAAAGAGTTTGCGTTGAGTCTTCAAAAAAAAGGCCCAAAACTGACTAAAATGTTTATTGAGACTTTATTTATTGCTATTGTCCAGTATTACATCAGAGGTTTGCTTGCCTCATTTAAGGCAATTTATACAGTATCTTCAAGCAGACACACAGACATTTCATACGTTTATTATGTGTGATAACCTTTTCCTGATTGACATGTTAAACTTAATTTTAAAGCTTTTCTCAAACTTTGTTTCAACACAAAAAGCAAAAAAATGCCCAAATCTACCTTTAGATTCTTGTCTTTGAAGCTGCTGTGAAAAAACGGCGCCACCTGTTGATCCGTTTTAACATTTCCATTCCTCGTGTGCTTTTCCATTTCCTTCAGCTGTGATATTTATGTGTTTTGTAAGGATGAAAGTGGGAGCTTTTCCTTCAACAGATGGGAAAATGTTGTGGTTTGTGCTAAAAAAACCTGCTCTGAGGTGTTGAGCTCCTGCTGACCGTTTGGTGAAATAACGCTCTAAATGTCTCCACATCCTTGCAGGATGATGCAGCGGCACGTTTCCAAGGAGGTGATAGACGGGGGATCGGTGCACGTGTGGCTGGACCTAACAAGTACGCCACAAAGTTTTTGATGCTGATTAGGATCAAATGATGCAGAGAATACTCAAAGATTTGAAAGCACATATGTGACCTAGCAGAGACAGTGGAAGAATTTAATCTGACAAAATGACAAAATCCATTTGTGTGCAGAAAAGTACAGAGACTTAGACTGAGATTTTTTTTTCCAGATCGACAGATCGCCATGATGCTGCAGAAGAAGATTCACGAAGCCTTTCAGGTGCAAAAGCGACTCAGTTATGAAACTTTGACAAAAATTGCATTATGTTTGGGATTGTAACTAGGAGTGTTGGAAAAAATCGTGTCTGCGATATATCACGATAGTTCATTTGCCGATACTTGTATTGATTCAAAATGCTGTCAGGACGATATTTAATTTTGTTATTTATGAGCGTCTGACTCTTGTTTTCCACTTAAATCTCCGGCCACTAGTTGGCAGCAGAGCACAGTGAGCCTCTTTGAGCAGCTCTACTCCGCGCAAGACCACTTCAAGGTCTCAGCGAGAAGCAGCTTATTTTGTTGTTATTAGACATGAACTACTTATTTTTTACTTAGGATGGTTATCAAGCTGAAACTCTGTGCCATGTTGCTGCCAGTAACATAAAAACGCAGAGTGTGGTGCTTTGTAGCGGCTCAGATAAGAACGAGTGAAACACTGCAGCTGAACAGCTAATGCACATTGAATTAGGCCAAATGCTATCAGCAAAGTGTGCCAAAGTTCTGCAGAACCTCACAGCGATAGATTCTAGTTCAGCGACCTGACGGATCAGGGTGATGTGTACAACGCTCTGAAAAAAGTCCAACGCTGTGGCGATGAGCGGTAAAATACGTGTTTACTTCTGTGTGTAAGAAAGCGTGGCTGCAATAAAGAATGTCACGTAAATAAAGCATCTTAGCCACATTAAAGCAACTTCCCTTCATCCTGTCATGGGGCATCATCACACTTTATTGTTTCAGGAAAGAATTCGTTTTTTTTTTTTTTTTTTACCTTTATTTTTGAAGCACCATTCAGGCTCCTGAACAAATTAAAAGTACAGGAGAAGCAACATTAATGCAATGTTGTAAACAAAAAACTCCTTAATCCTACTTTTAGAACCTTATTGGGTAAGGCTCATTCATTCTGTTTTTTTTCTTATACTAAAAAAGATTTTGCTGTGGAAATCAGACAATGTTGACTGTTCCCTTTCTATATTTTAAGTTTCCAAAATAAAAGCACTATGAATTTGCCTGGGTAAAAGCAACTTTGACATACAGTTGCAGTGTTCAACATTGTGATCATTTAATAAACCGCATTTTACAATAATATTACAATGGAAGACCTATTGAAATTCAGGTAGAGTTTTTTCAAAGTCATACTTAAAAAAAAAAAGAAAAAAAAAGTGTTCTGGTACAATACCAGGATCCGTATCATATCGCCAGACTTTTGCCAATATACACCCCTAACTGTAACACAACAAATTAACAACAACACAATAAATTAAAGTTAAGTTTGGGAGATAAAAAATAAACATACTTAAACATTATAATACTTCACTAAATGAGGTAGTACACAATACATTAAACACTGAAAGTAATTAGAAAAACCCTTTCTGCTAATAATGCCAATACCTGGAAAATATTATTTTTGTTTATTTGTTTAAAGTTTAATGAAAAATAAAAAAATGTGTGCAAAATTTTTTAAAAGAACTTATCTACAATAAAAAATAAAAGAGTTAGGGTCTATTTATACAAGTACACTTAAAATGTAAATTTTGGCACATTATCATAATTTAAAAATTTCTTTGCAAGCGATTTAGTGTCTCTGTATTTATATTTGTTTTTCTGAAATTTTCTAAACATTATTTTGAAAGAATTTAGATTGTTAGAACAAAAAAAATGAAAGACCAAAAATAGGCAGAAGACAAACAGTGAAATTAAAGAAGGGAGGATAATATTCAACAGATTTTTAAAAATTACGTAAGGGAGAGAGAAAAATAAATCAAAATAAACAGAGGCCCAACACAAATAGCAACAACTACAAATATTTATCTTTGTCTGTAGGCTTTCGTGGACAATAAGATGGGAAGTATGTCATACCTGGTCGCCTTGCCGATAAAGGTGAGACTTTACAGAAATAAACAGTGAGAGTGTAGAGAAGAAGGCCAAGATGAACTCTGTCTTTTGTTTTTCTTTTTCCAGTTTGAGGATCCGATCTACGGAAGTCAGAATACAGACTTCACCACGTTTGTGACCCCTGGAGCCGTGCTCAGGTGAGTGCAGGCACAGTCACGACCTTCTGTCTTTTTTAATCAAGTGATCCTTGTGTCCCTTGGTTTGACATCTTCCTGTTCATCTCTGACTCCTCTAGCATCACCTTCTACCTGGCTGTGGGTCTGACTGCACTCTCCTTTGTCCTGGAGAGGAAGGAGGGGCTTCTGGACAGATGCTGGGTTGCAGGTGAGAAGTGATCCTGATAAGCTGATAAGCTGTTCTTAGCTGCAAATGTTCCTGTGAACATGAGTAATTTATAGAAAAATCTACTTTAAAAATTGACCTGCACATCCACAGAATCTGTGCTTGTCTTTGTCAAACCAGGTTTAATAACTAATAAGTCCTTTTTTAAGTAGATCCATCTGGTTTATTGATGGACCCAAACCACTTTCATGCTTGCTTCAACCTTCGATACCATGACCACCCTCCTACTAAATTCATTTTACGCTCAACCAAGTGGAGTTTTTCTGGCAAGGGCTCACCTCATCCCTTATTTCTTTCTTGTGGAGTCTTGCAGAGTTCTGTTGTTTGTTGTTGTTGCCCTCTTTTTCCTGTGTTGGATTTACTGCCACTGAGGTCAAAACATGGAAATTATTTCTTTCGCTTTCATGCAGATGACTCACATTAATCTGCTGCCAAGAAATTTTTGCCTAAATTACGTCCGTTTGAGTAAAATGTCTTGATCTAAATGAAGTAAAACTAAACGCTTCATGAGTGAAGCTACAGCCATGCCAGGAGGATTGAATCCGACTTGATTTTTAAACCTGGAAGTTATTTCTGAGAAAATCAACTTTTTCTTTTGGCAAACATAAACTTTTTCCAACCTTTGAAAAGGGGATTTTTGCCTCTATCTCTATCCAGGGTGAGTTATATTGATGGGCTTTACAGTGGTGTGAACTGGTCCTATTTTCCCGCCTCACACTTCCAAACTTCAGAGCGTGAACAGAGTCTCCTGTCCTCTGTTCCCTGCTCTGCTTGCCTGGCATCACAGACTCACTTTAAATAATTTATGCTTGTACTCCATGTCCTCCACCACACAATATCTAAGTGAGCCCTGGTAGGGCACTTAAAAACCTCAGAACGACACTTTCTCGTAAATGAAAGTGTCTCCCTTCACACATTCCCTAAGTCTCAGATCTTATGTCTTTTTTAAATTTTAAATTCAAGACCTATTAAGTTTTTCAGGCTTTTATGACACATTTCTGTCTTATCCTGTGCTTTAATTTCATTCTAACAAAGTCTTTTAATTATTCTTTTTTGGTTTATTTACATTTGTGCAACACTTTGGTAACCTTTTGGCTGTTTTATAAATAAAAATTTTGGACATATAAATATATAAATATGAATGGCCTGCATAGTTTAAATTCATCATAGTGTTTGTTGCAGATTTGTTTGAAAAGAAAAAAAAAACTCACCTGTAGAGTTTTTCCACATTAATCATTGATGCAAACTCACTAATGCATCATTTAAATGTCATTTGAGACATGACCAGTAGAGGGAGTATCGTGATCACAGCTGATAAAGGCAGTCCGCAGCCATTTAGTGCTCTACATCTGATCTCAGGGTTTGGAAACTTGGATTTTTAAGCTCCAAAGAATAATAAAAACTACAAAATAAAATATGAAGGAGAGAGAAGTTTGAAAAACATTCTTGACCTTTTTAAATTAATTCAAGTGCTAGAAAGTGTATTAAAGGTTTTTTATAACCTTGCAAGATTCAACAAGTTTTTTTGATTTATATAAAAAAAAAAATTCCCCAGGTGAAAGATTTTCTACCTTATTTTGTGGTTAAATTGATTGACCACAAGTGTAGTTGAGTGTGAAGTTGAAGCAGAGACAGCTTAAAAGTAGAAAACAAAAAGGTGGTTTTAGTGTTGATTATCTCCGTGCTGCAAAGCTGTGTTGGAGACAAACATTTAGAACATTTTCAGACGGCTAAAGGCTGCTAATGCTGGACATACAGTGCTGTTTCTCCTTTTAATTTATATTTTTTTTCAGGCGTTAGTTCTGTGGAGACGATGCTGGCTCATCTCTTCTCTCAGCTGATCGTCATCAGCGTTCAGATCTGCCTCATGCTGCTCTTCATCCTGCTCGTCTTCAAGGTGAGTGCGAATTTAAATTTTGTTTTTAAAAAACCCTCACAAACCTAAAATAAAACTTTATTAAGACAGTGGCACAAACAAACAACTGGTACACTAATAAATGGTCATGCAACAGGAGAAGTAAACTGACCTGCACAACTAACTATAGAGGATTATCCAGAATTGATTTGGGAAAAATGCAGAATAATAAAATATAAAACACAAGCACAATAACAAAAATTATTTATTTTTTTTAATTAATGTTACTATTCATGTTTTACACATTTGAATTTAATTATTTATATATGTGTTTTACATTTTTTAACCTAGTTTTTGTCCATCAATAATTCTGTGTATCGTATTTTGTTTAAATGTATTTCTTCACTTTTGTCTCTTTTAGTGTTTGTCTTTTTTTTCTAATTTTTTTTTTGCTTGATTTTAATTTTCCTTATAAAGAGCAAAATATAAAAAAAACAAAAAAACATCAGAGTAATAATCTACCCTTTCAAATTTGACTCAAATGTTTGTCTCACTTGTCTTAAAGCAGTTTTGAATGAATACAAACACACTGATGCTGTCTTAAGTCACATTTTAAATCATGGTTTTCAGTTGTACTGAGACTTTTATGTTTTATGGATAATTGGATCATTTTACTTTTTTTAAAAACAGTTTCCTTTTTTGAAATTGTCTGTTTTTTAACACATTTTTTGCAAATATTGATTCAATTCAGAATATCATTAATTAGGAACAGATATATGAGTGTGTTTAAGTGATGTTGTGAATGTGCATATACGCTAGTTATTTGTGCACCTGTGCTTGTGTGTTTTGTATGTATAGGTAATTTTTGAATTTAAGTGCATCTGTCTCAATGTGTCTTTGTTTTGTCGTAGAAGGTGATGTTTTTTGTGCACGCCTGCATGCAAATGTATGTATTTTGTATGTATAGATTAATTTTGAATATCTGTATGTGTATGTCTGCATGTGTGGGTGTGTTTTGTATGTATAGGGGAGTTTTGCATGTTGTGTGTGTCTGCTCTGCATGTGTGTTTAGCCTGTATAGGTTATTTTTGCATATTTGTGTGTATGCGTGCGTGCGTGTATTAATTAAGGTGCTGGAGTCCGCATAGGCCCTCCGATCCATAAATCATTTCCTGCTTTTATTGTATCCAGGGATCGCCACGACAACCAGCTGTGATTGCTGTGGAGACTGAGTGGTCACATGACCTCTTGCCTCAGCTCTATTTTTGCACGTTGTCAGGGGAGACAGATAGAGTCCCAACACACAGAGGGAGGGGGAGAGAGGGCTACAACCTGCTCAGAGTCCCACACTGGTGTCAGTGTTTCTACCTGGAATTCAGGCTGCCAGACTTTTTTGCGCCTTTTATGACTTTAAATGCTGCCTTATCTCTGCACCCCCCTTCCTCTGTCTGTGGTTATTTACAGCTCCATCTACATTTCTTGTATTATTTTTGGCTTGTACATCAGGGAGGGGTCTTTTTTCCTTCTTCCTTAACTTTACATAGACAACTTCAGCCTGTTAGAAACAAAGAAAATCTTAAAAATCCACATGTTAGTAACAAAGGGGAGCGATTAAAGAGCCTTTAAAGCATCCAAAGGTGACATTTTTATTCTGAGGGGGGTCAGTTTAACAAAAAAAGAGGGCCAAAGAGATCTCTTGTGATTAGAATGAACACAATTCATAAAATGCACTTTCACTGATGCAGTTTTCCAAATGATGCTCACACACGTTTCTATGAATCGCCAAAACAACTGGATTTTTAAGGACTTCACAGTTAAAAGAGGAAAAACTCTTTAAACTCTAAAACTGCTGTGTCTCTAACAAAAACAATATTTAAAGAAATTGCATAATCCAATTTTGACTGATGACCATGAAGATGAAAGCTCCATAGAAAGCAAAGTAATAGTTTTAATTTCTGATAAACAGTTTTTTGGAGTTTTTATGTCTCTACGCCAAAACTCTTTTTCTGTTGTTGTCATTAACCATAATCGTAAAAATGGTAACCAGCGGTGGCATTTGGGTGTGTTTTTTGTGTGAGATTCAGGGTAGAAGATCTATTCATACCAAAATGGGCAATAATTTGAAGAATAGGTGTAATTCTTTTCACTTCTCATGGCCCAAACATGATCAGTTTTTGTGCTAACTTCCTCAGTTCTTAGCTGTATAGACTAAACTAGACATGAATAGACTAGAATAGACTAGACTTGACTAGACTTGAATAGACTAGAATAGACATGAATAGACTAGACTAGACTAGAATAGACATGAATAGACTAGACTTGAATAGACTAGATAGACAAGACTTGAATAGACTAGACTAGAATAGACTAGAATAGACATGAATAGACTAGACTTGAATAGACTAGATAGACAAGACTTGAATAGACTAGACTAGACTTGAATAGACTAGAATAGACATGAATAGACTAGACTTGACTAGACTTGAATAGACATGACTAGACTAGAATAGACTAGAATAGACATGAATAGACTAGACTTGAATAGACTAGATAGACAAGACTTGAATAGACTAGACTAGACTAGACTAGAATAGACTAGAATAGACATGAATAGACTAGACTTGAATAGACTAGATAGACAAGACTTGAATAGACTAGACTAGACTTGAATAGACTAGACTAGACTTGAATAGACTAGAATGGAATAGAATAGACTAGACTTGAATAGACTAGACTAGACTAGACTAGAATAGACATGAATAGACTAGACTTGACTAGACTAGAATAGACTAGAATAGACATGAATAGACTAGACTTGAATAGACTAGATAGACAAGACTTGAATAGACTAGACTAGACTAGAATAGACTAGAATAGACATGAATAGACTAGACTTGAATAGACTAGATAGACAAGACTTGAATAGACTAGACTAGACTACACTTGAATAGACTAGACTAGACTTGAATAGACTAGAATGGAATAGAATAGACTAGACTTGAATAGACTAGACTAGACTAGACTAGAATAGACATGAATAGACTAGACTTGACTAGACTTGAATAGACATGAATAGACTAGACTAGACTAGAATAGACTAGAATAGACATGAATAGACTAGACTTGAATAGACTAGATAGACAAGACTTGAATAGACTAGACTAGACTTGAATAGACTAGACTAGACTTGAATAGACTAGAATGGAATAGAATAGACTAGACTTGAATAGACTAGACTAGAATAGAATAGACTAGACTTGAATAGACTAGACTAGAATAGAATAGACTAGACTTGAATAGACTAGAATGGAATAGAATAGACTAGACTTGAATAGACTAGACTAGAATAGAATAGACTAGACTTGAATAGACTAGACTAGACTAGAATAGACTAGAATAGACATGAATAGACTAGACTTGAATAGACTAGATAGACAAGACTTGAATAGACTAGACTAGACTACACTTGAATAGACTAGACTAGACTTGAATAGACTAGAATGGAATAGAATAGACTAGACTTGAATAGACTAGACTAGACTAGACTAGAATAGACATGAATAGACTAGACTTGACTAGACTTGAATAGACATGAATAGACTAGACTAGACTAGAATAGACTAGAATAGACATGAATAGACTAGACTTGAATAGACTAGATAGACAAGACTTGAATAGACTAGACTAGACTTGAATAGACTAGACTAGACTTGAATAGACTAGAATGGAATAGAATAGACTAGACTTGAATAGACTAGACTAGAATAGAATAGACTAGACTTGAATAGACTAGAATGGAATAGAATAGACTAGACTTGAATAGACTAGACTAGAATAGAATAGACTAGACTTGAATAGACTAGAATAGAATAGAATAGAATGGAATAGAATAGAATGGAATAGAATAGAATAGAGTAGAATAGAATAGAATAGAGCTGAATTAAGTTCATAAGGATAAATTCTCTCAATATTGAAATTGGTTTTAGTACAACCCAATAAAGATCAGAGAGACAACAGAAATACACATACAGTTCAGGTTGACTGCGGAGGAGCCGGGAAGAGGCGCTCCTTGCTTAATGTGGGAGTAGATGCTTCACACGAGCAGGGTAAGGTCATTGGTGGCCAAAAAAAGTCTCATGCAATACTGCGTACAGTGTGAAGCAACAAGAAAAATATAACACGATCTTTAACTCCAGATCTATGTAATTGTTTGTAGATATGATGTTGAGATGGTTTATGATCTCTGATCATAAACTCTGTGGTTAGCTCTCTGACATGAAAGCTGTTGGGTTCTTTGATCATCTCTCTACAGGAAGTCATATTTACTTTTGTCCTTGTTGAATTTACGGGTTTGTATTAACCAATACACTTTTTTCTTATTGTCAAACTGTGCAGATTAATTGTTTCAAGTGTCTATTGTGGTATAAAACCTGTGTTGCCGCTCTAGTGTGAAGCAGTTCTTCTGTTCATCTCAGAACCTCAGCTCTCGTCCTTCAAATTCTGTGTGATTTCCTCTGAAGTTGGAAAGAAAGCTTTACGAAAGTCTGACCCTCATCTTCCCACAGACGCCGAACGAGGGCTCGCTACTGCTCGCCGTCATTCTGATCGTGCTGCAGGGCATGGCGGGCATCTCCTTCGGCCTCGTCATCTCAGCCGCTATCGACGACGAGCAGAGCGCCAACCAGGCCGCTCTCGGCATCTTCTATCCCAACCTCATCCTCAGCGGTAAGTGTGGAAACTTTTGTGGGTCCTTGTTGACAAAGCTCTGCGTACACTCCGTTACCACCAGTTAGCAAAAAAGTGTAGCTATGTGTCAATCATTAGTGTCATTCAAAAAAGAAATTGAAATACCGTATGAAATGATCAAGACTTAAAGGCTTTTGCTTACATTGTTGTAGCTGAATTCTTGGCAAAACCAGTTTTGTAAAAAATTTTCAGCAGCTATGATAGCATGGCTCCACTAGAGGTCACTATTGAGTCACTTTAATGACAACATTTGGTGAATTTCGAATAAAAAAACACTTCTGTCTGGTTTCGACTAATCTTTGCACCACTCTGGTACCCCGCATTTTAAATACAAAAGCAATTGAGAAAAGTAAATTAAAAGTATCATTTCAACTTTATTTGTGGGACTTCTGAGTATTTTTTGAATTTGTAAGTTTGACTTTTTATTCCTTTGTTTTTTTTAAAGTATCTGTAGTTTAGTAGAAACAATATTTATTAGATATTCATGGGTAGGTGTGAATTGAAGAAAGTGTTACTTTCTCATCACCTCATCTCCTGACCATCAGGGGGAACGAAGGAGGATTTGCTGTAAAATCTGATAATCTGTGTTTTATTTATTCGTCACCTGACTCTGACCCCCCCACCCCCCCCCGTGCGCCGCAGGGATCATCTGGCCCGTGGAGTGTATCCCGTATCCTCTGCGCTACGTCAGCCTGGCTCTCCCTCAGACCTACGCCTCCGAGTCGCTGCGCTGCATCATGTACCGAGGTAATCAGCCGCAGCGCTGGCATGCGGGCCGACATTCTCGGCTGCTGATGAATTATCTATCCTCTGCTGTGACTCCCGGAGAGCTTTGACTCCTCACCTCTCCTCTTCCTCTGACCTCACTGATCCTAAACAATAAGCTTTGATGAAGACACTCCCCCTCCCCCCTCCAATGCCTTCAGCCATGTTACACGATACACGGGAACTGAGGAGCCGCTTCCTGTTTGAAAAACGTTATCAACGGGCCGAGTCTGTAGAGTAAAAATTTCACCCAGGGAGGGGGGTTTAAAGGTGTTATTTTATTCTAGCTTAGGGTTTTGTTGCTCTTTCATCATTCGTCTTCTCGCTGACACAACAAATAATCAGATTTTAAGTACGCTTTTTCTGTACAGTCTAAAAAACACAATTTAATTCTTTCCCCCATCCATCCATCCATCCATCCATCCATCCATCCATCCATTTTCTGAACGGGGGTTGCTGGAGCCTATCCCCACCACTTTTGTACAAAGGTGAAGTAGACCCTGGATGGGTTGCCAGTCTATTGCAGGACTCTTAATACCATATAATTATTATAATGTTTGCAGTTTCTGCAAGACTTAAATTATACAGTCAAACTTCATATCATCATAAAGGAGGCATTTATGATGATATGAGGTATTTATGCCGCTACCTGATTCTTACTCGCTACCCAAACAGTCCCTGCATGTGCAAAATGCGTCTACTTCTGCTAAAGCATTTTATGGCACGTGCCCGTCAGAGTATCTCTTGAGTTGTTAACAATAATAATTACCTCTCGAAATGGTTACAATAATGAAAATGTCTATTTTAATTTGGACAAAAACGAGAGAGAAAGATCAGGACTGCAAGATCTGTACACGATATGTGCATGCGCAAAGTCAGACCGTAAAGATCTGCATGTGTGAAATGTCAAACCACACTGCAAGGTCTACCTGATCTGTACCACACATGTGCTTTTCTTCCTCATTTTCCTTTAACTGCATTTTATTCCTGAGTGGATGAGGATACCGCCATCCACCGACACTCGATTAACTCAATTAACACAAACGGTTGATTTGGCTGCAAAAGTGGCTGCAGTAACCCAGGTGCATCTCCTCAGAGCAATGCCCTTATTCCTTCTCTTTTCTAGTTCCCAACATATAAAAAACAAAACAACAATAGAGAGAATGACTTCAAGCTCCTAGTTTGGCTGTCATTCCATCACACATTGAGATGTTCATTGTCTGTAATAACAAAAATATACGATAACTCAGTGCTGCACTTAGGCTACGTTCTTTTATTTTATGGTGCTGTAATTCAGTGGGGGAATGCTTTCCATTGTTGAGGAAAGCATACGTTTGTGCAAACACTGAAACAGTCTCAAAGGAGGCAGAACTGGCGGGAAACGCTACCAGGCCTAATCAAAGTTAAACTGCTTAACTGTCCCAGTATAGGTGAAAAGTGGAAGGAATGCAAGATTTGTGCATGTGGGGTATAGATGGGATTTCTGATATTGATCGGGCAGCAAAGGATGAACATTTTCCCATTTTTTCCAACATGAACAAACTGGGACCCCCCGCTAAGGTGTCCATCATAATGCCTGAACAAATCTCTAGATACAGTACAAGTACTACTGGGAAATTTACAGCATTAAACCTTTTGGTTCGGTGACAGAACAATAATCTAATCTAAGATCAACCGTAGATCCATCTCTGATAGTCTGACGGTCTGGAGGTTCGGGGCTTTAATATTCTAAACAGACGTTTGTGCTAAAAATGTCTTAAATGACCTAAATTAAGAAAATATCTAAAATGTGTTTTCTGTTTTTGGTGTTTACATTTTTTTTTTAATCATTCCAATCACTTTTGTGTTCAAATTCCTCCGGAGGAGGGGTCACCCCCTTCCCACAATCCAGTGCTTTCATGCCTCCTGCGGAACTGAGTCCTCTCTCTGCTCATCCTTCCAGGCTGGGGTCTGTCTCAAATGATGGTGTGGCGAGGCTTCGCCGTCACTCTGGGCTGGAACACCTTCTTCCTCATCCTGGCCACAGTCATCCTCAAACTGAGGACGTGAGGAGCCCCTCCTTTACACCGCCCCTCCCAGGGCATCCTGCAGAGGGAAGCCGGACATTGAAGAAACCCCAGGAGCCTTTTTGACCACCGGGACGTCTCGTCTGTGGAAGACCTGCACAAGAGAGGGAGGAAGGGGGGTGGGGGTGTCACTTTAGGTGGTGCATGGATGCATTGGTCCCCCTCCTCCAGACTCTCCATCATATTACAATCATGCCTGCAAGTTTCCAGGTGCAGCACGTAGACTTTCAGCTTCTACCTGCTGCTCCTAGAAACTAATAAAGAACTCTATGAATTATTTTGTAAGAAATGGAGGCTGACAAGTTTTAAAATGTTGCACAATGTTGTGGATGAGTTAAAAAAGTGACGTTTGCTTGGTGTTGCGCAGAGCCCCCTGATGTTCTGCTCGTGTTTGCGTAGGCTTCTGGATGGACCGGCCGTCTTTTGGCGGCATTTCCAGGTGCTCGCTGTCATCTTGGTGCCTGAATCTCAAACGGGTGGAAGCTGGGTGGTGGGAACTTTTTCTCATACCGTAGATTTCTTTAAATGACTCTGCTTTGCTGGACAGAGTGGAGGCGGTGGCTTTCTGTCCTCGAACTGTCAGCATCCATCCGGTTTTGGCTGCTTTTACATGGAAATTCCGATCCGGTCTCGATGAAGTCACTCTAGTTTTAAGTTGAAGGAAGAAAAGTCAAGGAGGCTTTTGACACCACCTTTATTTATAGGAACAGCAGAGCAGTATGGAGCCACAGGGGGGAGCTCACAGTTTCACTGTTTACATTTACCGTTTTTTAACCATTTTGAAGCTCTGCATTCGTGTTTGTCAACAGCTTTACTCTTTGATGGACGTTGGGTTCTTGTTTAGTAGAAACTGAGTTCTCAAAGAATCCTGAGACGACCTTTCCCGTTTCAGAATCATTACCCTGCTTACATCCTGATTCACACTAAGGTGGATGTGGTCTTATGATTCTGTGCTTTCTAAGTAAAACTCTAAATGTTTCTGATGACGAGGATCCTCCTCACAAACCGAAGGAAGTCCAAAACCAAACACCTTCGGATGGATCCGGTCTCGGGGTTGTCTGTGCCGTCCTTCGTGCACGTGAAGCACGCACGCTCCTGTTTGACATGCCTCTGTTCATTTCCAACAATAAACCCAACTTTAACTCAGCTGCACTGTTGTGTTGATCTTTCTGTTAGAAAAACAAGCAAAAGGTCAGGAACAGCAGAGGTGCTCTGTCTGTTACGCTGCTTGCATCACTGTTTGTTGCTGGTTGCCATGGCAATGTCCTCCCGTGTTTGTCCTCACCTGACTGGTTGTGGTCGACTTTTTGACCTTGTGCGTGCACGTATGTTCATAAATCTTCACTCGATGTAAGGAGTTTGTTGGTTTCTGGGAACCAAATAGAGTCTCTGAGAGGTTAAACAAAAAAAGCATCTGAGTGTGTGCAGTAAATAATGAACAAACACTTTCAGTTTGTGTGTTTGTCAAGACTCACTAAAAGTGTACGTAGAATTTAGAGACAAGTGGCACACAATTTTGTGTAGTATTTTAATTATTTTTTACTAAAAAAATAAGTCATACGATATATTTGAACTAAAGACATTGTAAAATTTAAATTATTTAAAGTGTGGATGCCATGCTTTGAACAACTTTGTCAAATAAAAAAGCCCTTTAAACGCTGATTCTATTGATACCAATAGTTCGCGTCGAAAAAAATCCGAAGCATATGAATAATAGACATCTTTTGAAGGAATCAGAGATTTGAATTTGCCGCTAAGAGCGCAGGCTGGAAGTGACCCCGATATGACCTGTGACGTCACGAAAGGCATTGACTTCCGTAGTTCCGCTTCGGACAGCAGGTAAACAAAGCAGGTAGTCTTCGTTTCTCTCGTTAATCATCGTTAATTCGTTAATTCTCTGTTAATCATCAACATGCCAAGTCGTTGTGTGGCAGCTGGATGTAGCAATACATCTAGTGAAAGTGGATCTGTGTATAAATTCCCAAAACAAGAAACGCTGCTGAAACAATGGACAAAACAAGTTCAACGCACGAGGGCGAAACCGAAGCCCTCGAGCAAACCGAACGTACTTTCCTGGAAATAAAGACCTGATCTCTATGGACAAATCGCTTTCCGGATGAAAAAATTGTCTGAAATTGGCGAATTTTAGCTTTATTTTCTATATTTCTCTGCGGATCGCTTCCTCTATGGTCGCGGCTATCTCTCGTCTACCCGGCATAATTGACCAATGACGGGACGTTTTAGTTGCTTTCGGATGCGTCGACGGCTCTGATTGGCTCTGTCTGTACCACGTGGTCAGCGTGACGGATCCCCTAGAGACCAAAACTGGCGGGGACACGCTAAACTTTCACAAACAAATCTGAAGAGTTTGTGATCAATAATGCGGGCATCGTCATTATTGAGCGTGGTCACGACCTCAGTTGTGAGAAGACGATTAAAAAAAACAAATTTAAGTGGTCTTGGCTGGAAGACGGTAGCATCACTCTGTGCTTCGCTATCGGTGCTAGCCATGTTGTCTGCCTTTCGTTACGTCACAAACAGGGCGGCGCGAATTCGGCGGAATGCGTGAAGCCGGCGGCCGTCCTCGTTGTTTATATCGCGTTTTTCGCTATTTATTCTTTTTCGAAAAATATTAAAAACAATCGCAACATGAAATAGAGACTATTTACTATATTTTGGCTTATTAAAATAGGCCATGTCACCCACACTTTAAGTACTCTTACAGAAAAATATTACTAAAAACAATTTTTTGAGAACATTATTAAATGAATCTATATAAAAGACATGCACACCAGTATATGGTGTAAAACAGCCACTTTGGTCTGATTTTTTACTTCAGACATTAACAGGAAGTCATACAACCTTTGTTTCTTTAAGGTCATCTTGCTCACATCTTGCGGTTTAAAGGCTAAGAACTGCTGATTTTCCCTAGCATTTTGATAACTGATGTTGTGCCACGGTGGAAACGCACAGAGACCAAATACGAAGCCCTGTTGCACACCATGACTCATGGAAACTATCGAAATGCTGTTTTTTAAGGTGAAACTATGAAAATCCACATTACACAGGAAATTTAAATGTCTTGTTTGGATCAGACTTTCATGTTTCAGCACCTCCACCCAATCCCACCCCCACCTCCAGACAAGCTGCTGGTCAAACGCTCTTCCAGTTCTTCCAGTCTCCCAGACATATGAGAGTTTATCCATCTTGGGCTGATTGCAGTGACTGCTGATAACAGACATAATTACGGTTAATGGCTGTAATTACATGCAGCGACACCACAAGCCTCAGCGGACTGCAGGCACCTGCGAGGTCTTCTAACAACTCATGCAGCTACAAAATGAATCTCTGCTTAATCTCCTGCCCGGTTTAGAAAGGTCAGATCTGTCTGACAGGAAAGAGTTTGGTAGCAGAAGCGAAATCTTCAATAAATAAAGTGTATTGTGAACTGTGAATTCAAATGTGACATAATGACAAAACAAATGTGATAACATTGTAAAAAAAAAAAATCAGCAACAAACTAAAAGCCACAGACTTAAATGATGCAGAGTGATAATTAACTGAAACAGAGAGAGGTGAGTAATTGACCCTGGTGTGGTGTTACATGACAGAACAAGACTGAACAAAAAATGAGACTGAAGAAATCGGAACCAAAAGTTGCATCCGCAAACACCTTCAGTTGTTTCTGCACCTGAATCTTGTGGGGAGAATAGTCAGAAAGTAGCAAAATACTAGAAATTCTAGAAATACTAGAAAATTAAATATTGTTCTTTAAGACTCACTATGATGAAAATTGTGTTTTGGGTGTTTTTAACATTTTCTTTTAGCATTTTTTGATGGAGGACATACTGTATATAGATAAAATTAAGCTTCAAATAGCATTTCTGAGTATTTCTTTACTCAAATTGTTGAGAATCAGGAGCAGACAAAAAAATACAGTTTGAAAAACATTGTTTTTGTAACATAGAAACTACAATGGGCAGGCCATAAGTACCCCCCACCCCCTCCATTCTGATGGATCCACGGCTACATCCATGTTTGTCGTTGTTTTCCTCGTCTGAGCTGGAATCTGGATCAAAACTTTACGCTGGATAGCTTCAATATTGCTCGCCATTTTTGCTGCACCGCTAATGTTGGGTTGGGGGTATGAGGGGCTGTAAGCTAGTGGGAGAGCGTGTAAACAGATGGATAACAGGAAGTATGGCAGGTTTACTCTGCGGCAACAGTCCCACCTACAACTAAGAGTCAAATTGCTGATGAACTGCTGCTGCTCTGCAGAAACGGTGTTCTACAAAACGACGCAGGTTTTTCATTTTGGCTAAAAGCTGCATAATCATAATTAAAAGACCACCGGGAACACTTTTACAGCAGATCAAAAGATGATTGGAGTGGGATTTTAAAGATATAGGAAGTAAATTAATTAGAAGTTTTATAAACTTTATTTGTCCCATGAGATTGAAATATTACACTCAAGTAGAAGTAAAATGAAAGTCAAATTAAAAAAACATTCTTGTGTACTAGTTTCTTTTCTCTCCTGTTGGTTCCTCATTGCCATTTAGAGACAGCATCGTGCAGTGACAGCTGATGGGGTTTGACTTCTGGTGGGGCCAGCAGGAAGTCAGATCTGAAATGCCATTCATTGCAGGGGGGGGGTCCTTTAGCAGCTTCTTGTTTAGGTGCTGCATAAGAGCTATGATCTAGTGGCATAAATCAGCAGAAGTTTCATTTGGTAGTGAATCAATATGTTTGATTGGCATTAAAATTTCATATTTAATATCTATTCATGTAGGCTGAGGATAAAGGAAAAAAATCATTACGCCTAAACTAAAACTATACCTAACATTTTGTGAATGAAGAACATTCATTTGAATTGAACAATAAAGATATTGAATTAATATATAGATCTGCAATTTAAAATGACATTTATTTTTCATTAGTGCAATGTGAAAATTTGATTTTTTATAGTAAATTTCTTAGTATTTACAGATTGCAGTGACTGAATGTTCTCAACGTTCCGTGTTGGGTCTTATATTGTTCCTGAGTATTTTATACATAACATAGCAGCTTTGCAACATCACTTGATAACCAGCTCTATAGCATGGCAGTGGAAGGGTAATGATTTGGTCGTTTTTGAACTCTTCTGAGTATTTAGCACTGTCTTACATGAAGCGAAGGCTTGTGTTCACCAAGGTGAAGGGTTGGGAACAAGGTAAACGTTGATGAACACAATCACACGCCTGCTGACGCTTTAGAATCAGAATCTGGAGGTGTTTTGTTAGATAAAGAATTCTGTGATCTTTGCCCATCCAAACATTCTCCTTGTCAGATGTCTCGAGAGCCTGTTTGCATGGATACAAATTATTATTAAAATAAGAACTTATGTGATCACACATGTACAAGTTGCTGCTTGTGATTGATTGTAGAACATTACACATGAAAAACACCAGAATCTAGAAACCTCCACACTTTTCGTTTTTGCTCTTTACAGTTTCAAAACTTTAAGTTTGATCATGCTCTAAAGCCTGATTAATTTATTTATTTTGTGAGAAAATACCTAAAGAAGAGCTTGCATGTTGTTTGGACTGATACAGTTCGGGCAGATTTTTGAACAAAGGCATTAGAAAAAAATTGACCACGCGGAAAATCTTAGCTTTAGCATGTAGCTTCACAATCTGGTGCCCCCTGGTGTTTGTTCAACAGGAGAGCAATCTGGGTGCAGAACCATCAATGCTACTTGTGCACAACATCTTGAATGAATTAGATATCCTCTTCCTGTGTGTGGAGGCGGATGACTCGCCATGGCGACCCCTTATGGGAGCAGTCGAAAGGAAATGGGAAGAAAAGCACATATGGAAGGGGTCCGAGCACAAGTTGCAGCTTTTTTATCCCATTCAGTGATGCTTCAACAATATTTTGTCCTTCAGTGGGTCAAAGCAGAGTCATTATGCACATTACAGCTCATTCTGTCAGTGTGAACATTGTCTTTAGTCTTTTTAATCAAATATACAATGTCTTAAACACGCACACACATAATCAGTATGAAGGCTGCCAGTAAAAAATGTTCTCAGTTCTGCACACGCCAGCACACACATGTAAACACACGCAAATTTTGATTCGTTTTAGTCCAGTCACCCCGCATGTCTGCTTTGTGATCACTAAACACTCTGTAAACATTAGCCAGCACATGGTTACCGTCACCATGGCAGCACGACAACAGCACTCAGCCCCGGCCCTCAAACACGGTTATTTAATATTTGGATCCACATGAGCACAGCATGTTTCTATCACATAATCCTGTCACACCAGCGAAGACTTCTGGACACAGCCCTGCTGCTCCCTCAATGCAGCCCAGCTGTTGCTATGTTTTGGTCTTATCGCACAACAACAACAAAGGACAAAATGCTGGCTTAGCCTTTCGGGCTAACCCGCACACTTTGTCCATGTCAGCGTTGCATGTGACCAGATGACTTTACCACACGTTCAGAATGCTTTCTGAAGAGGGTGCAGAAAGTAAAAAGTTAAATGGATCTGATGAATTAGCCTAAAAATTTTAGTTTTTTCAAAAAGCTTGCTCAAAAATATTTTTTATCCTTTTTTTTTTTTGCTGATCAAGCTGCACCAACATTTGAGCATTTGACAACATAAAAGCTAAAAGAAAAGTTCCATCTATGCTACGATTTCTACTTTGCACCTCTCAATGTGAATGCTTGAATAAACAACGGATCGCTTCATATCCCAAAATAACGCAGTTTATTTCTTGAAGGTGTGAGAACTTTTTATTTGTCACTTGCTAACATTATTAAACGTGGTCATTTGTTCAGAGCACTTGGAGCATGAGAGTTTGTGTTTTTCAAAGATACTTTCTTTTTTTTTGCAGAAATATGGCTCTGCTTGTCTAAACATCCCTTCTTGGGGAAGTGAACCGACTGCAGAGCCATCACCCGTGGAATCAAAGGAAGGTGTGTCTGCTGCCTCCAGCCCATGGAGACAGCTGGCGAGGGTGTTGCTGTTGTAACCATGGCAACGTAAACAGCAGGATTCAAACACTGATTAAAATGGGAGCAAAGATTATGCAATCTGTGGGCATGCAGCTCTGTGTGTGTGTGTGTGTGTGTGTGTGTGTGTGTGTGTGTGTGTGTGTGTGTGTGTGTGTGTGTGCTTTTGCACAAGCTTCCTTAAGCGCACAAATTTGAAACCCACTTCATCCTGCAACACCCACCCCTCACTGCTGGCATCGGCGTGGCAGCAAGTGTGTGTTTCATTAGCAGAGGCAAAATGTGCGGGTCAGCAGCCGACAGCAAACAAGGCTGTCCTCCTCAGTGTGCATGAGAAACTGCAACTAGCACATGCTGAAAGAGACTAAGGTTGGTTTTCTCAGGCCTTATTTAAGCTAGACCCTTGTTGAATCACACAAATAAAAACCCAATTGATATCTTTTTGAAATTATTACTTTATTTAAGGTTTCCTGCATGATCTAGTCTTTTTTAAAACACAGATGAACTGATTGAGCACATTTTTTAAATGCCTAAGCTCAGAGTCACGGACCACACCCGAGTCAACCTGCTGAATCAAGAAATCACCTTAAAACAAACTGACTGACAAAACGAAGCAGAAAAAAAGTTGAAGAAACAAACACATCAAGCTGTCGTCTGATGAAATTTTGGAAGAAATCTTCTACATTCCCAGAAGCGAGCGACCAAGCAGGACTCATCCAGGAGGAAATCAAAGAGGCAGAAGAAGATGGAAAGAACTGCAGGCCTCACTTTGCTCAGTTCAGGTCAAAGTTCATGATTCAACAGTCACAAAGAGACTTTTTCTTTTAATTGAATCGATGAGAGAGCTCAAAGACTGCTGAGCAAAAAGGACACAAAGAAACATCTGGATTATCCCCCAGATCTGGATAGATTATTTGATGACACAGAAGAACTTTCCGGAAGCTCTGTGCGTCAACAAACACCCAGACTCAACTTAACACCAAAGTTCAGAGTCAGACATGGGGGTGGCAGTGTAATGGTGTGGGGCTTGTTTTCCCGTAGTTTGAAGTATTTCTTCAAAAAGACTTCTTCAAAGTCTGAAAAAAGTCAGCTGTATGGCCTGAAGTACGTGTTTTTGCACAAAAAAAAAAATCAGAAATTATCCTAAGTGAAGGAATTCACTAGAGACTGAGGGTATTTGCAGAAGTGGGAAATTCTCACAGACCGCTCTACCAAATACTGGATTTGTTTAGGCAGCCAATAATGAAATTAACTATCATCAAGTTTGCTGTTTATTACATTTTTTCCATATTAAATCGAGTCTAATCAATTTCCCCTAAAGAGTGAACTACAGAAACAGGCCTCTTAGAAATTCATCAAAAATTCTTATCCTATTGGCAGACTTTCTTTAAATGAGTAAAACTCTACCAATGGGGTGAGAAAAGTTGTCTCACTAAAAATTCTTATTTTAAGGAAAAATTCCAGTCACAAAGACATGTTTTGTCAAACTAAGCTTATTTTGCTATTGGAAACTTTCTTGATAAGATTATTTTTATTGCAAAACAGAAAAGGGAATGTTTCTCGTGATACAAATATTTTGTAGTTTCAATTGCTATTTGCATTTAGGCCGGTCGTCTGTGAAGGACTTCAACCTTTGTGTTCATTGAATTCAATATTTGAATTAATGTGAAAAGGCAAAGAAAAATATTATCAATTAGAGACATTTCTTTTAAAGCCACAATCTTCCTCAGATTCTAGTCGCTGAGTTTATCTTCATGGCAGACTGGATGCTTGTTCCACTTTTCCTGATGCAGTCAGGTAGGTATTCACGTTATCATCACAAAACCTCCCTTTGATTCTCTCTTTAAAGTTTGCAGAGGAGGCTGTACATTGCTGTGTCTGCAGCATTGCTTTTTCAACTATTTTAATGATTTTCCTACAGCGTTTGGAACACAAGTTTCTCTTCTGAGGGGTTAAAACGTGAAAGATTTAAATTTGATTCTAGAGCAAAAACTAAAGAGAAAAATTTCTCATCATGTTCACAGCTGGCTTGTTTTTTGGTGAAGATGTTAAATTACGAGAGATATTTCAATAAAACTTAGAGTAACATTTTAGAGGTTTATTTACTCATAATATTAATTAAAAAAACCCACTAAAATAATGCATCCGTCCATTTCAGAACTTACTGAAATCCATTTAGGATTCCTGGAGTCAACCCAGCTACTGTTGGATGAAGGTGGGGTAATGCCCTGAAAAGGTCACCTTTCTGTTGCAGGGCCAAAATGGACACTGAAGGGCAAATAAAAACACAAATTAACCCATGAAGCATGTTTTTAGACTGTGGGAGGAAACCCTGGAGAAAACCCACGCAGAATTCAAACCAGGACCTTCTCCCTGTGAGGTAAGAGCGCCAACCACTACACAACTGTGTAGCCCCCAAAATAACACAGAAACTTTGAAATGGTCATATAATTCTAATAATGTAGTCTAATTGAACAAGTCCAAATACAGAATTAGGACATTTAAGTTAGTTATTTTCAAAAATAATCCTTCCTCTATGAAAATCTCTTATCTTATTCTGCTGTTGTCTTAATGTATTTAGGATTTCCTGTTTTTCTCATTATGTTCTTTTTATATAAACATGCTGTAATTCATGCAAGTCAAAAATGACTTACCAAACATTTAGGATAATGACATAAAAATAGTTTTGTTATTGCTTCTGCAAAGCTGGAGGAATGCAACCAAACACAAATGTTGTTAAGTGTGAAATCAAAATAAAAAATCTCCTCACTCATAAAAGAAGTCTGTTCGTTTCTGTAAACATCTGACATTTTGCACTGCCACAGAGCTGCGGTTGCCAAAACAAAGTTCCTTGTGAACTGCAGCGCACGTGCAGGAGGAGCGAGGAGGACAAGGAGCTCATGCAGCACTCTGGAGATGAAGATAAAAATGGACGCAACACAGACAGCCCGTTTCACTTCAGGGAGATCTGCCCCGATTGCACCTGCAAACACTGCTAGTATGTGAGCTGTTTGGGAAGCACAGAGGTGTCGTGCACGCCACCAGTCCCACAGTTTCTTATCCAGGCGCAGCAGACGAGAGGTCTCACTGATCTTCAGGTCAAGTGTGTGATTTAGGTGGTGCAGCAGAGACCAACAGATGTTTTTCTTTTAAATATCAAGCAGCAGAAAACTTTATGTTTCTGAAGGCTCAGTTTCAAAAACACAACAAATATCGACTTTTAAAATAAAAGTATTTTACTAATCTGCCCTTTGAAGGCATTTAAGAACCTACTATGACTGTTCATTCGCAGTTTATACACAGATGATTGAATTGAATCATTTGTAAACACAATACGTTTTTTTCACTTATTCATAACAATTTGATTATCATTGGAACATTTATTTCCAATGTTGTATCAGTCTGTTTTGGTTTTATCTGAATTGCGAATTGTAGCGTTTTACAAATACGTTTTACAAAATCAGAGCAGTGCAAGAAGTGACCTTAGGTTAAATCTTTAAATTGGTCATAGCTAATAGTGTTAATTGTACTTTTGGAATAGTATACAACAATATTAGCTTCAAAACTGATTAAAGCGTTGCCTGGATGCAGCTTTTCATTTGGTATTGACATAGGTGTTGTTTATTTGTAATTTCAATTTTATTTTATTTTATTTATTCTTTTTTGTTTCAAGTTTGAAAGAGTTTTAGACCTAAAACGACAATTATAGAAAAGTTTAAGTTTAGTTCTTCATGCATTTGATCTCAAACAGTGTGCGGATGTGTGTGTGCTCACTCACAGACCGAAGTGTTTTCTAAGAGACTTTAAACCTGTTTGTTTGTTTGTTTTGCCTAGTATTACATTTGTGTGTGTTGCATTCGCGTGGTGACACTAAACTCGGATTTCGGAGAAACGGTTGTCAGGTTATTCTAGGTTATTCTAACCACAGATGTATTTTCATTAAACACATCAGTTAATGTATCTTTTTTATTTGTTTTATCCTCGAAATATTTTCAGCAGCAATAGTCGGGTGTCGAAATGATGATGAACATAGTGTAACAAAAATAATATGGGTTTGACATCGTAATTTATCAACAACGTGGAGCTCAAAATCTGTAAAACTGATGTGAATTCTCTAAAGCAAAAATGTTTTAGGTCACGAACACAACTCAATTATTTCCAGTATTTTTTATGAAATTCAATGAAAAGTTTGACTTTTCCGATGGTATTTAAATGCATTTGCAGGCAAAAATGATGGACATTGGCAACGACACTCCAACTCCCAGCGTGCTCTACGTCACCTCGTTGCTCGTGCCCCCTCGGCTAGTGTTTACGTTGAGATGCTCACAACAAAGGAGCGCCTCGCGCGCGGAGGGAGACTCCGTGACTTAAAACAACGTTTTATTTTCTCTCCCCGCGAGCTTTTGGATCGTGTGTCTGATTTTCTATACGCCAGGCCTTCACGTGACCTCCTTATTTTTGACATTTTTTTTTTTTAGTCACGGGATTCGGTTTTGGGAATTAACGGGAATTCTTTTTTGTGTGTGTGTGCTTGCGTGTGTGTGTGTGTGTGCGCCGGCGGGACGTTTAGCTAGCTGCCGCAGCAGTTGGAGTAGCTGCTGGATCATCCGGAGCCACGGGCGCGCGGGGGCCGAAACGAGCATCTGTACCGCGGTGAGTTCACGTTCGCAGCCTCCCCCAGCCCCTCTGCTTCCATGATGGGGCGCTCTCAGCGGCACGTCGTGCCCCTCCGTCAGTGAGGGTCAGACGCTTTGTCCTGTCAGCGGATTTCAGACCGCCTCGTTACCGGCCGAGCCGCGCGGAGCAGCAGATGTTTGTGTCAGATGTTGCCGCACGGCCGCGTGCACCTGCGTGCCGTCGCAGCCGGGAGATCCGTGGGCATAAAAGCTGATGTCAGTCTGATGCTCTGCTGCTTTAAAAGCTGCAGGTATTCCTCCACCGCTACCACCTCCACCATCATCCATCCTGACCTGTCACGAGGGAATAAGGCACGGGCTCCTGTCATTACGACCTACACCCCTTCACCCCTTTCACTCTCTCCTCTAAGTTCAAGAGCTGGTAGCAAATATGAAGACCCCTGATGATTTTCCTGCAGGACTTTACGGTTACGTGGCTGTGGATTAGGGTGTGACCTCAGAATTTGAACCAGCAGGCTTAAAGACCTTAAAGGGACAGACAGATCCGGCTGCCTCCATGCATTACTAACTAGTCCAGGGGTCTGCAACCTTCAGAGAACCATTCAGGTTGATTTCTCAATGACTACAACCCAGTAAGAGTCACAAAGTCTTTAGAAAAATGAGACACAGATTTTTATTCAAATTATTGTTACTAAATAGACAAAGAGAAATAAAATACTTTGTTTTTTGCCATTAATAAACATAAAGAGAAAAAAGTCCAAATAAGAGGTTCACACAAGTTCCTTTCTAAAGAAAACATCCCAAATCAGCAGTGATAAAAAAAAATTAACACCGTTTATTTTACTGTTTGTGGTTCATGTCAGACAGAAATGTTTAAATGTAACAAACTAAAATTAAATCAGAGCTGATTAAGTGAGTCTCACCATATTTTTTGAGCCATAAGCGAAACTTAAAACCCTTACATTTGTTCAAAAATACTAAATCTGCCTTATAATCCTGTACCTTGATTCTAATTACCGTACTGGCCTCCAATTAATTTTCTGTCGTACGCAGTGCAGAAAAATATGTCAAAATGTTTTAGTTGAACTTGTGCAGTCTTGTCTTTCAACTATTTGTGGAGGAATTGAATAAGTTACTTGTTAAAATGAAAACCTTATTATTTTTCTTTAACCAAAGAGGCACAATGGAGCGGTTAAAGAGCCAGATGCAGCTCCAGATCCTCAGGTTGCAGACCCCTAAACTAGTCGTTGATAACTGGTAGATGATCTGTGCTGTTTAAAGCCTCTTTATCTCTGAATGTTCATCTTCATCAGCATGAAAGCACAACCTGCTGAGGTGCTCAGAATCCAGGTTGAGAGGCAACATTTGCGCCTGTATTTTTGTTGTTGTCAGGGTTAGACTTTTGTCAGCAAATCAAAACGTGTCGCAGGAGAAAGCTAAAAAGGTTTTGGGGTCAGCGTTTGATCCACACTCGCGTGATGAGACGATGAAGCACTTATCAGCTGTGTGGGCAGAAGGTGGTGGGAGTATTGTGCAGACTCCTCGGAGTTCCCACGCCCAAAAGCTCCACTTGTGAAGTCGTCCCATGGCGGTGGTTGTGTAACCGGGAAGAGCAGGTGTTGCTCACGCCGTGTGCACACTTCAGGGTGTGTTTTCTCGACAAAAACTAATTGGTTATGTTGCTCCAGGTTCGAGTAGTGTTCTAAAAGTTCCTCATGTTTGAGAACCATGACTTCATGAATGTTCCTCCTTGTTCAATTTAAGGAAAATAATGTTACATTTTCCAGCTTTAGTTGCAGGACCTCACATCTCTGCCACTCAATAAGCTGCCTCCTAACATACATTTATGTAAACACATGTTAAAGTAGTCAAAAGCATCTCTTTGGGTTACCATGACAACGTGAGACATACTGAGTGGCAGGGAGGCTGTGAGGATTGAGCAAAGTGTGCGAAACCTCCTTTCACCACAGGAAATAATCAAACCAGGAGCGTCTGTCTGCGTCCTTTCAGGGCCCTCGGATGAAAACATCACGGGAGAAGGCTTGGCGTGTTTGCAATAAATCCATACACGTGGCCGCGCCGTAGGGTTGGCAGGGCCAGCCCGGCGGGTGTCAGCGTCTGCAGGCTGAGCTGCAGCTTTGAGGAGCTTGGGCTCCCTGTCCAGCTTTACCGTCTGCTGGGCCGGTAAACAGGCTGAAGTTTGTGCAGATTACGTGTGTCATGGAAAGTGGGTCAGATGGTGGGCACGTTTTTATGGCCTTGTTTCTGCAATATAGGGAATTAAGAGGGGGGGGGTGCTCAAAACCACCACTAACTTTCCATAACGTTGCTTCAGGCTTCAGGAGTTTTTTTCAGTTTTAGTTTGGAGCCTAAAAAAACAGATTTTCCTGACGACAGTTCAGATTCTTTCAATCTCTTTTGGTCAATCTGACTCCTTTTCTCTTCCTACATCTCCACCACGCACAGAATGGGTTTTATTCAACAGGTAATACCAAAAAAATGGAAGAAACAAACATTTTTCAGAGTTTAGCATCTTCAACAAGCTTCAGCTCGTCCCAGCACATTTTTACTGCCATGGAAAAAACACCTTTGTGTGTTGATTTCCCATGCAAACGGTGATTTTCTGTCCGTGGTTAAACGCCCTTTCCGTCCTCACCCCTCCTGTTCCGGCTGAAAGCAGAAGCAGGAGGAAAATAAAGTTCCTGAGTCTCTTTCTGGATAAAGCAGTAGCATTAATGGACAACAGAAAACATTTTTCTTCTGTTTTTACATCATGCAGACAAAGAGAAACATTTAAATATGTAAAGTGGAGCTTTTTTTAGTTAAAAGCTGGAGTTAACTACTCAAAATACGTGATATTTTTGTAATTTAATGTGATTCAGTAGCAGCAGCAGGAATCTTTATCTTCTGGCTGTTTTACTGCAGCTTTGCTTCAGATTCATGATGTGTTTGAGTAACCAGTCTGTTTATAGCAGAATACAGTATAGCTGTGACCGAATCTAAAGGAATTTAGACTTTAAAGACCCATTCTGATAAAAATTGATCTTTGGGTGTTTTTAACATGTTCTTGTTAGATTTTTCTGATGATGGTGGACATGTATAAATAAAATTAAGCCTAAAATTGCTTTTCTGGGTATTACTTTATTCAAATTGTTGTGGACCAGGTGCAGACAAAAAAATGCAGTTTGAAAAAGATTGTATTTGTGATGTAGAAAATATGCTGAGCGAGCCACAAGCTCCCAGCTCTGCTCTATTCTGATACATCCTTGTAGAGTAGATCCATGTACGTATTTGTTTTCCTCGTCAGATCCGGAATCTGGATCAAAACTGTCCAACTGGATAGCTCCAATGTTGCTCACCATTATTCTTGCACCAGTAATGTTAGGTTGGGGTTGTGAGAGTCTGTAAACTAGCAGCAGAGAGTGTAAATAGAGATCTCTTAGCATGGGGGGAGGGAAGGGAGGCTCCTGCCGCTCTGCAGAAACTATATTCTAGGAAATGACAGGTGTTTTTTTTTTTCATTTTGGCATAACCATAATTAAACAACCACAGGGGGTGCTTTGAAAATAGATTAAAAGATGATCAAAGTGGGACTTTAAGGGCATCACAGGATTTATTTCAAAGTCTCCAAATTTACTCTATAAATGGCAGATATAAGTACACAACATTTATGGTAAATGGCGTGTAAAGAGTTTTTTTTAACCTTCTTTAAAGCCCGAAGCTCTTCACAGTCACAGACCCATTTACATATATATTTACACACCCTTTCACATACAATTCTACACCATTTTGCACATTGATCGTGGAAGAAGGAGGCAAGTTTTTATTGATTCCAATTTTATAAGGTCCAACTCTTCACTTACAAATAGCTACTGTATTGGCTTGTATGTAGGTCATTGACTGTATATGAGAACTGGACTGAGTGAATGACATCATCCTCAGATATTGGTTTACTTCCGACTGCAACAAAGTCAATTCAACAGAGTCAATTCAGTTGCCATTTTTGTGTGATTTGAACGCTGCTGTGTTGGAGCCAGATGTCATCAGTAAGCAGGGATTGGTCTGAGGTTGTCTGAGTCAGTATTTCTATGGCAACCACTCTCACCAATCAGGAGTGAGCTTGTTGGAAGTCCACACCCCTACCACTTGAAAGCGGGCTCGAGAGGATCAGTTAATCAAACCTTTCAAATGTTTGACGCAGGACCACATACTTTTATTGAGACATCTGATTGGTCAGTTTATAACTTGAATAACTTGCGAAGAGAAAATATATCATTAAAACAAATTTGGATTAGCTAGAAGGTGTCAGAACATGACGAACATAATGACTAAGTAATAGCTGTTTTTTTTTCTAAATTGAAGTCTACAGCATTTTGGCTTCTTGGAAAAAGCAGGCACTTCCTGTTTAAAATTTGAGGGGGCAGAGGTCACTCAGTCCAGTTCTTATACACAGTCAAGGGTTTAAGTGGATGTTTGTTGCTTTTTTCTAATACGGTGTGGGGGAGTGTCTTTTTGGACCAGTTTTTAGATTTTCTTAAAGCTCAAGGTTGCGAATGATTTGTGGTTTGGTTGTGTGTTTTTTTTTTAACATGTGACTGGAACTCATAAATTAGCCTTTCACTTTTGCCACCCTATCTGCACTTTGGGGCGTAACAAACTCCAGTCAAGAAAGCCCTCCACTTCAGGGTGTGATGTCAAAGCTTGTCTAGGAAATAAATATTTGTGATTGTGTGTGCATGCCATTGACCTCCTTGTCAGTGTCAATGTGTTTGACATCTAAATTTATTTACATTGGTAACAGACAATTTACAAAGAAACAGAAAAACTGGAAGTGTTGCTTGGCTGGTACCCAATAAGGGTGGAAAATCTCATTGTTTATAGCTAATTAATCAAGTATTTTTAAATTTCCCAGAATGAACTGTAGTTCTCTAATTTTTTACATCAAAATACTAAAATCTTAGATTTAATTTGCAAAATAGTTGTTGGAAAAGGTCAAATTTGCAGAAGAATTTCTACATTTACTTTGTACTTCATGGTGAACGGATGTTCTGATTGGTCAAACCCACCCCTAAGTGAGTGCATTCTGTTTTGCTGAGCCTAGTTGATTGAGAGAGATCAACCTGACTGTAGTTTCTTATGTAACAAACTGGACAAAGGAGAGACAGCAGCCGTTCCAACTGAACTCATGTTTCACGTCTCATGGCTTAGCTTGAGGTGTGTCCGTGTTCAGTTCCTCTGCGCCACCTCAGAAAGTCTCGGCTTTTGAGGGGAGAACCGTTGAGCTTTCATGTAGAGAACATGACACGCATCCAGAAATGTGGAACATGTGGTTTCCTCTCAACAGCGTTTGTTCAAAAACTGCTGATCAGACACATGAACATGCACAAGCACACGTGCACGCTCACACACTTTTTAAAGGAACTATCAAAGCCCCTCTGATCATCTTTGATAACCATTTCCCGTCTGCCTCCCAGACCTTCCTGTCTCGTGCACATTACTCCTCACACGTGCACATGTTTGGGTGTAACTTGTTGATGCTTCACCAGTAAGTGCTGCTGTGTGTGTTAATGTGGAAAATCTATGAAAAGTCATGTTGTCCTCAAGTGCATAAAAGCTGATTTAGGGAACATCAAATTAAACAGCCTCCAAGTGTTTTTTTTTCCGTGAAGGTTTGGACTTTGAGAATGTCAGGAAGGAGCTGGAAGTAGAGCCAAAAAAATCCTGCAGCTCCACCAGCTCACTTTCATTTAGACAAGAAGAGACGAATCATTACAAACATCTGAGCAGATGTACCATCGGGTCCTCTGCTGGAGAACTGCACCAGCCCCATCAACACTGAAAACATTCAAATAGGAAAGTACGGTAACGCCGGTCTGTGAATTTGAAGAAGCAGGACTAATGAAAACGTTTTTAAAAATGTCTGCTAGGGCAGCGAGGAGCTGCAGGCGCCCTCCCTCAACTATTTGTCCAAAGGTTTGGCGGATAATGCAGATGTTTCTTTGTGTTATTTTGCTCAGTGATGTGTTTTCCCATTGAACTCTCCACAGCATACATTTTTGTCCAAAAGTGTCTTTCTCACCTGAACTCTGACCTTATGTCTTATTTATGTGAACCCATACAGGGGGTGACACGTTAATCCTGCGGGCTTAAGGGTTGCCCGGCCCCTGGAATGTTGTAGAAAGGAGGTGTGTACTGCAGTTCCCTTGAAGCTTATATGGCCGTAAGGAACCTTAAGGGACACCATGAAAATAGAATGCACAATTATTGTGTGTGGTAAGGGTATCGTGAAGTATTTTTAAGGATAATGTAAGTTACATGCAATTATGACGTACGAATGATGCTGTCGTAGAGTGCCATTATGATACATTCTAGTCTTTAGTAAGGTGTGAGTACTGGCTCCTTATTTACTGTGTGCAGTGCTACATGCACAGGGTGTCCAGGTGATACCTAAGTCCCCATAGGATGCTGACACAAACTATACTCTGATTATCTAATTTCCTAAATTCTAAAGCTATGTTCACACCACCATCGGCAACTAACGTTCAAGCCACCACTTGCGTAGCTACACAAATTTCTGCAACTGTTTTTGGACTCTATGTGCAAAAAGCACAGCCATTAAACGTACGATGAAGGTTTAACTGGGTCAAACTTTGACCAATCAGGGACTCTGATTTGGTAGTGACCCTTGGATGAGGTCCCTTTTCATTCACGGAAGTGCCAATCGTTTGAAAATTGATCATGGAGAACTAATTATTAATTACGGGTTGTGCCCGGCTGAAATTCTACGACACCAAGTACGTATATTCATATATCAGAATAGAGTTGTGGAAGAAAAAACCTGGAGCAAGATTCAAAAGATTTGCACTGCTTTGACATTTCCCACTAAACCTCTTCCAACTGTAGGTGGCTGACATGTAGAAAAAGGAAAAGAAGAAGCCCCTTCCTGTTTGTCCAGTGTGAACACCATCGGTTAAATGCTCCTTCAAGAAACTGCATTCAGCAAATTCTTGAACGTGTGTCACATTTGTGGTGTGTCCGTAACCTAACAGTCGAGGTGTGCACAAGGGTCATGCATTTGTCACTAGAACAGTACTAATAGGTCTTGTGCAGTGCACAGGGTTTGGGGTAGAAACAATTGAAAATGAAGCCTGCACCTCTTTCCATCTTCTGCATCTTGGATTTCCTCCTGGATGAGTCCTGCTTATGTTTTTTGGACTCCTCTTGGTTGCTTGTTCTTGGAAAGTTTACTCAATGAGTAGACTGAAACATACCAGCAATTTGTTTCTGTTTGTGAAGTCTGCTCTTTGAGATCTATTATCTGGTTTCATATCTTCTGGTTGAAATGATTTCTTCTCAGTTGTCGTGTCCTTTCATCAAGGTCAAATCTTCTGCCATGCTCGCCCTCAGCGATGACACCCGACTGTGTAAGCACTCACTGTTTTGGGAACGACCATGTTTACAGCAAAGTGCAGCCGCTCTCATTTATTTATCCCTTTTGCAAACCCTCATTGGGTGTTCGTGGCTCGACCTTCTTTGTCCTCCGACCTCAGCTCGGCTCAGGGAAGTCCCTCAGGCTCTTATTGTGTCTGTCTGCATGAGCGTCCAAGGCCTTGGTGGAGTGTGTGCTGATGCTGTGTTTGTTGTATGTGTGCGAACACCAATCTGAATTATTAATGTGGCTGTAATCCGAATACCCTCCACCACCACCACCCTCCTGTCATCAGCTCCCCTCGTAAAGCAGCAGACAGAAGAGCTCCTCGGTTTGTCTTAAGGTGGGCAGACCAGCAGGAAGCTTATCAAACAAACTATTTTCTGCTCCTATAGAAGAAAGATTTTTGTTTTTCCAAGACCAGCAGTTCCCAATTCTGAAAAGTGGCAAAAATGTCATGGATCTGATGTCTTTAGCCTCTCAGATAAAGAAAGCTTAGGTTGGGGTTAAGTTAAAGACGCTAGAGAATAACTCTGCCATTTTGCCCTAAAACTGCCCGTTTCCATGCCTGCCTGTTAAATTTCCACTGATGCTGAGTTGAAGAACAACAGCTCTCTTTTTACATGACCTGAACTGGTGCAACAAAAATGGCGAGCAATATTGTAGCTGTTCAGTCATACAGTTTTGAGCCAGATTCCAGCTCAGACAAGGAAAACAAAAAGGTACATGTATCTTGTCATCTACAAGTGGATGCATCAGAATGGAGCGGAGCAGGAACTTGTATCCCACCCAGCGTATTTACTACTTTAGAAATAAGCTCTTTTTTTCAATCAGCAATTTTTGTCTGATCCTGATTCACAACGATTTGAATAAAGAAATATTTGGAAATTGAATTTTTTGCCTAATTTTCTCAATACATGCCCTCTATCAGAAAAAACACATTAAAAATAACAAAAACAGGATTTCCATTAGTGTGGGTCTTTGAGTGAGGCATCTGGTGTAATTCTAAACTACCTATAAAATATATATAGTCCTCTGTGGAAGAGCTGCAGACGCAGGCGAGGACTGACGTGCTTGGGTTTTGTTCTACTAGGAAAGCTGGTCAGGTGAAGCTGAGATCCCTGGAAATGTTCGTACATGCTTTTCCAGGACATTTCCAGGTAGCGGCTGCACTTTTCTCACAGCTGATACCTGTGAAGATCGAAGCTGCTGTTTTATCAGACAGTTGCTGTAAATCAGTTATGACTTTTTGGCTTTCATAAATGCAAATAATTGTTATCTCTTTTATTGCAGTTTTTCCCAGTTGCTTAAATACTAGGTGCGAATTTTTTTAAACCAGTCTCTAAAATATCACTGAACCTAACACAATTTGCAGTTAAGGCACAATTTGCAAAACTCTGGGTCTACTCTTAGCTGAACAGAATCTCACTTTCAAAACATTGTTGGCATTCACAACACACAAGAGGCAAAATGTTAACACAAAGAGGCAAAACCTAAACTCTGTTCCAACACAGCGATCACCATTAGCGCACTACTGGTCAAAATTGTGGACACTTCTTGCAAATCAACTGTAGCAAATATAAGGGCAGTTCTGGCTTTTCAAAGACTGATGACAGAGAAAGGCACGCCAGACTAAGACCCAGACCCACACCAATCCACACCAAGACCTAGACCTGCACTAAGACCCAAACCTGTACCCAGACCCACACCTGCTCAAAGACTTGAACCCAGACCAAAACTTAAACCCTGACAAAGAACAAGAGTTTTTGATGGGATCCAAGCCACAGTTATTTTACCATGCATTGGTTTGTGGAATGACCATGAGGGAATTGGGTCAAAAGGTCTACTCAACAGGTTTACTTTGACCTTAATCATACGGACATACAACAGGAAAATGACAGAGAGATACAGTTTTTGTTGATGCAGGGACAATGTCACTGTTCACAAAAGTCTGCTCATCAGACTCATAGTTCAACACAAACTACCTATTTTTATTAGTTTTCCTTCCACCTTATTCTCCATTCCTTAATCCAATTGAAAAAAGATTTCTGCTTGGTGTTGGAAAGTTTATGAGAGACAACCACACACTTGGAAAACCTGTTGTAGGCCATGGACCTGGCTCTACCATTCTTTATAAACCATTTTATGTGCAGTGTCAAGTGTTTGTTGTGTAGCATTTTGTGTTTGGTGTGTGTATTTGCCAGCTTTGAAAACTGAGCATTCATTGTAACCTCAAAGCGAGCTTTTGATTCAACAGTCAAGTATTTTGTTCACTCAGCCTGTATTTTTATAACCATGTTAATGTTTTCCCGTGTGTTAGTATTGACGACCAAGTCATCCTTATCTCCTCAAAGTGAGCTTTTGGCTCAAGAGTCAAGTACTTTGTATGTTTAGGCTATTTTTTGAAAATCGTGTTTGGTAAAATTGGCCTAATATTTCAGGGAGAAGATGTTTTAGCAATTGGGAAAAACTGTAAGTTATAAATATTATAAGCCCTTTTTTCCTAAAAGCACTGACGAGGAACTTAAATACATTTTACAAAAATCCAAAAGTGGCTTAAACGCAGAATCACTTATGACAGTTTTTATCTTCTTACAGCAGCATTTTTATTATTACCTGTTTTAAATTAAAGATATGTAGAGGATTGGATGACAGCAGATCGGTTTCCTGGGCGCCTCACCCTCAGCGCTTTGGCTCAAACGGTGGAGCCTGGCACGCCTGTTCCTGTGAAGCTCCTCGTCTCATGGAGAGCTCCAGGGCCTTGTTGTGTCCCGTTATTGTAGTACTGGCAGGAATTGGGCTCAGCACAGCCCTGTTGTGGGCTGGAGGAGAAGCAGCGGCTGCCGTTGAGCTTCAGAAGAGGAAGGTGTGCGCTTTTAAAGCTGATGCCTCCCCGTTGCAGTCTCCTCAGCTCAGGTTTGCATTCCTCACCTTACTTCTAACGCCAACGTCCTTCTCCTGACCCGCTACGCATATTTCATACGCGGCTCTTCGTGGCTGACTGTGAGCATTGTGGAAGGCACCATGGGTCAAATGCCCCACGAGAATTGCTCTAATCGGCCCCTTAAAGGTCTGCTTCTATTTTCCAGCAGTCTCAATCATCCTAGTGTTTGAGTGGAGTTGGAGTTTTGTTAGCTCCACACGGGAAGGTCTGCTGTGTGAAGTTTTAGAAGATCTCTGCTGTAGGCAAATGGCTTCTCCAGATACAGTTAACATAAACGTCTTTTTAAAAAATGGAGGAAATCTGACCAAGCTGGCACCAAATGACTGATTGGCTGAAGCTCTGGTCTTCATCCAATGATTTGTTAGTAAATTGTAGCTCAATTTCTACTAGTTTTATCATTTTCTCCAATAGTTAAAGTACCACTCTGATAATCTTGTAAGTCTTTTAATTATTATTATGCCATGTTTAGCCGGAAAAAAAAAAAACATGCTGTTTTCTAGAACATAGTTTTTACAGAGCAGCAGTAGTTAATTGGAAATTCACCTCTGAGTTGCAGCATGGAACAACCCCGCCCCCCCATCCCCTCCCCGTTGCTGAGAGCTCAAAGAAGGGAGCTTGTGGCCCGCCCATTGTAGTTTCCATATGATCTTTTTCAAATGGCATTTTTTGTCTGATCCCGATTTGAAACAATTTGAGAAAGAAAAACTCAGAAATGTGATTTTGAGCTAAATTTTTCTCTATATATGTCCTCCATCATCAGAAAAATGCCACAGGAATATGTTAAAAACACTGAGAACATTGGGTCTTTAGAGTTTATTGAAGATTGTTTTATTAAAAAAAAACTTTTACATTTTACAGTGATTTAAAAAATTATGAATTTTTGCCTTTTATTTTGTAGTTTTCTTTAAAGGCGTTAGCCTGCATTCGGATTTAGTTTTTAGTT
Source organism: Oryzias curvinotus (assembly GCA_023969325.1). NCBI lineage: Eukaryota > Metazoa > Chordata > Actinopteri > Beloniformes > Adrianichthyidae > Oryzias > Oryzias curvinotus. Next base: position 15,501,410 of record CM043720.1, on the reverse strand, counting down.
TGTGCGTTGTGTAAACCTTTTCTGCTTCTTTAAGGCTTTTCCAGGTTTTCCTCGGCTATTGCACAACTTTGTATCCCATCTTCATTAGCAGGCGAAGACAAAATCTTTAGTTTTCCACCCAGTTAACCCATCATTTTTATTTGCCGTACTTTTCTATTTTCTCTTTTTTTGAGTTATCAAAACAAAGGAAGGTTCAGTCACTGTTGTGATTAATTGGTTACAAAAAAGCATTATTTACAGGATTTATTGTTCCTGCAGGATATTTTTGAAATCTTTTAAAATTCAAAATGAGCTGAACTGCTTAAAAATAACACAATATTTCAAGAATTATCTGCCACAAGTTGTTTGAAACCAGAAACTGACTGGACTGCTAACAGAAAGTGAACAGTGCCTCTTTATAGAAATGTTACTTTGCTCAAAGCAATGATCCAACCACAAACATTCATGCCCTGCGCTGGTTCCCAGGTCACGAGGATCTGCCCCTGCAAAGCTCCAAGCCTCCACATAAACAGCCTGATGCTTCTACGGCGTCCATCAATGAGCAGCCTTTTCCCTCCCCCCCTTCCTTCCCTTCAGGTTACGTGTAATTGAGCTCATCTGATTCTGGCCCCCATTATGTTTCCATCCATCCTAGCATAAACAGAGGAGCATGCATGCACACACAGATAGACTGGAAAACACCTCAGGGACCACCAAGCATGAGAGCTGAGTGTGTCTGTGAGTGGGCGGGGAATTGGGATTTCCTGTTCGAGTCGACACGTCGACTCCATCAACCCCCCCCCTATCCGGCTGAGGTGTATGTCTGGAACTGCATCTATGAAAATGAATGCATTTAAGAGAAATGTGTGAAATATGAAGGATGATGTTGCATGTCATGAACTCAGCCTGATAATGAAGTCTTGTCTGTTAGCGCGGGCACCTGCTGAGCTGCAGGACTGTAATTCACGCCGCATTATTTCAGAGCAGCACTGCATCCAACCGCAGCGTCGACCTTCAGCGGGTCCTCTGCTGTTTTACGGGTTTCTTTGCATGGAAGTGATTCAGTGTTTTAGGGCGGGGCGGCCTCCTCACCGCAGCTTCACTCTGAGGCAGAGACAGAGATCAGTGTGAGCGTGGAAATGAGCCGGATCAAGACGGATGGCCCGGAAGACAAATGAAGAAATAATGAGCCTCCTGTGGAGCACATTCAGCTGAACACATATAAACCCTTATATGCAATGCAAGAAAAAAAAGCTCTGAAAGGCAGTTGTGACTCGGAAGGTGTTGGAATGACAGCAAATGAATGCTGGTAACACCGCCGTCTGCCTGTCCAGCCCAGTGTCCTTCCAGTCTGATCAATGTTTTATCTGTGGTTGAAACCAGGGATCATCAGCAGATAAACACACAATAATGTTATTATTTGCATTGGCTGACAGTCTGTCATCTTCATCTCATAGATATGGTTCCGGCTTGGGAACAGTCGACATTTGCGGGAGGTTTAGTTTTTAAAGACCCACTCTGATGACAATTGTGTTTTTGGTATTTTTAACATATTCATGTAGCATTTTTCTGATGACTGAGGACATATGTAAAGAACATTAAGCTTAAAATTGCATGTCTGAGTTTTTCCTTATTCAACTTACTGTGAATCAGGAGCAGACACAATAAATGCTGTTTGAAAAAGATCGTCTTTGAGGCGTAGAAAATTTGCTGGGCAGACCCCGAGCTCTCTGCTCCGCTCCATTCTGATGCATCCACTTGATGACGACCAGATCCATGTACAAGGTCCAGAAAATTGTTTATCTCTTCCTGTAATTTCCAGTAACCTCCCAAACTGTGACTTCAGAGCATCTTCTGTGGTTTAACTTGTTTGAGTCAGACCGATTTCATCCTCATTTGATGAGTTCAAGATGAGTGGAAGGTTTTATTACCAGTCAAGCCCACAGCGTAAAAATCCTTTGTACAATAAACTATATTTACCTAATGTGAAAAGACATTTTTCAGGCTGTTAAGTAATATTCATACTATTTCACATACTTGTAAACTAGCAAACTTACCTGTCATATACTACGGTACTTTACTTATTTTAATCAATGTGACCAGAATGGAGATTACATTTTCATAGGATGCAGAAAGAAAACCTTGTGCTTTTATTTGATAACATTTTTTTCTTTTTGCGGCTCCACATACTTTTATTGAGGCATTTGATTGGTCAGTTTATCACTTTAACTTTCGATATAGAAAAAATATAATGGAAAAAAAATTTGAATATCAAAGACATGTTAAAAAAAATGTTAAAAAAAAAAGCTATCAGAGCAAGAGTGGTTATTCTGACAAATACAATGACTGAGTAACAGCTGTTTCTTTCTCTATAGAAGTCTACAGGACTTTAGTTTCTTGGAGCCTGTGGATACTTCCTGTTTGGAACGTCAGGGGGAAGGGGTCACTCAGTCGAGTTTTCATAAACAATCAATGAGTAGAGGTCCTAAAAGTTATTATTGAATGTGCAGAGGCTTTATCTAGAAGAAGATTTTCTGATCTGCTCCTTTTAAAAGAAAATCTTTAGTTTGCCGATATTTGTTTTTGTTTGTGTTTGTGGCTTTTTTTTATGTTACCTTTTTTTGAATGCATGCATGCATGTAAGCAGATCACAGAGTGTCAGAGTTTTCTGTTTGTGTAATCTCGGTTTCTGTCAGATGGTCACTGATCTACATCTCTACCTGTCCTCTTGTCGTCAGTGTGTTTCTTGGGAGCGTTTCATCCTGCTTTATCTTCAAAGAAGATCTCCCACACACTTCAGTGTTCGGGCTCACGGAGAGCCAACAGCTTGGGAAGAAAGTCCAACAGCTCATGCAGACACACCCCGTTGTCCTAATACTCATCATTTCTACATGGGGAAAAATACTCAGAGGCGTTATGATTTTATTGGTTTCCATGGTTACTGGTTTTGCATTACAATTGGTGCACTTTGTAAAATTGGAAGGAGGGGGGTTTAAAAAAAAAAACAACGAGGTTCCTGGCATCAGGTCCTCCTGATGGATCAGTTACAAAGTCTTCATCTCCCCCACGAGCAAACTGATCCTCCCGCCTGACCTAACCATGCAACCCTACACACAGGCGCTGAAATCCAGCCTGGCACACATGCGGGGTTCTGCAGCGCATGACCACAAACGGAAACTGCATTCACTACCAACCCACGTTAGTGCGTGATAAAACATGTTCCTGTGTGTTACTGGGATCAGACGGTTTTTAAACTGGCTCAGCCCTGATTTCCTGATGTGCTCTACTACGTTCCGTTTGGATCATCTGCTTTTAAAGCAGGCCTACAATCCAGTACGCCTTTAAGATGTGTTGATGTGTAATGTTTGTTTACAGTCTGCAATGGTCTCCTTTGTCTTCTCTGAGGCCTACATTAATCCTGTCATCCTTGGTTTGAGGAGACAGAGGAACATGGAAATTTGTTTGAAGTTCTTCATGTGAATCTGGGCAGAATCAGGTCTCTATGGTGAGCTTCAGCGCTTCTTTCTGAAGGAGAAGAAATCTTAATCTGAGAGCCAAGGCCTTCTTGGTTGGGGACAAGAGTGCCAACCACTGCACCCCTGTGCAGTCCACTGTTGAAAAAGGATTTGTAATATTTTGATTTTACCAACAGAAGATCATGTTCAGATTTCAGTTCAACTTTAATTATATAGCCCAATATCACAACAATAGTCGTCTCAATGGGCTTCAAACTGGTAGTTGTATAATAAACATGAATCATAAAGAACATAAAGTAATAGAATTCAATAGGTAATAGCTAAACTAAAATAAACAGGCTAAAATAAACTGGGCATCCTTGCCCTTATACCCTCTTTCTCGGTAAAGAAAAACTCCTAAAAAAAAAACAGATTCTGGAAAATGAAGAAGAAACCTCAGGGGTGATTTGAATTCAACTTTTTGCAGTTGTAAGAAAACCTTAGCGGTCCCTCATGAGTATGTCACCAGTAACAAAAGGTTCTTGGAAGTAAAGGATTAATGCACTGATGTTTCAGTTTTGTTTGGATTTTTCAAGCCATCGTAGAGCTAACATTACAGATGAACCAAAGCTGGAACTGAGCAGAATCCTCAGTTCTGCATGGAGCTTTGCTCATCAGCAGCTGTTGTTGCTGTTCAAGTGATAAGTGCGCCCCCTTTGCTTGCCGCCTGGCTGTTAGAAATGAGAAAAAATAGACTATCATAGTGTAGTGTGTATCGGCATCCTATGGGCACTCACATATCACCTGCAAACCCTGTGCATGAGGCACTTACACATTCTCAGTGAGAAGTCAGTTCAGGCACCCTACCAACAAGTAGAGTGTGGCAGGAGGACACTGTACAACAACACCACCTATGTGTCATAAGTGCAAGCAACTTACATTATCTTACAAATACTTCACGATACACTTACCACATGCAACGTCATGACATCCCTTAGAGTGGCCATACTTTCACAAGAACAGGCAGACGGCTGGATCCAAATGTAGCAGATTTAGTTGCTCAGCTAAAAGTCCACAAAGCTAAATCAGTAGGGATGGCCCGTTTGACACGGGCGCTTTGGCGCGCGTTTCACCTTCATGAAACAGAGTGTTTCGGCACAATGTTTCGAGGCGTGTGTCAACTAGCGCAGATCACGTGGTTGATGACAAATGACGTGCCAAATGCTTCTTTTGGTCGAATCAGATATCACTTGCGTTTCGAACAGTTGGGCGCGCTATTTGCGTTTTTTTCTTCATGTGATGTGATGTTTTGCTGTCAAGCACTTCTCACAGAAAACGTCACATGCTGTGTTGTTTTACGTTGTTCTTTTTAATAATCATTAACAACATTGTTTTGTTTTACGTTTTTTCATTTCTACATTGAAGTGTTACAAGGAGCTTAGTTGAAGCATATGTTGATATACGTCCAGTCCGCCACCAGATGCCTCTGTTCTGTGTGGTTTCAAAGCACTGAATGGGTGGTTCACAATTCACAACTGTTTCCGAAACAATTACATGAACCCCAAGGGAAGCTTCATGGGGCTTCTATTCCCATCCCTATAAATCAGGGTCAGGCAGGCAGAGGAGAAACAGGCTCATCTTTGCACTGAGCTTCACTCAGTTAGCCTCTTTGAGATCTGTGGCGAGTTATCAGATTTTGCATTTCTGGGTTTTCTTCAAAAGTGGGTGTTAGTGCGGTTTTATGCCTGCGTGTGGCCTTGGTTTGACTAAAGACCGGATCAGTGTCAGGATGTGCCCTGCCTTTACCCATAGAAAGCTGGGTTAGCCACCAAAGTGGCTACAAGCGATGGCTAATCTGTACTCCAGCGTTTCCTTTCAAGCATGGATTATTTGACGATGTTTCCTCTATATTTCACGTCTTTGCTTGTGTGGAACTCTTCTTTAAGGGCTGAAGCTGTTTGTTTAGTTCTGGGTGTGTCAGAGCTGCGTTCAGGCAATGAGCCAAATGCAATTAAAAGAAATGGATCTGTGGATTTCATGAGTGGATCTTCAATCTCCCAACTGGAACTGTTTTTCCTCTAGCATCCTCTGAGCCGTTTTGTTTAATAACCTCAGTATTTTCAGAGCACTTTTTTACTTTTCCTGATGATCCAAAACTGTATGTTTTGACTTCTGGAATCCTCTGATGAATCCTTCAGGATTCTTCTTCCTTAAATTCCCTGATTTGCTGACATACAGATGCCCTTCAGATGACCCTCTCCCTCTCTTCATATAAGTGTTGTTTGTGAAGGTGCTCTGCAGAACAATGCAGCACCTTTTTGAAGCACTGAAAGAGGGATTTGATGGCTTCCCTTTATATGAGCTCTTTCTTACAGAAACCTTTGTGACCTTTACATTCCTGTTTTTTTTTTGTTTTTTTTTTTTTGCTTCACTTGAAAGCACCCTCTGGCCTTATAGTGATCCTAGAAAAAGAAGGTTATGTTGAAGCTCCTCTCAGTTGTGGCACAGCAAACAAAGGTGCAGGAGGACTGTTTTCTGTACTGACAGTTTAAGTCAGGGATTATGCAGAAAACTAAACCAACATCAGAAAAAGCTCCATAGGAGAGATGGATATGGGACCTCAGCTTTTCACCGTCAGACATTTACTGGTATTGTTACTTATCTCTTTGTTTTACATCTGCTTCTCTCTTTCACGCTGTAATTTACATTAGTAGAATCTTCAGACAGAAAGTTTGTCAACTCAGAAATATTTATTCATTCAAATTTTCCAGACAATCGATCTCCTCTTAAAACATGGGACTAAAACTACAAACAACAAACATATTAAATATATATTTTTTATTTTTAGCAACACAAGCAGGAATGAACTCCCAGCTTTGTATGAGAGATGAAACATGAAGAAAAAAAGCAGCATATAAATGATAAATCTTCAATAAATCAATAATAGAACCCCCAGATTCTCTCTGTTGAGTCCTGGACAGCATGCCTATTCTCTTTTTTAAAACAAAATAACACTGTGGGAGGGCCTTATAAAAAATGTATCTGTGGCCGTTCTTTTTACTAGAAGAGCTCGGGTTAGCTGAACACCGACAGATTTGCTGAGGCAGTTTTGGCTTTTGTAGAACTGATCTTGGAAAATAACAAGAAAACATTAAAGACCCACTCCAATTGTCTTTTGATCTATTGTAAACGTGATCCCAGTTGCCTTTTAATTATGATTATGTCGTTTTTAGACAAAATAGAAAAACCTGTGTCGTTTCCTAGGACATAGTTTCTGCAGAGCGGCTGCAGTTCATTTGAAATTCACCTTTGATTAGATGGTGGGACCATTGGCATGGAGCAACCCCGCCCCCTTTTTCCTTCTTGTTACTGTTGCTTTATTTATACATGTCCTCCATAATCGAAAAATGATGCAAGAACCTATTAAAAACACAGTTTTCAGTTGAAGTGGATCTTTAATGTCGTTCACATCTTCATCAGGTGGATCATCTGCTGACCGTCAGCCCAGCCCCTTCTCTCTGTGGTCAGAAAGAATTTTCCTAAAGATAGTTATCATAGTTTTTGTCTTATTTAAACCCAGATTATTATTATGCTCGTGTAACTGATGTTCCTGAGAAGTCCTGATCTGACTGAGAAGCAGCAACAGCTGATCAGTATCAGCAGAAAACACGTTTTCAAAATCCCTCCATCTGACTGAAAACAGGAAAGACTAAAGTTTGTGTGCAAACTCAGTTTGTGGAACCATGTGTGCCGCAGCACACTAGTGTGCCGTGGGAATTTGATCCAAAAACATTTTCCATCTCCAGGATATCAGCTCTTTGTTCATCCAAACAGGCACTGATAAAACACTGAGTAGTTAGGAATATGAAAGATCATAAAATACTTTTTTCTTTGTGTTTATTTGGTTCGAATTAAAACAATTTGATAAGAATGACGTTACCACGATTTAGCTGCAGCTTTAGCTCTGTTTTTGGAAAAGTCCCGCCCCTTCAACCGTCTCCACCAATCATTCTTGGAGGCTTAATCCCATGTCATCAGTCTGATCAATCAGAAGTGGTTAAAGTCTCAACTTCCTTGTTCCGATTCTGCTCATAAAGTCTATCAGTTCAAACAGAAATACCAGCTAAAGCTCGTCTTTAAACGTCTTGAAACCACAACGAACACACATCAAACAGTTTTTAAGTCTTCTTGATGAAATCAGAGGTCAACAGTTTAGTTCTCCTGTAGGGTTTGTGTTTATTAACAGCAAAACATCCCAGAGTTTGGTCCAAGTCATCTTTCTAACTGAAACACTTTTCTAATAACATCTGGATTATTTTAAATGTTAAACTTAAGAAGAAGTAATAACAACATTTAAGAAACAGGATGAAGGTGAACAGACACAATTAAACTAAATTGAAACAATTTAATCATCTAAAAGAAATAAAACATTTTTGTTAAAGTTTTCAAAGACTTCATCTTTGATTAAGACAAAATAAAAACTAATAAAACTTTTTGTGTAAAATGTGTCAAACATATTGTGATAGTATAATTGTTCAAAAAGTATAGTTGCCTTTGCACCCACATTGAATAAAAAAAAAATAAATAAATCATTATTTATAAAGAATATATTCTGCAAGCCTTTCTGCCGCCGTTTGTGTGTTGAGTATGTTCTGTGGTGGAGCTCATGTCAGCAGATGTTGGCTTTAAGGGACACACAGATCCGCAGGTGAACTTCCCCCCAATCCCTGCTGCTGCTCTGCGGGCCGTCCTTTTCTGTCCTGAACCAGACCAAGGTCGGGACATGTGGAGTCTCCGCTCTGTTGTTCCTGGACAGCAGTTTCAGCTCCATCTTCTTCTTTTCATGACATCATTTCGTCCAGAAGCAGTTATTTCTTAGAAGCGAGGAATTCTCATCATCTTCTCATGATGAAGAGATCAAACGTAGAACTGCCAAAGAGGTGAAGAGAGCAGAGGGAAACGTGGGAAATCATTTTGAGTAATGAAGACCGTGTGGTTGTGCTGCTCAGCGCCTCATTGCCGGGGCGACCACAGGGGCTGACGATCCTTTTCTGGAAGGACACATGGCTGCAGACGAGCCTTTTCACTTCTTTACGTTTATCATTTGTACAGAAACACTCATCCACTTCCTTCTCACATCTCCATCAGACTTTAGCTCAGCAGGCATAGGATCTGAAGGCTCATGAACACAGCAGGTTGGGTTCTTTTTTTTTTGTCCAGATCATTTTGATATACATGTGCTAGAATACATAGGAAGGGACAAATGCTGCAAAATGAAACTCAAATCTTTATTTTTGATGAAAAACGTTCATGTTTGTTTACCTAAAAACATGTTTAAAGCTCCAGAATGATGAGGTCGCTTCTGAGTCTTTGCCAAGCATCTGTAATTATTTATTGATCTGATGACCCACTTTACTTTAGCAGAATATTAATACCTCTTTCCAGTAATGAAAAGCTCACACCATGCTGTAAGTCCAGGTATTGCTTTGGATTGTTTGGTTTTTCTGAGATTTTTCTGCTGTGACTCCTGAACAACAGTTTTTATGGTTTGAAAACATGGGATCCTTCTGGCTTTAGGTGTTTAAAATGTTACCGATTTATGGCCTTTAACCTACAAAAAGAAGCTCTCTCTTACTATTCAGACTTTATGCTTTTTTTAAAAACCAAATATTTATCAGTATTGCAGTCTCTAAACATTTACAAAAACTCACATTGCAAATAATGACTTTAGTGCAGAATCACGTGAAAAACATTGTTTTGCGTTACTTTTTTTACGTTAAAGACCACTTTTAACATACACTTGTGGCATTTTACTGATGATGGAGGACAAATATAAAGAAAATGAAGCTTAAACTTGCATTTCTTTAGTCATATTGTTGTGAATCAGGAGCAGATTTATTTAAAATTTGTTTTAAAAGTTCATATTTGTTATGTAGAAAATACACTGGGTGGGTCACAAGCTTCCTGCTCCACTCCATTCTGATGCATCCACTTGCAGAGACATAGATCCATGTATGTATTTGTTTTCTTCGTCTGAGCTGACATCTGGCTCAAAACAGTATTTCTGGATAGCTCCAAATTGCTCGCCTTTTTTGTTGAGGGTTAGTAACGGGAAGGGGAAGAGTGTGGGGTTGCTCTGCGGGAACAGTCCCGCCTAAATCTCAGAGGTGATCTTCTGATGAGCTATTGCCGTCCTGCAGACACCGTCCTAGAAAACGATTTTTGATTTTGACTAAAAATGGCATAATGCTTTTACAATAGATTAAAAGATGATCAGAGTGGGACTTTAAGAAGCAGAAGCTCGTTTTGTGCAGTTCTGCTTATTTCTTGTAGAATCTGGCTGAGTTTCTGGTTTTGTAAAACGTAAGGTTCTAGTCTGTTTTAAGTGCAGATACTGCTTGGTTTTAGCAGAATGCTGTTCCAGTCTATGCCTTTTCTCCCCCAGTGTTTTACCCAGGTCACCAACTAACTAGTGGCAGGGAAGCTGTCCGCGGTCGGCTCATATGACTGCCCCAGGCCATCCATCGATCTTTATTCGGGGTAAACTCGCAGACCAGTGAACGCCGTGCCTCCTTTCACCGATTCTGTCTTTGTCTGTGACCCCTTTTGTAGGATCTTCTGACCCAGTTCTGGTTCCTGACTTGGCAGCATAGAAGCCCTCGCAGCCTGGGGTTGGTTTGTTTGTTTCCAGGCAGCCGTGCCTTGTGATTTTAAAAAGTGTGTCAACCTTTAGCTTGCAAAAATGACAGACTTTCCCCCCTTTCAAGTCAAAGCGAGAGCACTGTGCCGGGCTTCGGGCCCTGCTTCACCGGGCATGCGCAGGCGCTCTGCATCCTTTCACATGCAGACGTGTGTTTTGTTGTGGCGTGTTGGGAGAGGCAGGTGTCGTCTGTGCTTGGTTGCAGTAAAGTTTTATGAGCTGCTGTCAGCACAGCGCCGGTGAAGTCAGCCTCTTCGCTGCCTTGTTGTGTAACTGTGTGTGTCGGTAGCTAAGCAGCAGCTGGACAGCAGCCACACAGGGCTGCAGAGGCTCAGACTTTACACCACTACCTGTGTCACTCCGGGGCAATAAAGTGAAGTTGTAAAAAGACTCAGAGATTCCTGTACGATCCCCTCTGAACACTCACATGTTTGACCTCGAGTACGCTCATTTCCCCAGCTCATATTCAGCTTTTCAGAGTTCTGGCTGGATCTCAAACGTGTTTAGATTCTTTTTAAATCAAGGCACTGGTTCTTCCTCTGACTAATTCAGAGTTAACTTAGACTTTCTTGACAAAGCTTTCAAACTTACTGAGGTCTCTGGGTTTAAGACAGATGAACAAATGGTGTTATGCTGTGCTAACAGGCCGTGGCAGGGACTGACAAAAGACTTTCTAATACATTTAATGCACTTACCTCCGCTCTCTGTGTATAAAGGTAAACCAGCTGTCAGATACTTTATTTTGAGTGGACGTTTCCTCTAGTCAGAGTTGCTTTCACTACGATGGGCAGCGGTTACTGAAAAGCTCCGTCCTCACACTCAACACTTCCTGTCCGATCTGTCAGCTGATAAATAATGGATCGAATGCATCTGTGCAGCAGAAAAACGGACAGCTGCAGGAACGCTCTTTACAGTCCAGACAGAGGAAAATGACTGTTTTTAACTCTGATGGTAAAATCTTAGCTGCAACTTCTTCTAAAAGTTTAAGTCGATTTGAATTAAAATAACACTAGTACTTTCACTTGCCTGGACAGTGTGTGTTTTGGTGCTAATGGAGTCTAAAATGCTTCGGTTTTGGTTGATATAAGTGCATTTTTTTCTCAATTTTTTGCTCTGATGTAGTTAAAAAGACTAAGAAAGGTGAACTGAATCTTGGGCTTAGTGTTCACCCACCCACTTACAGCATGGGGTGGAGTTTCCCTGTAACTTTTGGGGATATGTCCCTGTGTTTGCCACTGCCTTCGTTTGGGAGCCTCGCACCGATTTGTATGTATTTGAAATGTATTTGAAACAGCTTCCAGCTGTTAACGTAGCTCCTGCAGAGGAGTGATCATCATCTGTAGACGTCAACACATTGTTGTTCTTCTTGGTGACCATAGACGAGTGTGAGTTTGTGTTTGGAGCTAATCTGCACTGAGGAGACTTCGCACTAACTTAAGTCTGCTCTTCACTGCTCTTCTGTAGGTTGACTCTATGGGCTGTATAAGAGAACATGGACTGAGTTCCTCCCCCCCTCCATTCCAAACAGGAAGTACCCGCTGGTTCCAAGAAGCTAAAATCCCATAGACTTATAGAGACATAAACAGCTATTAGACAATCATTTCATTTGTCAGAATAACTATTCTTGCTCTGATACATTTTTTTAACATGTTCTTGCTAATCTTAATTTTTATCATTGTATTTTTCCATAGTTCAGGTTATTCAAGTTATAAACTGATCAATTAGATAGAATAAAAGTATGTGGTCTCACGGCGAACATTCAAAACATGTGATTGACTTATTTCACGTGGCCCACTGTCAAGTGGTAGCGATTTGGCCTTCTTACAAGTTCACTCCTGATTGGTGAGGGTGGTTGCCATAGAAACGATGACTCAGACGGACAAATAACTGCTTACTGACGATGTCTGACTCCGACATGGCAACACCTGTATCACAAAAACATGGTGACTGAATTGATGGGTTGGAGCTGGAAGTAAAGCATTTTCTATGGATGACATCACTGACGCATAGTCATAGTAGAGTCAGTGGTTGACTACCAGCTCCTTTTCTTCTTGCTTTTTTTGCTCTTGGTTAGAGCTTGTTTCAGACAATAGTGCTTTCAAATGATCAGCTGTTCAAACTGCGTGATTTTTTTCAAGAAGGGTCGGTCAGCTTTAGTCTCTGGTTCTCTCTTGAGAGTGTCATACTTGAAAGCCAATCAATAGACTTGCGTTGTGAAGGTTCTAACAATTTAATTTCTGGAGGAGCAACGTGTGAAAAAGTACATCTCTACTCGACTATACAACATAAGAGGAGAAGATTTCCTGGTTTCCCTGGGATCAAAATGAGGTTGTCCTCGGATTTCTGAGGACACCGATGTTTGACCTTCTTTCTTTTGTGTTGATAGTTGTCTGGTGTTCATGCTCAGACAAAATGAAAACTCTCAAACTTTCCCTCAAAGATGCCTTTGTCTGACGTCGTGTGTCTGATAGAGATATACTTGGATGGTTCCTCCATGAACCTCTCCCACTCAGTCTGGTGGGACTTGAGCAGCCGTCCTGCCCCCACCCTTCCTCGCTCCTCATCAAAAGCTCCATCCTACATTCATGAGTGGTGTTCATGCTCCCAGCAGACTGGCTCTGTGGGACTGCAACAGAGGAGCATTCTGCTTCATGTGCGGCAGATCGCCTGGAACTGAGTGAGGATGTTATTGTTCAGAGAGGACCGCTTTGCCATTCGTATGGTGATCTCTGCTTATTCTTTTTTTTTTGCTTGGTGAGTGGGAGAGAGGAGGAGATGTTCCAGAAAGGTCATTAGCCGAGCACGGGCAGCGTTCTGTTACAGGAAGTCCATGCTTTCCCTTTTCTCATGCCCTCTTTCTCACGCATCTTCTCCTCTTCTGTGACTTCCTGTGCTCAGAGAGTTTAGATGCTGACTTTGTGCGATGACTAAGAAGCGACTGCATCAAGCGCTTTGATCAGCGAGAAGCCTCCCACTACAAACGCTCCTCTGATTTCAGAAGGAAACAGTACATTCAAGGAAAACTTTGATGTTTTGTTTTGAAATTGTCCGAACGGTTGAGTTCAAATAAAAGCTAATCTGTAGAACTTTTATGAAGAGTCTCAGTGACAACAGAAGTTCTTCAGGCCAAAAGGAAGATGTCCCATCACAATAAAACACAGCCTTTTTTACAGTCTGTCTGAGTAAGAACAATTTTAATCACATGTACTGATTACATCAGCTTAGATTTTTCTGATAAGTCCATCTCTTTATTACATTATTATTATTATCACTAGTTCTCCTGAAAAAGTGTCTGCATCAGCGTTCAGCAGCTGGTTTTTGTTTATTGTAGTCCAGATTTTTCATCCTGATCTACAATATTGGACTTTTGCCCAAATCTGGGTTGTAAATATTGCGTTCCTGTATCTCTGTTGTTTACAAAAAACACTCTGTCAGTCTGATTCTTTGATCTCTTCAAACGTAGTTTAAATACGGACTTCATGGTCGCACAGTTGACGCAGAAAGTGCCGCAGAATTTTTTTTATTTTCTGATATGGATAATCGATAAATTAACAGTGTTGGGAAACTTCTCCTTCAGTGACACAACTCTCCATTATCAAACTGAAGGGCAGGGGACCGTGTGGCTTTAATAAAGGTTGAGAGCGGAGAAACCTGAAAAATGTTTGATACAGATGCATAGCAACTGCAGTAGGCAGCCACTAGAGCGGCGCCGTTGTACAACCTGGTTATAGAGCTAAAATACAGAGAGAGCAGCGTTTCTATTTGTCTAGTCTGTGGCATCATGGAAGATCCAAAATGGCAGCCGAAACAGCTGCAACAGAGAGACATTCTGTCTATGTCTGAATTCCCCTAAAGGACTACAGTGCAGGACTATCTATGCACTGGATTTTAATGTGATTTGGACCCCATGCTCATCACCTTTTTTTATAAACAGGAAATATGACTTCACAGGCTTTCCAAAGTTAAAACTCAATAAATATGAACATTTTATGAATTCTATTCCTAAATGATGATGACAAAAACTTTCAATCAATTCTTTTAATAGATTTATCAAATGAAAAGAGCTTCTGCTCACTCACAACAGAGCTCAAACAGGTCGTTTCAGGAGTTCTTCATGAGCTTTTTTCTCCGCAGGGCAGAAGACGCGACGCTGTGACGGACGAGCACATGACGCTTGAAACGTTGGAGCCGAGGCTCAGCTGACCCCTACCCTTCCGCCTCCTCCTCCCCATCCCGCCCTCTTCTACTGCATCCTGTCACCTCGTTCGGTCTCACCTGTCGCTCCTCACCTCCTCCTCCTCCTCCAAAACTCAGCCCGCCCTTCCTGATGTACTCCCCAGAGCAGGAAAACATCTCCACCTCCTCCTCCACCAAAGTGCCAGTGAAGTACGGAGAGCTCATCGTGCTGGGGTAAGAAGCACAGAACAGTGACTGGGGCAGCTAGTCCTCTGAATTTACATGAAGCTTTTTGTCAAAGTTTTGATCAAAGTTTTGATGGTTTTCATTTTTACTTGCACCAACTAAAACATTTTATGGATTTATGGAAAACAAATCCAGATCCAAAAAAGCTGATCTGCTGAATTTGATCTGTTTGAAATCTCCTGCTTTAAAAACACAACTTTGTCTTCAGTGTTAAATATTCAACAGTTTTTTTGGTTGTTTTGTAAAATATGAGACGAAAACATCAAACCCCGACCAGACAGACCACCAGCTGACATCTCATCCTGACATCAACACGTAGTGTGCAGTTGTCATTGACCTGGCTGCACTGAGGTCAGCCTTGAGGTCGGGTTAGGGTTTGTGTGTCATTCTGAGCCCCCCCCCACACGTGTCCTGTCAGCGGCTCGGCGCTGACTCACACCTCACTGTCTTGCTGCGGTTTCTCTCAGGCAGACCGGTGTGGAAAAAGCCGTAAAGCCTTTACGAGGGAGAACCCCGGCTTTCCGCTCGCTCGGCTTTTTCCGCTCCTGGACTTGGATTGGGGGTCGGGGATCAGGGAAGCAGTAAGAGCTCAGCACCTGACCTTTGACCCCTGAGTTAACACATCTCACTCAAATTGAATATGGAATACTAGCAGTTCAGACATTTCTGCTTTGTTTAAAGTCCCGAACCTGAAGCTTTATCTAAACTAAACATCTGAGACCAGATGTTTCTGTTCCATCTGATCTGAATATTTGTCCAAAGGTCTTGAGGTTAACCCAGATCTTTCTCTTTGTTCAGCAGTGTCTTTTCTCCTTCAACTCTTTTTTCCAAAAGATTGTTAAATCATGACCTCTGACCTTACCCTCTGGACTCATTGTGGTCACTCGCTCCCATGAAGGTTCTCCTCTGTTCACAGTTTTCTCCATGTGGATGAGGGATCTCTCTGTGGTTCTTTGGAGACTCCAAGTTTCATCTTTTGGACTCCAACCTGTCAGAGACTTAGATTCTGTCTTTAAATCCAGCAGGAAGTTTCTGGTTTGACACCTGGTTGCTGCTTCACCATCAGCTTCTGTAAAGTGATACATTAGTGATCAGGTTTGACTAATATTATCACCAAAGCATTTATCCCTAATAAATTAAATCCTTGTGCGAATACTGCATTCTGGATTGCTTTGGTTCATGCTTGATGGTTTGTTTGTTGTTTCATGGCTGGGACGTCACACGGAATCTACAGTTTTTTTTACTTGCTGAACAGCAGAACCATGTGAACCAACAGCAGGGGAATGTGTGTCACACTGCCCACGTGCCACACAGCGCTCGTGCCCCCACACATGCACAGAGGAGCTGCAGTCATGAACTGCTCTCAGACTGCAGTGAACAGCAGCCAGACTCCCTCTTTCCTACCTAGCTTCTTCAGCTCTTCAGGAACTTTAGCATTTTCATTCAACCGTCCGCTCGTAGACGGCTCCGCCCTCTGTCTGGCTACAGGTTCAGCTTTCCGTGGTTTCTGTACACCGTCACCACGGTTACACACAAACCGTTTAGGCCTGCAGCTCTTCCATCTGTTGACCAGGCCCTCTTCAAACCAGCCAGCACCCTTTGAACCCGGTTTCACCTTCGGTCTGCCTGAGTGTCGCTCTCTTCCGTCAGATTTAGAAGAAATGTGCTGGATCTGAAACAGAAAAGAGAACCTGGAGCCTGTTGCTGCGCTGCAACATTCAGAACTTTCAAAACCAGATGAAGAAGCAAAATACTTTTCTGGAGCCAAACCAGAAACAGGGGTTACTCAGAAGCATCAGGACTTGGAGCTGAGCATAACCTGGATTCATCAGAACACAGAAGCAGCATTTTAGAGAAAACAAACAAAAACTCCATGACTGCAGAAGCGGAACCGACTGTTCGCTTTGAAGCAGATTCTTTTGCTGCTGTCTTTATCCGGAAAGACGAACAAAAACATTATTTCTTAGCTTAAATCTTCTGGAACCAAGAATCCAAACTCTAAGGTCCATTGGAGCCGTAGAATTATGGATAATAACTCAGAATTTTGACACTTCGCTCAGCTTTTCAGAGACTGATGAGCGTTTGAACTTCAACAGGGGTTCAGTATCTTAGCTCAGAAACACCTAATGTTTACGCTTTCACCTCACCTACAAGCTATAAAATGAGAAAAATGTAAATAAAACAAAAAAAAAATGACCAAACATATTTAATTAAAACATAAAGTAGGTTATAAAAGGAAATAACTGGTAGAAACATCACAATAATAACACAAATAAATTAAGGCTTCTGCCTTCTCAGGTTTATAACTTGGTTAGAATTACATTAAATTAATTTAGTTTTCTTTTGATTTTTCATCATTTTGCATAATATTTATTCTCTAAAAGTTGTTTTTAAATCAGCCCAGTTCTCTGGTTTTCTTATTTTCTCTTAACCCTTAGTGGTCCGGGGCGTTTTTGATTAATTTTTTTATTTTACAATTTATTAATTTATCTTTAAAACTGTGTTTTTAGGCAACAGTTGATGTCAATCTTCTTAGTACAAACCCAGCTTCTTTTTTTTTATTGATATTTGTAGTTATATCACGCAATAGTTCCACAATGAACCTGAAACTGTCCAAAAAAGTCCATTCTGAGTCGTAAATGTCATCTATCATCAAACAGTTTTAATGTTTTATAACAAAAGATCAAACATGTAGAGAAAAAATCAGATGTTGTTCATCTTTCGGCACATCCCGTCTGATTCGCTGATAAAAATGTATAAATCTAAAAACACAGCAAAGTCGTAGCCAAAGCAATGGTTAGAAAAACCGGCAAAACTCCACTAAACCATACACAATATTACAAGGATTTATTGATTCCAACAATTATGTGTCATAACTCTTGTTGTTTCCTTTAAACCAAAACTTTCAAAGCTGTTTGAAACCTTCACATAACATTTGGAAGGAAAACTATACCAACAGGGAGGCCATTGTCTCTGCTGTGTCATTTGTAAACAGCTGATCGGCAAACGCACTGGTGAGTTCAGAGACCACTAAGGGTTAAATCTACCCAACTACTGACCATCACAAAACCCAAACATTTCCACGTGTTTCCTGGAAATGTTGTTTTCCGGCAGCTTTAGGCACTGATGCTTTCAGGGTTTGTGTGTTTATGATGCATTTTAGCACATTTCAGTAAATATTGTTCAAAAACCGTTCATCTGCAGTTCTTAACTTCCCAAAAAAAAAAAAAAAAATCAACAAACAACAAATCAACAAGAACAACCAAAATAAAAAGATGCGGAATCCACCAATAAAAAGAGTTTAGTGTTCAGAATTTCTCAAACCATTTTTGTGGTTGGGGTTCTCCTTTTAGGTAGATTTTTAGATAGATAAGACTTTATTTATTCCACAATGAGGAAATTATTTTGTCTGCAGTAGCACAGTGACATTCAGAACAGTGCAACATGATAAAAGAACAGAAGAACATCTGTAACTTACACGACAAAGTAAATTAAAATAAGGATTAAAATACACACCAAACAACATCCATCAGATGATTTTTTTTTCTCTGAGCGTCAACCAGCAGAAACCACAAACCTGCGGGAACCCTGGCTCAGATCAGGACTTTGGGTTTCGCCTCGTCTGTCCCAAATAAGCGGCTCAGGCGTGTGTGAGTCCAGTCTGTTGAAGAGGTGGATCAGGTGGTGAAAGATTGATGCTGCAGCTGTCTGTGAAGCTGCAGGAAGGAGTCCTCACTGCCATGATTTGCTCCTTTAATCAGAGGAGGCGCAGTAAAAAAGCCACACACACACACACATACACACTCTTGTCCTCAGCCAGGCTGAGTGATGTCTGCGTGTTTTTCTGCAGCGACATGCACTCGCGCTCTGAGGACGTTATCTGGGAACATCAGGAGGGGGCCTGCAGAGTCTAACCCGCCATGTTTTTTACTTCCAGTATTCTATAGGACGGTCCCACTAAAGAGTGTGAGTGTTTGTGTGCGTGCAGGTACAATGGCTCTCTGCCCAACGGGGACCGGGGCCGGCGCAAAAGCCGCTTCGCGCTCTACAAGAGACCGAAAGCAAACGGAGTGAAACCGAGCACTGTCCACATCTCCTGCTCCCCGCAAGCAGCCAAGGTAACACACACTAACACACGAAGAGGTGGAAAGCACCTCACTGCTCCTAAACCTATCGTCTTCATCAGCAGCTTTTGACTCCTCCCCCTTCCACAAGCACATGGTCTGACTATCTCCTCAGTTTTCATGGATTCTGTAAAAAAAACAGCAAATGAATATGAAAAGGTGTAAAAAAAATATATAATCAAATCAGGAAGAATGGAGGTTTTTCTGTTTCTGAATACACAAAATGAAGGAGCATGTGCCCTCAGCAGGCCTGCAGGGGGCGCCCTGCTGGTCAGACACCCCTGTCTGCCCCACCTTCACTGTAGAGCAGAAAATATGACTGATGATTGTGCTTCCAGGGCTTCCTGTGTCCTCAGTCACCTTTTTATTTCCTGCTCCATCAGGCCATAAGCAACAAAGACCTGCACAGCATCTCCTACACTCTGTCCCGAGTCCAGACGGTGGTGGTGGAGTACACCCACGAGAGCAATACTGACATGTTCCAGGTGAGACGCACACGCCTGAGAAGAATGTCGCTGCTGAAAACATTTGAGATCATCTTCATCGGCAGAACGTTTGTGTATCGTCAGGTCATTGATGAAAAACCTGACGATGAATCAGGAAGGAAAACTCAACATATTAAAGTTACATGACCTAAAAAGCATCAGAAAATCATGATATCTCATGTTTTCTTTGAAAGATGTACTTAAAACATGAACAGCAAAAGAATTCTGTCCAAGTCAGAAACAACAGCAGTTATGAGAGTTCCCCGAAATGATGTGAAAACCTCACACTTTACCACAAAAAACGCAGAACTTTGGGCTTTTTTAACCTAACTAAAGTGTATGGCTCTGCCTCTTTGTTGACTGTTTCCCTGGCAACCACCAAATTTAACAGGTCTAAAAAGAGTGACCTCACTGAGGTCACAAACTTCTGTTTCCCTCTGGTCTCCCACTTCGACTCTTAGCTGATCTCACTCCTGATTCCTGCTGAGTCATCTTTCTGTCTCCCGTCAGATCGGCCGATCCACGGAGAGTCCGATCGACTTCGTGGTGACGGACACGGTGGCCGGCAGCCAGAGCAACGCCGACACCCAGTCGGTCCAGAGCACCATCTCCCGCTTCGCCTGCCGCATCCTGTGCCAGCGCACACCGCCTTACACCGCCCGCATCTACGCCGCAGGCTTCGATTCTTCCAAGAACATATTTCTAGGGGTGAGCTTCTCCGCTTTGCTGGGGGTTCGACCCCGCCCCTTGGAGAGGCGAGGAGACCCTGATGTCGCTCTCCATCTCTGTTCCAGGAGAAGGCTGCAAAGTGGGAGACGTCTGACGGTCAGATGGACGGGCTGACCACCAACGGTGTTCTGGTCATGCACCCGCGCAACGGCTTCACGCAGGACTCCAAACCGGGCGTCTGGAGGGAGATCTCCGTCTGCGGGAACGTCTTCACCCTGAGGGAGACGCGCTCCGCGCAGCAGCGGGGGAAGATGGTGAGAAGACCGGGCTGCGTTTTCCTCACGTTCGGTTCTGATCCAAACCTGCTCGTCTGACTCACACCTGTTAAACTTGGTTGAACACAAACCCATCTCCATGGCAACCGTGTGTCCGTGACAGCTTAGTGGAAGAAAAAGCGAGCAAGCAATCCTCACAATCCTCAGGGGGCGTCACCAGCACTCAGCCAATCAGCAACCAGAGTATATTTAGTCACACTAACCATCCACTTTGACAAAAAGATCCAATCTGATCCGTTTGGTTCCTGTCATCACAAACTCGACTGATTGTTAAGAAGTTGTTCTTTTGTTCATAAAAGCTGAAATGCGTGTGCAGCGTCAGGCCTGTTAGCCTCGGCTTTTTTTCCTTTAAGTTTACTTGGGTTTCAACCTGTTTTCAAATTTATATTTTTTAGTTTTTAAATGTGCTATCTTGTCTTTCACTCACTTTCAGCTGATCCTGATCTGACCTCATACTTGAGGTCCAGGAAGGATAAAGGCTTTGTGTTGCCACGACAACCTCTGAACAACCGAACCGAACTCTGTAAACGTTAGTTGAGTTTTCACATTAGATTCAGCCTGAAAGCTGGCAGGTTTGGAAACCAGGTGACTTCTGATCTCAGGCCTCCTCTCCTCATATCAGGAGAACCATTTTTGGACCCTGAACTCAGAAAGAGTTTGAGTCCAGGATTCCTGTTTTAGCCACCACCCCCCACCCCCCATGTAAATACATAAATCTAAAGAGGCTTGACAATTCTTTCACGAACTTGTTAGTTTTAGAATTCCTGCAAGCAGCAGGAGGAACACTGAGGATCCCAGCAAACATTCCCAGGATCTGTGGAGGTCACCCCACCCTCATCTTAGCGTCCCCCCCCATCCTCTTTTCTTCCCACTTTAAAATTAGTCCTCTGTAAGGTTCTTCCCCCACCTGATCTCTAAACCCGGAATTTCCCGCTGATCTCACTGTGTGGCAGAAAAATTCCTGCGTCCTTCTTGCCAGTCACATGTACACATCTGGATGGAGATGCCTGTGTTCTGCTGCCACCTGCTGTCTTCAGAGTGGTACTGCAGCCTCAAAGCCAACACCTCTGACAGAGCTCACATGTCCAGGTTCTTGTTTAGATATTTTCTGCTTTTTTAAGTCATTGCCAGCGCAGAATTCAGACAATTTAAAACGTTGGCGACCTCCTAGATTAGTCTTGGTTTAGTTCTAGAACTGGTTCTGTTCAGAGAGGGAAGAAGTTCAAACGGGCTGCGTTCCTCCCTGAACTTCCTGCATGTTTGTGTTCCAGGTGGAGACGGAGTCTCATGAGCTTGTGGACGGCTCGCTCATTGACTTGTGCGGCGCCACCCTGCTGTGGCGTACGGCCGAGGGCCTGTCGCGCACCCCCACCCTGAAGCACCTGGAGGCCCTGCGGCAGGAGATCAACGCAGCGCGGCCGCAGTGTCCCGTGGGCTTCAACACGCTAGCCTTCCCCTCCATGCGCCGCAAGGACACGCCGGACGAGAAGCAGCCGTGGGTCTACCTCCAGTGCGGTCACGTGCACGGATACCATAACTGGGGCAACCACCGGGAAGAGCGGGAGGGCCGCGAGGGCCGGCTCAGGGAGTGCCCCATGTGCCGCGCCAAGGGTCCGTACGTGCCGCTGTGGCTGGGCTGCGAGGCGGGCTTCTACGTGGACGCGGCGCCGCCCACCCACGCCTTCAACCCCTGCGGACACGTCTGCTCGGAGAAAACAGCGGCCTTCTGGAGCCAGATCCCGCTCCCGCACGGCACGCACACCTTCCACGCCGCCTGCCCCTTCTGTGCGCAGCAGCTGAGCGGCGAGCACGGCTTTGTTAGACTCATCTTCCAGGGACCTGTGGACTGATGGGCGGACCTCCCAGCATGCTTTGCAGAATAAAACTGATCCCAGATCTCTTTTTCTTCTGGACTTTTTGCCTCTTCCTCATTTTTAAGTGACCTTTGTATCACTTTTTCATGAATGATGACAAAGATTTCTATATTTTCTTGAGAAAACCAAACAAAGAACACTGCTGGGTTCACTTTCTTTCCCGGAGAGATCCTTCAACAGTATTTATCAAGACGACTAACAAACAACTTTATTTGTTGCAATATATTCATCTGAGAGCCTATTTAAACAAAGATGATTATTTATGCCCCCCCTCCCTTTCAGTGTTTTCATTCAGTATCTGATGATCAGACATGAAGTTTTCTGTGTGTTCTTCAGCCCCGCCCCTCCCCCAAACGTCATATTTATGCACCCCCTCAGTGTGAGCTCACCGCTGTCCTCCATGACGCTTCATCCAGACTTTGTTTTCAGAGCCATAGACCAAACCTGCAGCACAAACCTGCTCCTGCATCGTCACCTGTTGTCTTCATGACCCCCCCCTCATCCTTAACATGTTTGCCACGATGGTCGGCAGACCTGAGAACGCATGCATGAACCGCGGGCCGCATGGATGCAGACCAAGACACCAGAACCAGAGTGGAGCGGGGTTCCTGAAAACCAGGAGGAAATTGAAAGTAAAGAATGTTTGAAAAAATGACGACAAATGAATAAATCGACCCCCCCAAATCAAAAGAAGACAGAAAAAGAGCGACCCGTTTGCAATGATGTGAAATAAAATCTCAGCATTAAAACACTGTTACAACACTTTTATTTAAACCCTCGACTAAGTGTTGCTTTTCTGCCTCTAAAGGAATTTCCATTTTTTTTCCCATTTCTTGGTAAATGTGGTCCAGACCACATTGGTTTCCTCCAATGGTCCTCTTGGTTTTGTCAGGTGTGAAAGCTCACCTGAGCTTTTGTGCGTTCAGACCATTGACTGTATATGAGAACTGGACTGAGTGACCCCTCCACTCTGGTTTTCCAAACAGGAAGTACTCGCTGGCTCCAAGAAGCCAAAATCCCATAGGCTCTGTCTGATTTTCCACCCTAAGCCCTAACTACTAAAAACGATATGAAGTGCCTTGGATTGTAAAAGCAATTCGGACACCACGCTCATATGACATCATCAATTTCACTAAGTTAAAATCTAATTGATATGAGTGTTTTATGATGATTATAAATGAGTCCATTGTCTTCTGAAGATAAAAACATTGATGGTTTATTAAAAAAATACGTTTAATTACATTTATTGGGCAAAAATTGTTCCAATGCAATGCATTGTGGTCTAAATTCACTGATCTAGTGAGCATCGATGCACACTAGTTTTTCCCAGAGACTTCTGGGAAATTTCCAGGAATTTTAGATTCGAACAGCACTATAAAATGCCGACCGTACTATATAGTGCACTATGTAGGGGTTAGGATGGGAATTCGGACACAACCATAGACTTTACTGAAAAATATACAGCTATTACTCAGGCATTCTGTTTGTCAGAATTATTTTAATTTATCAGGAGTATTTTTTTCTTTCTAAGTTATTCAAGTAATAAACTGGCCAACCAGATGCCTCAATGTGGTGGTATGTGGTCTCACATCAAACATTCAAAACATTTGATGGACAGATTCTCCTGAGCCTTTCAAAAGGTAGGGGTGTGGTCTTCCAAGAAGCTCCCTCCTGATTGGGGAAAGTGGTTGCCATAGAAATGTTGACATAAACCGACCGATGACGTCTGGTTCCAACATTCCTATTGCAAAAAGTGCTGCCTGACTTGACTTCATTTGATTGGAGCTGGACGGACAGCATTTTCTATGGGTGACGTCACACTCGCTCAGTCCAGTCCTCATATACATCCAATGGTTCAGACCCTCAGTGGGAGGAGCTACCGATCTGCTGCGAGTCAGTCAAAATTTGACCCAAAGTAAACAAACATGGGCACTATGGAGTATCACCACGATGTCATGTGATCCAGGCCATGAAAGTCTGGCTGCAGCCTCCTTAGAAAGATCTAGAACTGGTGTAACCCTTGTGCTATCCTAGGCACTTTAACATTGGGAGTTGGGTCATCTAGACCCACTAGACAGTGCACTGAACCTTTTTTCTTCAATGATTTGTGATCTTCACTGGTGTCCATGGATTACATGAAATCCTCTCCATCTTTATCCACCTTTGTCATAGTAGGAGAACATGTCAATGGAAGGGTGGGGTCATAGGACAGCACAAGGGTTAGGGGCACTCAGTATTGCCCACTTTGTTGTTTTTTGTGTTTGTTTATTTGTGGTTTACTGAAACAAATATGAGCAACAAAAAGCTTTTGGCTGAAACTTGAACTCAAACACAAATGAGCTGTGACGGCGCTGCAGCTCCAAGTCGGCCGTGCGCCGCGTCTGAGTGAGACACGCAAACTGTAGACCCCACCCATTCACAACCACACCTTCACCCCCACCTCCCCACTGTGGTTTGTGTTCATCTGTCTGACAAACCTGCACACACACACACACACACACACACACCCCAACTCACCTCAGGGAGAAAGCATCAGCTGTCCACACACACACATTATACGCTTTATAGACGCATATACAGGTGCACAAACACACACATGCGCATCCACACACCTGCTCTGCTCTGATGGACTCCTCAAAGGGCTTCCTTCTGTTTTTACACAAACAGCCCCTCCTCTTCCGTGCTTGTAAAAGGCGACAGCAAAATTGTTTCCAGCAAACACTTTTGTAACAACTTTAAACAATAAAGTGTACAAGTGACTCTGGTCTGCGTGGACTTTGATTCGGATCAGATGAGGGAAGCTCAAAGCTCCAGAGTTTGCAGATTCTTTTTAAATGTCGCTGAAGAAACATTGAATCCTGGAAGCTCAAACATTGCACAGAGCCTCGCTGTCTGTGTTGACTCTAGTTGCCATGGAAACCAGGTTATATTCTCTCAGAAATTCCGGTTTCCTCTAACATGTGGCAAATGAGTGCCTGCACAGCTAACGACGGGCAGCACCTTCAGGGACAAAAGCAGAGGTCCAACAAACCTGCCCTGAGGAACATCAGCTTTCTAAGTCTTGACTCTGCAGGTGCAGTAGAGACGCAAGCTGCAGCATGTCACCGGTTTGATTCCCTGTGTGCAGAAAGTAACACACCACACACTCGTTTCTTCATATTGCACTTTATTCAGCTCTGAGGCTAAACTTGGCGAAGACCTCATCGCGTTCACAGATCTTTATTGCTTCCGGGTTCATCCAGAGTCTGTTAGAACGGACATCGGAGCACACGCTCCGGACAAACAACGCAGACGCAGACGGCTTTAGAGAACACGCATGATAGAGGAACATGTTTGGGATCTGTCCCAGCGGGACAGAGGGACCACGTCATGTTGACAGCACTCCCCTGCCTAGATATAATGCTACTGCAGGTGGCGCCCCCTGGTGGCACAAACTGAGGTCCAGGCAGGTACGATTGGAGAGGAGTGCAGTGAAACATCTCACAGTTTTTATTTTGAAGGTTCTGCAGAAAGACGAGCACAGGGTTCACCTCAGGACCTGAAGATTCAGATTCAAAACCTCAGAACAGATTATTCTGTTGCGATTCAGCCAATAGGAGTGAGTGAAACTAGAAAAAACAGGACATTTTTGGAGACAAACATCGATTAGTTTGGGTGGTTGGTTTCATCTGTTTTTAAGTGATGATCTGCTGAGATCTGAGGTTCAAACTTCGTTCCAGAGTCCCCACCTGCAGGACTGAAACCGTCCTGGAGGGGTCATGCAGTTCAGCTCAGCAGATCTCTTCTAATCATCCTAAATCTTGTCTCCAAAAACTTCCTCTGTAGTTTCTGACTTGCTGCAAATTGCTCCTGAGTCCTGCGGCGCCTCGGTGCTCCACAAACCTGCACGCCCTCACAGAGTGACGGTGGGGGTGGGGCTTAAGTACTTTTATTGTAGAAGTGCAGTCATGTCACCAACACCACCTTCTTCAACAGCTCTTCATTTCTGCTGGAGGGGGTCGCTGCTTTCCTCTCTGGTGTTGGGGTTTGCTTCAGAAACAAGCAGCTCCTGATGAACCGAGGTGGTGTGAGGATCGGCCAGCAGAGGGCGCCGGCTCCCAGAAGCGTCCCCTCCACATGTCGGTGTGGAGTTGTGTGGTCGGGGTGTGAGGGGGTGTGGGAGGGGGGGGGGAAATGCCCTTAGTGGTCCAGGATGCGGAGGTTGCCGGAGACGATTTTGTTTTCCAGCATGGAGCCGGCCGGAATGTCGATCCGATCTCCGTGGTTGGCGATGATGATGACGGTGCCCTGAGGACGAAGGCCATTTGTTGAAGACACCTGCAGACCCTTTAAGGACCACTGCGGAACATTTTGGATCAAACCTGCAGCCTTACCTTCAGGGATACGTTCTTCCCGAAGGTGACGTCTCCAGAAACCGTCAGGTGGTCCAGCTCCAGGATGTCGGGGATGCTCTCCAGGCGAGTCAGGTACTCCTGGACCTGAACACAGATCCATGACCCTCACTCAAACGGACGTTTACCATGAAGGTTTGAGAAGCTCTGACTTCAAACTACATCAGATTAGATCCAACAACAGTTTCTACAACCAAAGTTCTACGTTCTCCTCAGGGAAGCAGGTCAGAACTTTTCAGTTCTGCTGCTAAAGTCACGGTTCTGTTACTTTAGGAAAAGACATCTGAATTTGTGTTTTTAAGGTGCGGTTTATTCATGTCTGCATCTTTGGAGAGATCGTTTTTTTCTTTTTGTTTAATAGAAATGTTCACATTGTTCAATTTAAATCAGTGTTTTTGCTGCTGTTTTACACATTTTCAGTTTATTACTTTGCGGATTTTAATGTTTTTTACCGTTTTAATTTTTTTTTAGCTAATTACTTTGACGCAGATATTTGAAGCTAAAATAATTTGTTTTGGTTCTTACTTTCTGTGATTTACCGTCTGATTTCAATTAATTCATTTAGGAATGAAATTAAGTAACTTTTTTTAAAGCTTTTCATTTGTTTTAGGCATTTGTTTTAGTAAGTCACATTTCTACACACATATTACACATAAGTTTTTTATTTTTCTTAATTTTTTGCATTCATGTTTTTAAAGAATATCTTACATTATTCAGCATTTTAACAGCAGCTTTAAACATTCTTGAATGAAATGAGCCTTTTTAAAGCCCCACTGCAATGAAAATTGTGTTTGTAACACATGCTTGTAGCATTATTCTAATGGTGGTGGTGGTGGTGGTGGTGGGGGCATATAACGGAATTGAAGCTTAAAATAGCTTTTCTTAAATCAAATTGCTATGAATCAGGAGCAGATGAAGAAGTTCAGTTTGAAAAACTCTTAGTTGTGACGTAGAAAATACGTTGGACCACCACCAGCCCCCTGCTCCGCCTCATTCTGATCATCCACCTGCAGACAAATAGATCCATGAACGTCTTCGTTTTCCTCGTTTGAGCTGGAATCTGGATCTAAACTGTACGTCTGGTTAGCTCCTAAATTGCTCCAGTAATGTTGGGGGGTGGGGGTGGGGGGGCTGTAAGCTAGCAGGAGAGCGTGTGCACAAAGGGTTGCTGGGAAATCAGCGCAGGCTTACTCCAACAGTCGTCAGTTTTACAAAAACATATTTTTCTTATAAATTCGTTTTTAAAGAAATTTAATTTAAAATGAGTTTGTTTTTATAGGAAGTCCAGTCTTTTTAGGAATAAAAACTAAGTTAAAGTAGAAGGCTTTGGTAAAAAAAAAAAAAAAAAAAAAAGGGTCATTGGTTAGTTTCTTGATCCGGTTGCCGTGGTTACCTTGGTGAAGGAGCTGCCCAGCTTGACGTGAGGCGTGGTGGGGAACTCCCTCTTGGGGCTCATGGTGAGCGAGCCGGCATCCAGGCTGTACAGGTTGGACATGACCAGCAGAAGGTCGGACGTGGTCTTCACCGGCAGGAAGCGGCTGCGAGGAACGTTGATCCCCATGGCGTTGTCGAAGCATTTGATGGCGGCGCCCACCGCCGTCTCCAGCTGGATGACGTTCTGCCCGCCGTCGAGCGTCTGGAGAAGAAGAGGCTGCTTTAATGATTTTCTCTTGATGAAGCTTTTTCTCAAATGTTGAAATCGTTAAGTGGGGAGGGGAGAAATTCTGGTTCATTCTAGATACATTTGATAAAGTCACATCCTAAAACTGACTCCAGAGGTCGTCACTGTTGATGTTAGGCTCAAGAACCTGGACCAAAGGAAGGAGAACGTCCTGCAGCTCCTCAGGTGGAGGAGGATGTTCATGACCTCCAAGGACCTCCAAAGATTTATTCGGAAAACTGGGAGTCATTTAACCTAAAACTTTATTCTAATCCTGAGAAAACAAACGGAGGAGATCCTGACAGGGCTTTGTGTTCACGTCAGACCTGGATGAGGAGCTGCTCGGGTTCCTCGTCTGTTTCTCATCTGTCCCTAAAGTCAAACTTGGGGAGCTTTTCTGCAGACCGGATGTGAAGTGAAGATTATGCAAGCATTTCAAAACAGCTGGTTAATCTGGGTTTAGAATTCTGATGAATAGGATGGAAACGCGTTGTGTTCGCCGTTTTTATACTTCAGGACATACAAACTGTCCAAACCGGCACGGGCGCATTCTTTACTTCTCCGATTTCAGGTCTTGATTCTCGCTTCATTGGTGAGTCACGGCGACCGGCCCTCCTTTGGGGATTACAGGAACGCTCTCTAATCTGAGTCAGAGATTTTCCAGACAACTTGTTTGTTTGAGAAACTGGGGGAGATTCCCATCAAAACCAGGAGAACACCAGGGAGGTCTTCATGAGAAGGCGGAGGTCTAAGGAGCGGAGCAACATCTCCACCTTTCAGTTCGCTGCTCCCGACTCACCTTAGGGTTGACGATGATCTCCATGTCCATGGCCGGCGTCTCCTGCAGCCTCTTGATGGCGGGCAGAGAGATCCACAGGTTGTTGGTGTTGAAGATCTTGAACTTTGACACCGATTTGAACTCGTCCACGTGGGCTTTGGGCACCTGCGCGATCTCCAGCAGCCGCAGCTTCCCGTCGTAGGTGATCAGCGTTCCTCCCTGCAGAATTGCAGCCAGACATCGTCACGCCGCAGGAGGAACCGCCCCCTTTTATCCCTCCTCTGGTTCTTACCTTGACGTCCGCGCGCGTTTTGTCCGTCACCTCCATGACGAACTCGCAGCGTTTGCCGTTGGGCTGGCTCACCAGGTGGTGCAGGATGTGCAGGTCCACGGTGGCGCCCAGGTTGTCGATGTTGGACACAAAGATGTACTCCTTGCCCTGCGCGATCAGCTGATCCAGCAGGCCCGAGTTGTAGAAGCTGGCGTAGATGTCGCCGTGGCCCGGAGGGTACCAGGCCTCTGCGTTCTGCCCGCTCATGCTGAGGCTGGTGGCCACGGGGAGGAGGGACTCTTTGTTGATGCGGGGGTACCTGAGGAGGGGGCGGAGCTCAATCAAACCTCCATTCTGTGGCTTTCTGTTACACGTGGCCTCGCTTTCACTCACCAAAACAATTTTCTCCAGAGGATAAAAGAAAGATCAGATTTGACGCTTTAGCTGCGGAGCTTCAGCTCCAGTCTTTAGACTCTTTAACCGTTTACGCAAATAATGTAAGTCCGGCGGATTCTGAAGACGAGAAAAGCCGGTATGAAACGTTTCTTTTTTCTCTGTCAGAACCGGTTACGATTTCTCAGAGAGTGAGATATTCAAGTGTCAGCAGTGACACCAAAGAGTGAAAAAACATGGGAACTTCTTTCTGCTAAAACTATAAGCAGGTGGAGTTCCTGATCGCTTCACCGACTCCACAAAAACTAAATTATTTACCAAATTAAATTGTGAAGTCATCCCTGACTGAAGAAAGAGCACATTTTTATGAGTTTGTGTTTTAACAGAAATGCAGAAGAAGGTTTGTTTTATCAAACAATCACCTGAGTCCTTTCTGTCTGTTTAGGGCTTTACAAACTCTAAAACTTCATTATACTAACTTTCTGAAAGAAAAAATATTGTTTACGTTTAAATATATCTGTTTATTTCCTGGAGTAAATTTAAATGCTTTATGCTTAAACACAAAATGAAATCCTTTGATCTCAGTTACAGAGATATTATAAAGACCCAGTCTGATAAAAATGTTGTTTTGAACAAGTTCTTTTTCTGATGATGGAGGACATGGACATAGAAAATTGAGCTTAAAATAGCATTTCTGATCATTTCTTTATTCAAATCATTGGGAATCAGCAGCAGACGAAAAAACGGCGTTTGAAAAAGAGCGCATTTGGGATGTGGAGGAGCTTCTTGCTCAGAGCTCTCAGCAACAGGAAGTCCAATCGAGGACGTCCGGTTCTAGACGTTAATGTCTGCAGCCAGGTCCTTCTGGTTTGAATGAACACATGTGTAACTTTTGGCCCTTTAGGGCCATTCAGGTGAGGATCAGCGGATCAGGCGAGATGCAGACCAAACATTTCTAATGTTAACGTTTCTAACATTATTCCACATTTGAGAAATTGGTTCTTGCTGCTCCGATTGGAGCTTAAAGGCGGTGATGTTTTCCTGTGGCGTCAGAACCAAACGTGGGAAGTTTGCTGCTTCCACGTCTTGACAAGTGAACCAAACCAGTTTTATCCCACAGCACACAAACACACCACAACAATCGGCACATCCTGGTGTTTTGTGACGTCTGCTGTTTGCTCGCAGGTTCAGATCCGTGTGTGTGCGCGTGTGTGTGTGCGTGGTCACCTGCTCTGATTGAAGGTGTGTATCCTGACCCGGTGGTGTGTGTACTTCTGCAGGATTTTCTTTGTGTCTTCATCTGTGTTGAAGGAGTTCATGAGGACCAGCGGCACATCGGTGTTGTACGTCTTGTTCAGGTGCTGCGAGACGCAAAACAAACTTTGAGAAAGCGCCGCTGGACCCATCAGGAGGGCGCCGTTATTGACAGTAAAAAGGTTCTGATGGGTCACGCAGCGAGGAGAAAGGCTGCCACCAACAAAACCCGCAGCTTGAGATCTTTAAGTGAAACATGGCAGTGGCAGCATCATAATGTGGGGCCGCTTTGACTGAAGTATCAAGATGGAAAACCTTTGATGAAAAGTTCAAATGTTGAAGCTGAGGCGTTGTGAACCCCTATCATGAAGCTCCCACTGCAGCCCTGCAGTGGAACAAAATATTTGACTCCTGTAATGTTTTTTAACCAACATTGTGTAACTGTTTGTCTTTAAAAAGGGAGTTCTTGATGGAAAAAGTCTTTATTCTAATATTCATATACGACAGAAGTCATGAAAAAGCTCATAAAATGTATTAAAATATATTTTAATTGATATTTTATCTTAAAATACTCATTTTTAAAGCGGTTCTTCAGAGTGGAATTCGTTTTTTCTATTTAAACAATTACAACGATAGAAAAGTTAATTATTTTATGCCTATTTATTTTTACCTCACAGAAAAATAAAGCAAAACTCGTCATGGAAGACAAAAGAGGAGCAGGACGGACGCGTTCAGCAGCGTCACCGTCGGCGCCACATAAAAGCAGCAGAATGCTACAGGTCCTGCTCCTCCACTCCTCATCTTCATCATAAGGTGAGCAAACAACAGCATAGAAGAATCCTGCTGACTCATGACAAAAGGAACAATGATGGCGCTCAAACTGGAATCTGGCTCCAGACTGCGTTTGATGAATCTGCTGACTCAGAAAGACATTGAAGTCTGTTCTAAACCATCTCAGGAGGTGAAATGTGAATTCTCATGGTCTTCATCTGCATGAATGGAGGCTGACGTTGCTCCTTTGGAGTCAGGTTTCCGTAGAAACGCTTCACTTGTGGTTTTTCCAGCTGAGCCGATTGCAAATTCAACCGTTAGAAAAAGGATCCACTTTTTTTTCTTGCTTCCTCTTTATAACGAAGAATTCCTGCTTCCTTCATGTTGTTAAAATGCAAAAAAAGCAAATGTAGTAACTGCAGTGTGTGAAGCGCCTGTTCTGATTGGACCTTCAGTGCAGCTCAGCTCTATAAGCCAGCAGGCGCCTCCGCTGATCCAGAAGGAACCAGGTCACAATACGGAGAAGCTGAGGCCTCACAGATGAATGAGAAGAGCTTCTGCTCCCAACGTGGAAGCACAAACAACGGAAGGAGTCGAGGAAAAGAAAGAACACATACATCTGACGTGACCTGAAGGCGCTGAAGCTAAACCTGCAGCAGAAGAGCCCATAAACATCTGAATGATGATTAGAAGATAAACTTCAGCGCAGAAAGTTTCAGTTGTTGCTCTGTTGTCTGGATTTATGTTCATCTCTTCTCAATAGAGTGATTCAGCCTGAAGGTAATCGGAGCAGAAAACGGTTACTGACGGAGAGTCGGAGGCCTTCGTCAAACCCCCCACCCCCCCCACCCCCACACCCGGGGGGTGTGGGGGTGGGGGGGGTGGGGGGTTTGACGAGAGCTGAGAGCAATGTAGTTTAGATTCATGCTCTGCAGCAAAAATAGTTGGTTGACTATAAAAATAATTAGAGATTTCAACTAAACAAAGTTGGAAATTCCTACAGTAAAGACAAGCAGTGAAGCAGCTTTTTGTCTCTGACTAGATAGATGATAAAAATGGCTCGTCTACCTTCCTGCTTTACAGTCCCATTCACACACACATTCACACACACACGTTCACACACTGTGTGAACTTCCTGGACCACAAGGCCCATCAGGATCTACAGCAGTGAACCATTTTGAGCACACAGTGGTCTCTGTGACCCCCCCCTCCCCCTCCCCACTCCCCACCCGTTCGTCCGCCTGAGAGTTTTCAACCCTCCACCAACAGATCCCCTTTCACTGAACACTCCCCACCCCCTGTGACAGAGAAACGCCAGGAAGACCCATCAATGGTTGAAATATTCTCTAAAAACAGAAAAACTGAGTTAAATAGTTTAACAGAGCTCAACAATCCAACTATGGGATATAAAAGAACATGCTCAATGCTGAACTTTATTTCTTTTTTTATGCATGCAGAGCATTTTTTAATTTCCAAACCAGACAAACTTCCCAAACCGGACGTTTCTTAAACGTTTCAATCTTTTTTTTTATAGATCTTCAAATGAGTAAAGCAGCTTTGGCTGCTCCAAACCAAAACATCAGCATCACCTTCGCAGCTTAAAGGAAAGCCACCTTCACAGATCCACTCACAGGTTTTAGGAGACCCGGGCTCAGATGGAGGACCCTCCCAGCTGGAAGACCCCCCCCCCTCTTTTATTTTTACGCATAGAGTGTCAGAAAGAACTACTGCATGCAGCGTGCAAGTAGGCTACAATCAAAGAAGCAACATTTTGTGTTTTGTTTTTTTCCCCCCCCCAACGCATTTTGGGCTGTGTCCTGATTGGACATGTCAATCAATCTCCTCTGTACTGTGCCCCCCCCCCCCCCATACAGGATGCGTGATCAGATCTTTGTTGTCATCCTAGAATCCTGGACTTGTTTTTCTCTGAAGGTTTGAAGTTTAAACAACAGAGAAAAGTGTGAAAATGTGTGTGTTCAGTTGTGCAGAAAGTGTGTGGTGAGGGCTTTACTGCCTTAAAACATCTGCAATCCCACTTTTTCCCCCCATCCCTGGTTATTTTTAGAACGTAAACATTCTATCTGAAGGAAAAGGAAATCACTTTTCAATATTTGCGAACAAATCGACCCATCAAGTAACTGGAACACCCATTTAAGATCGACGATTGAAAGTCGGGCTCCCAAAAAAGAAGACGTTTATTTAGTTTTGGCCACTTTTCTTCTTCACAATTCTTTTTTTCTTTTATATTTTTGGACGTTTCTAAGCAGAAAAACGGCACTCAGAACAAAAGAACAGCTAGAATCAGCATCAATAAGCTCAGGTGAAAGCGAGCTGCCAAAAAGCCTCTTAGAAACCACATCTGTGTGTGAAGATCAGTCTGTTTACAGCTGCTTAAAGCGGAACTAAGTGAGCTTTAGAAAACAAATATTAACGGTAATTTAGAATATAATGCCCCATAAAACTGTGTTTCAATAATGTGTTTAAAGAGTGAGAACTATTGGGAGGAGAAGTGAATTAGTGAGTCACAGCGGCCTGATCCATCCTCTGGATGAACCGGTTCACAATAACTGGTTTAGGTTATTTTCATGACGATGACGCCAAAAACTATTTTTATTCCTTCAAATGATCAGAAGTTTTAGTGTGAAGCGTTGGCGTGGGGTACCTCTATCTGCTGCACGGTCAGGTCCAGGAAGGTGTTCTCGTTGCGGACGCTGATCAGGCTCTTGGGGCCTTTACACCCCATGCTGGTGCCCAGCCCTCCGTTCAGCTTTACCACCACCAGCTTGTTTAGGCTGTCGGCTACGTTGTCCGGCAGGCCGCGGGCAGCGATCTTATCGTAGGGCTGGATCTAGAAGAAGGGGGGGGGGGGGGACAGAACGGGTCAGTGAACCTGAAATAACCCAAACGTTCCAAGCCAGCAGGCTGGGCTGCAGTTTTTCTACACGTGGATGGAAGATACTTTAGCAGCAAGTGAAGCAGCTTTGACTGCAATCAACAGGCAAATGATGGGGGGGGGGGGGTCTGGAACTGTTCCTGTGATCAGAAGCTGAGGGGAACACAAACGCATCGCAGAACATCCCCCTCCAGTGCTTTCACATTTATTTCTTCTGTAGCGTCTTTTGCTTCAAAAAAAGATGATCCCAAATTCTGGTTCCTTGAGATTTCATTTGTTTAAAACCCCCTAAGGAAATCTTTACAACAGAAATGTCTGCCAAGTCTTTTGAAGTCTGACTGATCTGTGTTGCTTGAATCTCCAGTCTCTAAATGAACAATTCTAAATGAGCAAAGATTACCATAATCGATAAGAAACGCTCCAACAATTCCAGGTGGAAATCTCCAAAAAGCAGCTGAATGTTTTCACACGGAAATCGTTGAAAGAGCTGAAAGCCTGAATGGAGGTAAAGGAGCCAGGCTCAAGAACAGAAGAACACCGGAAGGTTCCTCAGAAACGTTTCCCACAATTCCTCCAGCATCTTCACTGTTCTCCATTCACAGTTTTCTCCGTTATCGACTCACTTATCATTGGTGTTTGAGTGAAACATTATTAATGCTTTAGCCACATGCAGCTGTTCAAAAAGTTTAAAATATCCAATAAATTTCGTCCCACTTCATGGTTGTGTCCCACTTGTTGTTGATTCTTTACAAAAAAATTACAGCTTTTTATCTTAATGTTTGCAGCCTGAAATGTGGCAAAAGGTTGAAAAGTTCAAGGCAGCTAAATACTTTCGCAAGGCGCTGCATGACGCTTCTGCATTTTGGTTTTCTTCTTCAAACAAGAACTAAATGGCGTACACGTGTACAGCACTTTTCTACCTTTCTTGAAGGCCCAAGGTGCTTTACAGTCTCACGCACACACACGTTCACACACTGACTGCGGCTCCACTGCCTACAACCACCAGGATCCATGTGGCGTTCAGTGTCTTGCCCAAGGACGCGTCAACACGGCAGGAACCAAATCTGCAATCTTCCAGTCAAAGGTGTCGACCGCCCTACCTCTGCACCACGGATCAGATAACGTGAGGTTGTTGGGGAGAAAAATTCTTCACTGTGAAATGTCTTTAATGTTTTTTTTTCTCACAGCAACAGGGTTTTCTCAAAAAACTTCACACCTCAACAAATGTCTTTGTCTGAGCTCTTTGTGCGTCTGAAAAGAAGAGCAGCGTTTGGTCCAAATCCAAACAACCCCTTTACCTCACCTATGAGGTAAAAAGAACTGACAGACAATAGGAGGAGAACTGGACCTTCCTGACTAAATGCAGTCTTTAGTTTGAAAACAATCGCCTAATTCTTCAGCGGAAACAAAGAATCTGACGGAGAAGAGAAGGTCACGTCGACCTGCAGATTCCTGGAAGGCTGGCAGAGCAGGAGAGCGTGAACATCAAGTCCTTCTTGATGACGGAGAACGTCTGCTCTCCTGGAAACGCCTGAAACTTCTCATCCTTCAAGATTAAGATCAACGGGAATCCGGGGTTTAACAGTCAACCACAGAGAACGTCCAAATGAAAACACTTGAACAGATTAAATTAAATAAAAAATATTATACAGCTCACACTGCAAAAACAGTCAAGGATACCGTATTTTCTGGAATATAAGTCGCTCCGGAGTATAAGTCGCACCAGCCCAGAAATGCATTATAAAGTAGAAAAAAACACAGATAAGTCGCACTGGACTATAAGTCGCATTTTGACGGGAAATTTATTTGAACAAAAAATGAGACCAAGAACTAATAACTTGCACAACCTCATATGACACAATCATAGCAGACTGTTTATCTCATAATTTCACAGTAATTCTTTCTCAAACTTATTTATTTATTCCTTTCATGAAGCATCATTGGCCAACTAATACTCTGTTTTCATCCTGTATTTGTAGAAACAGTTGTCATTTTTATTGCATTTCTGAGTCTATGAAATTATTGGAAAATAGAATATTATGTTGTTAGCCTTCAAGATCTTACTGTAAAAAAATGTTGCTGATTCTCTGAGTCACTTACATACTCTTAACACTTAACATACCTCATACATCAAATTGACCCAGGAACATCATCTCTGTTCCTCACAAATGAACATAACAGGAGGGTTAACAATGTATTTATTTCAATTTATTTCTAATATAAGTCGCTGCGGAGTATAAGTCGCACCCCTTGCCAAACTATGAAAAAAAGGGCGACTTATAGTCCGGAAAATACGGGTATTTATTCATTTTATCTGGTACATGTTTATAGAATATATTTTTAATATGTAGAGACTTTTTAATACTTTTTACACTTACAAATGTGCTACTTTTAAGTAAAAATGAGTCAATTTTGTTGAAGCGTTTTAATAGAAAAAAAATCTGTTAATTTGAGTAAAAAAAAGACAAAAGCACTAAAAATATTTAAAGTTTGTACAGATCAGAAGGAAAAATAAATATCATAATTCACAGATTATTCATAAACTAGATGTTTTAGCCTTGAATGAAGAACTTCAGTCTGCACATCACACTCTGCATACGAGAGAATCTTTTCTCATCAGACCAGGCACACAGGTTGGGTCGGGCAGCGCCGCCTTGTCACTTCATTCTTTCCTCGCTCTGAGGCCGTCTTTCCAGATTCTTTGGCATTCTCCTCAACAAAAGACGGTTCTCTTTGTTGTTTGTCTGTAGCTATTCAGATCCTGTACGCATGACTGCTCTCTTAATTCCAACAGCAGATGAACATTTTCACGGACTGGATCTGATCCAACAGAATGCCCAAAGGCTCGCCTGACGAGATCCCAACAGATTCCCTCAGTCTGCAGATCCTCCAAAGCAACAAAACTCTCTTTTACTATATTATGAAACAAAACAAAATGTTTGTAAAGTTGAGAACTCCAAACGGACGTGCGACCATGTCCAAGCACTACACAAGGGGTCATTTCTCCTCTGTTTGGGTTTCCATTTCTGAGATATTTGCTCGCTGCTTTCATGCACAGAACACTGGAGCCATTCAGACGGGCTCACGGGTAATAAACACGCAAAGCCGCGTCTTTCATTTCCGCAGAGAAAAGCCAAACTTACCGAGTCTTCTGGAGGCCTCTGTATCTTGACCCACTCCACAGACGGGCCCTTCACCTGCAGGAATCTTTGGAAAAGGTTTGTGAAGCCCTCAAAGTTCTTCTTGGCAACCTGAAAAAGACATGAAGATTAGTTTAAAAAAAACTGACAGAATGGAGGTCTGAAACTCAAATCTTCAGATTAGACTGAAGACAGAAATCTCTGCTGAAGCTTTTCGTGCTTCATAAAAATGTTCTAAAGCTAAACCTTTACAAAAAAAGCTATGCAAATATGAAGCAGAAAAAATAAAAACACACACTAGTACTCAGTTTGATGCATTTAGATGCACATTTTTGGTCCCTTCCAGGAAGCCTCCTGCTGTCAAAGGTGAGATTTAGTCAAGTTAGAGAGGAAATCTTGTTTTATTGGTCTGAGGACTAAAGATCAGAGCTTGATTGTCTCTAAAAAGGAGTTTCAGGAACTCATCTCCTCCTTATTTTTGGAGCCTTCTTCTTATGTCGATGTATCATCAGTGAGCTTTAACACCTATACATGCAGACAAAAACACTGTTGTCATTGATAAAAAAAAAAGCCAAGATGTTGTTCCTTTTGTGATCTGGTGGAAAAAGACAGGAAGACGTTGAAGCAAGACACAAAATAAGTAGAAAAAATGTTCATGTTTTTAAATGAGGAACATTTTCGCCCAAAAAATGTCTGGAAAGAAAGACAGAAGTACAGTACAGATCAAAAGATTGGACACACCTTCTCATTCATTTGACCAAACTTTTGGTCTGTACTGTAAGCGCCCCCTCTTATAAACTATCGTATACAAAACTAATCTTTAGGCCTTTTTTTCAAAATAAAAGTGAAATCTTCAAAGGAAGGAATTATTCATCAAAAAAAGGAAAAAGTTCCTGGTGTTTGCGTAATTTTTTCTTGAAAAAAAAAAAGAAGAAGAAGGTCAGAAGAGTTATGCAATAAACCGCTGAATTCATGTGTTTTTTTTTTGTCCACCTTATTCGTCACCATGAATAGCAACCACTTGAGCATTTCCCAGCATCACTGTGACGCCATCATCTCATAAATTACAACCAGATGCAGCGAGCGACAGAAAGGCGGGGGTGCAAGGACAGGCGGAGGAGGCGCACCTCTTTCTCGGCCCCCGACGCCGTGCCCAGCAGCTTCTGCAGCTCGGCCTGCATGGAGCCCTCCAGCTGCTGCCGCATCATTTCCTGGAACTGAGCCATCCCTCTGCGGGCCGAGTCCTCGCACAGACCTGAGGGGAGGGGGGACAGAGGTTTATCCGGATCAAAGGTTGGAGTTTCAACAGCAGATATGAACTCTGGCGGATATTCTGAAGCCATTTTTCATTGCGTCTCTTTTTGCCAGGCCTTCACCCACCCCTTCCACCCCCAGCGTTAGACACATCCCCCAGGAGTTTACAGCTAAATCTGCAGACTCAACTGGTAGAGAAATAAAAACTGCAACAACAACAAAAAAAAAAGTATTTTAAACCTTGAAAGTGTGAAAATAGCACCAAAAGTCCAATCGTTTGACTTCCTGGTTATTAGAATATTTGCATGATCAAGTAAACCGCATAATTTATGTCCTTTATCCAATTATCAAAGTTCTGATCTGATATGGAGAAATCTTATTAAGACTCCTAGTTTTCTTCCTGCATGTTTTTCTGACTTGTTTTCTTTCATATCCACGCATGTGCTAAAATGAAAAGGAATTAAGAGCAGAACCAGATGCCAACCATCCTTTTCATAAAAACCAGACAAGTGTTTGATCAGACTGAGGCTGGAAGGATAGCTAACACACCAATGAGATGGAACAAAAAAGTTTTAAAACAAAACAGAAACGTTAGGATTTTGATTGAAAGAAATCTGAGTATAGTCCAAAACCCATCAACCAGGTCTGATTTGGGAATGTAAGGCTGCTAAACTGTATGTAAAGACCTCAAATCCAAATTATAGCGGTAATCTGATTACTTACTTTTAGATTTTTACAGTCATGTAGACAGACTCAGTTTTTCCTCTCTTTTTATCCTGATTACTTCAGCAAAATTACTGATACTGGATTGCAACTTCAGCCTGATGATTTACCAGCTTATAAAAAGAGAGTACTTGTAAAAATGAAGACATTTTAACCTCCAGAAAGGAAAATCTCCTGTTTGAAACAACTTAAAAGGATATGTGTGACGCTACAAATAGAAACAAAAACAAACAGATGATCTTAACATTTAATCAAACTGAAGATAATGTGTCAAACAGAATATGTACATTATTGGTTTTTTTGTTGCTTATTTTTAATAAAGTTTACAGGACTTTTCTGGTAGTACAGAGTAAAGACGCTTTCACAAAGTAATCACAATTCTTGTCTGAAGTTTCAGAGTTGATTCACAAATTTCGTTCTGACTCAGAAAGTATCTGGTTTTCTGTAAGTGGAGGAGAATGAGGTCGTGGTTAGTGTCTGGCTTCCAAATCTGAAATTGTTTCCACTGGAAAGTTGGCAGATACGTAAATACCATAAATGTTTTTGCTAAATTACCTGCCAACTCAGTCATTTTATTCAGCGGATAACTGACAAAAAT
The DNA here is from genome assembly GCA_023969325.1 of Oryzias curvinotus. Classification (NCBI taxonomy): domain Eukaryota; kingdom Metazoa; phylum Chordata; class Actinopteri; order Beloniformes; family Adrianichthyidae; genus Oryzias; species Oryzias curvinotus. The sequence goes on along the minus strand of CM043720.1, from coordinate 15,461,241 downwards.
GGTCAGAAGAAGCGGATCAAAACCCTAAAGCTTTTTCAAATAAAACTTGCTTTGCACATAGCAGACATACTTGTCTCTGACAACCAATTCGCTCTGATCAGTCTGTGCCGACCCGTGCCAGAGCCCAACGATCCTCCTAGCCTGACTTCTTCCCGTCTACCGCTTACCATGACAACCTGGGCCTGTGGACAGGTAATCAGTCACACTCTATTTTCACTGGTTAATCTTCCATTATGAGGAGAGACATAACTCTGCCGTCTTAAGGAATTGGATGTTTAGCCATCAGGTCTGATTTGTACCACGTCAGAGTCTGCCGAACCCTGAAAATGTCTGTCAGAGAAATTAACTTTCTCCACATTTGCATGATAAAGGGTCTACCTCAAGTGCTTAAGAAACCTGGTTCTTCAGAGGAACAGAAGCTTTGATTCTGCATAAAACATGGCGTACAAATCCAAAAATGTGCGGATGCGGGAAAATGTTCAGATTTCTAAATGCTTTCTGTATGAACTATTGACAGTGTGAGAACTGGACCAAGTGAATGTGATGTCATCCATAGAAAATTGACTTGCTTCCGGCTCCAATGAAATGAAGTCAAATCAGTCGCCCTTTTTTCGTGAAACAGACGCCGCCATATTGGACAAATGGATATAAGTAGGCATAATTGGTCAGATTCCAAATGGTATGAAATGCCAACATGCAGTCAGATGTGTGTAAACCTCTGCCCACACCCTGTCCTCATTTATCCACAGAAGTCCCTGTTCATGAAATATCCTAATGCAAACATTCAGGAGCAGTCAATCAGGAAATAGATAACGGGAGAAAACCCAGTAATGTTTGCACGCTGTGACGTTGAACATCTGCTGACAAACTCTAGAGAGCCTTAAATCCACTACTTTTATTTTTAAACATGAACAGCAGCAGTCGTTCTACCTGAACTGCTTCAGAGATTCAGAAAACGAGTCAGACTTGAACTTATACAAAATATAGTTATGGACAAACCGGTCTGAGGTTCTTTAACTGCACTGTGGGTCCTGGGTAGGTGGGCAAAGCTCTCCCACCTTCAGCCTCAGGGGGCGGAGCATCAGTGATGCCGTTTCAAAACACAGATGCTGACACCATTTTAACCCAGAAATGTGATATTTAATTACCCACTCCCATGAAAGTCCTGTTTTTAGTGTTTTTAACATGTTCTTGTGGGGTTTTGGATGATGGAGGACATATATAAAACATATTAAGCTTAAAAAGGGATTTCTAAGTTATTTCTTTACTCAAATTGTTGTGAATCAGGAGCAGACAAAACCATGCTGTTAGAAAAAGTTCAGATTTGTTTTATAGAAACGATACTGGGGGTGCCATAAGCTACCTGCTCTGCTCCATTCTGATGCATCCACTTTTAGACAAATAGCTCCACGTACGTCTTTGCTTTCCTCGTCTGAGCTGGAATCTAGATCAAAACTGTACGCCCGGATAGCTCCAATATTGCTTGCCATTTTTGTTGCACCGGTAATGTTAGGTTTAGGGTGCAAGGGGCTATAAGCCAGCAAGAGAGCATGTACACAGCAGTGACGTGCAGTCAGGTGAGGCAGGTGAGGCAGAGCCTCACCTGTCATAATCGTGATAAAATAGAAAAAGTTAAATGAAATAAATATTATTTTCCACTGATCTGTGTTAAATATACTTTTTCAGTCAACTCAACACGTTTTCCAGATTTTCTGAGGTTAAAATCACCGAATTTGAGTGTTGCGCGATCACAGACGGAGCTGAATCTCCGGGTGAGGCTCGGGAGCGCTGTGCCTTACTTCTGACGGTAGGGCTCAATGTTAACACAGACGTGGGCTGAAAAAAACTGCTATAGGTCTGCATAATAGGCTTCAGGTGAGGCATGCCTCACTAGGGGGCAGACGTGAGCTGACAGCTGCTTTGTAGCTACACTGGTGCCGTAGAAAAAGACTAGGAACGTATTTCTCCATTGAGAGGAGAAACTCATAAACTAAAGGAAAATAACGAATGCTTGGAAACAGATTATAGAGCTTTTTGTGGAGAAGGATCAACACATGGACTCAAAAAGTAAGGCCAAACATGTTTTTCAATGTTTGTTTTTTAAAAATAACTTGGGAGCAAGTGGAAAAAATGTAAGTGAAATCATTTATTTTAATTTATGATCATTCTCAGACAACATTTGATATTAACTGATTAGAATTTGAAGTTGGAAAATTACCAGAAATAGTTACTGAGGGTCAAATGTGTGCTGAACACATATGTACACTTTTATTTGTTTACAGTATATATGAATAATTTACACAAGAAGAGTGTTTTATCCATCTATAAAAGAAATAGTCTCTGACAAATATGTTCCTGTGTGTATTTTATAAGCTGTTAGCTGCCGTTGGATGAACGGTGAAACATTTAGTTCTTTCATTGTAAATCTGACTCCAGAGGATTCAGTGCCTCACCAGTCACTGACCTCACCGCACGTCACTGGTACACAGAGAGCTCTCAGCAATGGGGAGGGGAAGTGGGAGCGGGTGTGCTCCATGCCAACATCCCGCCCTCAACTCAGAGCTACATTTCTAATGAAGTCATGCCGGGCTGCAGAAACTATGTCCAAGAAAACAACACAGTTCTTTTAAAATAATAATAATTTAAAGACCACTGGGAACAATTTGAAAATAGATCAAAAGATCATTGAGTAGGTCTTTAAAAAATTATTTCAGTTTATATCTGCACATTTGAGGAAACAAAATTTACAGCTCTGAGGTAAACCATGGCAATACCAATGAACAGGTTATGGTCCATTGTAGATGGATTATGCTTGTAATCATTCCTGTTCTTTCGCAATAATTAACAACTTGATGAGTGGCAATAAAACTCAACACAGTACATGTGTCATGTGTGTCTTTGTGAGTCCCGTTTGTGACGTTGTTCATTTGTCTCCAACTGTGCAGTGAAAAAAAAAGCCCAGTGGTTCTGTGTTGATTTAAAAATGTTCATCTTTTGTTTTTTTTTCTATAAATAATGACACGCGTGTTAAGTTTTGTGAACGCAATTTCCATTTGGTTTATAAATAGGGTCACCGTTTATTTGAGCGCATGCAAACTGAACCACTGAACTCAGCAGCTGTGGGGAAAAAGAAAAGGGAATGAAAAAATTCCTAAATTACACAAATTACTGTCATGCAGCTAGAATGAAGAAACTGGACAAAATCCATCTTTACCTTTGTCTGCACATTTGTCTAAACACACAGTCTGGAGCAGAGTCCAGAGCTGACAAATGCAGCTTACAAGCTGGCGCAACACATATACTAGATCCCATCAGCTGCTTGTCCTTTCTATAGTAAAGAACCTGCTGGGAAAGCAGTGTGTCATCTACATAAATCTGATCTGTATCATTTTGGGTATCTAGTTTTTTTCTTTTTCTTTACAAAGAGAAGCTCCAACTAGACACATGTGAGATTCAGGCACATGCAAGTTAAAGTCCCACTCCGATCATCTTTTGATTTATCGTAAAAACCATTCCCAGTGGTCTTTTAAATCTGATTATGCCGTTTTTAGCCAACATAAAACCCTGTGTCATTTTCTAAAACATGGTTTTCTCCAGATTGGCAGTACGGTAGTTTATTAGAAATTTGTCTCTGAGTTGAGTAAGCCCACCCCCTCTTCCCATCATCCATGTGTTTACATACTCTCCCACTAGCTTACAGCCGCTCACATCATTACCAGTGATATAAAAATGGCAAGCAGCATTTGGAAGCCGTCCAGATGTTTAGTTTAGAGCCAGATGCCAGTTCGGATGAGGAAAACAAAGCATCTCCAAGTGGATCATCAGAATGGAGTGGAGCAGGGAGCTTGTGCCCCCCCCCCCCCCCCCCCCCGCGTATTTCTATGTCACAAACATGATCTTTTTCAACAGAAACTTCTTCATCTGATCCTGATTCACAACGATTTGAATAAAGAAATACCAAGAAATGCAATTTTAAGCTTAATTTTCTTTATACATATTCTACCTCATAAAACAAATGATCCAACAAGAATGTGGATAAAACACCAAAAAAAATACAGTTTTCATGGGAGTGGATCTTTAAGAAAAAAGTTGGCAAAAAGATGATCAACATGGAAGAATCCAAATATGTCAGAATTTACTCAAAAATTTTTCCTAAATTATTTCGTTTTAAACTTAGAATGAATGACGGCTATAATACAGTAAAGACACAAGACTTTAACAGAAATTTAAGAGATAGTAATATGAGGAAAAAAATACAGAAAAATGTTGTAACATTTTCTGTCTAATTTCATATGAAAGCTTTCATAAGTTTATGTCTTAAAGAAATGATCCCTGGCTAAATGAACATTAAAAAAAAAAAAAAAAAAAAACAGTGACGTGTGAGAAAAATTCTGAAAATAAATGATTATTATGACATTTGGGAGTGTCAGAAAAGAGTAAACTTATATCTCAGTCTGAGCTCTTAAATCCATCACAAAAGCATGTTAGTCCCCCCTAAAAAATAAAAAAAATAAAAAAAGACTAAAAGCCTCAAAACAACACTTACCTTCCACGGAAACCTTCATGTTTAAACTGCCGAATACAGACAATAAATACTACATAAACTATAATACATTCAGTTAAAGGAAAACGGCTGATTGTCTAAGAGAGAGCCGGAACCGTCGCTCAGCAGACATCTGTTCAATGAGTGGAAAAGTTTCCTTGTTGGATCCTCTCAGCTAATTCAGTCCAACCCTTTCAGTCCTTCATCATCACCTACTGTGTCACTCAGCCTGTAAATCTGCTGCTCGTGATGAAGCGGCACTCAGCTAATAAAAGAGCTAGAAGACACCAGCCAAACCTGAACAGGACATTTTTTTCATTTTTACCGAATGCCATCTTTGCTTCCCCTTCTGCCCTGACGGATATTCCGCGTCAACGATCCGAGAAAACGAGTTCGAAGAAGCTCGACTTTGTGATTTGTCATATTTTTGCTGCCTCGCGCCCCGCCTTCCTTCTCGTATTGCCCCATTTTACCCAGACCAAAGTCCACTTTTACAACCACAATAGAAATCCCAACACTTACGGATCGACTGCTCAGGACGGAGAAGGAGCTACAGGGAAGACTGACTGGTACTCGATTCTGGTGGACGTGCGTTTTCTCAGGGTGGTCAGATTTACAGAAGACCCGTGAATGGCACACGACAGAAAACGTAGCATTCGGTAAAATTTCGACACAACCACCAAAATAGCCGTAAAATCAACAAAATTAACACCCTGAAATAAAAAAATCGATTTTTGAAGGTAAGAAACTTCAACATAGAGGGATTTTTCTTACTAGATGACTGCAGGATGCTAGAGAAGAGGAGTCGAGGGGGTCGGCCTGTTCTTCTGGAGAAGAAGACAGCCGAGAACACACAAGTATTTCTGGTTAAAGCTGCCCTTCACTTAAACGCACCGTCATACAGCTTCCGTTTGACGTGACTATGTAAAATACAAAATGTATTTATATTGTAGAGTTAATAACTTGAAACGGTATTAAAATACTTTAAAGTTATTCTACAATATACAACCAATAGTTTCACGAGCGAATGGGAATCTCGCAGAGGCACAACAGCCAATCAAAACGCTCTTTTCCCGTGACGTAGTTGTATCAACCAATAGAATTCTGCAACGTCCACAACACTTTCAGACATTTCCGTATAAAAATAATCTCAAGAATGTAACGGGCCCCATGGTTTAGAAGTTGTGATGACGTTTACCAACAAAAGTAGATAAAAAAATAAATAATATTTTGTAGTAATTGTACAACTAGTGACCTGATGTACATCTCCTGCGGGTCCTTCTGGGTGTATGTAAACATGGAGCAATGCTGCCCCCATCTGTTCTACCAGCGTCACATCACATTTCATCGTCGACCCCGACAGAATTTATGTTTTTTTTTAGGTCATAATGTAAGCACACACAAAAAGTAAATTAAAAAATAAAACCTATAACAGCTGTATGTTTCTTTACTTGTTTATCATGTGTTTCAGACCCAAACTTTTTTTTGGTTTGCCTAGATGTTTAGTTATTGAGTTATTTGCTGAATGTTTCTTCTTTTAAACGATATTTTTATGTAACAACTCAAATGTATTCAGGTCAGGCTAGGTAGTTTTATTTGTACAGCACAGAACCTTATCTACACAAAGGCGCCTTCAAATGCTTCACAGAAGTGCAAGATACCATAGAAGTTAATGAAAAGAAATCCGATAAAAGTTAAAGTATTTTAAATGAAACTCCAAGAGTTCAATGTTTTAAACATTGGCAAACACACAATGCTTTAGTAAAGATAAAAGCTTGAATTTAAAATGACTTTTTTTTTGCTTAAGGCTGGCTTTGGAGAAATCACAGATAAACAGCTTTTACTTTGAAATCGCTAAACAATTCTTAACAAACTGTCTATAGATTAACTTAAAGTACAGAAGGCACTGATTTCCCCTTTTTAAGTAGTTGCTACAGATATAGAATAGTATTATTGTCATTGTGTGACAATGATATCCACAGACAACGGTGTATTTTATATGCTCAGGCAAACACGCTTGCACGCAAGTTTTATTCATGCTTGGACAATCTTAAAATCCTCCTATTCAAAACCTTACTGCACACCACTGTATGCTGCCCACCTGTTGACAAATTACAGGCCATCCAGCATGAGGAAGCTACAGGTGGCCTATAGTGATGCCTTAAAGATTTTATCAAACCAGCCACGGTGGTACAGCGCAGGCATTTTGTTTGTTGGTGCAAGAGTCAATACTCTCCAAGCTTTGTTAAGACATTTCAACATTAACATTTCAATTAACAAAATCAGCTTAACTCTCACCAGTGTAAAGTACAGCACTTTTAGAAACCAATCCCCTATTTGGAGGTTTTGGTACGTTCTTTTTTTTTTTTTTTTTAACTATTACGTTTTTTAGTCAGCAGTAGTTTTAGTCTTTTTTAAGTGGATGATACTTGATTATTTTATTGTTGTCATACTTTTATGTCATTGTTTTTATACTTTATGAAAGTTTTATTTTTATCCTTAAGTCTTTTATATGTTATGTGTTTATTGTGGCAAATGGACCTTGAGTCTGTAATAAAGCTACTTCTTCATAACCATTTTAACTCATGTTTCCTCCTCTATGGCAGCATTTCTTGGTTTATGTTATAATTCTCTAGGCTTTCTTTTATCTACTCTAACACTACATATGACTTGATGTGTACAGTTTTAGATTTCAGGTTCTGTTTGCACTGCTGACAAACCGTATGAAAGGTTCTGTGTAAATAAAGGTTTATTTAGTTAAAATGGCATCACTAAATGGTGAAAGGGAAATAACCAATTATCTTTTAGAGCAAAATGTTAAAAAAAGTAGTTTTTTCAATTTGTATAGCACATGTGTCAAACTCAAGGCCCGGGGGCCAAATGCGGCCCCCCGTGTCATTTCATGTGGCCCGCAAGAGCATAAAAGTTTTTAATTTCTTAGAATAAAAAATAAAAATTGGTGTGAATTTATTCATATCTTGGGGGACAAAGACTTGAAATATCGGATTGGGCAACTATACATTAGGACTTAAACACTGTCCATATAACCTATCCTGATAGAATCAAATGTAAAAGGATTTATGCTAGAGGAACAAGCAAACATGTTTTCTATGCAACTGTAATTGTTACTTTAAAAATTTATAGTAAATAAATAATGAATTAGTTAATATTAAGGAGTAGTTACATTTATTTGTCATTACATTTAGTTACATGTGTAAGTTATATCTGGCCCTTTGAGGACAGCCACAATGCTGATGTGGCCCTCAGTGAAAATGAGTTTGACACCCCTGTTGTATAGATTTGGAAAAAAAAAATCAATCCATTTAAAAGGAGAGACTTTCATACTCTAGTAAAGCAGAAAAATCCCAAATTGAGAAGTACAATAAATCAGACTTGCTTGCATGTTTAAAATTAGGTAAAAAATAAAAATCTATTTCTCTATTTCATTCATTAGACCTTTTATTTTGGCTGAAACAGAAATGCAGTCTTTCCAAAGGCTTCAAATAAATATGGTAATGTTTAACAATTTTAACTTAAGATCACACCAATATATCAAACTAAGATGAGGAACCAAAAAAAAACCATCAAAAACAGCAAAAATACCATTTACCAATGATGACAGAGCACATTTTCCAGAGACTTTCCAGCTCTAAAACACAGGTTCCTAAGGGATAGAATCTAAGTATTTTCACAATTAAATGAAAAATCAAGTTTTACAAAGGGATAAATTCTGCATTCCTCAGTCAGAACGTAAACGTGACTTTCTATTTCAAAAAGCAATCATTTTCACTTGAAGCTTGATTTCCTGTTGCTTCCATGGACGAGCCCTGCAGGTGACACAAATGCATGGTTGACATCAGAAGAAGCAGAGTTTCAAGTTCCTCTGATGGAAAATCCTTTTTGGTTTACAGAATGATGATTTCAGAGCAGCTGTCTTAAAAACAACAGAAGACATCAAACGAATTTACACGTTTATTGTATAAGTTATTCATTTCAGTGAATGAGGTCTTAGTGCATCATTGACTCCACGTAACATTTATCCATTGACCCCCTCCCCTACAGAAAGGAGGTGTAACAGATGAACATCTGGCATGCTTGTGTGTGAGACACGCACACATCATCCAAACAGATCTTTAGATTTTCTACCAACATGTGTGGCTCTGATCAAACACAAATAGGGATCCATCTTCACACAGTGATGCCGGCCGATGGAGTGACTTGTCACAGGCGCGCGTCTGTAGTTTTGGGTCTGTCTGGTCCTGCTGGGTCCAGTCATGCAGCCAGGAACGCTAGTGCTGTGTCCCGCTCCTCTATCAGTTCCGCCGCTGTGGCGTCCATCTTTGACTTGGAGAAGTCGTTGATGGCCAGACTGTCCACAATTTTCCAGGCTTTATCCTGAGAGGAGAGATCAAAAATGACATCAGTGAAGAAATGCATTTGTATCCCCTCCTCCTTATATTTTCATTGATGTCACTTAATACAACTCAAACGGAAAAGATCAAACCAAGTAAATAGAACAACTTTTGGAAGATTTATTTTAGTGAAAAGAAGCTGCCTGGTCCCCCATGAAAAAGTAACCCCCCAAACCTGATAGCCTGTTGTGTCATCCTAGAATCCAAATTTGCTGATGAATTTAGTTCCTTTTTTTCTTTGCCAAATTGTTTACATTCATAAGAAAATTGCGGGTTTTCCAGCAAAATGATCTGTTTACGGTCTTAAAACTAAACCACAGATCAGACTTTGACCAGAACCTTTATGTAGATCTGGCCCGTACCATCACACTCCCACCACTTTAAGCAACTCCAAGTCTGTGTTAGTCTAAGTCCAGATCTTTGGGGAGGCACACCTTCCAGAAAGTTCCTCATCTCATCAGTCCAAAAGTGGAGACGATCCAGATGTTTTGGTCAAATATGAGGCAGGTTTTCATGTTTGGGCCTCTGTGTGGGGGCGATGGATCTCAGCGTGGTTCTCCTGAACCACAAAGCTGCAGTAACGTCTGTGTGACCCTTTCAGACTAAAGCATGTGACAAACTTTGAATCTGTTCTTTAGCTTAGATCAGATCCAGCACAAAGAGTTCTTCTCAGAGATGCTTTAAAATTCTATTTTGGATGCATTCTGGTTTTTGAGTAAAATTTAAATAATCATCAATAAAGTGTGGAAGACATTAAAAAAAACATTTTACTTTATATTTCACCTCTCTGCGCAAACACACTTAAGAAATGATGTCATCTGCTACCTTGATCTGGACAGGGAATGAGTAGATGAGGTCTTCTGGGACCCCATAGGGGTTTCCAGTGGAGTAGACCCCCATGGAGATGAACTCCCCCTGAAAGAAAAGAGAAACTGCTCAGAAATGGAATTCAATCAAGTGCATCCTCTGTGTGAGTTTAATGAATTCATGTAAGGCTGACAAAGAAAGAAAAAAATGATTTATCCTCACCGGCCACTTTATTAATTAGGCATACCTGTCCAACTGCTCGTTAACAAACATTTCTAATCAGTCAGTTAACACAGCAGCAACTCATTACATTTCTGCATGTAGACATGGTCACTACGATCAAACTGAGCATCAGAATGGGGAAGGAAGGTGATTGAAGTGACTTTGAACGTGGCATGTTTGTTGGTGCCAGACAGACTGGTCTGAGGATTTCAGAAACTGCTGATTTACAGGATTTTGACCCGAAACCATCTCTAGGGTTTACAGAGAATGGTCTGAAAAGATAAAATATCCAGAGAACAGCAGTTCTGTGGATGGAAATGTCTTGTTGATGCCAGAGATCAGAGGAGAATGTCTAGCCTGGTTCCAGCTGATAGAAGGACAACAGAAACTCAAAAAACCCACTGGTTACAACAGAGGTCTGCAGAAGAACATCTCTGAACGCACAACACATCCAGCCTTGAGGGAGATGGGCTACAGCAGCAGAAGAACACATTAAGTACCACACCTGTCAGCTAAAAACAGGAACTAAGGCTACAAGTCACAGAGGCTCACCAAAACTGGACAACATAACAATGGAAAAACGTTGTCTAATCTGATGAGTCTCCTTTTCTGCTGCAGCATTTAGATGATAGGGTCAAAATTTGGCATCAACAACATGACAGCAGGAATCCATCGTGCCTTGTATTAACAGTTCAGGCTGGTGGTGGTGGTATAATGGTGTGGGGGATATTTACTTGGAACTATCACGTCAATATGGACCAAACACTCAGAGGAATGTTTCCAGTACTTTGTTGAATCTATTCCACCAAGGATTAAGTTCTGAAGACAAAAGGGGGTCCAACCCGATACTAGCAACCTAATGGAGTGGTTGGTGAGTGTATATAGATAAAATAATCTACATCCAACATAAGCTAGTAATCAACACTGACAGAATCGGGTTTAAATGCAGGAAAATCCATACAAGTATAGCGAGGATTACATTGACTCAACTTTACTCATTCAATTTTTATTTTGGAATAGAAACAAATAAATTGTGCAATATTTTTTTATACATTAGGACGTCATTTAAAAAGAAACTTCCTTAGGCTGTTTCAGATTCTCTCAGAGTTTTAATCTGACCATCAGTCACAGCTTCTCTAAGCTTCTTAAACCAGAAGAAAAACTGTTTTTTTCCGCAGATTGAAAAACATTTTTTTTATCTAGAAATGTGTTGAAAATAGTAGAATTAAAAAAGAAATAACAAAAGAGCAATGAATTTGGGTAAACTGGTGTAACCTCCTATAAGGGAGTCTGATTCATGAAGACTCCAATAAAAAAAAACGAGGCTAAAATGAGACAAACCGCTGAGCCTTTACTGAAGAAAATAGAGAGAAAAATCCGTAAATGCTAAAACATGTTAGAGATCACGACAATCAAAAACGCAAAATAAGTCATTTAAAAAAAATTACATTTTAGAAATTAAAACAAAATTCCAGAAACCAGAAAAGGTAAGTATGAGACATCACAGATTGGAGGATTAAGTTTGAGTTTTAAAGAAGAGGGAAAGTAGAAGGATGTTTTGCCCAAACTCTGTTAAAGAGTTAAAATCCTAAAAAAATCCTAAAAGAGTTAAAGAGTTGATTGAGCAATCTATCACATTATTGCAGTGGTTGTGGTCAGAAGACATTGCCATGCCAAATAACCTCCAGTTGAAAAGGTGAACAAACATATAAAAAAAAAAATTACTTTGGTTTTCCGAAAAATCTCTTTTTTATTTTTATTTTTGGGAATTGTGTTTGCGTCAAGTTCACTTCAGGTTACGTTTAAGCTTTAATCTGTAAACTGCCACAGAAGATCTTCCCTGGGCGTGTACTGTGTACCCTGGGGCATGCCTGAAGAATTGCTTTACCTCCGGCGTTCCTGACCAGATGTCCCTCATGTGGTCACAGATTGCCTTGGCTGCAGACATGGCGCTGGACAGTTTCCTGGCTTTGATGACAGCGGCGCCCCTCTGCTGCACCGTCTGCAAGAGACCATGAACATTGTTTAAAGACCCATGCTGATGAAAATAGTTTGGGACTTTTTAGCATGTTCTTGTGGCAACTTGTGGCAAAACTAAACTTAAAATTGCGTTTCTGAGTATTTTTATTCAAATCCTTGTGAATCAGGAGCAGATGAAAATAGGTCATTTGAAAAAAAGATCGTATTTGTGGCGTAGAAAACACACTGGGCAAGCCACAAGCTCCCTGCTCAGCTCCATTCTGTTGACTAGAGGACTATCTTGAGTGAGTCTTGAACGTCTGACCTGGTCATCTATAGTTGGTCTTCGGCCTCAGACTTACAGCTATGAAGTCTCCTTTGAGCCAGCTGTCGTCTTTGACTGCATCAAAGCAGGCCAGCTCGCCGCTCGACATGCTGACTTTGCAGTGGTGGACGTCTGGGTACTGAGTGGATGAGTGGTTCCCCCAGATGATGACGTTCTTCACGTGAGTGGCGGGAACACCGCAGCGTATGGCCACCTTCAGGACAGACTACACTGAGCTTTCACTGCAGAACGAAGTCTGAATGCAGAGCGAAGGAGAACAAACCTGGGAGCAAGCCCTGTTGTGGTCCAGACGAGTCAGGCAGGAGAAGTTCTCCTTGGGGATGGAAGGAGCGGACTTGGCTGCGATCAAACAGTTGGTGTTGGCGGGGTTTCCGACTACCAGGACCTGAAAAAACACATCATTATCTGCACTTCAATGAACTTATAACAAACATCCGACCTAGAAGTTTCAAACTTGAGAAGCTTCATTACATGGACCGTCTTCTTGGCGTACTTGTCCAGAGCTGCTCCCTGGCTCCTGAAGATGGCCACGTTGGCCTTGAGCAGGTCCTTCCTCTCCATGCCGTCCTTCCTAGGCATGGAGCCCACCAGGATGGCTGCATCCAGGTCCTTGAAGGCCACTTCCTCTTTATCAGTCGCGACGATCTCTGTTGCAGGGGAAAATACCAGGTAGAAGATCTTCAGCTTCATCCAAATGACACGTGGAGCCAAGGATGCAACAAAAATAACACATCTCCAAGTTTTCTAAACCTTTATGACCAAATGGTTCATAAGCATGGGTGTTGTTGCATCTTGCTGCCCCCCTATGGGAAAAGAAAACGTGGAGAAGAAATATCAAACCTCCAGGTGTATGGCAGCTGATGGACTTGGGTGAGAAGGTGGTCAAATATCTCCCTTTCCTCCGGACATTATCCATACATCTGCCGTACACTTTACCCCCGTCCCCATTGTGTTTATCTGTACCCATCTCAGTGCACAGACAGCTGTCTTTGCATTGCAGCTGCTCAATACAGGGGGGGGGCCTCTCTGAGCCAAACAAAGCAAAGGACGGCACCATTCCACGGGAAAAAAAAAAAATCCAGGTCACAATGGAGGTGGCAGATAATGGCGCCTCACGACTGCAGCGATGCTGACACGGAGAACCGGATTTGAATTCAGGTTTTTGAAAGCAGTTTGTTCAGCAGACGATCCAAGTGAGCAGTGATTAAAAAACATGATTAATCCTTTAAAGCCCACCACATCAAAGAAGCGAAAGAAAATTCTAATGTTTTTAATTCAAATGTTTTTAAAACCTTTGATGAATCCACAAACAAATTGCAATATTTTTACGAGATCTAGATATAATCAAATATGCTACATTGGGTGATTTTGGTAAATTTGTGCTCACACCAGTTAAAAATGTAAAACTATTGATATGAGCGTTCAGGGAAAAAGAGGTACTTTATTTACTCAAATCACACAATTCCTACATGACGGAACTGTACTATAAAGAGTTAGTTATGAACACATTTTGCATTCCTTCAATACAGCAGCTCATCTATAGTCAATAGAATGAAAAACTATTGATGACTAATTCTCATAGCGTTTGAAAATTAGCAAAACATTTTGCTTTCAAAAGTGCTTTTGGAATTTTATGGAAGTTGCCATTTTGAAATGCGCAAGAAAAGTTCTCTACTGCCTCTAGTGGAATGATGCTGAACTACAGAAAACATGGACCAAGTTACATACAACGGGATTTTAAGGAAAGTTTAAAACCTGCTAAATAAATAGGGGTCTCAGAAATGTGTGTACCAAATGTGATACAAATGGTTATATAGGGTTAATTTAAAAAAATAAATAAATTGTGCTTTTGAGCAAGAACAGATTTTAAAAATAATAAATGAAAGCCTGGGGAAAAAAAAAATCACTGATGTGACCTGCTTACAGCAAAGATGGACAGGCATTAAACTCCAGAAAACAAAATGTCTTTTATATCAAACAACATCTGCATCTTTATAGAATTAAATGTGTTTTGATGGAAGGTTTACCTCTCAGAAGTGGGAGGGCACAGTCCTGCAGCTCCATGACAACCCCTTCCAGGACAGGCAGCATGGGCGTAATGTCCAAAAGGAGCAGGATAATTGGCTGTCAGGAAAAGGGGGAAGTAAGGTGCAGGGGGGAAAAAAATCCATAAATTGATGTCCATGCAGCAGGCTGGGTTGTGGTTCTGTCATGACACATCCACCTTTACTGACAGCAGCATGAGCCAAACGGATCAAGTGGTGTTTAAGATGGACTAAGACTCTTGGCAACAAGATCCACTTCACAGACTTCAAGGACAATCATGGCTTCTCTAAGGTCAAACAGATGATCGGGTGCAATCTGATCGACTTCCACAGGGATGGCACCTGTTCAGACCCACCATGGATACGATTGAAGACCCGCTGCATTCACAGCTGCTGGAGGCACATCCTTCACCTGCCTTACAGCTGACCATCACCAGATGAGGGAAGGGATTGAACAAATAATTTCATTACCTGATCTTTGCCAAAAACATCTCCTTTGGCGATGCTGAACAGAAGGGAGTAGGCAATCTGACCGGCAGCACCGGTCACCAGAACTCTGATTGGCTCAGCCTGCAGGATCCAAGACAACAGAGAGTCTTGTTACTCAATCCATTTATCAACCCAGATTTCACCAACAGGCCAAGAATGACAGTTTGGTAATATAAAGCACATGGGATCAGTGACTACTCCTGTCAACAGGATTTACTGCAGCAGGGGTCAGTTTATAAATAGACTCCATGCCCTCCTTCACTCACTGTTACATAACAAATCCAGGGTTTATTAAGGTTATCTTCACCATTCATTCAACTGTAACAGAGGTTGGTTAAAAAGTCATGTAAACGATAGGAATATTTTTTTTTAATGCAGATAAATAAATAACTGTATCATCACTACTGAAGCTGCAAGCTGTCAAAAATACATTCATAGCTGACTTTTACTTCACTTCAGAACTTTTTTTTTTTTGATCGTTCGGTCTCACATTGTCATATACAGGAACCACAATAAGAAATTATTATTAAACAGAATAACCTTACCATTATTTGTTCAGGAGTCGCACTGTTCTCCACTTCTGGATAAAGCCGGAGTTCACGCGTATTTAAACCCTCCGTTGATTACGACATGTGCATCGATCTCACGGTATTCAAGGAGGGGCATTGTGGGAATTGTAGTTGTGTGTTGGTGTTTCGTGTTAGCGAAAAGAGCAAAAATGTCTGAGTTTGTTTATTTCTGCAATTATTTTTAAAATCGAGTAATATTTGATATGCCATAAATTAAGCTTACGTGACTAACAATAAGAAAGGTGTTCAACGAGCTGTAAACGCGATAGATGGTTAGCATCAGGTTAGCATTGGAAGCGTTTGTGAAGGTTGCCTAGCGACCAGCAGCGACTTGTAAGGCTAAACAGATTAGCCTTTCATCAAAAAATATACTTGAAAGTTCAGTTTGTGTTTCATTTAAATAATTAAAACGGTGCCGTTTGAAGCAGCTCTCAACACGAGACTAGATTTCTTAAAATCTTCGGTAAAAAGCAAGTTTAGTTTAGAAAATGCTAACTAACTAGCTTAGCTAAACCCACAGTGACATCCACATTTGGAGGAAAAAGAAGAACTTTATAACACAAAATCCTGCATTTAAGGTAAGGGGATTATTTAACCTTTAACCTTTATTATCAAATTTAAAGTTCAATGTTTTACTAGTAAAGCATAAATGTAAATATATACTATATTCCAATTTTTTCCCTATTTGGAACTCCCAGTTATGTGTTCACCAGCTTTATTTTAACTTTACTTTATCTTCTGTCTACTGCATTTCTTAAAAAAAAAATATTCTGATTAAGAGTTTTGTAGAAAAGTCTGTCATATTGCTAACTTTAGGTTTTTACAAACCAAAATGCTATTTCTCAAATAAGTCACTGCATTCGAACATTTTTATTTAAAATTAAATATTCAGTGCAGTTAGATATTTGTAGTTTGTGAGTAGATCCAGTACCAATGTAAAGTTAAGGGGAAATCAGACCCCTTAACTTTACCCTCAAGTGACCACTTGAAGCCATATCAGCTTTGTGTACATCAGTGGTTAAAACAATGTCAGTTCACGTGACTAGGATATGTAATTCAAATGCTTATAAAAATTTTTATTTTAAGTCAAAATTATTATTTTTTGTCTGACTTAAATTACAAAAAAATTGTTTTGTTTATCGTAAAAAATGATTCTATTTTTTCATCAAGTGATGGATACATTTTCTTAAATATGTTTTGTTAGAGATAGAATGGAGTATAGATTGCATCAATATTTTATTATCTAGAAAAATAAATGTTTAAATAGGGGAATTGGTCAATCTGCATAGCGGAGGGTTGTAATTTAGATTAAGATTAAGTGTAAAAATGTACCTTTATGTTGGTTAATATTTGAAGGATGTGCATTGGTTTCTCTCAGTTGTATTAAGCTCAGCATAGTCATTTTTTTGGGGGTATTGTTGTTAACCTGTAGGTGCCCTTCTTTGGCACGCGGGCATGATGGAGCAGATCCTGCAGAATCACCTAAAATCCCTTTGGTTTCACAATAATGGCTGGTGACCGGGAGCATTTGAAAGAGTCTGTTGTTTGACAAGTCAGACTCCGGTGTTTATTGTTTTCATTTCTTTGGCACTCTCCACTGTGGGGCTGACATGAGGGGATTAGAGATGCTTTGTCTTTGTAAAAAAAAAAAGAAAAAAGAAGAAGAAGGGAATAAGAGTGCAAGCAGTGTTGGGTCAGGCGATAATATCTGGTGCCGTTTGCATGCTGGCTGTGTGTGCTGTGAAAACAATCAGAAAATGTGGGGTTTGAGGTGAAACCTGTGGGCCAGTGATCACAGAGGAGGAGCCCAAATTCCGTTGGGGCCTAATCCTCTGCTCATGACTACCGGTAAGTTAGCATGGCTTCCACTCTTCCTGTCCACACCTGCGTTATTTCCTCCTTGCCCCTGTAGATTTCACCTGACCGACCCTGTTGCACGAACAGAGAGGAGCCAGATAATCACCCACCGGCTTCGGCATCACCCTCATTAAGTACCAGCACAAACAGTGAGATTTACACCCAGGAACAAATGAACAGCAAATGAACGCAAATAGGTCAGAGCTCCTGTCTGCCATCATTTTCAGCTACACCTTTTTTAGCATCTGTCCGTTAGCAGGTTCATATTCCTGCTGCTTTAGATCAGCTGATAAAGACTTGGATCAGACTTTTCTTACCATGCACGTCCAAAAGCAGCCAGAAGGAGCCTCACATGTAGTTCCAGCATTTATCCAGCAGGTGCCAGTATAAGATGCAGATTTCTGCTGGTGTTGACTCACCAGACCCTGAGCTCCAGGGAGAAGTGTTGATGGATTTCAGCTGAAGATTCTCCCCAAACACTTTCTGCTGCTGCAGAAGTCTGGCCTTTGAGAATCGAAGGGGGATGCTTCAAAGTTTCCCTCTGAAATTGGATGACTCCAGATTTTGACACCTTCTTGCTTTGTTTAACCTGAACACCCAAAACACAAGGGAGCTTTTTGAACGGTTAACCTCTGCTCTTTAAAGCTCCTTGTGTATTCACGCATCTGGAAACTCTGCAAAGTATTGACTTTAGACATAAAATACAAAATTTTGTTACTTCTCTAACCTAAGATGGGAAAAAATGCTAGGGAAAATGAAAAAAAATTTAGATTGCTTTTAAAATTCTTCACCTAGAGCACATGTGTCAAACTCAAGGCATTTGGCCCGCGAGAGCATAAACGTTTTTAATTTCTTAGAATAAAAAATAAAAAAAAATAAAATATCTAGGACTGTCAATATTACCTAACCTGTCAGAATCAAATTTAAAAGGATTTATGCTAAAGTAACATGCAAACATATGTTTTATATGCAACTGTAATCGTCACTTTAACCCTTGTGCTATCTTGGATGACCCCATCCTTACTTTGACATGTTCTCCTACCATGACAAAGGTGGATAAAGGTGGAAAAATTTCATGTAATCCATTGAACCAGTGAAGATCACAAAAAATTGAAAAAGAAGGTTCAGAGCACTGTCTAGTGGGTCTAGATGACCCAACTCCCAATGGTAAAGTGCCTAGGATAGCACAAGGGTTAAAAAGTAATAATAACTAAATAAATTAGTAATTTAACATTAAGGAGTAGTTACATTTATTTTTCATCACATTAAGGTTACATGGATAAGTTATATCTGGCCCTTTGAGGACAACCACTATACTGATGTGGCCCTCGGTGAAAATGAGTTTGACACCCCTGACCTAAAGGCACCAAAATACAAAAAAAAAAACACTTTTTAGTCGATTTTAAAAACTTCAAGTTATTTAATAAAAAAAAAATTGTATTTGCAAATGTTGAAACTGAATAAAGCAAGAATTACTAAATCCAACTGGATACAATTAAAAATAACAAAACACAGTAAGCTGCAAATTTATAGGAAATTTATAGGAAAATGGCTCAAAATGACAAGAAAATGAGTCAAACTTTCAACATAAAAGTTAAAAACCTCTACAACTGTTAAAAAAAAATGCAAACAACAAATGAAACAATAAAATAGCTGCCGAGATGAACACTTGCTGCTAAAGCAGTTATATAAGAGTTTAAATAAACAAAAAAATGTCAAAAATGTGTGAAAAGGGTCCAAAAGAGTACAATGTGTTTTTTAAAGCCTGATGCCTTCTCCATTTGATTTAAACAAGCAATAAACAGCTTTGTGATTTAAATAATTCCTAAAGCAAAAATATAGCTAAATGTATTGATTCCAGATTGACTAAAACACTCGGCTGAAATATGATCTTAGAGTGTGGCTCCTTGTTGGCCGGGTTAGAATTAAATCCAAACTCCTTAATTATTTCTACACCAAACTCTGACGATGTGATGTCTGCAGAAACCGCCTGCAGCTCCACGTGAGCTCTTGTTTTGTAGTTTTGGCATTTTAAAGAGCATGGCTCGGAGGCATGCAAATGTTTTCCAGTCTTCCTTGACGTTCCTCCTGCCTCTGTGTTTGCCTGTGATTGAAACTGGAGAAGCTCATTGTTTGCAGCCAAGAGCTGGCATGCTGTGGGAGAAGGAACAGAGAGCAGCACAAACATACCGACCTGCCTCTTGGCACTGATGCAGAACTACTCAATTAAATCTCATAATGCGCACACTTCCTCGGCGCTGCGCCTCAGCCTCGGCAGGTTCCTGCACTTCTCCTGCTGGTCTCCTCCTGGCAGAGCCGTGTGCACCGAGAAATGGGCCGTGAAATGGCCTTGATGGAATTGAACTCCTCATGAAGACAAATGCAAATGTATTAGCAGATTGATGGGCTGATTGGCGGGGCTGCGTCTTCATTTCCTCCGCGTGTCACTGTCAAACAAAATCTTTATCTTTCTGGCCTGACTTGTTCAAAGGAGAAGAGGAGCTCCTACTGTGTTCAGTTTATTACCTTTCGATATGTCCTGTAATGTCACTGTAACAGTCTGTTAGTTTGCATTGACAGGAAAACTTTTCTTAGAGGGCTGTGTTTGACTTTGCAAAAGCATGGCTGTCGTTGTAACACCAGTCTTTTTTCATGGCTAACTGGGTTCCTACCAGTCAGTCCAAGCACATTTTATCCACTGATAAACTTCTGAATTTTGAGCACCAAAGAAAGAAACTGTTAAAGGACCGGGAATTTTTATTTTATGAACCATGAAAACAAAGCAAGATGACCATCAAACATTTGGAAATAACAGTGACTTATGTGGAAGATCTAAAACTCTAAAAAATAAGGGCATGTATTGGAAATAAAGGGGTTTTATTGACACCAATTGTTTTGCATTGAAGCCCATAATATGTTTAGCTACAAATTTGGTCATAAAGCAAGACAGAATTAGGGTTTTTATTAAAAGGGCTACACATTTTTCGACACTGCAAGAACAGCGCTTCTGACAATACATAAAACATCCTTACTATTGAAAAAGATGTCTGTAAATCACCCAAAATGGAGGCTAAGAAGTGTTATGTTATCAAAAGTTTGAATTTTGCCCCCAAACATCAAGTTTTTTTCCTAACTATAATATTGAAGTTGTACAAGGCCTTTTGTTCCTAAAATTCAAAATATGAATAAATATCTAGCTTGTTGGATAAATTTTACTTACTGGTAGTATTTCTGAGAATATTGCACATTTTCTTGAATTAAAATTATTTTTTTAATTAAAAAGTGACGTACATAAAAAAAGACGCTTTAATTGTTGTAGTTTTTGCAGTGGTACTAAAAACATGCAAATCCCAGAATTTTCTTTGTTTTCACTGGGTGTTTTTTTAATTGATTGTACTTTTATTTTGTATAAATCCCACTTCAAAGTGTTGCACCTTTTTCTGTTTTGGTCACTAGGGGGCACCAGACTGTCACGTGTGACTCTCAGCAGCTGTCCAGACTGGAACTGCTCTCATCTGCCTGTAACAGCAACCAGCAGGCCAAACTGAGGCACCAGCAATTTAGCAGCGACAGCCAGCTCCCGGGGCAGCAGACGTGTTTGGGGTGGGGGAATATTTATTTATTTTATCAGTACAACTTCTGTTTTAGCACAACATGCCTGGCCGACAAACTCCCCCTGACCCACTCCAGCTCGGCCTCTCGCACCTCCTTTCACTGTGTTCAAAAACCAAATCCATCCAACTGGATCAGTGATGGCAACTCTCTGCCGATCCTGGCGGTCACGCCCCCCTGCACAGTCATAATGGGCCGTGGCTCTATTGGGTCGGGGGCCACGTTACTGTCAACATTCCCTGTTCTTAGGAGGCCTGCAGGTTAGCAGAAAACCTGCTTGTCCCTGTTTGTCTAAAAGGAAAGAATGACCCCCACCACACCACCCCCACAACGTGGCTGTGCGGGGATTAAACCCATTCGGAGTGGCCTCGGGTCCTGCAGCAGATGTCGGCCAGGATAGCGCTTGTTGCCGTGCCGACGCTGAGCCAGCAGGATCGACCCACCCAGACCACTTTAAGCTCATGTGCACGTTTAGGGAGAGGGGCCAGCTGCGGGCAAGTGGGGGGGCTTTTTACCCATCAAAAAGAGCAGGGCTCAGTCATCTGCATAGTCTGTGATCCTTATGAAAACATAAACACTTTTTCAACTCTGAAGAGCTACAGAACCTCTGAAACAAAACAAGAACAATGACTTTCTGGACATTTTATATAGATTTAAGTAAAACATTTGAAAATTTCATGAAAAACATGAGCATGTTGTGAATTTAATTACGGCAGATTGACTCAGAAACAGAGAAGAAGCAATGTTTTTCCATTTCTCCCAGCTGCTTAGGAAAAATATAGTCTTCCTTTCAAAAAATGTGAAAAGAACAGAAATGTTTTCTCTTTTTAAGCTACAGCTGCATCTCTAAATCTCTCCCAATAATCAATCTTTGAAATTTCCTCCCAAGATGATTGCATTTGTATGCAATTGTCAGCCAGCACAGATACTGTGGTAGTACTAGCTGATGACCAGCTCAGAGATGCTAACTTGTAAACTGTGACCAGCCAGGATCCTTTTTCACTTTACTTTGTAAAGACCCTCTCTGATGAAAAGTGTGTTTTTGGTCGTTTTAACATGTTGCATTTTTCTGATGATGGAGGATAAAGAGATAAAGAAGACTAAGCTTAAAGTTGCATTTCTGAGTGTTCATTTATTCAAATTAGGAGCAGACAAGAAATGCAGTTAGGAAAAAGAAATACTGAGACGTAGAAACCACAATGGGCGGGGTTCAGGTTTTTATTCTGATGCATCCAATGTCTACACTTGCAACAAATAGATCCATGTACATCTCCGTTTCCTCATCAGAGCTGAAGTCTGGCTCAAAACTGTACAGCTGCAACTCAGAAGTGAATTTTTATTGAACTACTGCCGCTCTGCAGAAACTATGTCTGAGAAAACGACACAGGTTTTTTGCTTTTTGCTGAAAACATCATAATCAATTAAAAGACTACTGGGAATGCTTTGAAAACAAATCAAAAGATGATCAGAGTGGGACTTCAAAATGATTTTTTTCAGTCTTAAATTGACATATAAGACTTATTCCAAAAGAGGGGGACAGGATCACACATCACATAGATGTGTAAACTAAGACAGGGCATTTATGAGGTGTGCTGTGATTTGTTTTGTGATTTTCTGGATGTTTTGACAAAAATATAGGGAGGGAGTTGCAAAAAAATCAGTTGAATCGATCTGAAACTTTGATTAAAAACTTCATATGCAATATGTGATATGAATAAAAAAAAAGATTAGAGTTCACAAAGTGAGTGTGTTTTAGATTTTTAGAGACTGCTTGTTGCTGGCTTTTAATATTTTGGTTTTTAGAGTATGTCAATAAAATGTAAAGTATCTAAATAACCAACCAGCATCCGTTGATGGGAATTCTGCTCCACCGAGTTATTTAACGTCATACTTTTCTAAATCACTTAAGGTTTCATGTTTTTTGCCTATAATTTCACATTTTTTTGCATAGTTTATTGCTGTTTTATTCATACAGAACAGTCAAATCTGATGGAAATCATTTAGGATTCGTCCTGATGCAGTGCTGTGAAAACCTTCAGGTGCTGGCTCCACTATTCAGTTATGTCAGAGCTAAAAAACAACTTTCCTTTGTGAAAAATGGCGTAAAGCCCTCCAGGTGAGGATTACATGTTGTTTTTAAACCGCTCATCTTTCAGTTGCTTGTCTGCTGCTCGAATGAAGGCGATGAAGACGGCAAAAGAAGAGTTTGAAAGGAATGAATGTGGTGGACAAACAGGGATCTGTACGAACGCTGTGGACTTTATTTGAACTGCAGACGAGTGTTTTTGTTTTGGGTTTTTTTTTTTTGGGGGGGGGGGGGGGACTTCGTTTGAGAAATGAGGTTGTTTTATTCAAGCCAGACGTGCTGCAGTCTGAATGTGATGCTCCCCCCAGAATGACACAGATACGGGGCTGGGCAGGACGTGACGTGAGCCAGGACTTGCACAGAGCGCTGCCGGTGGCCCAAAAATCAGTAAAGAACTATTTTCCTCTGATTCAGTGAGAGTTTTTGGCAGCCAATCTCTCATAGGATGAGCGTTGGACAGAGTGAAGGCAGCTTTTCATGCGTGGATGAAGCTTTGGCCTCTGACAGGTGGAGAAAAAAAAACACATTTGTCTGTTTGCTTGCAGAAATGTGCAATCACATGTGTACAGTTGATTTATTCATGCTTGCTTTCCAGATTACAGATCCGATCTGCTTCACTCATAAAGTTAGTCTTCTGTGCCACGTAATGATCAGTGCATTCACCTCTGATACTGTAGAAAATAAAAGGGCTGGTTCCTTTCGTAGCCTTTTGACCTTTTGAAAGCATGCAGAGTTAATGCTAAACACAGAGACCCCGGAAAATAACATTTTTAGGCGTTTGAATGAATGCAATCACAGGTGACCTGCTGCTAATCAGCTGACTGTGACTTCTGCTGATGCTCCACAGCAGAAGGACGTTCCAGAGTCCTCGTTCTTGTTTGGTTGTTCAGACGGTTCAGATTTAGATTATTTAAAGACCCACTCCGATTAAAATTGTGTATTTAACATGTTCTTTTGGCATTTTTCTAATGATGGAGGACATATATTAAGAAATTTAAGATTAAAACTGCATTTCCGAATATTTCTTGATTCAAAATGTTGTGAATCAGGAGCGGATGAAAAGATGTCATTTGAAAAAGCTTGTAGTTGTGACGTAGAAGTTTCAATCGGCAAGCTCCCTGATCTGCTCCAGTTTGGGCTCATAGAAGGCCACTTCAGAATAGTCCAACGCTTTTCTCTTAGCCATTCTTGGGGGTTTTTGGCTGTGTGTTTTGGATTGTTGTCCTGTTGGAAGACCCATGACCTGTGACTGAGACCAAGCTTTCTGACACTAGGCAGCACATTTCTACCCAGAATGCCTTGATAATCTTGAGAGTTCATTTTACCTTGCACAACTTCAAGACACCCTGTGGCAGATGCAGCAAAGCAGCCCCAAAACAGAACTGAGCCTCCTCCATGTTTCACAGTAGAGACAGTGTTCTTTTCGTAGTATGCTTCATTTTTGAGTCTACGAACATAGAGCTGATGTGCCTTACCAAAAAGCTCCAGTTTTGTCTCATCTGTCCAAAGGACACTTTCCCAGAAGCTTTGTGGCTTGTCAACATGCATTTTTGCAAATTCCAGTCTGGCTTTTTTATGATTTCCTTTCAACAGTGGTGTCCTCCTTGGTCGTCTCCCATGAAGTCCACTCTGGCTCAAACAACGAGGAATGGTGCGATCTGACACTGATGTACCTTGATCTAGGAGTTCACCTTTAATGTCTTTGGAGGTTGTTCTGGGCTCTTTGGATACAGTTCCAACCATCCGTCTCCTCAATTTGTCTTCAATTTTCCTCTTCCGGCCACGTCCAGAGAGGTTGGCCACTGTCCCGTGGGTCTTAAACTTCTGAATAAAATGTGCCACTGTTGTCACAGGAACTTCAAGCTGCTTAGAGATGGTTTTATAGCCTTTACCTTTATGATGTTTGTCTATAATTTTGTTTCTAATGTCTTGGGACAATTCTCTCCTTCGCTTTCTGTTGTCCATGTTCAGTGTGGTTCACACCTATTCACCAAACAGCAACATGACTATTTGTCTCCCTTTAAATAGGCAGACTGACTGATTATGGGCTTGAAAACAGCTGTGATGTCAATTACAATCAACAACTCAAAAGTAATGGCTGATTTTGATTATTTAATTTTCAATAAATTTTAATGTATTGTTGCTTTTGAACGTTTCGAGTCATTTCACTGAGCATTGTGGACTTTCTTTCTTTAACTGAGGGGTACCGACAATTTTTTCCACCACTGTATAGACAAATAAATCCATGTTCGTGTTTGTTTTCCTCGTCTGAGCTGGAATCTGGATCAAAACTGTACGGCTGGAGATTATGTAAACAGATGGATGACAGGAGGTGTGAGTGGGCTTGCATGCCTACAGTCCTGCCTACAATTTAGAGGCAAATTTCGAATTAACTATTGCCACTCTGCAGAAACTATGTCCTTGAGTACAACTTTTTTCTTTTTTCTAAAAACGGTATAAGCATAATTAAAAGACCACTGGAGACCTTTTTACAATTGATCAAAAGATGATTGACTGTGACTTTAAGTTTTCCATGTCTACAACAGCAGGTGAGGGGGACGCTTCCATGATGACAGGAAGTTTTAGCGCGGTTCAACACAGTGTTGGCCACACCTGATTCAGGATTTATTTCTTCGTTTGGGTGCTGTAATAGCTCATCCGAGGCCTGGATTCAGAAAAGCTCTACCCAAAACGAAACCAGTGTAACATCTAAGAGATGCGCTGGAACTTCTGTCCCGTACACTGAAAATCTGAAGCTGAATGAGACAAAGCTGAGGGTCAGTCAGTATTTACCTAATGAAGAGTCAGACAATGAACTGTCAAACGGCTAAAGAAGATCTTTAGCAACATAAACAGAAGCAGCTTCAGTGGTGGCCTTTGGAGCAACAGGACAGTGGCTGCAGAGACTCCAATCCGCTAAAGATCCTTTAAAGCCATCAAGCGTTTGTGCTGCTGATTTGGAAGTATTGGCTTTCCTGGCCTGGGGCTACGCTTCAGGGCAGCTCCCTGCTCAGATTAGACTCATTAGCTTGAACCGTAATGAAAGGAAATCGTTAAAGGTTTAATGAATCTCATCTAAATGTTCAGATGCTTCACAGTTGTAATTGTTTTCCAACAGTTTTCATGCTCAATCAAGACTCAACTGCACCCAGACACCGTCTCCCCCTCCTCCGTCTACAGTTTCCACTCTGTCTGAGTCATTACTGCGGCTGTGTTTGCGTTTCTGCTCCAGGCGTTGGGTAAATACCTTTGCGGGAGTACGTTTTCTCCCACCTTCCTCCCTCCATTACCTTCCCTAATGACGTTTACACATCTGCTGAGAAGAGCCTCCACTCGTCTCTCTGTCTCCTCTCTATCTGACTCTTCTGCTAAAGTACACAAACACAGACAGAATCACATTCTTGACGAACGTGTAACTGACCTCCCACCCGCAAATGTTACCCATCTGAATAATTATTCAGATGAATGGCTGCAGATGTTAAAAAGTTTGTAAAAAGTGCAATAGAAAAATGGCATCCATCTATTTCCTGAACCCGCTGAATTCAGGATCACTGGACTGCCAGAGCCTAACCCGACTAGTGGACACTAGATAGGTCGCCAGCCTGTCGTAGGGCCACACGCTCACACATCCATTCACACATAGTCACATCAATTAATGAAGCATGTTTTTGACTGTGGGAGGACACCGGAGTGCCCAGAGAAAACCCACATGGAAAAAAACTACACACCAGTTCTGGCTTTCCTTCTCTGGCTGCCTGTTCATTTTAGAGTTCATTTTAAGATTCTATTATTGTTTTGTTTTTTTATCTTTTAGTGGTCTCGCCCACCTTACCTGGCTGAGCATCTCTCTCCATACACTCCAGCCCGAGTCTCAGGTCAGCTGATCAGCTTCTCCTTGAGGTAGAAGGTCTAAAAGAAAGAGTATTTTTCTATCTGTGGTCTGAAGCTTTGGAGCGCTTTGCCTCTAAATATTAGACAAGCGTCTTCAATGTCCATTTTTAAAACTCGGCTTAAGACTCAATTTTATAGCCAAGCTTTTAGCGATGTCTGATATTTTGCTGTTATTTTACACTCAAGTTTTATGTTCTTACCTTTGTGCTTTTGCTTATTTGCGTTTATGTTTTTTTTCACTTATTTATTAAATCTGTTTTAATAAGTTTAGCTTTTAATGTGCAGCGCTTTGTTCAATTGTCATTGTGTTAAAGCGCTTTATAAATAAAGTTAACTGAATGATGCACAGGGAGAGCATGCAAACTTAACACAGAAAGCAGGGATTTGAACCAGGGCCCTTTCCCCTTCCTCTGCTGATGACTCAGCAGAATCTCATGTACCCCTCTGTTCTAAGGTCTGGGGCTCGCTCCCTGGCGCCACTTTTGCCTTCCTTTAACCAAACATGCTTCCAACAATGAGATAGCTGAGGAGATCCGCTGCAGTGTAGCATGTGTGCCTGTGTGCTCACAGCAAACTTTGCTAGAAGGCTTTTGTAGTACTTCCACTTTGAAGAACCTCGTTTTCACAGCGGCTCAGGTTCTGAAACGCCTCGGGTAGCTTCAGACTTGCTGAAGCTGAATGACTTGACCCCTCTTCCCTGCGCTTTCAGGCTGAAATGCCAATGATCCATTTGAGGTTTAGAACACGACCATAACAAAAAAGACTTTTTACATGGACATCACTGAGACTGTGGAGACCTTTTCAGGGCTCCAGGGGGGCTGAAGTATTTATCACACTCCTCTGTAACAATCTGCCTAAACCACAGTACATTGTTTTTTAAAGGGATTGGTATCAATGCCAAAAAAAAATACCCTAGAAATTTTACATGACTGCAATAAATGAGTATTTTTGTTTTTTTTTATGTTAAACCTAAAGTGAACAGACAAATATATTGGAATCGTGGGATGTGGAGAAACATTTCTCTATTAAAATGTCTACAGGTTCTCACAAACTTTGAAATCCTCATTAAACTTTCACTTACAATTACATAACATTTTGTCTTTGTCTCTCAGGTTTTTTAGTCAGTATTATTAAAATCAAAATGCATTGACTTAATAGATCATTTAGGCAGCTATAATATTGTAGCTCTGAACACACAAGGTGTATATTTGTATAAACTCCTTTGTGATTTTAGCTTAATTTGTTTTTAGTATTTTATCTGCAAGTGAGAGGTAGAGACGGAGGACAAGGGTACAATAAGGGGAAAAAGGGGTAAAGAAGTTGGAGGATGATTAAAGAAAAACATAGAGCAGAATTTATAAACAAAAATCGACAAGTTGGCAAAGGTTTATCATTATTTTCACATTTTGATGTTATCAAAAGGGCTTCTACAAATTAAGTCATTTCTTACGCTGATTACTTTATACACAATTTTGCAGGATATACCAAATATTTGTTATTTCACTGCAAGTTTATGTGCATCAAAGAACAAACTTTTTTCAGTGCCTGTGTTTCTTACTTTTAAATGGTTACCAGTAAAAGCTAATGCTTTACTCACATGCATCCATACGCGGGGGATGACCCCTGTGGGTGCTGCAGGTTTTGGGTTTTCGAAGCCCGTGAAGAGTTGTAGAGAGGAGCGGTGTCATCTCAAGGGGAGTACAAATGTGTCTTGTAGTTCACCTGAGGCTCGTGCAGTGAAGTATTTTTAAGGCTGATGTTAGTTACATGCACCTATGACGTATGGGGATGCTTTCATGCCGTTCGCTTTATTTTGATTATTAGTAAGGTTTGAGTACTAGGTCTTTACTGACAGCGTGCACGGGGTGTGCATAAGTGAGTGAGCGCAGGACGGCTGTAGGATGCCCGCACAAACTACAGCCAGGCAGCGCATAAGGATGTGCAAAGTGATGCTTAAGGTGTGCACACTTATGACTTGAACAGTACTAACAAGCTCCTTGCGCAGTCCACAGTTTTAGCACAATTGAAAAAATGCCTTTGCTGTACATTCTCTACTTGGTTTGCTGAATAGTCCGTTTGTTGCTGAGCCAAAAATTCATTTGTCCTCTACGACCGTCATGATCTAGGTGGTTCGGGCTGCCTCCGAGTTTAGGATCGATTGATTTCACAATCCAACTCCAGTATAGACCAAACAGCACAATGTGAAAGCACAAAGACACTGGTAAAAGTTGCACATCTGCTTTGTTTCTGTGAAATAGAGGGTGTTATAAGGATTACAGGGACAGTGCTTCATCTTGTTCCTCTGCTCCTTGGGACTTCCCTCAAGTTGTTCTGCTTGAAAATGTTTAGTTTCTGTCCCCCCCCCCCACTTATTCTACTCGGAGCTGAAAAAGAGGTGAATGTAACTCGAAGCCAACATTTACTTGTGTTGCTTGGCTGTTTTTAACATTCTGAGCACAATTGTTTTCTGGGTGAGCTTGCTTATGGACAGATTAAAATGTGCACAAAAAAGACTGATGTAAGGGGTTATCTGCATGTAGTTGGCTGTTAACGCATCTATCTACACATGGATACCTGCTCTGTCTTCACACGTTCCCCACGGCAAGTTTGTCACAGCCGTCAAAGAGGTCGCCGCTTCAGGAGAGTTTTTGAAAGATAGTAAAGTTTCAAATGAATGGTCAGATGGCCTAAAGCGCTGTACTCTGATAGAAATGAGATATTACCATGTTGAAAACAGGCAGAAAGTCAAATGAAGACATGCTGTCCTCTGAAATGGAAAATGAATTGAAACCAGGAGAGTAGCACTTGCAAAAAAAGGTAAAGCAACAACTGCAGGCGGGGACAGAAAGCTTAATGCATTTAAAGTAGGAAGTACATCAGGGAAACATGTGGGAATAGAAGGAGGGAAAGGAAGATAAAAGGTGAGGGTGAAGAAGGCGGAGAAGTGATAAGTGGAGGGGCATGAAGAAAAAATAAACGGTTGAACGTAAACAGAAAGGGCGAAACCACAGATGAGGTAGACGATGGACCGGCATCCACTCCTCACACGACATCCCTTTGACTTCTATGCTCTGTGAAGTCTGACGTTTTTGGAGCAACATTTGGAGCACAGTAAAGAAATGTGTTTATTCCAAAATGCATGAAGGAAGAAAACCACAACCCAAAGGAAAAATAGGCTTTTTTGGTGATACAGCATGTGATTATGCTGATAACTGAACCTGAAGCATTTTTAAGAGGAAATATTTGATAAAACTAGTAACTTACCTAAAGCTAGAGAAGAGGAACACAGCCAAAAAAGAAAATTCTAAACCATACACATGCATGATATTTATTAGATGATATTAGCTGAAGACTTCATAGCTGTTGAGTAAAAAAAACAAAGCTAAACAAAGCAAAAAATGTAACAATAATAACTAAAAACTACTTAGATAAAGCTATAAAAATAATGTTTTTTTATATAGTACAAATTGAAAGTAAAAAAAAAAAACAGAATAGTTCACAAATGTGTGTTAAAAGCATAAATAATGTCTAAAATATATTAGAAAAAAGCTATAGCTGATCACTTTGCTTAGGTGAACACATAATTTTGGTCCAAGCAATCATAAAACAAACAAAACTGAAAGTCCAACATTTGTAGAATAATTGAAAATCTGAAATTTTCTTGAAGATTTTAACTCAAAAAGCTCCAAGTTTTTGAAGGACTTGGATCCTTTTCTCGAGAGGGTGTGTAGTTTGCCAACGTCTCTGTGTTTTGATTGCTTTAATTAAATCAAAACCCCGCACAGTTGTCTTGTCTAAAACGGTTGAAGGAAAAGCAACAGTCACATTTAAATATTTCAAGGGAAAAAAATGCGTGGGCCCTTTTTAATAATTCAGTGCATGCGACTGTGCGCGCCAGCTGCTGCTCTGCAGGAGGCTGCAGTTTCATCGGAAAAGAATCTGATAGGTTTTATATTTGGCGTTTCATTTCAAAACTTAGTTTGTATTTCTTGTTCACCTGTAAAGATATGAGATTGGTTTTTGATGCATCTTTTTAACAAAACCAAAAGTTAAAACCCTCTAAACCTTTTCCAATTCTTCTCTTTCTTTTATTTGATTGTTTCTTTCTTAGTTACTTTCTTGAGTTTAACTGAACTATTTTTTTTTAAACATTCAAACCAGGTAGATTCATTATCTGGTTTGCTTGACGTTTGGGTTCTTTGTTGTTTTTATTGTTAGCTAACTTTATATTGAAGTGTCACATTAGCATCACACTATTATCACAATCATTACTTACAATCCACACAATGCTACCACAAGGGGCATGATTCAGTGCTTTTGCATGCCTTTCCAAGTCCAGGTAAAAGCAGTGATTTGTTTCAGCATCCGTGTCAAAGAATGTGATGTTATTTAAACTGCAAACAGACCGTTTTCAAAGTACAATACATTTTAATACTTGGTGTTATGCAGTTTTACATTGATAAGCAACGATTGATGTAATTTTATTTTGTGGTTTTTAATGGAAATATTATATACAATGGTCACCTGTCGGCACTTAGAACAATGTCTAAAAGTACAATTAAAAGAAAAAAAGAGCAAACCTCACTTTTGTCATTAAACTCACTTTCTGCCTGTGGCGCAGAGGTAGAGCATTTGACCTCTGATCGGAGGTTTGCTGTCGAAGTATCCTTAGGCAAGACCATTGACTGTATATGAGAATTGGACTGAGTGTGATGCCATCCATAGATAATGGTTTACTTCCCGCTCCAAAAAATGAAGTCAATTCAATCGCCATTTTTTATGTGATGTAGATGCCGCCATGTTGGAGCCAGATGTCATCAGTAAGCATTGATTGGTCTAAGTTGGTCTGAGTCAACATTTCTATGGCAACCACACTGCCAATCAGGAGTGAGCTTGTTGGAAGGCCACACCCCTACCACTTTAACGTGGACGAAACACAAAATCTGCACAAAATCTATCAGTCGTACGTTTTGAAGGTTTGACGTGAGACCACATACTTTTATTGAGGCATCTGATTGGTCAGTTTATAACTTTGAAATTAATAGAAAAACACATGAAAAAAACATGTTAAAAAAAAGCTAATAGAGCAAGAATGGTTATTCTGACAAATAGAATGACTGATTAAAAACTGTTTATTTCTTTATAGAAGTCTGTGGGAACCAGCAGGTACTTACATCTAAAACGTGAGGGCGGAGGGGTCACTTAGTCCACTTCTCATAAACAGTCAAAGGGCAAAACACTAAACCCCACATTGCTCCTGGTGGTTATAGGTTGTATGGCAGCCAATCTCCCATCAGTGTGTGAATGTTCGTTTGAACGAGTGAACATGACTGTAAAGCACTTTGGGCTTGAATCAAGATACAAAGGTGCTACATAGGTATACACCATTTACCATTTGACCACTTCATTATCTGTGAAGGATCAGAACTTTGTGCAGACAGTGCAGCAGGACCAAAAATTATTATGAACTGAAGAATGCTGCAGAATGTTATATAGCAGCATTTAGAGTCATGATACTCTAAGAAAGAACCTACCCGTGTTCATGTAATAACTCTGCTCTGCACCTGGCCGTGTACCTCATCTCTGCTCCTGCTCCTACACCTGGCTGTGGATCCTGTCTCCGGCTCGACTCGCGCCCCCGACTGTCCCCCCAACTCTGTCTGGATGAAGCTCATCTTCTAGACTTTAAATATGTAGTTTTAGAGTTAGATGAGTTAATTCTTCTCGATGAGTTCTGGTAATCGCCTGTCCGTCCTGGGGGAGGATCCCTCCTGAGGTTTCTTCGTTTTTTCAGGAAGCCGTTTTTTTTAGGAGTTTTTCCCTACCGAGAAGGGGGGGTCTAAGGGCAGAGATGTCCAGTTCAATTCAGTATTTTCCTATTGATTTCTATGTATTCCTGATCCTTTTGATTTTATGTTTTACTTTTTCAATTACCTATACGAAGCCCATCGAGACGACTGTTGTTGTGAATTTCGGCTTTATAAAAAAATTGAATTGAATTGAATTGAATGACACCATAGGTTGCCTGAGGATAACGTCTCAAAGGGTGACCAGGGTGGGACAAGTCCTTGAAATGGTTCCTTTATTTTGACCAAACAGCCTTTTAATTTGGTTTGAGTTAAAAACAATACATCTTTTTTGAGGCAGAAACGAAAGTTTGAAGAGACCAATCGGATCATCTGCTTTAAAGGAACTCCTATAGGTTGGGGTCTGTGTCGCTGATCCAGGGTTTGATCCAGTGTTTCTGCAGAGGTGAAGGTCGGCTGCCAGGTCCCTCTTTCACCCAGAGAAAATCTGCCTCACATCAATATTTACTTGGAGTTGCCTTTGTGTCTCCTGTATACAGACCGTCCTGCTTGGGCTTTGAACATGTTGTCTCACTCCGCCCAGAGGAGCACAGATGAAAGGCTGGGGGGCTATGGACCCCCTCTGAAAGCTGACTCTGTTTTCCCTGACCTGCTTTAATGTCAGAAAAGTCTCAACCATCACAGGCAGATACAATAACTTGAGGCCCCCTCCACCACCACCACCACCCCACCCCCCGCCAGCCCACTGCACGCTGACTGTACACAGCTACAGCGCTGTATGGGGGGGACAGGTAACCCACAGCAACCCCAGCCAGCAGTCAGAATGAGTGTGGCAGCTGTCCAGGACCCAGGCGGCCTGCTGGGGCCATGTATGTGTGTGTGTGTCTGCAAACTGCTGTGTGTTGGCGTGCGCGCAAATGTTTGTGAACCAAACCTGTTCAGCTCACAGCGTTTCATAAATATTCTTTAAAATAATGAGCGCCATGGTGGCACACAAAGCTTGGTGAAGTCGGATGAGGCCTCCTGCATGCTTCACTCCGAGCGTGTGCACGTGTCTGGTTTGACTGCATTCTTTCAGGTGCACGTCTGTTGTGGAGGTGACGCTCATGCAGCTGCTGTTTTTTGTATGTGGACATGCAGGATTTAAGGTGAATATTTTCAGACGTGCACTGCATTCTCACGTTTAGTTGGTCAACAGGAGCTCTAAAAACAGCTAAGATGACACAGAAATGCCTACCTTAAGTTATGCCACCGATAATATTTGTACCATTTTCGGCATCTAAAATAACTTTAATTAAGCAGAAAAGGATAAAAAGACACTCTTCACAGTTAATTTAATTAATGACTGTCCTATATACATGTATATGTTTATAATCAGAATTGGAATTGGCTTGTTAGCAGAAGATAAGCATCTTTTAGCAAACGTTTGGTTACCAATTCTTATGGTTTAGATGTTTCCTTAAAAGTTAATGAACTGATATAAATAAACTAAAAGAAAAACTGTGCATTTTTAAAATCAGATGTTTCTTTTAGATTATTGAGCATTAAAATATAAAAACATTGAAACTCTTTCCAGAACGGAGGACTTCCATTGCTCGGTTTGCAGTTCCATTTTTTGCTGACTCCACCGTGGCAGTTCTGTTTCTTCTGTGTTCATGCAGCAGAAGCATCATCTGTAACAGAAACACTTTAGTGGTTTGCACAGAGAAAGGCTAGAAGAAAGTGAGCTGGCTGCAGAAAAGCAAAGATGGAGGCTAAACAGCAGCTGTCAAACCTGCTCTGTTTTGAGCTGCAGTGAGAGACTTCCTGCTTTGTCTGTTCTGTCGGCTCCAGAGGGTTGAACCCATCAGTACCCATCTGTACCATGAGATTGGAAGCTGTTCTCCTCCAGTCTCCATGTGTCTGAGTTTCTGTCTGAAAGCAGAGTCGTCATCTTCAGCATCACCACACTCTCAGATTTTCCGGTTCTTTTGCACGTTCTTCAGTTCTCTTAGTCTCTCTCTTCAATCTTTCTTGTGTGAAAATGTTTTGATCTGTTACTGCTTTTTATTGCAGGTTTTCTCACTTTTATAGTCATTGAAATATAAAACGCTAAATTCACATTGAAAAAGACAGAAAAGCTTCAACTGTTCTCTTTGAGAGCCGAGATGTTCAGCAAATCTTGAACTTCAAAGATTATTGAAATGTTTGATAATTCTCTCTATTAATATACTTATTAAATTTGTCAATACTTTAGGTACATTTTTCGTTGTTATAGACATAGTTCTATATTTTTCTGTCTGTTGAAAAATTCTGAATATTTTAGGGGGCTTAAATGAAATAAATTACTTTTTAAAATCAATTTGGATTTTTTTCTTCATGTTTATTCAAGCAGATCTTGAAGTATTTGTAGCTATGTTTACCATTCCTTCCAAACCTCCAGAAAGTGTTTCAGCATCTTCGGTGACTACCTTCACCTTTTGCCAGCAGTCAAACCTGGATCTAAGAAGTCACTTGTATCCAAAAGCAGGTTCATGTTTGCACGCATACCTTCATACAGATGTTTGGCAGCTCTTTTCACTTCCTGCTCACTGGGCATCGGTTCCTTTTGTTTACCTTCAGCAGGAACATAAAAGCAAAGACGATCTCTTCAGCATGAAAGGCCGGAAAAAAACAAATATCGCCTTTAAATCCCTTCGTTATTATGAATATATTTCATGAAACCAGCATGCAAATGAGTTCTGAGAGGGATTTTTATCGTGTCTTGGTGTTTATGAAAGCTTTGGCTCACAAGTTTCTATAGAGATTTATTGTTTGTTCTCATGCTGCTGCAGCTCAGACATCCTTAATTAGTCTGATCCGCTCAGTTATTATATAGGCTGTCCTTTGTATTCTATGTGCAGCTTTTCATTTTGTCATTTTAAGTGATTAATGTGCTATTGAGTCATGGAAGGGACCTTCATTTTTCTTAGAGATTTGTAGACCATGCTCATGAAAGCTAGAAGCTGATTGCACGTGGATGTTTTTTATGTATATTTAAAAGCACAGAATTATTTTTTCATGTTTTCTAAAAGTTTTCTGCCGTTTCAGTGGGATTTCCACCCCTAAATGGTAATTTCACTGGAAAACTTTGCATCCAGGTGAAAAAAAAAATGGAAACCAATGCAGATGAAATCGCCAGATATTTCAGGTTAAAAAACTCTGATTAAACCAGACAATAGATTCTGAGTTATTTCCAAGTTGTAGTTGAAGTTTACAGACTTTTGTAATCCAGGCCCTGAAGATTTATTCAAGCAGATCTTGACGTATTTGTAGCTCTGTTTACCATTCCTTCCAAACTTCCAGAATGTGTTTGAGCATCTTCAGTGACTACCAGTAAAAGATACAATGTACAACATTTTATCTTTTATGAACATGAAAAATAAAAGTTCTGGAAGAAAAAACCTGGGAGGAGTAGATATAAATATTTTTTTTAGTGCAATGGCATTTATCAGACATAAAGGATTGCATTTGTTTTGCATCCATACTTTGCACGTCTGAGTGGTAGGTGCAAATGGGTACAGCTTTACGAAAAGATCCGCAGTCGTTGCTTCATTAAGCAGGCAGAGATCCAAAAAGAAGTGAAAAAGAGCTCCAAATTCTTTACTGAATAAGTACTTTTGAATACCAGAAACAAAGAATGCTGAGACATATTTTTTTGGAAATGTTGGGTTAGATTAATTTAAGGATAGTATTTAAAAGTGACATGAGTTTATCCCCTTTCTTTTAATGTCTCATTTGTCATGCCGCAGTAGATCAGTCTAGTTCCATTCCTTTTTTTACTTTTAAAACTTCTGCTTGGCTTTTATATTCATAACCTGATTCTACCTCATCGGATGCTATCTGTTGTTTCTTTGCTGCAGCCGTTTGATCTCCAGATAGTCTTACTGAATTTCATCCTGGTTCTTTTACTCAGCAGATCTTCAGTCAGCATTGTGTTTCTGAAGAGCCTTAAAATGCGAGAGAAGGAAGATGTCAAGCATCCACAAAGTTG
This sequence comes from Oryzias curvinotus, assembly GCA_023969325.1. Taxonomy (NCBI): domain Eukaryota; kingdom Metazoa; phylum Chordata; class Actinopteri; order Beloniformes; family Adrianichthyidae; genus Oryzias; species Oryzias curvinotus. Next base: position 15,424,584 of record CM043720.1, on the reverse strand, counting down.
CAGGGATGTTCATGTCTTCTCTGCAGACATCCTGACCTTTAATGAGGCTGAGCCATTTTCAGTTAAACCCGCAGAACAAAAAACTGAAGCTTCATGGTTTATACTTTCAGAAGCAGCCCCTTTATATCTCTCTAGAATGTAAATGGAGTTTCAAATGCCACAAAACTACAAAAATCACAACATTCTCCTTAAAGTTACATTTTATTTGCTCTTTCGTCTGTTTGGAAAAAATCTGTGAAGGTGAAGACATTTAACCCTTGTGCTATCCTATGACCCCATGCTCACATTGACATGTTCTCCTACCATGACAAAGGTGGATAAAGGTGGAGAGGATTTCATGTAATCCATGGACACCAGTGAAGATCACAAATCATTGAAGAAAAAAGGTTCAGCGCACTGTCAAGTGGGTCTAGATGACCCAACTCCCAATGTTAAAGTGCCTAGGATAGCACAAGGGTCACGGCAGCAAAAAAGCCACTCTGAAAATTAGAAAAATATTCTTTCATCCAGAAAATCTGCCTTACTTTAGTTTCTCCTAAAAAACTTTTTTAGAATACAGTTCTTCTCAGTTTCTTCCCTTTGTTAAAGTCTAGTATCAGGTAAACCTCACCCACTATTTGCAGAAACATCTTACCAAGAAAAACACGACACCATGAGGGTTTTTTTTTGTAATGTGCATTTTAACTCTTTATTCTGATGTTTTTTCTTTCCCGTCTTCCTCTCTGTAGGCCTGGCTTGGGTCGCGCTTCTCCTTCAGATGGCGTTCTGCCTCGCCGAGCTGCACCTGTGGTCCACCAAGAAATCTCTCCACGTCAAAGGTCCACCCTATCACCACCTTTGATCCTCCTCTCAGCAGGAATTCTTTCCTCATCTCCTCCTTTTTCACTTTCACTGTCGTTTTTTTGTGGGGTTTTTTCTGTCAACACTCACTTTGTCTCCCCAATCTGAATGTGCTTTGACCATTTCACTCTTGCTTCATTCTGGACATTCTTCTGCCACTCTAGGTTGTATTTGTACAGCAGGCAATGTTTCTTAGACCACACACATGCTCTCTGACTTAAAAAACCCTGCTTTTTTGTTTCCGTTTAGAGCGTGTGTGCACAGAAGGTCATTTTTTATGTGCTCTTCTGCCTGTTTGGAATGATCTGAGATGATTGGAATCATGCATTGTAAAATATGAACTGTGTGATTTTATTTTTTGTCAGTTTTCTGCTCATCACCTATCAGTGCATCTCTGCTGTCAGACGGAAACGCTGTGTTTTCCTCTTTTCTCCTCCGTTCAGTCCCGTCTGTTACAGTCTGCTGAGCCTTCAGCGCAGATAGTGTCTCCCCAGAGTGTGTACGTGTGTGTGTGTGTGTGTGTGTGTTATGAAAGGTTGCATTTTGCCGGGTGACGGTGACATATCTTTGTTTGTTTGTTTTTTATTTGCGCCTGTGTGTCGTCTGCTATCTCAGAATGGTGTGTGTGATACATCAGAGGGAGAGACCTGTCCGCCGAGGCGTGACGCTTTCTCATCACGTCCTGCGTCACACGTCCATCCAAAAACCAAGGTCTAGATCCAATTTAGAGGAATGTTGAATTGTGGGAAGCACTGTAACTCTGCTGGACATGTAAAACATAACATTACTCAGTAATTCTAATGATTAGGTTTCAAACACCTCTAAAGAGACAACATGCTGTCTGTTGCAAGCAAGCTGATGTATTCAGCATCACCGTGGTCATGTGATCAAAGGATTTGACCAACCATAGCATGCGTTTAAAGCAATACAAATGCTATAAGGAGGTACTGTACTTAGCATAACCACTTTCTCTTTAAAGAATATTGGAGCTATCCAGTTTAGATCCAGATTCCAGTTCAGGTGAGGAAAACAAAGACGTACATGGATGTATTTGTCTACAAATGGATACATCAGAATGGAACAGAGCAGGGAGCTTGTTGCCCGCCCAGTGTACATTCTACGTCATAAAACAGCTCTGTTTCTAACCAGATTTGTTTGTCTCCTCGTAATTTACAACAGTTTGAATAAATGAGTACTCAGAAATTGAGCCTAATCTTTCTAGTAAATGTCCTCCACCATCAGCTAAACACCACAAGAACACTGTGAAAACACCAAAAACACGATTCTGTCAAAGTGGGTCTTCAATATAGACCGAAAAAGGTTTTAGTGGAGGTTGGAAATGTTAGTTAAACCATCAGTAATCAGATTATGTATGTTGTTGCTTTACACAAGATGGGGAGGTAGAAGAGTGTGTGTTAGAGTTCACACACACAAGTGTAGCAGGTGTGCGTGTGCTGGCTTGTGTGTCCGCCGTCAGCTCTTGTGGTAAATCAGCAACGCGGCCTCAGGACCAGCAATAGCGATAAAGAAACGATGCAGTGTGCGAATCGGAGACCCGCTTCTTATGGTTTGGGGCCCGTAGGAATAACGCATGCACTCGGCTAAGCAGTTTGTGTGCATGCGTGTGTGCGTGTGCATGTTTCTGTAGCGGTCTGCAGATTTTCTGCTCATAAACGTGTGTGCTGCATGTTTGCAAATAAGAGTTTGTCCCTCAGGTGGAGTGGGTCAAAACACACTCCTGTCTTTATTAATACCCCTCAGCCTGGCCCGGACCCCCCCAAACCCGGGTCCTTATCTGAGTTGTGGTGCTGGCAGACAGGACGGGCCGCTGGCTGATACTGATTGTTTATCCCACAGTTCAAAATTGCTGATCTTTCTTGTGCTTTTTTTCCCTGACAGCAAGATGCTCACCTTGTCCCCCCACCCCCCCATTCCCTCCCCTCCCTCCACAGATACAGATATTGGCACCTATCAGTACTACGATAAAGGCGAGCCAGGTAAATAATGTTTCTGTGTGTTTGTGTTTCAGATAAATGACATTTGTCTTGTTTTGGAATGAAGTCGAGCTGCCTATGAATGAAGAAGGGCTTTTATTTTTTCCCTTTTCTCCTCCTGCCCGCTGACATTATTGTTCCAGCGTTTCACTGTCCTACACCCGCTAACCACACATGCACTTGTCCACACAGAGGCTATTAGTATGAAGGATTTACACCCTAAAACCTTATACACACAGCACACACTCACGGATTATAAGGCCTCTGCGGCTCGATCTTTAGCGCCGCCTGTGTTCCTGTTGACCCCAGGGTCCTGCCACACAGCGATAGGAAAACTAAACTGTTGACTTTCTCCTAGATCACATAGCAAAAGGGCCCCCATGCAGCCCAGACTTATATTGCCTGAGGCCACAAGGCTTTCCTCTGCATGGGGAAGCATTCAGCTCTTCTAAAGGGCAATATTTGCTTTATTTTTTTCGCTTTAAATATTCAAAGCCTCACTTCCATTCTTGTTTTTGTCTTATTTTTAAAATATCACATTTCTGAGCAGGTTTGCTAAGATTATGAGAAATGGTTTAATTAATGTTATTATTTGTTTGAAGTTTTAATTAATTAGCATTTATATAAATATGACACATTTAGTCTAACCTTTTTTTTTACTTAATAAATAAAAATAAAATAATATTTTACCAGTTTAATACATTTAGAGACCGCCATCAAATTTTTTGATGAAACACCCACGTCTGTTTTTGTTCTCATGAATCTGAATATCATGCTGCTACAGAAGCCTAGAGAGGACAAACTTTAACCTCTGGAATATAGTCTTTTGTGAAAAAAAAAAAGGAGCTTATTTGTTACATAGAAAATATACTCAGCGGGCCACAAGCTCCCTGTTCTGGCCCATTCTTTATGCATCAATCTGTAGACGAATAGATCTGTGTATGTCTTTTTTTTTCCTCGTCTGAGCTGGCTTCTGGCTCAGAATTTTACAGCTACATAGCTCCAATATTGCTTGACATTTTTGTTGTATTGTTAATGTTACGTTGAGGGTGTGAGGGTCCGTAGGCTAGTGGGAAGGCGTTTAAACAGAGAGTTCTCAGTAATGGGGAGGGGTGGTGGGGGGTTGCTATGCGCAAATAGTCCCGCCCACAACTCGGGAGGCGAATTTCCAATGAACTCCTGCCCCTCTGTCCTAGAAAACAACACAGGTTTTTTTATTTGGGCTTAAAACGGTATAATTATAATTAAAAGACCAGTGGGAACACTTTTACAATGCATCAAAAGATGATCGGAGTTGTTCTTTCACCCTTGGTTGTCACTGCTTCTCTTGTAATTTTTGGTTCTGTGTGAGCTCATTTCATTCAGGAGGTGTGAACATTCACCTAAAATATTTCTGTAGACTAAATCAGGATCCTGGCTCACTTGCAAGTGAACAATGATGTGACTCACTGAACTTTAACCCTTTAACACAAAGGCTTTAGCCTTAGCATTTACATTCTTTTCGTCTACCATAGTTATTCAATTGTTTATGCAATTAACGCAATCCCAGTGGATTCTGAAGTGAAGAAAAGTATCTTAGCGCTGATATGCAACACTTTACAGTAGGAAAGTGTTGCATATCAGCTGATACTGTCATTTTACTTTACCGTAAAGTGCTGCATAGTGGTGCAAAGCTAAATTGAAAAGCTGCGTTTCTCCATGTCAGAATCCGCTGATTCATATAGATCGCTCAATAGTCAGAATTACAGAATGTTAAGAGTGGCTGTTATTTAGGTGTCTCTGGCGACATATATGGTGTTAAAGAGTAGATAAACCATTAACATGTCAAAAGACAGACAGTAGCAACAGTTCTGCACATTTGAAAGATGGCACAAAAAAAATGTCCACCCAAGACTTTGTCCCCTTTTTGTATTTCTGGTTAGAACTTGCTTCAGCTAATTCCACCTCCAAAAGAGAAACTGCTGGAACCACTAATGTTTTATGGTTTGTCCCCATAGGTGTGAAATCAAAGCAAAACAACTGAAAATGTCAAACTTTCCTGCTTTCCCCTCCATTTTAATTCAATTTAGGAACTTTTAGAATAAGAACATTTCACTTTTCTTAAATTCTATTAAAACTCTTTTTTAAAACATGTTTTAAATTGAATATATCCATTGGTCTATTATGTCTCTGTAATTAAGTGTGTCTCACATTTCAACTGATGTTTTTACAGTAAAAAGAATATTGTTCTGTAATTAAAAGTCTTTTATTAAGAAAGAAGAAGCCAAAAATTCTCGATTTAAAGAGAGCTACCCGAGGCTTTGAAATGTTTTGATAATTAAGAAGTTATGTGACTTTTGGTTTTTGTTTTTTGATTCAAGTTTAGAATAAGCAGAGTGATAGCAATCCCAATAAATGGTAACATTTGGTATTTCAGAGCCAGTTTGATTTCAAAATCATTTCAAAACAAAACACACCTTTTTTTTTGTTTTCAGCGATTCAGCTTGATTTGGCTCTCTGCCTCACTTTCATGGACTTCCCTCTCTTTTACTCAACTGTTTTTCCCTCCTCTTCTTCCCACTTTGTGTACTGTAAGTGTCCCCATCTCATCCCCTCTTTTTCTCATCACGGGGTTCTCTCCCTTCTCACTCGTCTTAGTAGTTGCCTTCTCTTTCATTGCAATCTTCAGTGGTGAGACGATGCTCTTGCTCCCAAATCCTTTCATTTGGAGGATTACTAAAGTGTGTCTTGATATCAGAGTGGAGGGAGGAGAGGCGGGCAGAGCAGGGGAGCAGAATTACAATCCCAAAGTGCCATAAGACGCACACACAAACACACACAGTAGTGTGTCAAGACCAGTCAGGGCTTGGTGTATTGTGAATTTCATTGGATTTGATTAAACTCAGATGTTTATAAAGAATAAAGAAAATGTAAGTTCATGTTTTTACCTGACTGTGTGGTTTATAATTCCTCCTGAGAGTCAGAGTGATGCAATAAATGTTTTTTTTTAAATGTGAGCAACATTCGATGAAATTAAATGTACTACTTTAATGGTCACTTTTTTGGAAAATCAATTTTATTGATTTGTTCAAACGTCCTGTTTGGCCACTAGAGGGAGACATAGGCTTGCTGGAGCATCTCCGGGTTTTTGCAGCAGCTGATGCCCCCCACCCTCCATAAACCCTCTTCAAGCAGCCCCAGAGCAGGTGCCCATGTCTGGGCCTGTCTGGCCCTTCACCCCCTTATCTGATTAATACTACTAATCCTGGAGGTGTTCCTGCCTGCCAAAGGGGTCGGCCACCAGACTGGCCACTTTCTTGCTTGGGGAGGACCAGCCATGCCACGGGCCTAATTTAGGCTGCCAACATAGCCCCCTAAAGCTGAGGAGGTGGTGTGGGGGCTGTTTGAGCTTCAGTTTTAGCTTTCTAGTATCATAAAAAAAAACCCATTCATGTTGTTTTTCAGTTTCAAAATAAAAAACTCATCCTTCTTCTTTGCAGCTGCCCCCCCTCATCTTCATTACTATGACGACAAACTCCAGTTCGCTCAAGGTGAGTTTCAGCTCTGATAATGTCCTGATTCACCCCCCCCCCCCATCTTTTTTCCCAATTGTCCCACCAGTGGATGACCATCTCCCTGAAAGCCCCGCCTCCTCGCTCAGCTGTCCTGCTTCCTCTGTTCGCTCCCTCCCTCTCTCAGCTTCCCAGTACTGGAATACAAACATCCTTATCAGGAGACGAACACTCATCCCCCTGCCCCGCGTGCCTCCTCCCCCTGCTGACCCCCACCCTCCCCTCCACACCCTCATTTGCATGCTTCTGTTTACCACCTTTTCCCCACTCAGGTTTTTTTAAAAGGAGAACTCCTCTTAATGTTCTGTGAAGAACAAACCAAGCAGCGGCGGCGCTCTTTCAAACGTTTGGGGCCTGCTTCCCCATTAGCCTGTTTAACCAACAGAGATGGAGGGAGGAGAAGAGCCGAGGAGGGAAACAAAGAAGGAAAGAAATCCACTCAGACATCCACAGCTTTCTTCTTCTGCTCTCCTCCAGGATTCAGAAGTGCGTCTGAAGTCACACTTGTCTTCCATTAGAACATTTGCCGGTTCTGAATCTTTGGACATCCAGTCTTTAAAATGATACGTGATATTTTAACTTCTCAAACATTCATCTCTTTGAGGAGATTCCCGCTTTTTTAAAATATTAAACATTTTTGGAAAGGCTTCAAACGCCTTTTAAACTTTCAGCTACAACGAATAGCATAGAAATGTAGGTTTGGTTTCTACGTTTTTGCCACAACTGGATTTTTCCTGTCACATTTGCATTTATTTAAGCGTATTAAGGCCATCTCTAGCTGGTTTACACTCATTTTAGCCTATTTTTTTACATGCTAGCACTTCCTTTTTATTTCATACTTTCTGTCCCCCTCATGAACTTCCCTATCATTTGACTCTTTTGGAAACATTTTATTGAGCTTCAAAATTCTGTTTTCAAGATTCTACTCCTATCATTTTGATCTATATTAAAAGCATTCCTATTGATCTATTATTTTTGATTAATTATGATTTTTTACTATGATGGCGATTTTTTCTAGGACATAGTTTCTGCAGAGTGGCAGTAGTTCATGAAAAATTCACCTCTGAGTTGTAGGTAGGACTGTTGGCGTAGAAATAAGCCTACCGTCTTCCCATCATCCATCTGTTTACATGCTCTCCCGCTAGCTTACAGCCCCTCACAACAACTACATATTATTATTAGCAGTACAACTAAAATAGTGAGCAATATCAGAGCTATCCAGCCATACAGTTTTGATCCAGATGTCAGCTCAGACAAGGAAAACAAAGACGTTCATGGATCTATTCGCCTGCAAGTGGATGCATCAGAATGGAGCAGAGCAGGGAGCTGGCCTGCCGTTGCAAGTTCTACGTCACACTTACAAGCTTTTTCCAAAAGCATTTTTTTGTTTCACCACAACGCGAACAAAGAAATACTCAGAAACGCAATTCCTCCATCCTTCATCATGACAAAAAGGCCACAAGAACTTATTAAAAACAACAAAAACACTATTTCCATTTGAGTGGGTCTCTAAAACATTTTGTCCTAATTTGAATTTGTTTCACAGCTTTTTTTTTTTGCATTGATATTTTTGTCTCTTGGGGGAGATTTTGCTGTTTTCCGTTGAAAATTTGCATCTCCGTCATTTTTCTGAGGATGGAGGCTGACAAAGAATAGAAAAGAGGATGTTTTAGTTAAACCTGATCATGTTTTTTCTATTATCCTGTCATTGGCTTGTGTTATGCAGCAACTGTTAAAAGTAAACCCTCTTGTAGGAATTTAAAACATCTGGTAAATAAAAAGGTTTTTGATCGGTGATTGGTGATGAATTAGTTTAGTCTGACTTCGTCTTTTGGTCTGAAATACAGCCTGAAGCGCCTGCCTCCTTCCTCTTCATCACTCTTTGATCTCAACTATGATTCAAAGTTTAAAATTTTCCGGTTGTAGCCCCTCACTCCTGTCAACTCCCATTGGTGCCTTTTAAAAAGTATTTGTCTCCAGTGTCTGGGATCAGCAGTGAAGTCACATGAGTCTCTTTCTCCGCAGCCCGAGGACATCCGTGGACCCCCAGGAACCACAGACCAGAGAAGCTGCATGATTCGCTGAAGGAGTTGGAGGTAACCACCTCTGCCGTGCACCAGACCCCCACCAGCATCCTTTCCTCACGGCCTCTTACTTCCCTCTGGGGATTTCTGGAGTTTTCCCTTTCCGAAACGGCCGATTGATTAACAAATAGGGGCATTCTCTGCGTGTTCTCCCTTCACTCTCTGGACGTTCCCGTCTGTTCTCTTTTCTTCTTCTCCTCTCTCATCACCTCTCTTTCGGCTGAGCTCTGTCATCGAGGGGGATATTTGAGGGGATCAGGGCGCTGCGCCCCCCCCCCAGGCCACCCCCATCCCCTCATCCGCTCCCTTCCTTTCCTCGCCCTTTCCTCACCCCTCCTGTACTTGTGTTAGTACAGACCTAGCTTTGTTTGCTGGGACCTGTCTGAAGCTGCTGTGTGCACGCGCTCACATGCTCGCCCCCACCCCCCTCCACCCCCTCCTCTCACCCGTAACCATTGTCTGAAACCAGAAACACCCCGGCTCACCTTCACCCTCCTCCTCCGTCCCTTTCTCCTCCCATCCAATCACCCCAGCTGGGCTTGGAATGTGGCAGGAATGACTGATCTTACACCGGCACACATGCACGTGCATGCGCACATGCACACAGGCAGTTGGTACCTGCATCCTTTTCCAGTTCTCTCCACCCCCTCCCACCTCCACCCCCTCAGTAGCAGGAGCTGCTCCACTGACCTCCTGCTGCTGCAGCCGCTCTGCAGACAGACAGACTTCCACTTGAAGCTTTTGTATTTTCCTCATTTGTGTCGATTATTTAACACACATCTGTTGTGTTGTACGTTGATTTGTTCTCACAGGAGCTGCTGCAGACCGACACCTGCATTCACACCAGATGGAGAAACAAACAGAGCTGTCAGGTACACAACCTGCTGCACACACACACACACACACACACACACACAACTGACAGTCAGAAACTGTAGGAGTTTAACTAAAGTATTGATTATTATGATACTTTAGGGTTAAAAAAGATATTGCTAAAACTAAGAGAAGTTTTTATAGAAAATCTAAGGAGTTTGAACATATTTTTCTTCATATCAAACTAAGATTTTGAAGTAAAATCTGAAATGAGAAACACTGGTTGTCGCATCGTATCTGCAGCATTCATATTATTCTTTTGGAAATCTAGAGGCTGGCACGCAATAGCAGCACGCTTTGAGGCAAAACACACATGTTTCTGGAATAACACACACATTGTGTGTTGATGTGAGTTGCTTCATGAAACCTTTCTAAATAAAAACACCTTTTGTGTCCCTCTCAGCAACTGTGGAGACAGCATTAGTCTGTTGTTATATTTTTGTATCCATATCTGCAGTTTTTAAACATCTTTGTCACTATTGCCAACAAGTTTTTGGGACAAACAATTTTTGACAGTATTTATTTCAAGACTGCAAACTTTGCAAATGCAAACTTTTTATAGTGTTTAAAAAGAAATATGAAGAAGCCGATGTGAAGGTCATAGTGTTTCTACTCTTCCCAACAACCAAACTAATACTGCAGCCAGTATCTCAGCCTCTCCCACAGAGGGCTATTTCAGGCTTATAGATAGATTTGAGTCATGCTCACAACTTGAGATTTATCAGAGGATATTTTTTAACTGAATATTTACACTTCTACAAATATCCTTTAACTTTGAAAAAAGTATTGTTTGTTAAAAAAAAAAAAACATCTGCTAAGCTAACATATTTTTATAGTTCCGCTCTAAATTTATTCATGAAATGGGGAAAAAAAATAGATTTAATATGTATTTGGAGAGAGGAAAAACCAAGAGGCTTTTTATTTTACACTTTGCAGCCTCTTTCTTATGCTTTGTTGCTGCTTTTAATTCCAGTGCGCTTTTTTTTAGGTGACCTAAACTGACCACATCAGACACAGTTTTCAATGTAATTTTAGATTTTCAGATTTTCTCTGATTAATTTTATCATAACAAATTCCTCACATAAGGTAACTAGTGTACATGTTTGTGAATGACATTAGTGATCATTGTGCAGCTCATACTGATAAAAAAAGTTTGTATTTCTGAAGCCCTGTAATTTAGTCCAAAGGGATCTCAAACACTTGAATGAGCATCCTGTGTTCATGACTTGCTTCACTGTGGTTGGTGCAGCGTTTATGACACTTTTTCCCTAAACTGACATTAAGATATGGATAAGTTTTCTTTTGTTTGCCTTTTCCTGTATCATTTATTCTACTTTCCTTTAGTCTGTTTTCTTTTCAAAAACATTGTCCTTTGTTTTAAAAGTGTTACATATCTCTGATGTGAGCTGCATCCCTCTTGAAAAAAAGGACCTTAACCTCAGTGAGTTTTAAATAAAGGTTACCAAAAACATGATTGGAATAAATTTGTGTTTGAACAAATTTACACAAAAGTGGAGTCAAAATCAAACCAGCTAAAGATTCACTTCATTCAGCCCAATCAGTAATTTATGATATTTTACAAGGACATAAAATGCTAGGAGTATAAAATGCTAATATTTTATTAAAAACTTGAAAAGTTTAAGACCGTTTTGAGACCGCTTTGTTTCTGTTGCAGATTTAACCAGCAAATATTCTTTCAGATTCATACAGAACTTTCTAACTGGGTCTTTATCACATCTGAAAGGGCCTGAGTTGTGTCTAGAGAATTTTGGAGACCCAAAAGTGTAATAAAAGCTGAACTTCTGTCAGTTGTAACACTTTTTTGATGGTGATGTCCCTGCAGCTGATGCTGAGCAGTGGAGTGCTGGTGACCATGACCCTGAATGGACAGCAGCTGGAACAAGTGTGTGTCGACAGAACTCTAGTCAGCCGGCTGCCTGCCAGCACCGTGACTGATGGTGAGTTTTTGTCCCAGGTTGAGTCAAACTTTAATGGGTTTAACATAGTTTTGAGTTTTAAAAACTGAATTAAGCATCAATTATATTAAAGCAAAACAAAAGTGGGCTAAAACAAATGTAATAAACTGGTTATTAAAGTGTGGATGCCATGCTTTGAACAACTTTGTCAAATAAAAAAGCTCTTTAAATGCTGATTCTATTGATACCAATAGTTAGCGTCGAAAAAAATCCGAAGCATATGAATAATAGACATCTTTCGAAGGAATCAGAGATTTGAATTTGCCGCTAAGAGCGCAGGCTGGAAGTGACCCCGATATGACCTGTGACGTCACGAAAGGCATTGACTTCCGTAGTTCCGCTTAGGACAGCATGTAAACAAAACAGGTAGTCTTCGTTTCTCTCGTGTTTAAATCTGTTAATCATCAACATGCCAAGTCGTTGTGTGGCAGCTGGATGTAGCAATACATCTAGTGAAAGTGTATCTGTGTATAAATTCCCAAAACAAGATACGCTGCTGAAAAGGGGAAAGTTCAAGAAGGTGGACGGCGAAGGATTTTTCCCTCCAGATCTGCAGGAGAGAAGTCTGCGTTTTCGAAGGGACAAAAACCGGGACACAAACGAAGAATTTTGAACGGAGAGTTGGGAGGAGGATCTTGGCTTCTGAGTCGAGGAAAGGCGGGTGAGCTGGAAGCGAGCGAGCCGTTTTCTGGGTCGGAGAGGACGGCGCTGGAGTCGGGAGCGGAGGCTGCTAAGCTAGTGTGCATCACGATGGATCACATTGAGGCCAAGTAGTCGTGTTTTCCGTTGTCCCTGGATCCAACTGGAGTATTTCAACGCACTCAATGTTTTGCAAGAGAAGCAACAGGCCTGCAAGGTTTTTTTTTCTTTTGCTTTTGAGGTGCCGGTACCGTGAGTAAACTGAACTGTGTGTGTGTGTGTGTGTGTGTGTGAGCGCGCGCTCGCACGAGAAAAGGTTTCAAACTGGTTCAAACAGGTAAAACTGTTAATGTTCCACAGTTGTTCATGGTATACAGTGACTTTGTTAACTAAAGAGTAGTAATATCTGGGAAACTTTTATTTTGTGACATTTATTTTGTAAATTGGGTTGAATGAAAACCCGTGTTTACCTTTGTTTAGATTAGGCCAAAAGGGGACATTTTGAGTATATTTTAGGGTAAGTGGAGTAATTTAATTTTATACATTTTTTAGACTTACTGGAGTCTAGCCGAATCTTCATGCTGGCTATCGTCATGATCGGCATCACTAGACCTACTACTTTCTGCTATATCCTCCTCACTTTCGCAAAAGGGTTCGAATCGATACGGTTGCAAAAGTGACTCATCATCATGATAATCTCCGCAACTTTCCTCTTCATCTTTCTGTTCATCTGATGATAAATCGCTAATAGAGACGGTAGCATAACTGTGCTTCGCTATCGGTGCTAGCCATGTTGTCTGCCTTTCGTTACGTCACAAACATGGCGGCGCGAAGTCGGCGGAATGCGTGAAGCCGGCGGCCGTCCTCATTGTTTATATCGCGTTTTTCGCTATTTATTCTTTTTCGAAAAATATTAAAAACAATCGCAACATGAAATAGAGACTATTTACTATATTTTGGCTTAATAAAATAGGCCATGTCACCCACACTTTAACATCCAGCAGCTCCTCTAATGCACTGTAAATCTGTCCATCTTTGTTCAATAATTAAAAAATTTATCTAATATTCAGGAATACTTTGCAAAAATAAATTATCACATTTTATAAACATTTTTTGAACAGATAAATTGTCCACAGCTAACTAAAAACACCCCATCAAAGTTTCAGGACATTTTTATGACAAAAATTGGGCCTAAAAGGTCAAATTGATCCCTTCTGAGGGTTCATTTAAAGCCTTTCCTGCTCAAAATACCACTTTAAATTTAGATAATATTTTTATCTAATATTAGTAATGAGATCCGGTGAAACACCAGGGAAAGTTTTTATCTGATTCTGCAACATTTTATTCGTTTTAGTTTCGTTTGAACACATTTCAATATTGAGTGTTTAAAAAGGCAAATTCTGCTTTTAACACCCCACCACCACCACCCCAACACACACACTCCCCTCACCTCTTGTTGTCACGCAAACACTTTCCCACAAAAACAGCGACTCACACACATAACAGGTGCCACAGGTGAGCCAGGCGACTCTGCTAGCTAATTGCGGGCAAATCCTTTTGTGCTGCGTGTGTCCAGGGGCCCTCCCTTAAGAGCATCCATCAGTGTTTTTCCTCCATTGCACGTTCCTCCAGGGAGGGCTCCCCCTCCCTCCTCGCCTCAGACCTGCCAGCAGAGAATAAGAGGCCGAGGACACAGGCCCAAATCTGCTAATTATTTCTTTCTTTCTGTATCAATTATTTGTTCATAACACCCCCCCCCCCTTCCACCACTTCCGCCTGGGGTCTCAAGACGCTTGATAAAGCCCCATAGTGCACACACACACACTGGTACTGCATGCCCACTCACAAAACGAACTGAGCGAAGACACACAGGTACACAAACCTCCCGCTGTGCTCCATTCAAAGCCTCAGAGGCACTAATTATTAGAGTAATGGTTGGGGGGGGTGTTCCGGGGATTGTGTTTGTTTGGGCGGGGGACAATTCTCACATCTGCCACTTGTTAAATTAGCCGAAGACAATTAGAGCAGAGATGCAGATCACACATGTACAGTTTGTAGTAAAATCACCTGTTATTAATGAAGTTTAATAAACATTTACTCAAATTTTCTGACCCGAAGTTCCTATTTACCCAAACTGCAGGAAAAGACAGAATATAAAGGCTTGATTTCTATGAAATCATAGGAGCATTATTTCCGTGTCTACTCCCAGTTTTGGGTCAAATTTCACTCAACAGCCACAGACAAGAACTCACACTTCATTCAGAGAGATCAAGTCGAGCTCTTGCTTTAACATACCAGTATTTAAAAACCTCCTATGAAGCAGGAGAAAAAACTAAAATTTCATACCTGTTTTGTGACCATCCCAAAAAAAAAGTAAATGTAATTATGGTCCTGACCCATCCCTCGCATTCCAAACAGGAAGTAAAAAGTAAGGAAGAAGGAAGGAAAAACGATTCTCCCAAGCCCACTTTCAAGTGGTAGGAGTGTGGACTTTCAATAGGCTCACTTCTAATTGGCGAGAGTGGCTGCCAAAGAAATTTTTACTCGCGTTGACTCAGACCAATCACTTCCTGCTGACATTGTCTGCTTCCAACATGGCGGCGTATTTTGAAAAACTGGCGACTTAACTGACTTCATTTGGTTGGAGCCGCAAGTACGGTAAGCCATTTTTTATGGATGACATCACAGTCACTCACTCCAGTTCTTATGTGCAGTCAATTTGCTCTATTCACTGTAATCGCCCATAATGCATTGTAGTCTGAAAGGACAGATTTGGCATCTTCTGACACCAATGTAAACCTTTTTTCTGATTTGCAAGCATTCAACGGAATCTGAGTGCTGCTTTGCTTTGAACCCATGATTTGAAGAGGCCACAACCAGCTCTTTTTCTCCATCTGTCCTTAGGTTTGCAGCCTGAGCATCAGTCACCTCTGCGTTTTGCTCTGATTGCATCACACCCAGCAGCAGATTACCAATATTTTACACAATCAAAGTATTACCGGCTTCCTTTGGCCGATGGCTGGGCCAAGCTGCACATATGCTCCACGATTAAGCATCCTTAAGTGATTTTTTCATAGCAGGTTTCATTTGCCCTGTTTAAATGTGCTTTGCTTAAGCCCATTGGCCTCTTATGTCAACAAGCTGCAGAGGAGATGGCATTAAATGGATTTAAGTGTTTCTGTGTGTGTGCTGCTGTCTGCATGCGCCTGCGAATGCATTTGTGTGTAAATGCATGAAGGCAGGTTGCAGTCTGGGTCCACGGTGTGTGTGTGTGTGTGTCTCTCCTTGGTGTGTCTGTGGGTCATGCAGGTCTGTCTCTTAATGCGAAATCAACCACCTGGTCCCAGATTGGGCCTCAGCCTGATTTCAGATCCCCTCCTTCATTTGGAAAAGAATGGGATTATTCCTAATCCCGTTTATAGACACCCATAGAGATCAATACTAAACTGCGTTTAACTTGATTTGTCTGTAATCTATCACAAAGGTGCTTACTGTTGCATTAACGTTGTTTCGGGAAGCTCAGGCTTCGTAATAGCTCTGCGTTCTTTTTATATGCTTTAAAAAAATGTGTTGCTTTATAATCCAAGTCAGACTGACTCAACTGACCTGCTTTGAGATGCCAGTTTTCCTTTGCTCCCCTTTCCTCGTCAATATTTGCATATTTACAATTTTCACACAGTGCCATGAGTTGAAGCGTAATCAGGCTGTGGTTTAAAAATACAAAAATGAAAATGTCGTCCAGATTTTAAAACTTGATCCTTCATCCTAGAGCAGGATGTCTGAGGGGTGTGTAGCAGCCTCCCCCCTGTGTTCTTCATTTAATTAGTTTCATAAACAGATTAATTTGAAGGAGAGGGGGCTTAATTGTTAATTCCGTGCAGCTCCTGAAGAGTCGAACAGGATCAAACGTATTCTTCTGCAACAAACAAACAACCTCACATGCAGACGCGAGGAGAGGGAAAGGAGGTGGAAAGAAAATGTGAACAACAATATATTGACTTGAAACAAGCATTTGAAACCTCTGACCATGACGTTCTAAAGAAACACAAAGATCTATGGTGTCAGAGGAGCAGCCCTCAACTATTATAGATGAGGAATTACAAAAAAATAAATCATGTTATACTGATTTGAAACTGTAGTTTCTCAGAATTTCATGGGGTGTTCAACAGGGGTCAGTTTCAGGCCATGAATTATTATATTATAATAAATATGTATATACACATATAGTGCTAATGTTTCTACATCTGTAATGTTCTGGGAAATTCTCCTCAGACATTTCTTTTAAGTTCCAAAAACAGTATTTTTGTATCATTGCTAAAACTACCAACACTAAAAATTCAGACGTCAATTCTGTACAGGTCAACTTATAAACGGAATAAAAAGAGATCCTAAAAATGTAAAGAAGTTACAGCCTAAGAACTCTGTTAGAGAGGTATGTCTGCATGGACTGAAGCCATGGAAGTTTTAATGAAGAAAAGAACGCAGTTATCCATTGAAATACAACTTGTTTGAGAAATCATTCAAGGGTAAATCTTAAAACCAAGACAAAATATGATTGTATCTGATAAGAATCAGTTCATTTGTGTGTGTTTTTTTTTATTAATACAAGATAAAGCTTTGCATTTTTTCTGCTCCCTCATATTTTTTGTGAGAGGTTTTAATGTGCTGTTAACCTCTATGTTTAAATTTAACATTGGAAAAGAAATGAACACAACATTGATATAAATGTATTATCTATAAAAACGCAAACGTGATGCTCAGTTCAAAGAAATGCACGTGGCGAGGTTTCTAGAGATTTAGATCCTTTTGTAAGCAGTTACAAATGGATGATAGATAAGGGATAATGACTGAAAAGCTGACCTGAAACTCCAAAATAAAAGCACATGACGTTGTTTGTGAATTTTTCAGAAAAATCAACATCTTAGCGCAAAATAATACTCTTATCATCGTTATGCACTTAGAAGAATAGTTTTAAACATGATTAGAAATGTTCCTGTCAGAAAAGGTAAACAGTTTTGGGGTAAGCTTAGCAAAAAATATATGCAGTACATTGGAATTTAGTGTATTTGAATAAAGGGAGAAAAATGGAACAGTTACTGGGAACAGAGACCAGAAAAAATGTGTTTACATATGTGGAAAAAACTGTTGGTGCTTTCCAACTTATTAAAGATGGTCATCAAAATAATCACCTAAGATAACTTAACAAACCAAAACTGACAAAAGTAAAAGCAAAAAAAAATCTGCTTTTTTTTGTTGCTTACAAGATTAATTAAAACATTTTCGGTTAAACCTTTATAGTGGAGCCAGGTATTAAAATAATGGTGTATTTTGTTGTACATGCACCAAATTTGGTATGGACTCTTTTCCTTATGATGTTTGATTTTTTCTTTTTTTAAGTCACAGAAAACTTCTGTCAAAATGCTCAGATTTCCTCTTTGATGAACCTGTGTGTTTTCCTGTTTGGATCTAAACGTGCCATAATTCAGTGGTTCTGGCTGATGCCTCTCTTTTGTCCATCTTCTCTGTGAGTCAGTTTTCAGCTCTTTAAGATCTTCGACACTTCTAAGTGTGAGCTCATTTGCAGATGTACATTTAGCAGGACAGACGTGTTTCACAAAAAAGATGAATAGACTCGACCTCACTCATGTGCTTCACATGGTTGATTTCCTCTGCAGCGCTGCTGACTGACCGGCTGATTCTGCTGTCCTTTCTGGAGGGGAGCCAAGCGGCTGCAGTCTTCCTGAACAAAAAGAACCAGGATTCCCCGGAGGCTGGCAGGCGAACAGACAAACTCTCACCCTCTGAAATCAAGGTACAGTCAGCCGCTTTGATGCCGTGTGTTTGGATTTGTGAAAAGTATTCTTGGTTTGCTTGAAAAACCAGAGACTAAAAAACAAAACCAGGCAAACAGAGAAAGCCTTGAATCTCCATCCCGGCCTTTTCCTCATTCTAACATTCAAAAATGTATTTTTTCTTTTGGCTCGGCTACGTGTTCTTCACACCAAAGTCCTCTCTGCTGAAGAGATGAGACATCACAGGATTCAAAAATGGAATGACATGGGATCTGGCGTCTTATAAGGATCCCAGTTTTGGTGCTGGGAGGGCCTGATGGTAGGATAGATGTAAATCTGAACAAAGATATGCCAGTATCCCAGTTGATCTTATTGGTAAATATTTCAGTTTACATGTTGGTGGATTTCTTCATGTTTTGACACGCCTCCAGCATCAAATCATGCGGCAAATTTTCTCCAATTTGTCTGAAAAAGAAAGAAAAGAATCTGGTTTAACTTTGACTTAATTTGATGCTTTTCATAACTAAAACAGTTAAAAACAACATAAACTTTACAAACTTTATAAATTAATATTATTAAAGTTTTTTGAGTATAATAGTAAAAAGATATTTAATATTACAAACTTTAACTGTTTCAATGAGCTTCTCTAAATCTGTTTTGCTGTACGAAAAACGTTCAAACTCTTAAACCTTTGACATATTTGAGTCTTTTTTAACTGTCTGAAATCTAATTTCTTACATTTAGAGTTTATCTCTAATATTATTTTCTAGATATTAAACACTTTTACACTAAAGTAAATTATACCTCTGAAATTGAGGAACTTTAAACTTTAAGCAACAAAAATCATCAAAGTTTTTTACTATAATTCATCAGATATTTGGTTCTTTCACTTGTAATCAGCTTTAAAAAAAGGTTTTAATCATTAAAGAAAATGATTTAGGATTATTTACATTGATAGCTTTATCAATTAGGGCCATTTTTTAAATACACGATTAATCCATCCATTAATCTATTCATCCATTTATCTTTACGTGCCATATCTCTTTTATGGGTTACTGGGTTGCCGGAGCCTATCCTGTGTACTGTTGGGTACACCCCGGACAGATCACCTGTCAATCGCAGGGCAAACAAATACCTAGGGACACCTTAGAGTAATCAATCAACCAATGAAGACAGTTTCTGGACTGTGGGAGTAGGAACATGCAAACTCCACACGGAAAAGTCCCAGTCTGGATTTGAACCAGGACATGCTTGCTGGGAGGCAAGAGCAATAACCACTGGACGTCAGTGCAGCCCAATTTGCTTAAAATAAATATATTCATTCAGCTAATTTGGCATTTATCTAAGCCTTTTTTTTATCAGTCCCCTTTGAATCATACTTTTTCCTTCTTTAGTTTCACATAAGATTTTAAATGGGAAACTTGCAATTGTTTCTTTTCTTTTCTTAAATCTTTTTACTGCATTTCTTGGTTCATTAAGCAACTTTTTTCAGTTATATTAGGTTCAAACTTTGCTTTGGTTCTTAAACTAACTAGGTCTTTAGTGGCCGTGGTCATTTTTGATAGAAACATGACATTATTATTCTTTTTTGGAATTAAGGTGAGGTGATTTTGATTTAGATCGACAAACATTCAAGCCTTTATATTGTGGGAGGTACTGTAGCTCATTGGGGTCCGTGCTGTTTTTGGACACACTAAAAATATAAACACACATTTGTGGTGGTCGTAAAATAGAATTCAACTGCTCAACAGGTCTTATTGAGGATATCTCTGGATGTTAAAATGATCATAAGTCTAATGTTTTAATTTCCCACTTTTGTACAGAAAATGTTGCTCAGTTGAAAAGAAAAATATTCAAATCTGTCCCTGGGGTTCGGGTGAGTCCAGGTTAGCTGGGCCTGTGGAGCTCTCCATGCTGCTTCTGGTCTCTGGTCTGATGTGGAGCTGGTTTGTGGGTGTCAGTGTCCGATTGGATCACGCACGGCCCCCTTCCCTCCCTCAAAACACCACTACGCAATGTCCTCCTTCTCCACTGGTTATCCGCTAACCCTGGCATTATCACATTACTGCCAGGCCTTTTTGTCAGTGTGTGTCTGCGCGTGCGCAGACATTTGTGCGCAGGCGCGCGTGTGTGTATGTGTGTGTACGCTTCCCGCTGTGCGCCTGTTTGCAGAAGTCCTGATAAGGCACCCTTCATCACTGCCACCCTTCCACACTGAGCGCCATGCACCCGCCTGTCAGCGTGCGTGCACATACATGCAGCCAGCACATGGGTGCACGTGCACGCTCAGCTGCCCCATCTCCCCTCCCCCCCACACACACATGCACAAACACATCGCCCTGGTCCAGTGGGCTAAGCTGGAAAAGGGAGAGTTGGGGCATTGAGGGGGGGGGGGGCTAAACTAATCCGGTCCACTGAAAGTGGTTTTTGATTATTGCTGACCAGCAAACGCCAGCAGAAAAAATGGAGAGAAGAGATGAGTAGGGAAGGAGGGATGGAGGGCCATGCGGGGGTAGAGATAGAGTTTGTTATTAACCCGCAGATTTCTGCGATTATTCCTCTTCTTCTCCCCATTTCTAATCTGTGAGTGATCTCCTGTTCAGCTGTTTGGGGGAACTCTTTGTTCCTTTATCATCACATGTTCTTCCATCATTTTCAGGCATATTTTGTGTCCAAAGCAAATTTGTAACCCAGGGGGGGCAGAGAGGGCAGACATGGACCAGTGGATCTCCCCTCCTCACACAGCGCAGCTCGTTCATGAGCTTCTGCATGTTCCCGCGCCGTTAAACCTTCATTTTCTGGAGGTATTGAGAGAAGGATCCAGCATTCCTGCTCCTGACGGCGTTCCGGCTCGCTGGGATTTTGAGCGTCACAACTCACTGCTCTTTCTGATTTCCTTTTGCACAAACCTTTTATTGATCTATTACAAAAGATCCAATTATTCTTTCTTCATTTACATGTGTGCTTTTTCAGCCGCTCATTAATTCTGGCGTGTTGTATTTGTCCCTCCCTCCCAAAGCAAAGACCTGCAGCTTCACCTGCTTCTATCAGGTCATAGTGCTGTAATTCACCCCTCAAAACCATAAATCTCACAAAGTCTGTTGTTATTTTCTCAAATGACCTCTGTCAACACCTCCCCTTGAAAATAAATTGTTTCTCCTCATTTAAAAGCTATTTTACTCCTAAAATATTCTTATCCCCTTGATGCCTGAGTTTGATGCTAGTAGATGCTGAATTAAGGTAAGTATGGAGCAGGAGTGGTTTGATGTGTATTTACATAAAAAGGAACAAGGGATTAAAGCTCAGATTCCAGGACTCTAGCTATTTTTTATATTGTTGTTTTTTTTTTTAATACCGGTACATCTGAAAAAATTTGAGTTTTACTCATTTTAAGAAAGAAAGATATTGATCAAATAACAATTTCACCAACTGGAAAAAGCTAACTGCTCGTCATTTTTACAGGAATTTAGCATGAAGTTAACTTCAAGAAAGCTTCTGGCTAATATTTAAATCCAAAACATTATAACTGTTCACATTAGGGCACTTCAGTTAATGAAAGTCCCACTCTGATCACCTTTTAAACTATTTTGAAAGTGTTTCCAATGGCATTTTAGTTATGATTACCAGTATGCCATTTTTAGCCAAAATGAAACTTGAGCTGTTGTCTAGAATATAGTTTCTGCAGAGCGGCAGAAATTTATTAGAAATTTATCTCTGAGTTATGGGCTTTACTTAGTGCTCTCTGTATACACGCTGTTCTGCTAGCTTACAGCCCCTCAAACCCCCAGTCTAACTTTACGGGTGAAACAAAAATGACAGTTTGTGCAAAAAAATACCAGGTCAGATAATGAAGACGTTAATGGATCTATTTGTCTGCAAGAGGATGCATCAGAATGGAGCGGAGCAGGGAGCTTGTGGAGTTCTGATTGTATTTTCTGCATCATGAATACGCTCTTTTTCAAACGGCATTATTTAATCTGCTCCTGATTCATAACGATTTGAATAAAGAAATACTCAAAATGCAATTCTGAGCTTTCCTTAAATAAAGTCCTCCATCATTAGAAAAATGCCACAAGAATGTCCTAAAAACACCAAAAACACAATTTTTATCAATGTGGATCTTTATGTTCAGCTAAAAGAAAGACTTTAGTTTTTTCATATATATATATATATCAGTGAAATGTTCTTTGTTTGATTTGTGTCGACGAGGGTTAAATAAATATTCTTGGTAAGATGTTTTAGAGTGTCTATAACCCCCTCTGCTTGCATATTGAGTTCATGCACATACATCTACAAACTCATCAGAGTGTGCCCCCCCCCCAGCTGCCACGAGAGCTCATTATTGTGCGTTTCTTTTGTTGTGGCCCGCAGAGCGTGGCAGACCTTCCCAAAAATATGCACATCGCTAAAACAACAAGCAAGAAAAGGCACACAGACATTAATAATGGAAGATAAAACACAAAAACAAGCAAAGGGAGTGGGTCTGAGCTGCAAACAATTCAGGGCCTTCAGGTGCTGTAATTATTGGATTAATTGTGTCTCTGTGAGATGGTTGATGGTTGTAAAACTTTTCTCCTATCTCTGTTTTTTAGCTGGTGTCTGTGGAGGTGGGGGGCCCAAAGCTTCGCCGACGTGTGGCGCTCAACCGTCTCCAAGATGTGGCGCTCTGCTGGTGGAGTCAGTCTGCTGAGGACACGTGGACCTCAGATGTCCCCCGAGCGAACCTGGTCCTGATCGGCTGCTCCACTCCTGAAGGCCTCCAGGTACTGCAGCGTCGCTCCGAGCAGCTTTTAACACAAGTGTGTGAAATCATGAAGGGAAACCAGCTCAATTTCAGTGCAGATGTGATGAAAAAGATTTGGTCTTTTAAGTTGAGGACATGAATGAAATGATGACTCCAGAAACTCACAATGAACACTAATCTGTGGGTCAATAAACCTGTTCAGAATGAATAGTTAGAGCCAGAGTTACATATATATATATATATATATATATATATATATATATATATATATATATATACACACACACACACACACACACTATATCAATATTTTCTAATGTTCTTGAGGTCTCAGTTTTATCACCTAAATTGTCTGCATTTTCGGTGAAAAACACTTTTCCTTTGACACAAGATACAAAAACAAGAAACATTTCGCCATCAGGTGGGTAATCTTTTTTCATTTCAGATGGTTTAAAATTCATAAGACGCTTCAGAACTTTTTTCATTTTTTATTTGAGATCTATAACTACAGCCCTGCGACAGACTGGCGACCTGTCCAGGGTGTCCTCTGCCTTCGGCCATGAGTAGTCAGGATAGGCTCCAGCAGCCCTGTGACCCTGAAAGGGACAAAGACGATTTAGTAGAATAGTCAATGAATGAATTTTTTAAAGCCATTGATGCTCAGCTGTTTTAACCCTTACCTGTTTGGCTTCTTGTCGTGAAAAGTAGTTCAGAATTGGATGACACAGAGACTGTGGAGGATTAGCTTCACCAAGTTAAAATGACTTTCAAACAGCAGAATCCCTGAAATCCTGTGGAATTCTGTAAAAATCATGAAAAGTTTTGCACTCTTCTGCAGAACAAAGCAGGAGCTGCTGTGCTGTGGTGGATAGGATTGGGAATGGTGCGTTAGTCACTTCAGGGGGGGCACCTGCGTGCATCTCCATATGAAATGAGCAGAGCTAAGATGTGGGACTCCTACACACTCACAAGCAGCCTCGCGGCCTCCAGCACCACCAGACTCGTGACCCGGATCCACGCGCCGAAACCAGATGAAAGATTCCAAGCTTTCCAAACTGAGGTTTTCACAGAGCAGAGGGAAAGACGAGCGTAACACATTCAGCAGAGAAGGATTGAGGAACTGGAGGTGTTTGCAGTGGGGGGGGGGGGCATGAATATTGAAATAAACAAGCAGATGTTGTTTGCCTTCTTCTTTTTGGAAGGCTTTCCACGTTTATCACACTCCTTCACCTCGTTAGAGCCGG
Source organism: Oryzias curvinotus (assembly GCA_023969325.1). Taxonomy (NCBI): domain Eukaryota; kingdom Metazoa; phylum Chordata; class Actinopteri; order Beloniformes; family Adrianichthyidae; genus Oryzias; species Oryzias curvinotus. The sequence goes on along the minus strand of CM043720.1, from coordinate 15,400,847 downwards.
GGCGCTCCTCTTGGTGGGGCTGCGGCATCGCGCTCTAATGGAAGCGTTTGTTGTCGTGTTTCAGATGCGCAGTGTGAAATTAAGCGAACAGTTTCTGTAAGAGCCGTGGCAGGAATCAAACGGCGGGCGCTCATCGGGCGACGCCAGCGACTTCAATCACTTCAAGCTCATATATGTGTTCCTTTTGTTCACCTTCCTATCTGCAGCACTAAGCCAATTTTCAAGCCAGTCTCTAGGCATTTCAAAAGTCTGATTTCTTTCCTTATGCGGTCTTAATTCGTACCCCCCCCCCCACTCCAAACCCCCCCCACCCCATGCCCTCTTCATGCTGATAAATGGAGCCATGGTTTGTGAAGGGGAGGATAAAGAAAACACACTAACATTTTTAATGATGCTGCCTTCATGCTCTCTAAACAAAAACGTTTCTTCTGCAGCTGTTGAGGCTTTTTGTGTTTGCGGGAACACACTTGTTTGTGTGGTTTTTTTCTCCGTGTTACATCCCTTTATATGTCATCCAACGTTTCTGCTCCGGTTTGATCCGGCTTCGGGTGTTTAGGAGCCGCATCCTGAAGAGGGGCGAGGCGTGAAGCCGAACCCTCTCCTGGTTTTGAGGCTTCATTCGGTTTTCTTGTAAAACATGAGGATTTGAACTGATGCTTTAACCCTGAGTGAGTCTAATCTTATCCAAAGCCTCTGTCACTTGTGGCTTCACCTGTTTAGTGTTTGTGAGCGTGCATGTGGATTTCATGGACCTGTGATGGACCCACTGGCTCTATGTGTGAACTGGAGCGAGTGAGCGTGATATCACCCAGAGAAAACGGGTTACTTCCGGTTCCAACCAAATCGAAGTCAATAATGTCGCCATTGTTTTGCCAAAAGAACGGCGCCATGTTGAAAGCAGACTAGTCGTTTAGCTATGATTGGTCTGAGTCAAAGTCTCTATGGAAACATCTCTCACCACTTAAAAGCAGAATTTGGAAAATCTATCCATCCAAGGTTTTGACGGTTGGACATGAGACCACAAACTTAAATGAACGCATCTGATTGGCCAGTTCACACCTTAAATAATTTACACTACAAAAACATTTCTTGAAAAAATTCTAGGGCAATTAGAAGATTTTTAAAAATAGCAGAGCAAGAATGGTTATTCAGAAAAATAAAATGAGCAATGACTGTTTATTTCTTAGTAGACGTTTATGGGATTTTTGACTTCTTGGAGCAAGCAGGTATTTCCTGTTTGAAACAGGGGGGAGGAGTCACTCGGTCCAGTTCTTGTATACTGTCAATGGATGGACCTGATCGTTGTCCAATCCTGAACAGGACAAAGCAGCATCTGACATGAGACAAATACTGTAGTACAGAGGGTACAGAATTAGCAGAACTGTCCACTCCATCCTCAACTGCCTTGTAGCACCCGACCAAAACAACCACCACCTCCTGTTGGGGATCTGGCAATAACAGCAAAGGTAAGAAGAATATTTTTGTGTGTAATCCCACAGTGTCCGCACATTTTCCCACATCAGTACTTCAACTCTAACCCTAATTCACATACCTAACCCTCCCACCCCCCCCAGCAGCACTCATCCCTCCACTCTCCTGCAAGTCCCTCTGTCTCTCTCCGTCCGCCTCTTTCTGTCTTTCTCTGCTCCGTGAGCTGGAAAATTGGCTTCAAAAGGCCTCTGCTGTGAACAAGGGCCAGCCACACAGTTGGACCCGTCCGCTTTATCTTTCACGCCACGGAGGGGTGGGGGAGCGAGGGGGGTGAGGGTGGCAGAGAAAGTGGGGAAGGTGTGGGGGGGGTACAGGAGAATAGTTTTGACCAGTCACTGAAACCAATGACCAGGAGACAGCCACTTACTGGAGGTCTCTCTTCTCATGTCTGTCTGCATCCTTCACAGTGATTCCACCTCCTCACCTCATGTTTCTGTCTGTATTGTGTCTTCTCTCAGTTTCAGTTTCAGTTTCAGTTTCTTTATTTTAAACACTAATGAAAAATAAACACAGTAGTTTAAAATTGACACAGTTCTATTCTCTCTCCACCTTTCTTTGACAAAAACAAGCATCAAAGAATTCACAGGAAAACAAAGGAAGAGAATAACTTTACTAACTTTCATAGTTTTGCCTCAAAACAAGTAAATTGGTGCTTCAAAAACATTTATCCCAATACTAGGACTGCGCAGATTCATTTTACAAAGCATTTATAAAAATGTTATTATCATTAGCAGAGACATGAGACCGACTAATTCAGAAAAAGTGCATGAAATTTTGTATTTTGTTGGACTTTTCTGTTTGTAAAAATGAGGGCAGTGAAAACTAATTTTGGACAGAAACAAGAATAGAGTTGATCATTTCCATAAAAGGGCTGTTTGACATGATATGTGGAGGGTTAATCTGTAAGCAATGATTGGTCCGAGTTGGTCTGAGTCAACATTTCTATGGCAACCATTCTTGCCAATCAGGAGGGAGCTTGTTGGAAGGCCACACCCCTACCACTTAAAAGCGGGCTATGCATAATTTGTCAATCAAACATTTTGAACGTACTACTTGAGACTGCATACTTTTATTAAGCATCTGATTGACCAGTTTGTAACTTAAATTGACACCAAAAAAAAATAGGAAAGGGTTAGCAAGAACATGTTATGAAAAGGTATCAGAGCAGGAATAGTTATTCTATAATAGTAGAGAGACTGAGTAATAACTGTTTATTTCCCAATAGAAGTCTATGGGATTCTGGATTCTTGGTAACCAGCGGATACTTCCTGTTTGGAAAACCAGGGGGGAGGGCTTAGTCGATCCAGTTCTGATATGCAGTCAATGATAATACAGATTGTCACAGTTCAACTACTGTATAAAGCCTTGGCCTAAACCACTGCTCTAAAAAGAAGGGTTGGTTTAAAATACATATTATCTATCTATTATCTATTATATATATCTAATTGAGGGGTATTTTTAACCCATACTAGCAAAGCCAATTACTGAAAAAACAAATTAAACCGTGCTTAATCATGTGCTGGGATATAAAACAAGTGATGCAACACCATCTCTTTTCAGAGCAAATCTTTTTCCATCTTTAACTGACTTGGTGCATCCCAGCCCCGCCCTCTTCTGCCTAAGTTATGTCCATGAGAAAGTTCCACCTGAGAGGGAGAGAAAAAACTCAGAAATAATATATTACTCATTGAAATGTGATCTCTAAAACTTTAAATAAATGTGTGAGCACATGTGCGTCACCATGATTCACCACTACAATGAGACAGGGGGGCTACATCTCTCCGACAAACATAATGAGATGTTTCACATTATTTTAACACTTTTGTCATTCTTAACGGCATAATTTGCTCTGACTGTTCACAAAAAATCAAAGTCAAGGATGTCTGGTGGCATTTACATCCAAAGGAAAGTCACAGATCAGAGATGCAATACATTTTTGGTAAATTCTATCAACATGTAGGCAAAATCAAAGCAAGGAGAACTAAACCTGCAGCTCGTCTTCCAAAGCTATACTAAAATGTACCAGAGTTATTATTGATCTTTCTGCATTCAGCCAATCAGTGACATCAGCAAACACAACCATAAAGAACTCAAAACGCTAAGCTTTCTGTATGTTCTAATTTGACTGTGACAGTTAAAAAAAAGAATTAGTTGTTAATAAATTGTACTTAAAAAGACATTGAATTGGTATCTATCAAATGTTATATTTGGGAGTTAGTGTCTTCCAGAATCTCAAATTCTTATTTTTCTCTCCAGCCAGCCCCGATTAGGTATTATAAATAATGGAGTTTTGATTTATTGATTGGTTTCTTTCAAGCAATAAAAAAAAGACAAAAAAAAAAACAATAAAAGTAAAAATACGTAACAATTCTATTTACAATATTTAATTCATAAACGGATCAGAAAATAATATAATTGCTTCTCATTCCAAATTGAAGTATTTAGTATTTTAAAATTAAGAGCTGTTTAATACAGCTCTGCCACCATTGTGGTGGAAAACATGTTTAATTTTTAGCAGTTCAGCATTTGGAATGCTGCAAACATTTAAAGACACAAAAGCTTTTTTTCAAATGAGTTTTATGTTTTATCAACAGTCAATTCATATTAAGGAATATATATTTTTTGAACAAGCAATTGTTAAATGTGAACTAAAATGATTATTTTGTACTTCCAGGTCTGCTTGATTCCTCTAAAATTCCCTCAACTTGCATGTTTACAGACTCTCAAATGTAAATGACACTTTCGGAATGAGCCGAGCAGCCTCTCGCGCTTGTCAGATGTCTGCAGGAGTGTGAGGGTTTATCACATAGATGATCTAGTTTTGAAGGATCTAAAGCCAGACAACTTCCTCCGATCTCCCTATGAGACCACGGGGATCGGGTGGAGTTCGAGGAAAAGATGAGAAGTAAAGATTTTGAGAGTTTGCTGTTCAGTGCCAGTAGGTAGGGGGTCACCATTGCCCTATAGATGTAGCGCATGGATGTGAGGGGGTTTGTGTGTTCGACCGTTTAAGCAAGCATCACTCCGTCCTGTAGAATCGCTGTTGTCCTGAAGATACAGCATCTCCACCTGAATGGAACCCCGGTTTGCCTGCTGCCTGAAATAAACACACAGTCCTGCCCCCCGGTGAGCAGCAGGAGCTGGCTCTGAAGGATTATAGAGAAGAAAAAGCTTTCAGGAAGACAGTCATCTGCCTCTCTCCTGCTGTAGACCATGGGCAGGCAGAAAAGAAGAAGCACCCCCCCCCCACTAAGTCCCTTTTTGCCAGTGTCTGCCAAAAAACTGGGCCGAGCAGCTTTGCGAAAGGAAAAGGAAGGCGGGCAGGCAGCCGATCCCCCTTTCTGTCAACACGGCAAAAAGAAATGGGCTCATTTATCCAAAGCTGCCACGGTCACTGGGAGTTTCTGATGGAGGTGACCCCCCCTCCTCCAATAAAAAGAAGCTCAGTGGAAGTGTTGGACTGCCGTTTAGCGTGAGCTGTTGTCTCCTGTCATCCACCTTCTGTTCCCCTGGATCGACGTGGGCGTTTTATCCACGGCAACCCCCCCTCCGTGACATCACCACCCTCGCTGCTCTTTACTTAGCCGTGTCTTTGCGCCCACTGACTGGTTCCAGGCCAGGAGCAAGTAATCTACATTCTGGATTTCACCTTTGGTCAAATAATTCCATCTTTTTCCTTATTTATCACTGAAGGCTTGTCATGTGGTGCTGAGGTGCTGAGCTCTTGGCTCCTCGCACAGGTAAACACTGCAGGTTGTTTATCAGCGAGAGCCAAGCAGTGGCATGCTCAGGGAGAAGATGCTGTTGACCTTGAGTTAAAATGGAGCTCTTATCATTATTTGTCTTGACTGACAGCTTTGTGTTTGTAAGCAGCGTGGAAGGACATATTTCTTCCTTCTCCAGGGGGCTCGGAGCTGCTGTCACGATTCATTTCTGTCTGTCTCTCACTCGCTCTGCTTTTTCCTGTTTGATTCCAAACCTGGTTAAATTAACCCCCCACACAAGGAGAAAGAACTGCTGCGGATCACAAACACTACAAAGCATGTCCAGTCTACTCACTCCAAAGAAAATGGTGTTTTTGGTGTTTTTAACATCTTCTTGTGGCATTTTTCTTATGGAGGACATACGGCATATAAAGAAAAATAAGGTTAAAATAGCAAAAAAATGTTATTTCTTTACTCAAATTGATGTGAATCAGAAGTAGATGGATAAATACATTTTGAAAAAGATCTATTTTGTGATGTAAAAAATACGCTGGGCAGGCCACAAGCTCCTTTCTCCAAGCTCTCAGCAACAAGGTGCCAACGGTCCCGGGCTCAACTTAGAGGCAAATTTCAATTGAACTACTGCTGCTTTGCAGAAACGTTGTCCAGAAAATCTCACAGGTTGTTTTTTTTTTTTACCTAAAAATGGGAAATTCATAATTAAAAGATCACTGTGACTGCTTTGAAAATGAATCATAAGAGGACAAGACTGTAAAGTTTGATTTCACAAAGTTACTGGATGGATAGACAAACTATTGTGTATAGTCAAGCTCATAACCATCAGAGTCTTTCTGATAATCCTGTCTCCTTCTCACCCCCCCTCCACATGAACAAAACCCCGGCCAGCATAAAGCATCTGTGTGTCTAGTCTGGAAACTGCTTATCTCTTTTCTTTTTCCTATTCAGGTATTTGTATTTTTTTATCATTTCCACTTTCTGGTCTTTTTATGAGAAATGGGCAAAAAGTAGATAAACTACTGTAACTTGGCGACATATTCTCAGTCTTAAACATGTAAATAAATATTTTCAAGCCCAAACAAGCGTTTGCTGTGAAGAAATGCAGAATATTGACCCTGAAGTTTAAGTGATGCACAGTCTTCCGGTGAATATCCCACCAAGAAACCAATGAAACCTAATTCAGTCTTCTGCTTGAAGACTTAAGATGAGCTGATTTTTCCTTTTAGCTTCTTCCCTGCCATGACAGTTTATCTGAAGAAAGAGTTGCTGCTTTGTACTCTAATGATCTAAACTCTGTTTCCCTCGATGCTCTAACAAAACCTTGATTTGGAGTGATTTTTGTGCCATTATTCCAAGCGCAACATTCAGTTTTAAGAGCAAAAACTGTTTTGATTTTAAATATTTTTGAGTTTCAAGTGCATGCTTCTGTTTCAAGTGCAAAATAATTTTTTGAGCACACAAAATTTTTAAAGTTTTATGCTCACAATGGTGAGTGTTGCACTTGTAAAAATGACACAAAATCCCTCCATTACTTGATATCTTCAAATACACAATATGCTGCGTTCAAGGTTAGATGAGACTTGAGACTTGGACTTAAATTGAACTGAACTGTATGTGAATGTCGGATTCTTGATTTCTTTCCAACGTGTCACACGTTATTAATGGACCACCGAACTGCTTGCGGTTCTTTCGAGTCTCTTCCACTTTCTGACTGAAAAAATAGTTTGAAATTTGAGAAATTAGCACTGAGTTCAAATCCTAGGGATGTGACGGCGAGGACGACACAGGTAAACTTTTTTGGACCATTTTTTGCAGCCTGGTTCTCTGATGAGTCCTGGACTCAGAACTGAGAAGGTAAAGCTTTCTGTCCATCAACTTTTGCTTTACAAAGAGCACAGAACAGAGCATCTGCAGCCCATCCATCCATCCAGAACAAATTGCCAAAAGTAGTTTCTATCACCTAACAGAGGTGGCTAAATTAAAAACTGTTTTATCTAAACTTGTTCTGATAATAATTACTGTATGTATGCTTTTGGTATATGTTGTTTAGATTATTGTAATTTGCTTTTTACTTGTTTTAAGAAAAGCTTTTGCCAATCGTTCAAAACTCTGTGGCTTCCTGTCCATTTTTCTTGTTAGAATTGATTTTAAAATTGTACTTTTCAGAGCCTTACACGGCCAAACTTCTACATACATTGCTGACCTTTTAACCTCTTACTCATCATTTCATTCTTTTGAGGTCCACAAACTAAAATCTTTTAACTATCCCTAAAGCTATAAAACCAGAGACCTATAAAACCCTCCAAGCTGTTGCCCCTCGTCTTTGAAATTGCCTCCGTTTGTCAGACTCATCAACTCTGTTGTGTTTTAAAAGCCAAGTCTAGACGTTTTTAGTCACAAAATCTTTTTGTTGATTTCAATCTGTCCTAACTGTGACTAAACCTTTACTTCAGTTCGTCCTATGAATGGGATCATTATTTTTGTTTCCTGTTTATTTACTTAACTAATTACTTACATTGTTTTCTGAATCTGCTGAACCCCATGTTTGGGTCACGGGGCTGCTGAGTGCCTAGAGAAAACCCACGCCTGAACAAGGCACCCTGCAAACTCCCCAGCTGGGATTTGAACCAGGGCTGTACGGAGAGAACGCTAACCACTAATGGAGCCACAACAGTTGTAGCATTGACTCAAATTTACTGTGGATCAGAATTCTAACAGACATCAGGTCCTTGACTATTCAAATGGTTCCTCCTTTTCCTCTCATATTAGCCTGATTTCTGAAGAGCATTCAAACACATTCAGGATAAAAGCTCAAAGAACTTCTGTTTGATTGTTTCAGGTTTTTATAGGACCATAGCACTCTATCAATCGTTTTATTTAGCATATTTGCAATCAAAGGGGCTTTTAATGTTGGAGGAACCTGAGGATGGGTAGCCCTTGAGCTGTGGCATAGATGTGTCTTGTAGACAGTTGGACTTGTAGAGAACAGGTTGTGGGATTTAGTCCATGTTTGGTCACAATCAAGACAACGCTTGGCAGTAAAACATCTGCTAAATCAGCAGGGGAAATCTTTGTTTTTGGAACTCTGAAGGTGGGGATCTTCTGGGGTTGACAAATCTCAGGATGCATGAATGTTCCTGTTTTTGTTGTTGATGCCTTTAGTTGGAGATGTTGGTGTTTGCGACCTTGGCCTTGTAAATATTTTGCTGCTACATTGACTTTCTGCATGATTTGTAGCTGAATGATAGATCATAAGAATATAATTTAGATCGATCTCCAGAAATGCATTATGATTTCTCCACTGTCACGCCCCCCCCCCCCCCAAAGGTCCTGAGCTCAGTCCAAACTGAAGGCCTCCTTCTGGACTGCTGCTTCAGCCAGTTGCAGCATCACCAGGTGCTGACCGTGGAGGTGCCTGCAGGACCTCAGGGACTCGCAGATGGCTTCTGCGTGGACTCCTGCATGTACGAATACAGACGGGGACGCATGCACCGTCTGTCAGCTACCCGCATCCCGCTGCCGTCTCCTCCCGTCTCTTGCTCTCGTCACCCATCGGACACCGCAGTTGTACTGGGCCTGAAGGACTCCACTTTAGTCCTTTATGACCACAGGCAAGGGGTCTCGCTCCTGAGCTCCTGCATGTTCCAGCCCACGCTCCTGGCCTGGCACCCTGCTGGAGCGATGGTCGTGGTGGCCACGGAACAGCAGGAGCTGATGTGCTTTGATGCGGGGTTGGCAACTCTAAAAATGGCGCTGGTCGCAGAGGAGGTCACCCCAGCGCCCACATTACGGCTGACTCAGCACATGAGCTGCTCTGGAGGCCTGCAGGGGCTGCAATGGGCGATTGGCCTGGATGGAGATCTGGGAGGAGCAGACATGCTGATGTTGGTCTTTGAGGGAGGACCACTGGCAGCCTTGAAATTCAAACTAGGTAAGTAAAAAACCCAAATCCAGAATTATCATTAAAAAGTGCAAGACATCATTTCAAATAAAAGATATTTACTTTTTAAAGTTCATTATAAAAAGAAAAAAAATCTGGAGCATGAACTGATGAACCTCAGATCTTTGAATTAAGAAATTCAGTTTTTTTCTCAGCAGTCAGTCCATGCGATCTGTGAATGTAATCTGGATCTGAAAATGATGTTTCCCTCCATCCACTAGGTGGCCCTGTTTTTATTGCTCTATCATCCACCAATAAATGAAAAAAGGAAAGGAAAAAGGAAAAAAGTGTATTTTGTACTTTCCACTATGATTTGTCTCAATGTTGTTTGCAGTTTGTTTTATGTTGGGGTTTTGCATTTTTAAATGCGGGCTGTTAAGTAATTGAAGTCAAATATTTGGAGAGTTGGACCGCTTAACAATCTCATGGTGGTGGTTACAAAGAACCCACCTCTCACAAATTGATGTCACTCCATCATAATTCTACGCTCAACGCTACACAGCTCCTGTTTGTCCTGTTGGTGTCTAACAACATTGACATCAGGCTCTGACTGAAGTCAGACTAAAGTCCAAGCGACAGGACTGTCAAATGGCAGAGAGTAAAGGTCAGATGTCCAAAGAGGATTCATGTCTGGATTATGGATATGTTTGATTCAAAATGGTAGCACCAACCCCTGTTTTGTCCACCAAAATGTTTGCTGCAAAAATGTATTAAAACTAACCCTGATCAATATTTTAGATTTAAAAATCCCCAAACTTTCAGAAAATGTGTTAATTTTTTTGACGTGTGGTTTAATGGGCTTCAGCTTTGACCACTCAGGTACAGGAAACCATTTCCACTACTGGTTTTGGGCCTACTTGTGTGTGTGTGTGTGGGGGGGGGGGGGGTCATCCCAGCACTGCACCCCTGAACAAAGTTAATCTGGAAGGTTGGCAGGAGTCACGCTCTCAGAGGTCATTCAATAATCGCCCCGAGGCCCTAGAAACCCCACCCCAGGTGCATTCTGGGATGCATTTTTCCGATAAATCATTTACAGTGACTGCGCAGTCCCCCGGGGCCCCAAGATAAAGTTTGCCAATCAAAATGTTTCTGAACAGTCACCCTCTGCACCCCAGCCGCACACATGCAGCATCTTTAATTGTGACTTTGGAACCGAGACAGTGAGTGGTGGTGGTGGTGGGGGGTTCAAGATGTAAGTGTGTATTTGTGAGTTCAGTGGCTTCTTTGCACAGAGAAAACAGGGGTGTGTTGATGGGGAGGGGGGGTCCTCTCACAATAGCTTCCAGTGCTCTGATCGTCTGCCAAGCCTCCTGATGAAGAAAGTGGCGGCACGTCTTTCCTGCGTGATAATGCTGCCACGCAAACGCATGCAAACGCACACGTCTCCCAGTTTCTGCTCATTGGACTTGTTTCGTACGACCTGCTGCATAACAGCAGAGAGTCTGAGACAGCAGGAAGAAAGACTTGGCAGAGCTCCAGGTCCTTTTTTTTTATTTCCATAGGCGGCAGGGCTCCCTGGTGCCCCCCTCCCCAAACCCTCCTGCCTGCATGGCGTTATCTCATCTGGGCACACATTGGCCTCAGCTGAGCCCGCACCGTTCAGGCTGTGGAGGAGCAGACCGAGGACACAGACATAAACCCAGTCCTGGATGATGTCTCTGTGTTTGACAATGACAGACATGAACCTAGAAATGCTTAGATAACATGAAAACTGTTCCTCATTTCCACATTTGCATTTATTCTTTTCGTTGTCTTCTAAAGCGACTTAGCAGCCAGGTGGAGAACTTAGCGCTGCAGAGTGTTGGGGGGGCAGGGGGTGGAGCAGCCGCAGGAAAACCAGTGCAGAGATGTGGACAGCAGAGTGGCATGTGATTAAAAGTGAGACATGCAGCAGCATTTTGGATCATCTACAGAGGCTTGATTGTGCAGCAGCTGGTCCTCTCAGAAGATCCGAGATGACTAGGGTCTAAAGTAGGAGAACAGAATGGTGGGAATGATCTTCTAAAGCTGGAGAGGACAGATCTGCATCTCAAAAATGGCTCCTTAACTTTTAGATAAACTTGTGGGGCGATCACCAAGAGGCAGAAATCATGAAAATAATGTGAAAATATCTGCTGAATGAATTTTTGCCAAAAACCACTAGCTCTGGAGAGAAAGTGTGGGTGTGTGTGTGTTAGCCAGGGGGCGGGGCTGGCAGCACAGGCTCTTCCTGGAAGGGGCTGTTCCTCCCTTATCAACGTCACAATGTGAGAACCCGCTCGTTTTCGTGGGTCGGGAGGGGGTGGTGCACAGAGTGTAGTTTTTAGAGGAATACTCAGGAATGCGTGAATGGATCAAAATACCGCTTTGTGGTTTCCTTTCATAATGAATGATCATAATACACTTATAATACACTTAAAAGCTCAGAAATGTGATTTTACATGATAAAGGCCCTTTAATATTCTCATGAGTTAAGTCTGTTGCTGCTGCACATCTGTGACTAAACGTCCTTCTCCACAGTTGATAGAAGAGATGGGGTCTAAAAGGTGGGTGTAGATGGGTGGAGTAGAATGAACACCTTAATAGCACTGACCTATTGTCTCTTTAGAGTTAGATTATTACAGATGTTAACACCTGACTGCAGGTTCCTTACACACAGGTGCACACATGCAGCCAACCCCCCCAAAACACTGACAGCTGATCTGTTCACCACATAAGGCCTCTCTTTGGGGAATCTGGGGCACTGGTAATTGGCAGAATTATATTTTAATAAACAGATGAATGCACACGCCAACGCACACACTTTCTCACACATGAGCACGCACATGTGCACACAAAAGGTTGACATAAACATACTTAACTCCAACATGTGAAAAGTATTTTAGTCAGATTTTTGGTCAAATTAACTTTCCACCTTGATAAAAGTCACTATAACATCTCAAGAAAACTTTCACTAAGATACATCTGGATTTTTAAAAACAAATCCTGAATATTAAAAATTAATGAACACATTTAGTTGTCAGAGATCTAAATGCTACAATGTCTTCTTGTTCTAATAACTTTTTTTAAATCTAATTACAAACATTTAAAGGATTTAGAGTTTAACACAATCATTTGAAATGCTAATATTATGGTAATTAAGATCGGTTTCCAAAATATTTTATATAATTCATGCTCAAATTCAAATCTTTACACATCTACATTCAAAATGATTGTCTTAAAAGCTTATTTTCAATTAAATATTAATTTCACATTTCTTTTTTCACATACATTAAACACCAAAAAGGATCATAAGCAGCACATTTTCAATGTTTTGATTCAGAAGAATTTATTTGCTACAGTTCTATTTCAGCATAAGAATCATACTTTAAAATTATTTAGCTTTTATTTACCTAACCCAGTTTGCCTGTTTAATTTTTTTTTCTTTTATCAATAATGCATGACATGCATTTGTTACTTGTAAATTTGTTGCAAATTGATGATTTTTTAAACAAGTTGAATTAAATCGAAATGACTAAAAACATAATTTATAACTTTTCAGAAACTTATTTGTCTCTCACCTTATTACGTAGTAATGGGTTAATTTTAGGAGAAATTAGAATTTCAAATAGGCCAAAGTGATTAAAATACTTGACAGTAAAAAAAAAAAAAAAAAAAAAAAGTTTTCAATGTTACACATTTCTGTCATATTTAGGTCCCAACATGTAGAAGATTTGAAATATCTGATTTATTTTGTTGCCTAAGTACCGCTTACATATAATAGTTTTTTGTTTCATCAGGCGCTCTGACGGGGGGGCATCTGGGCCCAAGTGAGCTACTTCAGCAGCGCCTGAGGTGCAGCCAGGTGAAAGAGGCGGTGGGCATCCTGCAGGCCATGGACTGGAGCACCATGGGGGATGAGTGCTACCGAGGGCTGAGCTCAGTCACCAACCACCTGCTAAAGCTGCAGCTGAGCGCGGAGAGGGAAGGTGGGCTTGTGGGAATAACCTTTCTCATGAAAAGGGTTCATATTTTTGCACTTTTTTCTCTACTTTATGCCTTAGATTGTCTGTTCATTAAATAATATATATTAAAAAAAGCCTCCTCTTTAGGGGGAGTAAAGGTTATACCAAGCAAACTATCATTATATCATAAAGGTTGTAGGTCCAAAGCAACCATCCTTTCTTAATGCTTTTGGCTGATACATTGATGTAGTTTGTCCTTTCACGCTAAAGCCCCCACTGGTGGGGCAACTTTCAATTCATTCTTGACAACCTTTTAACAATTTCTCCAAGTCCAGTAGTGTCATGCACCGAAACCAGAATGACAGATAGAAGATAATCAGCTTTAAGGGTCAGACCTAAGGCTGCTACCATGTTTATATAATACAGGAGAATTTTTGTTTTCTCCAAAATATAGACAATGCCCTCTGAAATTTGTGTTAACAAGCAGTTGGACAGGTGTATCTAGTAAAGTGGCCGGTGATTGTATGCTTTCATTGCTTAAAAAATACAAGTTTTGGGTTTTCCTGTCTCAGTCATTTTTGAGTTAAACATATTTGTGTAGTTTTTAAATTACTTATTTAATAAAGCTACTCATTAAAAGACAATGTTTTAAAGTTACTTAAGTTAAATCATTTTGAAAGTAACACTGCTCTTGGTTGAGCACATCTATCAACTGCTCTACCTGCCTTTGTTAATGCCCCCTCGGGACTTTTTATTGCTTTGTCTAAACTCAAACAATAGAACATTGCCGTTTTAAAGATGGCGTGAAGAACAAAAAACAAAACAAGTCTTTGGACATCATTGCATCTGTGCCTCTGTGGAATAAAGCTAAGATCTTGTCGCTTTGCATCTCTACAATTCCAAAAAGTAATTAAAGCCTAGGATGTCCAAGAGGATCATCTTTCCTCTTGGACATCTTTATTGTTTGTTCAGTTTTCTGCCACTTTTGGGGAAGATGCAAAGCAGCTGATGCCCCCTTCCAAACAGTGGGGCCCTGCTGGTGTCAAACCCTGCTCAGTCCTGTGCCCCCCTAAACCTTCATGAAAACTATATGTTTTGTTGACTCTGCTGTGTTTGTTTGTTTGTGCAGCCCTGCTGGAGGCAGCTCTGAGTGTCTTTTACGCCCCTCCTGCCCCCCTCCCCGACACAGTGATGCTGGAGTACCAGGAGCCGGTCAGCAAATATGCCCGCCGCTTCTTCCACCACCTCCTAAGGTAACAACCCCCAGGCTTTTGACCCGGAAGCTTCATGCTCTGAGGACCTCTACTGAAAATGAAACATTCTCCAAGTTCAAAGGTTTAGTTTGTCTTCAGACTTTTTTTTATTCAGGTTCCACAGCTTTAGCTGATGTTTCTAATGAAAAAGAAAGATTTTAAGGCTGTGACAAACATCAAAAAAGACCTTTTGATGCTGACGTTTATGAAGAACCGTGATTCTTCTGTGTTAGACACAAACAGTCACATTTCATTCTCATTTCCGCCATGAGAGCTTTTGAAACGGCTGTTCAACTGAAATAGTTCCTCACTGCTCTTTTTCCATCTCTTCTGCCTCCCTTATCACCCACCTGCATTCTTTTTCACTCCATCAACATCAAATGAAGGGAGGTCTCACTAGCCGCCCCCCTCATGATTGCTTGTTTGTTTCATGTTGATGGGGAGAGTTGAGATGTTTTACTTCCAGTCAGCTTTGGTTCTGGATAAAAAAAACTGGAGCGAGCTGCTCTCTGCTCTTAACGAATAGATCCAGATTTGTCAGCCTGAAAACAAAGCAGGAACAAATCTGTTTGTCAAACATTTTCTTCTATAAATGTCCATCCCGAATACCTGCTTGTGCACTGATCTTCAGGTTTTGTTGTGGGGATTTCTTTCCTCCTTTCTGACTGTACTCCTTCCTGCAGGCATCAGCGCTTTGAAAAGGCCTTCCTGTTGGCTGTAGATCTACAGGACAGAGGTTTATTCATGGTGAGTACAAAGAACTATAACCCATCTTTGGTCACATCCACACTACAATGTCAGTGAGATGCAGAAAAGAAGCACGATTTAAACTGGATAAATATAAAAATTTATTTTTGCTGACCTTTTTTTTATTTAAAAATGTTCAGTCATAGATTCATCCATAAAAGGAGGGTGATCATATATTTTTTTAAAAAGAAGAAGAAGAATGCCCTAATGTTGTTAGCCATTAGTGTTTGGGGAATCTTTGTTTTTCAGATTGTGGTCCACTTGCCTGAAATGAATAAACACAGACTTGTGTTAAAAAGTAAAAGCAGGCAGAATCTGTTGGGACAAACAGGTGAAACAGGTGGGGGACAAACTAAGGCTGAGGATCACCTGTCTACCAAAAGACCACACCCCTATTTGAGCTTTAATCTTAAATATAATGGAACATTTTATGAAAATGAAGCCTCAACACAGATGACATGGGTATTACATCTATATGAGACACACCATGTGGGTATGTTTTTCTGTTTGTGTGTGATCACATCTGTTTGTTTCTGTGAATGTGTGTATTTACTGTATGTGTGTGCACATTTACTTGTGTGTGTGTGCATGCTCATGTGTGTCCACGTGGGTCTGAATGTGTGTATTGCATGTGTGGGTGTGTCTGCTTTTGTACGTCCCCGTTTGTTTGTGTGTGTGTGTGAGAGCTGCAGGTGTGTCAGTTTGTTCTCCTTCATTTTAGCTCTCTAATTTCTTCCTTCTTCTGCTCTGCAGAAAAGGTTCTGTTGGTGTCTGACCCCCATTTTTCTTACGGGGGCCCTCTTTGCTCTGCGCTCCTCCAACACACACAGACACACACAAACTTGCGCACACTCACCCTTCTTGGTTCCTCAATCACACTGATAGCATTGGTTCCAATTCCCTCCCCACTAAGTAGTGCTGCTGGGAAGCCGTATTGAAAAGGTGGAGCCAAGTCTGTGAACCTTGAAGGGAGGGGGGGCAAACTGAAGCGCAATAAAAAAAAAAATAGAAAAAGTGGAAAAGGTGAAAAAGAGGAAACAGCTTTGTTGCCATAGAAGCTTAAAAAAAGGAATGACGTTTTTATTTTTTTATTTCAGCAAATATTTAAGTAGAACAAAAAAATTGACAGTTTCAAAGCCTAAAAATTCTTAAAGTTGAACAAAATAGTTCTTCACTTTCTTCCATACTTTTTTTTACAGTTCTAAAAAATAGCCTGTGCTCTAAGTGGTCGTAAAACTAGAAAGTGAGCAAAATAACAAAAATATAGAACAAGCTAAATTACAGTGAGCCCAAAAACACTTTTTTGAAATATTTTTTACAAACCTGATCCTTTTTGAACTTTTTGAACAGTTTTGGGCAATAAAACCTAAACAAATGTACTTTTGTGACACCAGAACAGAACATGTGTTCTTCTCCCCTATTTTAGCTTCTTAACTCCTGAAATGTTTGTATCATCATAAAGCTCTTTTATTTTCCATAAAAAGTTGGAAATCCTTCTGAAACATTGTTCTCTCTTAAGTTTAAGATTTTTAGCAAACTTTCAACTGCAAGGATCGTTCACACTTATTTTAAATTCAGGAAACTTCTTTCATTTGAACTCAATTTGAACTTTTCTTTGGTTTTACTTAAGGATTTCTAACTAAGGATTCATGATTGCAATTTTATCACTTACAATCTTTTTTTGATTTATCGTTTTTACCATTTTAGGTCAAACGTGGGGGTTGGGTTTTGGCCTTTCTTGTCCAAATTAACCTTATTTAAGCTTCTTTAGTCATCATATTAAACTTTTAAAAACATTTGAATTGAATTCAGCATATTAAGGTTTCTTCAGGTATTTTTCAGTGGCTGACTGTTTTTGCAGTTAATATTTACAATTTATGTGTCTGTCTGGAGCATTTTGTGTCTCTTTTAACCTCCTGCTAATTTGTCATTAACTGAATAACTTTCTTAAGTTTTGTTATTAAACTTCAGCATCTTGATCATTCGGATTCTGCATCATGACGTGTTTTCATAGAGGAGGGTGGAGCTCTGGATGGAGGTTTGCAGCTTCTTGATGCATACTTTTTTGTGTGTTTGTTCTTTTTTTTTCTTAGATCAGATTTACAGATATGAGTGAAGGTTTGGGTTTTAAATGCTGCTGTGAAACCCTGGAGTTGAGGATTCGGAGGCTCTGACGCCTGTCCATGGTGGTGGAGGTGGGACTGCGTGGAGTTAATGAGCGCGCACGGGACCTTTTGTGTGGGACAGGAGAGCTCCTCTCTGCTCTGTGACAAGCTTTCCTGCCTCAGCGACCAAGAGAGCAGCATCAGGACGTCGACGTTTCACCCCTCGCCCTAATTAGGTTGTGTTGTTGCTTTAACCTGCTGGTTGGCTGATTGGGTGGAGGTGGAGGGGGTTAACGAGGGCACCCCACCACCAGCACCACCCCTCTCAGAGTCTTTGGGACTTTCAAACTTGCCCACAGAACTTAATAACACACCACCGGCTTGGTAAAATGCAAGAGTGTGCACGTTTTCTGTGCACACTCCCACCTCTTTTGCTCAGCGTGATTCACCCCCTTCCTCCGCCCCCCTCCTTCATCTGATCCCCCCCCCCCCTTCCCCATTGTTTCCCTGCGAACAATGGCGGCCCTCCAAGCCTTTTTCTTCAAAAAGGAGAGCTTTTGTTAAAGTGAAACACTTCAGTGTCGGCCTAAATTGAGGGGGAGGAGGAAGTACTGGTTGGGGTGGGTGGGGATGTTTGGGCGGGGGTGAAGGTCAGCTGTGTGAGGTTACTGACTCGTTTGCATTTTTTTTCATAATTACTGCTCCTCTGTAGCTGCCTAATTAGTCCTTTATGATGACTTGATAATGTAGCCATTTAGCTCATTCATCAGCGTGTCACACTGACAACAAATCTGTTTTCTTTTTTCTTTTGCGCCCCCCCCCCCCCCTTGGTTTTCTTTCTGGGTCTTTAGCTCATCATATAGCCGTTAATTCAATTAAACTGTGTTGGCCGAATCTAGTATTTTCTGATGAAGGATGGAAGGTTTTTGACTCGCAGAAAAGCTAGCAGCATCTGCTCCATTCTGACACCCGGCTGAAATGGTGGTGAGGGGGGGTGGGGTGGGGGCTTCTCTTGGCAATAAGCTTGTTGTTTCTCAGATGAGTAATTAGTCCTTTAAAGTCTGTAATACCCATACAAGCTAAGACTTTTGGGTGTCAGGTGTGTCAGAAAACAGGTCTAAAACTAATTAGGGGGATTCGTGGAGTCGTTAGTGTTTGTTGGCAAACAATTAAAGACAGTTTCTTAAGTAGCACAATAAATATGGAGAACATTTGTCGACGTTCTGGGTTTATTTTCGGTGGAGCCGTTAATAAAACAAAGTGCGTTGCTCCGGATTTTATTCACATTTCTTTGGCTTCAAAGAGCATAGGCCCAAAATCTGTTTATTGACTAATCCTCACAGATTGATAACGGGCATTTAAAAATGCTCAGTGTGTGACAGCAAGTGATAACATAACTGCCAGGGAACTAAGCTAAAGTTGATAGGACAGAGAAAAGGTGGATGTTGTCACTTCACTCATCCTGTGACCCTTCTTCAGCTGAAGGTCACTTCTGCAGTCCCAGCTGCATGGATGGTGACCATTGACTGTATATGATAACTGGACCGAGTGAGTGTGATTTCACCCATAGAAAATGACAACCAAACGAGGGCTGTTCAGTCACAATTCATCTGCCATTTTGTGAGAAACGGACGCCCCCATGTTGGAGCCAGACAACGTCAGTAAGCAGTGATTTGTCTGAGTCGGTCTACGTTTCTATGACAGCAACTCTCACCAATCAAGAGTGAGTTTGTTTGAAGTCCACACCCCTTTCACTTAAAAGTGGGCTCGGTAGAATCTGTTAATCAGATATTTAGAATGTTGAACACGAGTCCCTATACTTTTATTGAGGCGTCTGATTGGTTTGGTTAACTTCAGTAACTTGCAATAAGGAGGCCAATAAGGAAAAGAACATGTTAAAAAGAGGCAGTAGAGCAAGAATACTTATTCAGACTAATAGAATGACTGAGTAACAGCTGTTTATATAGAAGTCTTTGAGATTTTGGCTTCTTGGAACCAGCAGGTACTTCCTGTTTGGAACGCCAGGGGAGAGGGTCACTCCTGTCTAGTTCTCTTATTCAGTCAATGATGGTGACCCACAAATGGATAAAAAAACAAATCTAAATCGTTCTAATTTTCTCCTCATAGATTTGTAAATCCCACCAATCCATACAAGTTAAGATGCTATGAGTCATCTTAATGAAAGATACCTAAACACATCAACATCTACACCAAAGCACAAAAATAATTTGTTTTAAAGTCTGGCAGTGTTTGGACGAGTCCGCCCTTTAACCCGTCCTCTGAGTGTGAACAATTGTGCACAAGCGTGGCTCGCTGGATCCTGTTGGCCAGGGATCCACGGCGTCGTCCTGCAGACATGAGCCTGTCTGTAAATGTGCTGTAAGCGCCGCTGTGAGCCGGTTACCTAATCCCCCATTTATTGGAGGTAACCCAAATATCTGTCAATATCAGCCCCCCCACCACCACTGAAAACTGCCCTCTAAAACGCCCTCTTTATCAGCGGTTTTGGCTGCAAACCCTAAAGCTCTTATATAAATAAGATTAGTGTGGCGTGGGGAGTAATGGCTGTAATATTACAACTGTTGTTCTCCTCCTGGAAGGGCTGAAGCTGCTCCACGTCTTCAGCGGTGGACTCCTCCACCTTTGCACTTTTATAAGAAGCTCATCAGATGTTCTTGTTGCTCATCTGCCCCTTCTTTCCAGCATGCCCCGCCCCCCCATTTGCTGGCCTGTTTGTTATCCATTAAGACGTTTCACTTGTATCTAATTGAGGGCCTGCATCCTCGCTTCACCTCAGTTCTGGGAACCGATTTAGGTTCTTTTGAGGCCATTTTGTTGTCGGCCATTTTCACGTTTCCTCCTCACTCTGTCGCCCCCCCCCACAGAGGGCAGGCTGCGCCCTGTAATTACCCAATCTGTTCCCATTCATACTCCTCAATTTCAGCTCCTCTCCCTTCTCCTTTCTTCTGCCTTCGCCGTCAGCCTGAATCCTATTCTGCTCCACACCTCTTTTGGTAGCCAGCACTCCTTTTTTTTTTCTTCCTCTCCTCGGGGGCGACAAAAGCTGGGTTACAATATGGGGGTATTAGAGCCGGGTGCAGGCTCAGCCGGGGGCAGGCTTTAGCCAGCTGAGGGTTATCCATGCCGAGCCGGAGTCACGTCAGCGCTGTTCTGTGATGCCGCTGAGGCGGAAGGCTTTCCTTAACACGCCATCGCCTTTGGTGGGCCCGCCGCCCCTGCTCCCTCCCCAGGGAAACCCTGAGCTGCCCGGGCCGGGTGTCAGGATGGGGGTTTGATTCAGTTTTAGGGGGTCAAGTGTTGCAGTCTTTTGTCTTTTAACATGATTGTTGATATATTTAGACATTTTTACAACAATTCAAACTTTTATATTCAGACAAACTTGCTAACCTGAAAAATCTGAGATTCCTGCTTAAATTAGACACAAAACAAGTGATTAGAAGAGTTTGACTCTTTACAGGAGAAATATGTCTTATTTCTGGAAAAAAAAAACTGACTGAAAAATATCAGTTATTGTAATTCCATCTCACAACCAAAGTGAACTCAGAAAAATAAAATTTCAAAGACATCAAATTATCTGAGATTGTTGTTGATTGAACCCGATTATCCAAAATTGGTGAAAATCTGACTAATATTAACAAAGGAGTTTTCAAGAATATTTTTCTAAGGTTTCATGTCCGAGAGGAAAGGACACACCAAATAGAAACCCTGGAGCCTGTTTTGTTGGATGAAGACACACAAACACAAACAGTTTAATTTGATTACGCTATTTACCTATTTAAACACAGGAAAGATAAAACATATAAGTTAGTGGAGCACAATACAAGCAGTAGAACGAGAGGGGAACAGTTATTTATTCCTTACTGCATGACTGTGTTCAGAGCAGAAAATGTAAAGTTTAGCTTTCAAAACAAATGATTCTTGATGGTAGTTGTAGAAAAACACACAGACAACAGATATTCTTTTTATTTTTTTTAGCACATTCATTTCAGTGCTAAATGGTTCAAAGATTCTTGCTGCAACTTCTTGTTTGTTTTCCTCTTGAGGCCACATATTTAGTCAAACCCTAAAGTTTAAATCCAGTAATCTGCAACATGTAAACATGCTACTCCACTCAGTTTGTCTAAACTGCAAAAAAATCTAATTCCAAGTAACAAGTAGTAAGTGTCCACCAGAATAAAATAATTTGTAAAAGAAGAGAGAGTAAATAAACCAACCAATTCAATCTATTAAAGATGTCTCTTCTACACAGAGAGTCATTGTGTCCCATTGGGCGTTTGTCTACTGGTCTACTAAGTAAAACTGACTCAAATGTACAGAGTAAGGTTTAGTTTTTGCTTTATTTAAATGTAATTCTGTGGTTTCTAACTGAGTTACCAGCCTGGCATAAGGAGAGAACGCATCTAACTGAAAACCAAGAAGACTTTATTGCTCGTGTAAAGTTTGCGTCCAACGGAAGAAAACAATCTATTTTTTTCCAAACCACCAATCCTTCTTTTCAGCTGTTTTTTTTTTTCAACAGGTTCTTCTGTGAGGTTGAATCTCTTATAATACAAAGACAAGTTGTGTTTATTTACTTTAGTTTTCTTGACAAATAGCTCAGCAGCAACAAAGATACACATCTGTGCTCTTGTAATTTTTGTGTTTTGTGAAGATTAGTTTTGAATCAGCCTCCCTCAGACAAACCTTTCTGCCGAGCTGCGTCTTCTTGTGGCCTCGTGAGGCAGAAACA
Source organism: Oryzias curvinotus (assembly GCA_023969325.1). Lineage (NCBI taxonomy): Eukaryota > Metazoa > Chordata > Actinopteri > Beloniformes > Adrianichthyidae > Oryzias > Oryzias curvinotus. The sequence goes on along the minus strand of CM043720.1, from coordinate 15,378,916 downwards.
CAGAGAGTTCCTGCTGCTTCTAATATTGTCACTGGCTGATATAATATGATTCCCAGCTGGACTGTAAAGAGAGAAAACCAGCGACTGAAAGGTGAACGGCTCCGTGCGTCCTCCTCCACTTTTGAAATGTGACAGATAACATCCTCCAAGGTTCAAAACCAGGCCTCCACGCATGTGTGTATGTGTGTGCGTTTGTAGTTGCAGGTACAGGGAGCAAAAGGCTGATTTCAAAGTTTTTTGAGGAACCGGCATTTCATCCAGACCTGCACATTTTCTCTGATGTCGGCCTTCAAACGGCTCGCTTTTTTTTTTCTCCTCTCATTTCATCTGTTTCTCCATCCTCTTGCCAAAACAGCCACCCTCCCAAAAAAAAAAAAGAAAAACTATTGTCATCTGAGCCTAGATTCATTTTAGATTAACTGTCACGTTTCTTTCTTTCTTGCATTACCTTCAAAGGACCTCCATTATGTCGCCGGCGATAAGGGTGAGGTGGTGCTCGCAGACGTGGCCAAGAGGAAAGCTCATGAAATCGAGGCCGCGGCCGTCGCAGGAGACGGTAAGAAATAATCACATGTCCACCAAAAAGGCGGCTCATCATTTCTGTGAGCGTCTGTGCTCTGTAACCCGCCGGACTCGGCCTCTTCATCAGGAATTTTCTCCTGCTTTTGTCAAGCACACACGTCTGTACATATGTGATCAGAACCCATCGGTTTATGCTTTTCGTAATCGGGTTTCACTCATACACATTCTAGAAGAAATGCGGTGGACCTGCTGAAACTGAAGCTTCCTCCGTGGGAGCCAGCATGAGGACGAGGAGGCAGCTGAGGCCCAGGTTTTGTGGTTCTCAGACTGAGCCGCTGCCCTTTGACAAACCCTCCCGAGAGCACATACCAGAGGGGATCAAGTCGAGCTCCTGATTGCACACGCACTCACAGATGCACACAGACACACAAAAAACTCCCCACAAAGGCTTCAAGGGGTAATGGGTGAGCAGAAAACATTCAGATTTGTGAGGGAACTAGATGAACATGTCCAATGAGACCTTCATTGGTGTTTAAAAAGCACCAGAGGCTGAGCGCGGCTGTTTGTGTGTTCACAGACAACCAAATGAGGCAGGAGAGCTATTTAACTTCACTGTATAAGGTCAGAGCTCCAGGCTGCGAGTCTGTGTGTGTCTGTGTGTGTAGTTGTGTGTGGCTCCAAATGAAAATGAGCGTTTGAGTATCTGTGAGGCTGTTTGTATTTTCTTCTTTTTTTTTAATTCCTAATGTGAGTCATAGCAGGCGCTCTCTGCTCATAAGCTCCTTAATTATGTCCTCCATGGTTTCCCTCTATCACCTGCAGCATGTCCTATCCTTGGACAACAGCGCTGCCAGAAACTGTAGCGATGGGACAGCAGAGAGACAGAAAAGGAGGGATGACAGCAAGAAAAGACAGACTAAAGACAAAACGATTGAGTTCATTTCTATATAGATGGAAAACACTGAACTTTTTAGTACTTCTCTTCTATTTTGCCATCAAGCTTCTTTTGCCTTTAACACTAACCTATTCCAATGTTAGACAATTTAGCTGACTTATATTTCATTTTACATTCTAACGGAAATCTTATTAAAACAACATCTTCCCACCAAATTTAGTGCTAAACATTTCTGCACACCTCGATGATTTGAACTTTAAACTGCATTCAATGAGCAACAAGGGACTCCTTATTTAAAAGCAATGTTATATTATAAATTCAACGTTTAGCATTTGGCTAAGCATTTTTCGTCATACTTTGAAAAATTCATTTTATTTAAAAACAGTTTTACATGATATCGAAGAAGTGAAAAAGCATTTATTGCATTGCATTTATCACCTTAAACATTTTAGATTTTTTGGACGCTCTTAAAGCCCCACTAAAATCATATTTTCATGTATTTTCAAAGTGTTCCCAATGGTCTTTGGATTAGGGATTAAGCTGTTTTTAGCCTAAATTTAAAAATCTGTGTTGTTTTCTTGGACGTATTTTCTGCAGGAGCAGCAGGAGTTTATTACAAAACTTGACTCTGAGTCGTAGGCAGGACTGTAGGCCTGCCTTCATTTCCCATCATCCCTTTGTTTATACTCTCTCCTGCTATCTCAGTCATTCAAAACACCAACCTAACATTAGCAGTGCAAAAAATATGACGCGCAATATTGGAGCTATGCAGCCGTGCAGTTCTGAGTCCGATTTCAGCTCAGACGAGGAAAACAAAGACGTACGTGGATCTACTTGTCTAAAAGTGGATGCATCAGAATGGAGCAGAGCAGGGAGCTTGTGGGCCGCCGACTGTAGCTTCTACATCACGGCTACAAGCTTTTTAAAAAGACATTTTTGCATCTCCCCCTCATTCACAACAATTTGAATAAAGAAATACTTAATTTGCTACAGGAACATGTTAAAAACACCAAAAACTCAATTTTTATAGAGTGGATCTCTAATAATTCTATATATTTCTGTTTTATGTACATTGTTTTTTTTTTAATTATTTTACAACGTGGATATACACTTCTAATTAACTTTTATGTTCATGTTATATTTTTGTTGTCAATTTGTTGTCAAATGATAAATTTCCCACCTGTCCGGAGACAACAGATGATGGTCTAGAAAACGACACAATTCTTTTTTAGGCAAAAAAGGGAATAATAATAATCAAAGGCCACTAGGATCGCGTTTACAATAGGTTAAAAGATGATCGGAGTGAGTCTTTAATGGGTGAAAACATCGTTCAAATAAAAACGAACAGCAGTAATTGATATCAATATTTTAAATGGACAAGATGCAGTAGAAAGAATGAGAAACAATCACAACACTAATGAAACCTTTTATTTAAGCCTGTGACGTTAAAGCTCGATTGGAGAAGGTGATACATTTACAATGTTGGCAAAACAAACATTTTTGAAAATCTCTGTCTGGTTCTGGTGGATGTTTCTCCCTGTTTATCCGTTCATTGGAAGCTGCACGGTTTTATGTTTAATCCTTGGGATTACATATAACCTTTCCAGGTTTGTTGGTCACTTATGTCGGTCAAGCATAGTTTGATGTTTTGAAACAATCTCCATTGTGAAAATAGACATATGCTGACTGTACACAGTGGACAAACAATCTGTGATGTCACGTGTTGGATTCTGCATAGCGATAAATACAAAACAAAAAAAGCACACCCTGCAAATTTGAGCTTTAATAATAATATCTCCTAGAGCTCCTGTGTAGGGTCAGGGGGGGTTTGCTGGTCGGTTTGAACCTGGACAGTTTGCTGGTCTGCACAGGTCACACACACCTAAGTGTCAATTTAGAGTCACCATTTAACCTATGAAGCATGTATATTGACTGAGGGCAAAGGGCCAGAGTGCCTGGAGAAATCTCTCACTTCCGCATGGAATCCACACAGAAAGAACCCAGCTGAGAATTTGAACCAGGAACTTCTCATGAGGCGACCGTGCTGACCACCACACCAACCTGCAGCCCAAACTGTCACCAGTTTAAAAGCAAACTGACCCTGCGTGTGCATGTGTGTGTGTGTGTGCAAGCAAGTGTGTGTCGATTTCAGGGACAAACTTGTAATTAAAAACATTTTACTTACTCAGTTTTTCTAAGTAGAAGTGAAGAAAGTGAATGTGATGTTTCTCATCTCTTCTGCTCCGCCAGCGGTGGGAAACGTTGGCACAGCCGTGCCCGTAAATCGGTGCGGGGGTCTGCAGTCGTGTTTTGGTGCACTCTGGCTCGGCTGAGACTTCACCATGACACGCCTTCACCAAATATTTGCATGTTCCCTCGCAGGAATATAATTTCTCCTCAGATTCCAAGAAAAGTAAAACCGATCGGTTAAAGAGGAAGCCCTGAGCAGCTCGTTTGGATTCAAAGGAATAAAGGGAAGCTTCTGCACATGTTTTTAGGAACATCTGAGGGCGAGAAAGAGGAAAGATGCAAAAGAAGATACTTTAACAAGGCTAAACTAAGACAGTGGGGGGTCACATAGACTGAAAGGAGTGGATGATCACCAGTCAGAGCAAAGGTCTGGTTTTGATCAAGTCTTTCACCTTAAATTCTTCAAGAGTCAAGAAACTGAAGGTTTTAGTGTTATTTACTCCTGTTTTCATAGTTTAAACTGAGCCTCGAGGTTGACCCTAATGGTTTAAATTGTTTGTTTCCAGCTTGCATACAAGTTGCAGCCTGAGGCAGATTAACACCTGGATTTACCTGACTGGTCAGACAGGAGACAGACCCGAGTTTCCTTCCCTCAGGGACATGGAGCGCAGCGCCGCTTCCTTCTGCCTAGAACTGATACATAAAAGAGAGCTGATTTACATCTGAAAGAAGCAGCACTGACGAGAACACCACTGTTCCTGTCGTTTGGATGTACTTTAGGTGGATGTTGAGATCAGGCCAGGATGCTTCTGTTTTTTCTATGCATCTCATATTTATGTGCTTCCATTGTAAATCCCAATGAGCGGAGATTCTGATGCCGCTTGTACGCACACAAACGCACAATAGAGAACACAGATCTCAGCTTAGAAATGGTCCTTTCATGGCAGCGTTGGAAATCGCTTATAGCTGTCAGACTGACAAGTGTGCTGATTTGGATTGATACGGCGCTGTGAGAGGCAGAGCGGCGAACAAGTGCGAGGGAAGGCCTTCCTCTCCGCCTCTCTATCTCTTTTTTTTCCATTCGAGTGCCAAGGGAAGAAGCCAACTCTTGGTTTGCTGATGGTTGTGTGTCCCCCTCACAAAGACTCATGTGACTGCAGGGCCTTTCAGCTCTCAGGAACGAGAGCTTTATCTGGAGATCCACTTCTCCACCGCCTCTCTGCTTTTTCTATCTTTTCTTTGTGGATGCGGTGAAAGCCTGTTAGCTCCGGTGCTCCTTTGTTTCCGTTCCTTATCAACTGCTGGCTGCTTTGTGAGCACGTCCTCTGTTTCTGTTTGACTTCTTGTCTCAATTCAGAAATGTCATCAAGTGGAAACTCACTCCTTTGCTGCACGAGAAGTTGTTGGACATAGAGACACCTCAGATCAGTTTCTCCAAAAGTTCTTGAAGCTTCACAAAAACGCAAATTGAAGAAACCAGAGCAAAATGCCTGAAAACTCAAGTTTGTGTGGATTTTTTAGACCCTAAATGCTTCTGATGGGACTACAATTGTTTTCTTTAGATAAGAATTTTGAGTGGGATCAAAAGCATTTTGCATCCGCCAGATTTTTTTTTTCTGAATTTGGAACTATGTTTGGAGTATCTTTAGCACCAAATGGTCTTATCCTTCTTGTTTGTGTCCTAGAGGTCCTCTTGAGGAGCAGAAGCGTCCCGTCTGGTTTCAGCGGTGGGCGAACAGAGAGGAATCTAACTGTCACAGAACCCTCATCCAAACCACGGTGAGTTAAACACCCCGTCCAAATCTGAGTTCCTGCAAAAAGCTTTGAGGATCACTACATCACTGCTAGGTTAAAGTCTTTCATTCAGACACACTGCAGTCAAGACAATGGGTGGTGGTGGAGCAGAGCGCAAGATCTCATCCTCAAAGGTGCAAACCCTCTGCTGGGAGGGCAGAAGCTAAAACAGAGATTTTCCAGCTGATATACATTCCAACCCTCAGCTAAGAGCTGCTGAAACAAACCAAAATAACAGAACTGGAATACAAGCAGGTGACATTCGTTCAACTAAATAGTAGCTGGACTCTGCCTTCAGCTTGTATCTGTTTTTCCTCAGGAGGAGCAGAATCACGCTTTCATTTACTGGAATTTATTAAAACAAATCCTTGATTCCTTTTTTTAAGTGGTAGAAATGCTTTTTTGTGGGGGAGTTCAAAAATCGTTAAGTTAACGGATCATCCTTCCTGACAATTTAGTCCTTGTCTGAACTAGTACAATCTGTTAACCTGAGTAATCACTCATCTTCAGGAGATAAGCAAGGTTTTCCTGGCCTGATCCTGGTTTTGGTCTTTGCCGGATCCAGGTATGGTCTTGGCCTGATCTAGGTTTGGTCTTGGCCTGATGTAGGTATGGTCTTGGCCTGATTCAGGTTTGGTCTTGGCCTGATCTAGGTTTGGTCTTGGCCTGATGTAGGTTTGGTCTCGACCTGATGTAGGTTTGGTCTTGGCCTGATCTAGGTTTGGTCTTGGCCTGATGTAGGTTTGGTCTTGGCCTGATCCAGTTTTGGTCTCGGCCTGATGTAGGTTTGGTCTTGGCCTGATCTAGGTTTGGTCTCGACCTGATGTAGGTATGGTCTCGGCCTGATCTAGGTTTGGTCTTGGCCTGATCCAGTTTTGGTCTCGGCCTGATGTAGGTTTGGTCTTGGCCTGATCCAGGTTTGGTCTTGGCCTGATGTAGGTTTGGTCTTGGCCTGATGTAGGTTGGGTCTTGGCCTGATGTAGGTTTGGTCTCGGCCTGATCTAGGTATGGTCTTGGCCTGATCTAGGTTTGGTCTTGGCCTGAACCAGTTTTGGTCTTGGCCTGATCTAGGTATGGTCTTGGCCTGATCTAGGTTTGGTCTTGGCCTGATCCAGTTTTGGTCTCGGCCTGATGTAGGTTTGGTCTTGGCCTGATCCAGGTTTGGTCTTGGCCTGATCTAGGTTTGGTCTTGGCCTGATCCAGTTTTGGTCTCGGCCTGATGTAGGCTTGGTCTTGGCCTGATCCAGGTTTGGTCTTGGCCTGATCCAGGTTTGGTCTTGGCCTGATCCAGTTTTGGTCTTGGCCTGATGTAGGTTTGGTCTTGGCCTGATCCAGTTTTGGTCTCGGCCTGATGTAGGTTTGGTCTTGGCCTGATCTAGGTTTGGTCTTGGCCTGATCCAGTTTTGGTCTCGGCCTGATGTAGGTTTGGTCTTGGCCTGATCTAGGTTTGGTCTTGGCCTGATGTAGGTTTGGTCTTGGCCTGATCTAGGTTTGGTCTCGACCTGATCTAGGTTTGGTCTTGGCCTGATGTAGGTTTGGTCTCGGCCTGATGTAGGTTTGGTCTTGGCCTGATCTAGGTTTGGTCTTGGCCTGATGTAGGTTTGGTCTCGGCCTGATGTAGGTTTGGTCTTGGCCTGATCTAGGTTTGGTCTTGGCCTGATGTAGGTTTGGTCTCGACCTGATGTAGGTTTGGTCTTGGCCTGATCTAGGTTTGGTCTTGGCCTGATGTAGGTTTGGTCTTGGCCTGATCCAGTTTTGGTCTCGGCCTGATGTAGGTTTGGTCTTGGCCTGATCTAGGTTTGGTCTAGGCCTGATGTAGGTATGGTCTTGGCCTGATCTAGGTTTGGTCTTGGCCTGATCCAGTTTTGGTCTCGGCCTGATGTAGGTTTGGTCTTGGCCTGATCCAGGTTTGGTCTTGGCCTGATGTAGGTTTGGTCTTGGCCTGATGTAGGTTTGGTCTTGGCCTGATGTAGGTTTGGTCTTGGCCTGATCTAGGTTTGGTCTTGGCCTGATCTAGGTTTGGTCTTGGCCTGAACCAGTTTTGGTCTCGGCCTGATGTAGGTATGGTCTTGGCCTGATCCAGGTTTGGTCTTGGTTTGATCCAGGTTTGGTCTCGGCCTGATCTAGGTATGGTCCTGGCCTGATGTAGGTATGGCTTTGGCCTGATCCGGTTTTGGTCTTGGTCTGATCCAGGTTTGGTCTCGGCCTGATCTAGGTATGGTCTTGGCCTGATCTAGGTTTGGTCTTGGCCTGATCCAGGTTTGGTCTCGGCCTGATCTAGGTATGGTCTTGGCCTGATCTAGGTTTGGTCTTGGCCTGATCCAGTTTTGGTCTCGGCCTGATGTAGGTTTGGTCTTGGCCTGATCCAGGTTTGGTCTTGGCCTGATCCAGGTTTGGTCTTGGCCTGATCCAGTTTTGGTCTTGGCCTGATGTAGGTTTGGTCTTGTGATGTAGGTTTGGTCTTGGCCTGATCCAGTTTTGGTCTCGGCCTGATGTAGGTTTGGTCTTGTGATGTAGGTTTGGTCTTGGCCTGATCCAGTTTTGGTCTCGGCCTGATGTAGGTTTGGTCTTGGCCTGATCTAGGTTTGGTCTTGGCCTGATCCAGTTTTGGTCTCGGCCTGATGTAGGTTTGGTCTTGGCCTGATCTAGGTTTGGTCTTGGCCTGATGTAGGTTTGGTCTTGGCCTGATCTAGGTTTGGTCTCGACCTGATCTAGGTTTGGTCTTGGCCTGATGTAGGTTTGGTCTTGGCCTGATGTAGGTTTGGTCTTGGCCTGATCTAGGTTTGGTCTTGGCCTGATCCAGTTTTGGTCTCGGCCTGATGTAGGTTTGGTCTTGGCCTGATCTAGGTTTGGTCTTGGCCTGATCCAGTTTTGGTCTCGGCCTGATGTAGGTTTGGTCTTGGCCTGATCTAGGTTTGGTCTTGGCCTGATCCAGTTTTGGTCTCGGCCTGATGTAGGTTTGGTCTTGGCCTGATCTAGGTTTGGTCTTGGCCTGATTCAGTTATGGTCTTGGTCTGGTCCAGGTCTGATTGTTTCATGTGCTGAGAATTTCCAAATGTTACATTCAAGAATCACGAAAATTTGACTTTCATTGGGATTCGGTAGAATCTGCAGTTCAGAGTAATCATTCGCCTTCCGGAGAAGAGCAAATTTTTGTGGAGCAGATTTAATGTATGCAGCTGTTAAGTATGGTGGTGGAACTATCATGCTTAGTAATTTTTCGTTTATTGGGGTCATTCTGAGGGTTCCTTTCTTGCATCTTGGTAAATATCTGAAAGAAAAAATTGCATCATCTATAAAAAAGATGAAGTATTCAAGGAGAATCGTGCTTACAGCTAAAGAAGACCGCAGAAATGAACTAGAACAATACATTTGTGGATCACGGAAGAACACTTTTACGTCGAAGGCCCTGCAGCTCTGTCTAATTTAGAGAAAGTCTTTAGGTTTCCCACACTCAGGGCCTCTTTTGATGCAAAGCTTCAGTTTCTGTGCGTCACATTGTCTCCCAAAACAGTCCATCATTGTCTGTGAACAAATGTGCTGCAGCGCTTCAAATGTCAAAGCCACATCAGTTCCGGGTCTTACATTCCCAGCTCTGGACCCGGCCCGGGAGAGCTGAGCCACTGTTTCAGAGCGTTGAACTCAGCTAAGCGACCTGTTGAAGGCAAAGGCTTTGGGAGCATCGCTCTCTCTGTAGTCATCCATGTTTTGTAGTGGTGGTGTGGTGTGGGGGGGTTCACTGTCGCACCCCAAAACCATTTTGGTGCATTTATATGGGATATTTTGAGCATAAGATCAAACGGCGCTCCTGTTCTCTTCATCCTCACAGGCTTTTCACGGCTGTTTGACTGTAACATTGATGACTCTCTGCACCCCACCCCCACCCCCCATGCCCTTCTAAGCCCCTTCCATCCACCCCAAATCCCTTCCAATAGGCCAATTTAAACAAGCTGGGTCCAGAAGGGGGGAGATGCTTAGCCTTTTTAAAAACATTAGAATGAAGGAGAAGGGAAAGACTTAAGAGTGCTAAGGCGGGAGATTTGGCAGCAGAAAGGCCGGCCCGACCGGCCCGGGTCTTACTCTACAGCGCTGATGCCGGCTAAGACAGCCTCTTCAAAGATGAAGGCCACGGAGAGGAAAAGACAAAGCCTCCAATTAATATTTCACTGTTTTTATATGGAACCCCCCTCCCTTTTTCGTAATCTGGTCTCCGATGAAGTGTCATTGTTCCTTGTGTGAAGCCAATGGCAGCTTAGCCGAGATGGAGCAGGGGAGGCATTATAGCGCGGGCGTTTTCCCGTTTGGCTCGCCGAGAAAAGAGCAGAGACAGACAGGGAGGCGAGCACAATGGCGGTTCGGGGGCTCCTCGCAGATTCCTGCATCCTCCAAATCCAAATCTGTGCGCAGAGCAGCGAGAGACAACGAGACGGAAATTTGGGAAGCATCCCAACCTTTGATGGCAGTTGGCCTTCCTTGCTCATCACGTCCTCCTTTGCCGCTGTGCAAGGAGGAAGGCGAGGTTCTGTCCCTAGTTGAGACAGAAGCTGATGAAGCTCAGAAACAACAAGAAGACGATGTTTTCACAGCACAAGTTTAAGATTGGAATTTTTTATTAATTTTTTTTCAGATATTGTAAACTCTGAGACTTTTTTAAACCATCATCATGCCAAACATGATATGACAGACACAGAGAATTTAATTGAGTTGGTAAAACAACAGCTGCATGCTGTAGCTTCTACAAAACAATATTTACTGGTTCATCTTCCAAATCATCAAAGCTGCACTTTTGTAATCCACAGATCACACAAGTTCTCAAACTTTTGTGCTGTAATTTGTTTGACACGAAACATGTTTTACTGTTACACAAGTTCAACCAAAGTTCATGGAAAAGGCAGCGTTGCATCATAACATCGGGCTCTGCTAGTTATTATTATTATTAGCTATTATTCAAGCATCAAAAATTAGTCTAACAACTACAGATGGAGTCATCCAGGAGGTCATCGAAGAAGTAGAAGATGGAAAGAAGTGCAGGCCCCACTTGACTTATTTAAGGTCAGAGTTCAGGATTCAAAAATCAAAATGAAACTTTTGGTCAAAACTGAATCCAGGAGAGATTTGAAAGAGAATGACACTGCTGAGAGAAAAAGATCACTAAGAAACATCCGGATTATCCCAAAAACCTTTGGGGAAATATTCTGATTAGATGGAAACGTCCACAAACATCTAGACTCAAACCCACACACGCGTTCAGCAAAAGGGGCAGCCATAGAGGTGGGAGTGTGATGGTGGGGGAATGCTTTGCAAAAAGTTTTATTTGCAGGCAGGTAAAATCCAAAGTTAATTAAATCCTAAATAGGTTTCTGTTTTCATTTGTTTCTTTTATGCCAGGAGATAAAGATGATGTTTAAAGGTTTTCTGCATGTTTGACCTTGTAGTTAATCATGTGACCTGTGGAGAGAACGTCTGATGAATGGACGCTGCTGGCAGGAGTTTTCACCGTCCTCTGCTTTGTTTTTGATCTGCATCATCCATCCATCCATTTTCTAAACGTGTCATTTCTATTGGGATCACTGGGTTGCTGGAGCCTATCCTAGCTACTGCTGGGCAGAGATGGGGCACACTCTGGACAGGTCACCAGTCCATCACAGTTCTCATCTGCTGTTCGTTTTTGTTCATCAGCATCGATGGAAGAACCAATCAGAGGAGGACGCTGTCAGAGGGTCTTCACATGACCATCAGCCCAGACATGCTCAGGACTCTAAAGCAAACAGGTGAGTCTGGTGGAGCGTCAGCCCTTATTGTTGTGGGGATTTGATTGTTGATCTGTTTCTCCTATTTTTGGTTTGAGCCCTCAAATGATGCTGAAAGGTCAGATTATAATCCATGAAATTATACATTTAATAGAATAAAAACCGTCAAAAAACCAAAACTTTACAAACCTGTCAAACAACTTACAGAAGTTTGTTAAACTAAAACTGCTTACCCCACCCCCCAGAAGTGTCACCGTGACAACCACACCAAGTTATTTTCTATTCATTTGAAAAAAAACTACCTTCACCAATTGTCATTAAAATTGGTGCACATTATAATACATCAAGACATGAAAAAAAACTCTACTATCAACATGATCTCTAATGCTCAGGAATGGTGCCACCTAGAGCCAAAGCATGGGTAACATGGCAAACATTGTATTTGGACAGCTTTAACTGTTTTATCACTAACAGACATCCATCCATCCATCCATCCATCCATCCATCCATCCATCCATCCATCCATCCATCCATCCATCCATCCATCTTCCTCCACTTATCTGGGACCAGGTCACAGGGCAGCCGTCTAAGCAAAGATGCCCAGACTTCTCTCGCCCCAGCCACTTCCTCCGGCTCCTCTGGGGGGACCCCGAGGCGTTCCCAGGTCAGCCGAGAGGCGTTATCTCTCCAGCGTGTCCTGGGTCTTCCCCGGGGCCTCCGCCCAGTGGGACATGCCCAGAACACCTCCCCAGAGAGGCGTCCAGGAGGCATCCGGACTAGATACCCGAGCCACCTCAACTGGCTCCTTTCGATGTGGAGGAGAAGCGCCTCAACTCCGAGCTCTCCGACTGACATGACATGCAGACTATGAAATATTGTGGATTTGACTCACCTGGAGTGGGGGGGGGAGGGAGGGGCATACTGATACATGACTCCCATCCCCCAACTGGTTTGTTAGCATTTTTTTGGAGCGCCATTGTCCAAAACGAGCTCTGACCAGGACAGAAAAAAGTAGGAAGAAGAAAAGCAGCTAATTGGAATTTGGTAGCTCCTCACTCACCACGGTAATTCCAGCTTCTTCAGATTGTTGACAGCAGCTTAGTGAAGATCCGTCATAAGAAAATACAACAAGATGGTTTTCTATTTTCATAGCGGCAGCTGAACCCCGCAGTAAATCCCAGGCAATATTTGGTTAATCACTGAACACCCTCCACCCCTCCCCACCCCCCTTCTCAAATGTCTAACATGACTAGCTGGTCATTAAGGAAATCCTCCGTTTAGACAAAACTACACTTGCCTTCTTCTGTACTTCCTGTTCTCCTCCCTGCCTCTATAATATTTCCATTTTCTTCTGTTATTAACAATTGTCTCGACAGCAAATCACTGTCATTTATTAATCCGGACTTTAGGCTATAGAGAAGAATTTACATCCGCGTCTTAAATATCTGTTAAAGGCATGCCGAGGTTTTAATGTCAATCACAACCTCATTAACGCAGAGCTCAGAGCAAGGAAGATCGCCATGAGTGACAATGGTTTACATTGGTTTAAACCCAGGAGAGGCGACGTGCCCGACCGCCTGAGCGAGCGTAAGACCTGACGGGACCTACAGCCGCCCGTCTGCTTCTGCTGGGGGTGGGGGGTGCTTGTGCATGCCTAATGTTTGAATATTCAAGTGTCACAGCAGATGAACAGGAGCATCATTCTGCCGTCTTGTTGTGTTTTGCAGGAAGCGTTGGATGCCACGCAGACGGCGAGAACGTAAGTTGATCAGATGGAAGACTCAATCATGTTGTGGTGCAGAAACAGCAGAAGGGAACAGTTTGGATCCTAGACTGAAAAACACCAGGAAATAATGGGAAAAGCTGCAAAGAAAAAAGTTGATCTGAACAAACCAATGTTTAAAACCGTTTTAATGATCACAAGTGAAGTAAAAATACACTTCCTGTGGCGTTCAGACTTATTATTGATCAAGAAATGATATAAAGTCCTGCTCCAGTCTCTTTTTCATCTACGTAATGATCATGATTATGCTGTTTTTAGCCTAAATTAAAAAACCTATGTTGTTTACTAGGACATCGTTTCTGCTGCAGAAGTTAATTGGGAATTCACCTGAGTTGTGGGCAGGACCATTGTCTTCGAGTAAGCCTTCCCCTACTTCCCATCATCTATCTGATTACATGCTCTCCTGCTAGCTCACAGCCCCTCCAACCCCAACCTAACATTAGTGGTAAAGCTGAAATGGCAGATATATTAGAGCTATCCAGCCAAACAGGTTTGAGCCGGATTCCAGCTCAGACGAGGAAAATGATGACAGACAGAGATCTAGTCATTTCCAAGTGGATGCATCAGAATGGAGTGGAGTGTATTTTCTACGTCGCAAATACATTTTTTTTAAATGGCATTTTCTCATCTGCTCCTTATTTACAGCGATTTGAATAAAGATATATAAAGTTTTCCTTGTTTTCCTTATACATATAGAAAAATGCCACAAAAACATGTTAAAAACACAACTTTAATTGGACTGGCTCTTTAAAAGTAAATATGACTCAAATACAGAGCTAAAAAGAGTCTTCATGAAGAAACCAACAGGTTTCAAAGATATCATCTAGGGCTGCACGATATGAGGAATATATTAGCGATATTAGAGATCAATATTGCGATGACGCTATAACTTCCGATAAATGAACAAATGGTAAGAACAACAAACACATTTCCATATCACTGCAAAAATTTCATTTAAATAAGAGTCAAAATACCTTAAATTGTTCTCCAAATGACCCTCGTCTAATTAGCAGGGCAACATCTAACATAAAAGCTCCGATTGGTCAACAAGGTGAAGGGCTCCATCTGATTGGTCAAATGCATAAAGGGATTTATTCAATTTATTTAATAGTTCAAGTTGCCATAAGATTGTTTTAGCACATTTAAGGTTTATAATTTATTGCGATTTTTGCTGACTTTTGCTATATGGATATTGCACAGCTTGAAATCGCAATAACGATAAATTTGCAATTATTGTGCATGCTTAATAATCCATTCATTACAATAACAAACTCTAAAAAAAACAAAATTAAAAAACAATGCACATTTTAAAGTCTGATTATTTTGGCTGCAACTGTCCTCATAAACCCTGTGAAGCTGTGGATGGTGATCTAGTGTTCCTACATGTTTTCTTTTTAGCTTTGTGTTCACTGAATATGTGATTGTAAAGTTATCTGTATAGAAAAGGTTTTTTTTATTGTATTTATGATCTTTCTTTAGTCTCTTTCTTTCTTTATTTGTTGCATGTTTTTATGATCAACGGAAGACTTGGTTTTATAATAATACTTGTTATGTTTGTGTTTCAGGAGGATGAAGATCCCGAAATGCTGCATGTGGTTCATTTAGGAATGGTTTAAGAGAAAAACTCCAGCTTTAATGAACTCCAAAGGAAAACTGGAGGTACCACTGCAAACGACGACTGAGCTGGTTAATGGATATTTATGTCCAAACTTTGCTGAAATGTTTCTTTGTGAACGGATCCAAAAGGCCTCCTCTGCACAGGTTCAGGTGTGAATGTGAATCAAAGCTTCATTTTTCTTACCTGTCACAGTTTATCTGTGAATTTCCCAGGATGTGAATTCAGCTTCATGACAGCTGAACAGAACGAGCCTCAAAGGAAGCGGTTCCACCTGCTTCTGCCGTTAAGATGCTGACAGAAAAGCCCGCAGACCTGCCATTAATCAGCCTGATTTCTATTATGCCGCTATTGGATGCTGCAAGGCTTCCTCTGCACGCACGTGCACGGCATGTGCGTGCACGCTGGCCGAGATTACGAGCCACGGTTTTATTCATGAACAGGAGCCAACCAGCGACTTTAAAGCACCGAGCGGAGCCCCTTTCCTGAACAGCAGCCATCGCCATGTCAGAGCTGTCGACGCTCACCGACTAATCTGACAGCGCCGCACGAGCCCTAATCCCTGACTGTATCCTAATCTATTTACTTTGCATTCTAAGAGGATTTCCACCACAAAATATACAAGAAGCAACGCTGGAAATGGACAGCAGATCAGCGAGGATGCTTTCCTGCTCTTTTTTTGTGGTTGTTGTTGTTTTGATAGCTTTAAAAAAAAATCATTGTGTGTTTTTTGGGCAGTCAATCCTCTGCAAGAGGACGGCTGAAAGGAATTACATTTCAGACTGATACTAATGCTTCTCTTATGCATACATCAGAACGCTGTATTTGTCGGCGATGATACAGTCACAGCAGAGACAGCTCCAGATAAGTGGCATCTCTTGACACGTTCATAATTTCCAAACCAAGACTGCATCATCTCCTGATTGTTTGACTTGACAGTTCCAAGAAAAGCAGCAGAAATTGCCCAAAAGGTAAAAGCGGGTCCCTCCCAGATGCCCCGATCAGTCGCCTTTTAATCAGGAGCGAGCTCATAATGCAGTTTCACAACACACCAAACAAAGTGTGAGACAGAGCGCCTGTTTCTCTCACCCTTTCAGCAATTATGCTGCTTTGTGAAGCACAAACGCTTCATTTAAAACAGCCAGCAGCTTTGTTCAACAACTGCAATCTCTGCCATCCGAGATCAGGCTTATTAGTGGCATTAACAGGCTGCGCGAGGCGCTGGAGCCGCCGAACGGCCTTGTTAACATTTTGGAAATGAGTCGAGCCTCCAGCACTCATCATTATCCAGGTTGTCTGCCGTTTTCCAACCTCGGCGCAACAACTGTGCAGACTTTCAGCGGCCTGATTGGACCGCCGCTTCTGCCACAGAGGAGCCGAGATTCTCACCTTTGTCTCTGATCTGCACAAAGCAAACCCTTCAGACCTGACGGAAATGAATCAGGACCGTCTCAGACCTCAAACTCTGTAAGAACAGTCTTTCAGGTGGGTCTAATTCCCCTGAGAGAGTCCTGAAAACGTGGAGATTCTCCCTGATATCTTCCTCAGGATTTAACTTTGACAAGAAAAGCCTCCCTCCTGTCTGTAAATGAGTCAGTTTTTCCAAAAGGCTGAAATGAAAGCAAATTATGACAAATTAGCTGAGTGAATTGTGAGTGAAGTCCTTCATGATGCTCTTATTGTGATGTCTTCAGGGTTTGAGCGTAGATCTAAAGGTTTTCAGTGTTTTATGCACAGAGTTCTGCTTCATTCGTTCCCCCTGAAGTTTGAGTTGTCCTCTAAGTCAGTCAATGAAATCAATATCAGCTCCTCTTTTACCTGCAGATTTCCTCTTACTTTATCCTTTTTTTTTGTCCAGTGATTAAAAAAAAGGGATCAGAGCCTGACTGAAACAGTCTGATGTCAACAATATTTTCAAGAAGTCAAGGAATGTCCAAAGAACAACAACATTTTTAGCCTTTTTTACTATTTCTAGTATTTTTACATCACACAATCAGATTCAGGGAAAACGGAACCTTAAAAATTGAACCTGAGAATAATTCTAATTTATCAAAAAACTAATGATCTCAAAAATGAGAATAAGAATCCAGCTCCACGATTGATCTTATGACACGTCACTCCATTAACAGGTGGGAAAGTATCTGTACAGGTAGATTTTTTCGTAGATGTGGACATTTATTAAAGTTTTATTTTCCAAAATTTCTTGAGAGGGTTTGGGTTTAGATCAAATTCAGTCACAGGGAGTCGACCACTGTGGCTGGAAACGTTGAAGCCTGCAGGCCGAGTGTCCATCAGGATCTCCCAGATCTGGAGAATAATGAGGTTAGAAGACAAGTCAGGATCTGCTGCATCCTTTCTGAATGACATAACTCCCCACAAATACCTCCTAATCCTCGTTACACAACTAACACTCAAGTGAGGATGTCGTCGGGACAAGTTATGTGAGTGACAAACTGCAGACTGAGCTTCTGCAGCCGCTCCAGTCTCGTCTGTTTTCCCATCAGACGAGGAAGGAAATATGGGAGGAAGTCGTTGAATGAACCTCCGACTTCATACAAGAGAAGAACCTCACCAGAGCTGGAATAAGCTCGTTTAGCCCTTGTGCTATCTTGGATGACCCCACCCTTACTTTGACATGTTCTCCCTACCATGACAAAGGTGGATAAAGGTGGAAAAATGTCATGTAATCCATTGAACCAGTGAAGATCACAAATCATTGGGGAAAAAAAAGGTTCAGCGCACTGTCTAGTGGGTCTAGATGACCCAACTCCCAACGGTAAAGTGCCTAGGATAGCACAAGGGTTACCGATCGACTATCATCTGTGACGAAAGTTTTGGTAAAAAAATGCTGCTGCAGTCCTCATTGAAACAGGAAACAGCTGAATGGGAGTCTCTCTGATTTGTGCTTTACAGTGATCTGAGGTACAGACGCTCAAAATATGAAATAATACTTTTTTTTCTTTGGAAGTTTTCATAAAAAATCAAAGGTGTTGATGATGGATCAATCCAATCAGTCATAGTTTTACAGTTTTTATTTGTTACCAGGTAAGGAAGTGTTAAAAGTCGCACACAAAAACCCCTGATCCATGTACAGTCTATGTAGTCCTGGTCAATGGATAAGCTATCTATAGCTTTTAAACCTACTATTTCTGCTTTTATTTTGAAAAGAAAATAAATTAATTTCACATATGCTGTTCTCCATAAAGTTGGAAAGGATGATATAACTGGATTATTTTGCTGTTTCTCATTTACCTTCTTGAAGTATTTTGACATTCATCAAGGAAAAAAAAGGAAAAATTGAATTTCAGTCATACGAAACTCTTGCAGTAGAATACATTTATTTCCACATATTTAATGTACATCTTAGTTGGCATTCACAAACTTTGATTGGCATAAGGCTCCGTACAATTCCATGAGATAACTTCCATAAACTTTAGGGTAAAAACCCCCGAACGGAGCCCACAGGTGGAAGCCGGGGAGGAGGGTGGGGCGACGAAAGCGGCGCTGCGGTAAGAAAGAAAATGAACGCTGCACACCTGGACTTAAATAGGAAGCTGAACAGGTGAGTTAATTAACTACCTAATTAACCCTAGGGGGGAAAGAGACTGCCGAGTTCCGGTGCCTGAAATGCGAATATCATTCGCTATTTTCAGTCATACGAAACTCTTGCAGTAGAATACATTTATTTTCACATACTTAATTTACATCTTAGTTGGCATTCACAAACTTTGATTGGCATAAGGCTCCGTACAATTCCATGAGATAACTTCCATAAACTTTAGGGTAAAAACCCCCAAAACCAAAGATCATCAAGAAGAGAGAAGAAGAAAGAATGTAAATGTATAATCAGTGTGTCATAAGATGAGGTGTGTTTTGGCGGCATTCCATTTTCATTTCATTCCATTTCCAAGTAAGACTGCTATGTGTGACCCGGCACCTTTGACCGTTGGGCCGCCCCCTTCTTTCCATTTCTTTTATCCGAGTTCAGCGCTACAAAGGGGACACACTATCTAATGGATCTGCTATGTGTGACCCGGCACCTTTGACCGTTGGGCCGCCCCCATTCGAGTACAGCGCCTCGAAGGGGACACACTATCTAATGGATCTGCTATGTGTGACCCGGCACCTTTGACCGTTGGGCCGCCCCCATTCGAGTACAGCGCCTCGAAGGGGACACACTATCTAGTGGAACTGCTATGTGTGACCCGGCACCTTTGACCGTTGGGCCGCCCCCGTTCGAGTACAGCGCCTCGAAGGGGACACACTATCTAGTGGAACTGCTATGTGTGACCCGGCACCTTTGACCGTTGGGCCGCCCCCGTTCGAGTACAGCGCCTCGAAGGGGACACACTATCTAGTGGAACTGCTATGTGTGACCCGGCACCTTTGACCGTTGGGCCGCTCCCGTTCGTGAACCACTAGGGGAACATACTATCTGCAAAGAGAGAGAGAGAGAGAGAGAGAGAGAGAGAGAGAGAGAGAGCCAAACAAAGAAAACGAAACAAAACAGGGAGCCAACATAAGAATCACTCATACCCAATTTTTTAAGAACATAAATCCCCATCCGCAAAACGTTGTAAGGAACTATAATTTGAACCGCCAAGAACAACCCGTATGAAGACACTACCTACATCCATCCAAAGCTCCCAAAGCATGCTAAACATGCTTAAGTACCATCCATTATTCGTAGCTTCCATCAAATACTAAGAACGAGCTTAGCGTTATTTCATTTGGTATGCTATTAAAGGCGCTTAATTAACATCCATTAATTCAAGCTTCCAACGACAGGACTACGAACGAGCTTAACTGCCATAATGTTACCCCATTTGTCATACCATAATACGAGCTCAGAACATCCATTTATTCGAAGATTTCCATCTAAGTATCAAGAAAATCCTCACTGCCATTTGTCTGAAGCTTAATTGGCGTAATTGAGTTTAGAAACCAAAATTTGAGCTCCATCGCATACTAATACACTTTAGAACATCCTAAATTTTGAGGCTTCCACCTGGCAATATAATCCAAGAATTTACATTCATTCTACTGCTAACATGATGATTGATTTAAGTCAGAAGTGTCATGGGAACGTAGGGGAGGTCCACCGCCCCATCACTTTCAGTTCATCAATAGGTACGTTGAGCAGTCATCGTGGCAACACCAGATCAAGGAATGCAGGGGTGTCATCATTCGCCAGAAATGGGGAAGCAGGCCAGAGAGCAGGGACTCGCAGGCTCAGGATGCGATGCATAGATAAAATACAAAACCAGTATTAGTCCCAGCAAAGAACATATATATAAAACCTAGAAACGGATTAGTTTATACACTGATTAAGATGAATGGAATAACAACAAGGTTAAATTTATTAGAAAGTTAAGGAAAGTCCCATTGTGGCTTCATCGCACCATAGAAACCACCCGTATCACAAATTCCAGCAGTGAATTGATAGTGAAATACAGAACCTGCACAATATCTTAACACCAATTTTATATACACCAATTGTAAAGAAGCAACCTTTGACAGTTCCAGAGGGACGCACCTTCAGAAGGTCATCGAGAATTAGGCGATGGGAAGGGTAACCAAGGGCCAAGGAGATTGTAGATGAGGAAGGTCCACGTCCCACGTAGCAATGGATTGCAGCTCGGCTGAAATTTGATTCTCATATTTGATATTAGTGGTTCTCAAATAGGTGGACAACAAAACACAGACTGCCGAAATTTTAGCCAAGGGCGTCTGGAGATCCATAAGGGATTGTAGGTTTTGATAGACTGAACCTTAGATTTTTAGAGGCGGAGCATAACAAGCCTCCACATGTAGATGCATCTAGCCAAGTGTCATCTGCTTAAGCAGGGCAGATAGAAGACTGGCTTGCGGACACAAGAATTAACTCTTGAACTAAGCTTTAGAGCGTAAAAGATGGAGTTTCTACGGTCAGGGTTAATTTGCTTATGGTGTTATTTAAATACTACCCAAGACAACCGATGAAACACATAAGACTATTATCTCACTCTTTAATTAAAGAGCCTTAATATAACTCCATGGCTAAATTCTCATGACCACACGATCTTTAAAACCATTAGAGCCGTGGATTCTGGCGGCCGGACGTACACAAACCGCTCTTATAAATCTTTTCCCCCAAAAACTAGAGGGCCCAGCCACAGAAGAACAAGCGGAGGGAGACTGAAGACACGACAGGCATCACCATAACAAGACCTCTAAACATTGAGAAGGACAGGCTACAAAACGGAAGACGTGAATATCCAGAACAGGAACATGGGGCCCAGGATCAAACTACCCGGAACAAGAGCACAAGATGAATGGACGACCGTGGGACCAAAGCCAGAGCAGAATCAGGTGGGCCGATCATTGAACAAACAGCCATCAACCAAAGAATGAAACAAAGTACACGCTGCACAAAAGCGTGAGATGGCATAAAGGGAGAGGCATGCACCAATGAACCATCCAGATCCAGAAGAAGAAAACAAATCCGGACGGGCAGAGGACCATACGTCGCAGACAACGCGGTAACCCAGATCAGAAATGAATGTAAGCCACAGAGATGCAAAAGACCAGGCATACAGAGGAACATTGACGCAGAGAAAACATCAAAACGCGCAAAACGGAGGGGAGCCCATAGCCTACACAAGTCCAGTACAGGGCTTGTGATAATACAGTTGATAGCATGAGGACCGCCATGACAGCAGAAAGGTCAACCGACAAACAAATCGACCGCCGACTGGACGCCGAGAGACTCCTCCGGGAGGCAAAGAGGCAGGACACTGAGAACAGCAGTGATAACAGCCATCCCCAGCCACAAATCGCGTCCAGAGTAAAACGTGGAGAAGGCATGGGCAGCCGAAGCAAAAATAAACCAATCCGTAAGGCCCACGAGGAATCAGGCCACTGACACCAAAAAATTGACTACGACGACAGGCGCCAGCAGGACCGAAACAAGTTCCAACTATGAACACATCCAAGGGCCACCCACAGTGGCGGCCTAGAATGAACCATACCGTGAGCAGGTGGAGGCGACGAACGAAGATCGCCGAGTGAATCAAAACAAGCCACAGACGTTGCATAAAAGAGACAAATCAAAAGTAAAAATCCACAGAGGAGAGAGGGGTCCAACAAGAACAAACCAAACGCTGAGTAAACCACCAAATGCACAGCAGCCACGACAGAAACACAAAACAAAGAGAGCCACCAAAATAATAAAGCCAGCGTTGATTAAAGATAGGCAAAATTCACATTCGGCTCTTATCTAGGAGCCGTAGGAGCCGAGTCTTAGCCGGATGGCTAAGACAGAGAGACTCAGGAGGAGTTTCCACCCCCATGCCATCAGGCTCTTAAACGGTAACTCTACGCGTGTACCTTAATTATTCAAGTCTTCAGTCCACATTCATGCACATTATTTTGCATTCCATATTTAATTCTACAATACACATACCGTAGGTATTTCAGCGGTACACAGTTTCACTTATGTATATCATGTATACTCTACAGAAATATATGACGTACATTTCCTGTACGGTTTTCCTTAATTATAGCGCTGTCCACAGAGCGGACCTGGGTTACATTTCACTACTGGTTGTATTTGCTAAATATAACGTCGTATGCAACAAATATAAAAAATCCTGAAATCTTAAATAACATACAGCAACAGATAAAACGCCGAAAGCCACAACTAATTCAGCCAGCATGAGAAACCTGTCCAGACGAGGACCACCAGCCCTGAACCACAGGAAAAACCCCACAACCTTAAAAACAATAACAGGATGCAGAGCCACAAAACATGAAAACGAGTCAGGTAGACCACAATGACAAAGAACATAAAACTACAATACCCAGAGTCCTTAGGGGCGTGACGTCACATACACCCGGAACAATAATAAGGAAACAGAAACGCATTAGAAAACACAACAGAAAAACACGGGAAAAGACCGCCTGGCCGCTCACCGCAAAGAGACAAACGGCCACAGCAGAGGAGAAAGCCTGAACAGCCCCCGATCTAACGCCGCTGCCAACCGAAACGCCGCGAAACGCTCACCCGCCGCAGCGACGCGAACATGCCGGCGCCACCACCCGACCGCTGAAACGCCGCGGAAGGAGAAACAAACACGGCGAAATGAAAACCTCCACATCAGAAAAAGTGGGAGCACCATCCAAAAGAAGGGGGGAACACACCAAGATGCCAAAAAGAAGGAGAACAGCGGGCAAGGAACACCGGCGACGAAAGCGGCGCTGCGGTAAGAAAGAAAATGAACGCTGCACACCTGGACTTAAATAGGAAGCTGAACAGGTGAGTTAATTAACTACCGCCCTAGGGGGGAAAGAGACTGCCGAGTTCCGGTGCCTGAAATGCGAATATCATTCGCTATTAACTTTTAAAGACTATCTCCGATGAAAATCATGTGTTTGGTGTTTTTTAACTTGTTCTTGTGGCATTTCTAATGATGGAGGACATCTTTAAAGAAAATAAAGTTAAAATCCATTCTTGAGTATTTCTTTATTCAAATCGTTGTGAATCAGGAGCAGACGAAAAAATGCAGTTAGAAAAAAAGCTTGTTTGTGGCGTAGAAAATGCATTTTTGCTTGGCTAGTAAGGTTAGGAGTCTGAACGGTTGTAAGCTATTGGGAGAGCGAATGAACAGAGAGCTGTCAGCGACAGGGAAGGGAAGGAAAGGGAGGTGGGATTGCTCCACGCCCATAGTCCCGCCCATCACTCTGAGACGAATTTCCAATGAGCTATTGCTGCTCTGCAGAAACTGTCCTGGAAAGTGACACTGGATTTTTGTTGTTTGTCTAAAAACAGCATAATCATAATCAAAAGTTTCTGTGAAGACTTTTACAATAGATCAGAAGATGATCACAGTGAGACTTGAAGCAACTTAGCTGGTGGGGAGCCGCAAAGTGCGTCTTTGCAATTCCAGAGTCTCAAGAGGAGGAAAATGTGAAAACGTTTGCTTTTGTGGATATTTTGAAAATGATATATAAACTTGGATTTGATGTAATTTATGAATAAGGCGTGTAAAAAAATGTCCATAACCCTTGTGCTATCCTATGGGGTTCAGATGACTCGATTCTCACATTGACGTGTTCTCCCTACTATGACAAAGGTGGATAAAGGTGGAGAGGATTTCATGTAATCCATGGACACCAGTGAAGATCACAAATCATTGAAGAAAAAAGGTTCAGCGCACTGTCTAGTGGGTCTAGATGACCCAACTCCCAATGTTAAAGTGCCTACAACGGTTAAGGCATTTTTGTGACACTGTTTTTAGTAGCTGAAAGTGTTTTTGTGTGTTTGTGTGAGTTCGGACTGCTGAATGTGTGTAACATTTTTATTTATTTGATCTTTTTGGACAGTTAAAATTCCAGTTACAATTTTATTTTGTGAAAGTTGAACATCTGCTTTAACCCAAGTCCTTTTTTTTTGGTGGATTTCTTTTGTTAATCTTGGTTATTTACAGGTAAAACCCGTTTTTCACCAGTGTTGGGAGTAACAGGTTACAAAAGTATTGCATTACAGTAACAGATTACTTTCTGCTGCCACACAATGGAGACCTGCAAGCTTATTCTGATAGTTTTAGTTAGTCACTTTGATCTTGGTGGAGTTTGGATTTTGTGAGGGTTTTTTTTCTCCTTCTGAGCTCTGTTAGTACAAACACCTAGACTTTATTTTTGTGATTTGGATGGGTAAATCTATAGTTTCTCACTGGATTTTATTTAATAGTTTTTTGTCATTTTAGAGGTGGTAAAGTTTGGTGTTCTCTTTGTCTATTTAGCATTTGTCTTTTTTTTGAGATGGGAAATGAACTAAAAATGAACTCTGTCCTCTCTGTGCACAACAGTGTTGCCTAGTTACAATTCAGAGAAAACCAAGTCATGGAACAAATTTAAATAAATGTTTTTTTTTTGTGTGTGTGTGTAAACATTCCTATTATCGACGTAAATTAATTTAAGAATAATGGGGAAAAAAAGGATTAGCAGATTCTTCCATTCATTTTCTATACCTGTTTAGTCCTGTTGAGGGTCAGAGGGCTTTGGATCTACTGAGCTACTCAGGTCGGTAGATCAGTCCATCACAGGGCGACACAGAGACGAACAACCACACGCTCACATCTAAAGGACCATTCAGAATCACCAAATAACCTATGAAGCATGTTTTTGGAGGAAGCATAACCCTTGTGCTATCCTATGACCCCAACCTTACATTGACATGACAAAGGTGGATAAAGGTGGAGAGGATTTCGTGTAATCCATGGACACCAGTGAAGATCACAAATCATTGAAGAAAAGTCTAGTGGGTCTAGATGACCCAACTCCCAATGTTAAACTGTCTAGGATAGCACAAGGGTTACGGGAGTATTCAGACTGGAAAAGTACCTTGATTTAGAACAAGTCCGCTTATTTTTGGTTCTGGATCAAGTCCTGAACCTTGCATTTGGTCTGAATATAGACTTGCGTCTACCGGAGCATTCTGTTTCCAACTAAAGTCTACAAACAAAACCATGTGACTAAAGATCTCTTCAGTCATTGGCCAGGAATTATGAGGGCAAAGCAACAAAGGAAGGAATAATGAAAGATATGCGCTTTGCAATTCTTGTCGGGATAGTTCCCCTTTTTATACTTGATACTGTATTTCGCTGACCGATTATCAACAACAGGTACAACACTTTTTACTTTGGTACAGCAGAGGCATGCTGCAACCACCCAGAGAAAACTTATGAATGCAGGTGGAGAACAAGCAACACCACACAGAGAGGACCCGGTGGGGACTTGAACCAGCGCCTTCTTGCTGTGAGGTGGGAACAGTAACCACTACACCACTGTACAATCCTGATTTCAGTAGAATTATCACAGTAAAATCAGTAGAATTAGTTCTGTGATTTAGCACGTTTAACAACAGGCTATAAGAGTTGGCTTAAAACGTACAAAAGAAAGACCGGCTTAACAAACTGTAAGGCTAAAGTTAGCCAAACAAGCTATTAAAATGCTAAGATGTGCTAAATTTACACACGGTGGTGCAGTGGTTAGCACTCTTGCCTAACAGCAAAAAAAACCCCACCTCAACTCCTGGCTGGGGACCCCAGCCTCCCCCCACCGTGCAAAAACATCATAGGTTAATTGGTTACTCTAAACCTAAACAGATTTGAATCTGAATGGTGCTTGTAATGGTAACATTCAAAAGTCTTTGCAATGCCTAATTGAGTTTTAAAGGGTAAGGTGTGTATAGGTCTTCAATCAACTGTATAGCTGGACAGTAAATGAAAACGTCCAAAAAGCTGCAGACAATATAAAAATCATTAAAACGAAACACAGTTTTTATAGTTCACTGCCTCAACTCCACTTTCAAGTTGAAATGACGTTCCTATCTGAAAAATTGCAGAAGATGATAGCCTACATGGTAAAGTCGGCTAAGCTAAGGAAACTTCTGAATGGACTCAGATTGGGACCTGCAGACATCAGAACTTTAGAGCAGCAGAGCTGCGTCCGACCCAATCAGAACCCTAAATGGACTGTATTAAGAGCTAATAAAGGCTGAAACCCAGCAGAAACCCATTTTCTGAAATATAAAATAAGAAAAACAAAAGATTAGCTGATGCGAATCTTTCTCCCTTATTATCATGGCAGCAGAGCCACAGTGCATGGACAATGCAGCTGCAGTGTCCAGTGACAGAATAAGCCCAACAATCAAGTTTCCTAAAGTGCACTCACAAAGAAAACTGCACAAAAGACAAGAATGGGTCAGAAGACTGCAAATTCTATTCGCCCCACTGTGAACTTTTGTTTTAAATTCAGAATGAAGAAGTTTTAGTACTTTCTCTGTGTGATCCTTGTTTTCTATTCAAAACAATGCTCAAAGTAAAGCTCATATCTTTAAATCATTGCCCTCCGGAAAATAATACCATCAGAATCCAGATATGATTAGACTACCATGCTGCATTTTTTTGTGTTTTTAAGCTCAGGAATCTCTCTGAAATTGAAAGAGATTTTTTTTCTCAAATTACCGGTATGTTATGAGAAAATCCAGCCCCGACTGACTCTTGGGATAAACCTGGATGTCTCTGGGCTTTCAGAGCTAGATATTCTGGAAGGCAGGAAAAACCTTTTTCAGGTAGAAGTGACGACGCCTCAGATGGAACAAAACCAAACCAGGGGGTTCCTGAATTTTGCCCGTGTGACTTTGGTCTGTCTGGCTGACACCAACTCCCTATTCAAAGTCAGTGGTAGCTGAAAAATAGCCCAAACATGACAGCTTTGGGGTTTTTTTTTTTTTTTCAAACTCCAAGTGCAATGTCATTTGAGTTGTTTAGAAGTTGAATGATCTTTCTAGCTGAAGATTTTACATTTTGAAGAGCTGAAAGTTTTCGGTCGGCTTTAGACGATTTAAACCTTCCTGCAGTCATTTTCAATGGAGTTTAAATATGGTTTGTTGAAAAGTTTCAAATGTTTTCTTCCGGGTCAAAGGCGTTGTAAACCAGCAGGTTTGTGTGATGTAAAGGCAGTGAAGCAGAGTTGCAGAAAGTGCCCCATTTGCAGCTTTAAGGGGAAGAAACCAAACCTCCTAGTTCTCTTCGGGATCAGGTAATTGCTGCGCTCCTGTAATTTCACCCAACTGACGAAAATGTACTGTTAAACCGAGCACCGCAGAGGGACGAGGTGTCCTTCTGGAACACCGTCTCAGCTGCTCTCAGGATTCGAACCTGCACCTTCGTGAGGATCAGCTGAGAAACCTCCGAAGAGCTCTGCTGCTCTCGTCTTCTGCTGAGGATCGGAGAAACACAACTGTAAAGAAAACACTGCAGTTTTCAACCAACGTGTCAAGAAAAATGAGGAAACCGAAGACAAAGCAGAGAAATTGGAGCCAGAGGCCGGACTGCACCCATTTCACTGAACGGTTGACCCAAAGTTAACCTTCCAGTTTAATATAATCCTCTCCTGTATCTCCTCTCTGCTCAAACCAGCCCATGAACATACCAGGATGCCAGAGCTGACAGCCAATCAGAGACCACCGTTTATTTATTTTTTTTCTTGTCCTGTGTGGAAATGGAAGAAAACGGTCCCAGCATGTTGGCCGCTATCGCCGCATCTCCTTTTTCTCACACAGTGCTGAGGTACGGAGGCCTGTGAGGATCAGTCTGGTTCCGGCCTTTTATCTCCCTCCCCCAGATACAAATCACAAGCACTCATGCAAAAAAAAAAAAAAAAAAAAAAAAAAAAAACCTGCAGACCGCTGTGGTTCCAGTTCATTTCCTGGACAAAGTGTGATCAAAACGTCAACAGTTTCCAGTTCAACCACAGTCCCACGCCTTCACGCCGCAGACCAGAGGTCAGGAGGTCAAACCAGTCGCAGCGGGCGACACAGCAGCTCAATCGATCCGATTATTGAACAGAGAAAAAAAAGCTCTGATCCTCTGCTCAGGTTCCAGCTACGATCACTCGTCTCTGCATGCAGCTTTTATTTTGTGATGTTTTTACAAAAGGTTTTGAAATCTTGGATTCTCTCCGTCACACGTTGGGAAGCTCTGGCCAACAGAACACGAAAGAAACCTGCAAGAACCCTCTGGTTAATATTCCATCAAACTTTTTTTTTTTTTGGAAGATGCTTTGAAAAAAACTTTTTGGTCCCTCAAAGAGACAGTAGAATGCTTCAAAGCAACCATTTGTTTGTGCTTTTACATTTTCAAAAACCTATATTTATCTGAAAGTTTACTAAAACATTAATATTGGAGTTTTCATATTTAGTGTTTTGACAGTATTAAAATATCTTTCATGTCTGTCCTCACAACTTTAGTTTGTTGACATTTTTAACATTTATTTAAAGCATTAAAACATTTAAAAGCATTTTTGTTTTGATTTAATTTTTAAAAAAATATTTTCTTCCATTTAGAACAAAGTAATTGAATTCAAGTGAAAAGTTAGCGCTTTTTGAGAGAATTCGACATGCAGCCTAAACGGTTTATTTTTGGGGGGGGGGGGACGCTCGTGCGCCACTTTCATATCGCACTAAGTCGGTGAACTTTTGCACAACATTTTTGCGGAGCTGAAAGAAACTCTCCTGCGGGCCTCAACTTTCTCACCCGGGTTTTAATCCGCCTTTTGTCCGTTTGGGCCTCGGATTAACTTTCTGTCTTTAAATAAAACGTCTCCTGAAGCTCTGCAGGAAAAAAATCAACCGCGGACCCTTCACCTTTGTAGAGACCCCCCTCCTTAGAAAGAAAAAAGAGGGGGGGGGGGGGGGCGAAAAACGCGCGAGCCCTGCCGGAAATGTTTGCGTTTCTGTCCGCAAGGCCTCCGTTTCTTTAAAGGTTGACATTATTTTAATTTTATTTAAAAATATTTTTTTAAATACATTTTTTCCAAATCAATTGACATTTTTGCTGTGTAATTTACACTGAACCCCACGTGCACGTTTGTCACATTTCTGTTTGACTGTGGATTAAGCACGCGCTGTCGGGATTAAAGGCGCGCGCGGGGATTTTGAACACAAACACGTTTCTAATTTGTTTAAAAGAAAGGGGGGGGGGGGTAAAATGAGGGCATAAAACGATGCTTCAATTTGAGTTTCCTCTTCTCCGCGCGCGCGAAGATACGCACGCGAGGGGGGTGAATCTGCCTGCCCCATTTAATGCGTTTGTGCCCGCGAGCGCATGAAGACACACACACTTACACGTGACCTGCTAACCTGGCCCCACCCACGTAATTACCGCATCAGAGGCGGGGAAATTCCTGCAGGTTATTTGGGAGAAAGCGGCTCGCGGCGCAGCAGTAATTATCACGCCATTACAGCGCTGCTTTCAATTACGCCTCGATCAAATGTCTCCCGGCTCGGCCGCAGAAACGGCGCATAAACGGGGGCCGGCCTCCCCGAAGCGGCGGAGGATTAGAAGCCGCGCTCTCAAATGGAAATGCGGGGCCTCCACGCGTTCACGCCGCCTTTTAATTACGCCCTCATTTGCATCCCCCCCCCCCCCTCCACCGCCCCACCGAGCTATAATTAGAGAAAACGAATCAACATGCTCCGGAATAAAAGTGTGACTCCTTCAGATGGGAGGAAACAGACGCCGTGGATTTGTCATTGGCCGTGGAACACGCAGATAAAAGTGAGGATGAGGAGCAGCGCCGCCGCGGGGACTCAAACAGACAGAATCCACGTTTGACTTGACTTTATTGGATGAACATGTATGGAGGGTGGTCGCCTTAAAGATACATTCAACATCTCACTGTCATTTGGGAGCTCTAAATCCACAAAATCTCTCTGGAGGAAATAATATTAATATTAATAATAATAATAATAAAAAAAGCTTTGACTTCAATATCGAGTCAAGTGCTGAGTTTCATCAGAGCAGGTCTGACCGGATTCCTGGAGCCCAAGAGACATTCCAAATCACCCAAACTTCTTTTTTATTTTTATAAAATGCTATTAAAAGCTCATGTTTGACGGCCAAATTGTTTTCTTTGGAATATTTGTGGAGATTTACATACATCTTTTTTTATTTCTTCCAAAAAAATGGTAATAAACAATTTCAAATTTAGTCAAATAAAATAAAACCACCAACTAAACATGGTCACTGTAACTGACCCAAATACATATTTACACATTTCAGCTGCTCTGTGTAGCTGACTAAAAATCTTTGTCATCCTAAAAGAACAGATTCCAGAAAAAAACAAAGAAAAAGCTGTACAGGATTTGTTGGGGTTGGAGGTAAAAGCCCCCCCCACCACCACCACGGGGGCAGTTCCTGTGAGTGCGCCGGAGGGGAAAATATTCCTCCCATCCAGAGAGCTGGTGCTCCAAGGGGTTTGGCGTACATGACCTTCAGATGTTTAAAAAAAAAAAACACCAAAGAAGAAGAAAAAAACAAAAATCAGTTTTGTTAATCTCATCCAGGAAGGGGCGTCTTGGAAAAGCCGCTCCTCATCAGGAAACTTCTGACCAAGCAGTCGCTGTTTTTCTCCTCATTTATGCTGAGGAGGACCAGAAAAAATAAAAAAAAAGACAAAAAAAAATAGTCAGACTTCTGATCCTTCCTGCTTCAGTCCAGTTAGGGTTCATAAACTCTTTGTCTTTCAAAACAAGCAACAGGCTAATCGGGGCAATAAAAGAACGGGGAGCAGGCAGGGAGGGGGTGGGTGGGGGCAAAGAAGGCAGATCACAAGACTTGGAACCTCCAGGAGGCCTGGTCTTTGTAGTCCAAGCAGTCTGTGGCGTTAAAGTTGAGCTTCCATGAGGAGGCTGCAGTCTGCTCTTTGTAATCCAGGCAGTCAGAGGAGTTGAAGGCCAGGCCGGCCCCCCCGTAGGCCTGGTGGTGGTGGTGGTGGTGCCCCGACGACTGGCTGATGTGGTGGTGCGGGTGGCCGGACATGGACGAGGCCGTCATGGGGCTGAGCTGGTGGGGGTGGTGGTGGGAGTGCATGGGGGCCAGGTAGGAGCCGCAGTCCACGCCGCTAAAGTAGGAGCTGGAGGGGGCGGGGTAGCTCTGGCCATAGCCTGGCGTCTGGTTGTAGGACATGGGGTAGGAGGTGGCGGCAGTGGCTGAGCCCGTCATGGAACGCTGCATGCAGGAGGCGTTGGAGGGGGGTCCGGGCTCAGGGAGCGGGGCCACGGCGGCAGTCGGGGCGTTGCCGGGGGAGATTGCCGGGCTCCAGATGGAGGACACGGTGCTGATGGAGGTAGAGGTGCTGCTAAGAGCGGCCGGGCCTGTGTGGTTGGTGGACGAAGACGAGGAGGAGGATGAGCCGGTGCTGGAGACGGCGGGGGGAGTGAACTGGCCGCTGCTCTCAGAGCCGGTGCTCTCGCGGGCCGGAGACGACTTCTTCTTGGGCGGCCTGGCTTTGGCGGTGCTGCCGCTCTGCTGCTGCTGGCGACACTTGGCCCTCCGGTTCTTGAACCACACCTGCGGGCAGAAGCGTCAGGCAGGAGTTAACGAGCAAGCCCGCTTCTCCCACAGAACAGGAGAACACACAGAAAACTCCCAGGCCCGGGAGTACATTATGGCGCAAAATTGAAGGTTATTATCCATCCAGGTCCATTTCCACGCGGCCCCTTGGCTCGGATCAGCCCAGGGTCCAATTTCATTCCTGGAGACGGCTCTAAGATAGCAGGCTATTGAGTTTCACCACACAGTGAGGAAACTCTAGAGCGCCAAGAGGGTGAGATCGTGTAGAGCGTTTTGTTTCACACACATGCAGAAAATAACTCCAAAGTGGGAGCGAGGCCTGCGAAAGTTCCCCCCCATTCTGCTTTTCAAAGAGGACACGGAAACTTTCAAAATAAATCATCCAAAGCTGAAATATAGTTTAAAAAAACCTCCTTAAAAACACCTACATTTAAAAGGTCTATATGGGCTATTTAAAGAAGACCTGAAATCATCTGTGAGGATTAAACCAACCCGCAGTTTTTCCAGGAGAAAAGCCTGAACACTTGAACGCATCATCAGCCAGCAGCACTCCGCTGTTCAGAAAGCAGCGGCGCCTCCTATTAATTACACACATCATTTAGGCGTTTATCAATTTAAGCAGCCATTACTGGCCCCTTCAAAGAGGCTCAAATCAGCGGATTAATCTGACATTATGAGAAGAAACCCTCACTTTTAAATCACTTCATTAAATTAGCCTCAGTAAATTTAAAACAAACACGAGGCTTCACTATAAATCTGGAGTAGTAGCCTGCTAGCTAGCAAAGAGTTAGAGAGTAAAGTCACTAAGGTTTCACATTTAAATTTTGAAGAAAAAAATTAATAATAAATATATAAAAATGTCACAGTATAGCAGCAAAAAAAATTTTATGATTAAAAAACAAGTTTGAAATAAAACACAAGACTACTTTCTGTTTCCGGGGTGTTTATCCCGCGTGCCATGTTCACCTGCACTCTGGACTCCGGCAGGTTGATCTTCAGCGCCACCTCCTCCCGCATGAAGATGTCCGGGTACCGGGTTTTGGCGAACAGAGCCTCCAGGACGTCCAGCTGCGAGCGGGTGAAGGTGGTCCGCTCCCGCCGCTGCTTCCGGGGAGTCGCTGCGGGACACAGAGCCGCGCAGGCGCGGTCCGTTAATGAAAAGCCTCGCGGAGAAGTTGACAAACGAGCAAATGGCGCTAGCGGTTCCGTAACGTGCAGCTTTTTTGTTTTAAAGCAACGAATCGTTTGGTTCCATTAAAAGAAAAAGCGTCGAACTGTGATTTTTAACTATTCAAACTGCGGCCTTTTCTTCTCAGGTGGGTTCACCTTCAGCGTGTTTGCCAGCGAGTACGCATGCGTACCTGGGTAGCCCACCGACGGGTGCAGCAGGTCCATGGCAGCGCCGCTCAGCCCCAGGCCGTTGACGCCATAGGGGGGCTGTTTGAGGTAGGACATCATGCTACAGGCGGTCACTGCTCCCCCCAGCTCAGGCCAGTGGTTTGGTTTCCCCCGATGCTGCAGCTTGACGGGACGCGGGGACCGATCCGGGTCTCTGCGGAACCGGAAGAGGAGCGCACGAAGAACACCAGATTAAAACAAACAAACAAACAAACAAACAAACAAACAAACAAACAAACCGTGATTACAGATTATAATCAGCATTTTATAGCGATTCTTTGTTTGATCTATTTTTTATTTGTAGCGAATGAACGAACACAAGCGAATAAAAAAGAAGCGCGTCAAATTCATGTAAAAGACTTTTGGATTATCAAAAAATTCAGAAATAATATATCATTAAAATAAGTACATTAAAATATTCAGAAATATTGCTCGGACAAAATACTGAGCAGCTTTTGTACTATTTTGTCTTTTTGGTTAAAACTGCAAAACTATTCACATAAACTAGAATAAATGTATAAATTAAATAAATTCAAAACAAGCAATTATTTCGTAATCTATTTAACCTAAGAGTACATATATATTTACATAGGAATAATTATTATTTTAGACTAATTCTTTTTTATTTTAAGACCGTTTTTTTCACAGTTATTTATTAAATCTAATTTATTGTAAACAAATGTGCAGGCCTTCGAGCGTGTTTGTTCTCCAACAAACACATACAAAGATCTAGATTATGGAAACATTTATTTTGTGTTTTGTGGATTTAAGGCTGAAAGCCGTAGATCTAAGCTGCATTCAGGGTCCGTCCGGGCTTTCAGCTTCTGCTTCCATTTCTGCGAATATTATAGTTTACGTTTTTCCATAAATTTACCTCATCAGTGCGTTTTTTTGGCTTTATTATAAAGCTAAAGGAAACAGGTTTATAACATATATAAGTGTTTTAAATTCGCTTTATTCCCCGTTTTAAAACACAAAACTTTTTAATTTATTCTGTTGAAGCTATGGCATTAAAACTAAAACAAAAATGTCAACTTAAAGTTTGGATTGGAAGAGCCGGAAGTGAGGATAAAGAATGACATTAGTGGTTTTTATTTGAACAAAGAGCAGAGCGGCGCGTAGCGGCTCCGCAGGCCGCAGTGAAGAGGCAGATCTGGGTGCAAATGAACTCCATTAGAATTCAGATTAGACCTCCGGGGAGAGGACGTTTCAGAAGGGCCCTTATCAGCGAAATAAATTAACACAAACCAAAACACGCCTCTCCAATTATCCACCAAGAGCTCCCAACGCTCTAATGGCCAATTGCTCTGACTGAAACTGATGGATGGGAATAGAAATGTGGAAATTATCTACTCGCGAGGAAGTTCTTCAATTTATTCGTTTCAAGGGTTAGAGCTCGCGCGCGGATTAATTGATATGTCCAGGAACAAAAATAGAAACGAGCGGAGCAGAAAAAGAGAAACGAGGCCAAAGTTCACGGAGATAAATAGAAGCAACTTTTTGCTTTTTGTTTTCTTTACCTGGTTTCTCTCCTTCTCTGCTCCGAGCCTCCGGTCAGTTGAAGCCGCTAAAGTTATCCAGCAGCGGGTGGAGGTTCGGGATCAAACACCAGGCGCGCGGAGCGAGCGGCATCACGGGTAAGCGCGCGCGCGGGTCTGCAGCTCAAAGGCGGCGCGTCCTCTGTGCGGCCGCGGACGCTTTTCCAGCCCGAGTCATCAGACTCATTTGCTCTCGGGGGCTCGTCCTCGTCTGTCACACAGTGAAGATGATTTCTGATGTGGACGGATGGAGATTGATCACCTTCTCTCCGCCCCGCGCTTCTATGAGCGGACCATCACCTGCGGATCCGCCTCCCGCAGCCAATCACAGCGCTCCAGTGGTGGATGGACGAAGGAGGGGGCCAATCAGCGCGTGGAAGCAGACCCGGGGGGGGGGTGGGGGGCTGCCCGCTCCCACTGACAGGCCCTCCCCCCCTTTCCTCTCGATCCCGAGACCTGAAGAAGCTCAGAAAAACATGGAAACCCTTCAGAGGCCTGAACGAGCCGAGCACGGAACCGGTTCTGACCCACAGAAGAGGAGCGGCTTTGGGGAAATTGTAGTAAAACGTCCGGACTTCTAACGCGAAACTTTGAACTCAAAGACGCCTCAAAAAAAGACTTCCCACAAATCTGGATTTAGGATTTCTGAAGAAAAATAAGACATTTTTTTTATAGATTTTTTTTTTTAAAAATAATTAATTTTCCCTTTTTTTATTTCTTATTTTCCTTTGTTGTGGTTGAAAACAGAAGTTGAACTTTTCCGTTTTGAAGTTTCACGACCAACCTCGCTTTCGCCACACGCACGCAGGCGCGCGCACATCACATGAATATTAATGATGTTTAATCCTCATTTAGAATTACATTTGAGGCTGGTGCACGGAATGTCCAACAGGAAAGACCTCCAAGTCTGCTGGGAGCAAAGGAAACATCAGCGCACGCGCTCCCGTTCGGTTGAAATTTAAGTTTGATTTTGTAAAAAGTTACTTAGAGAAACTTTTAAATGTTTAGATCGAAATGATAAATCGAGAAGAACTAAAAAGCATTGTTTCCGTTTTAAAAATGTAACATAAAGTTTAGTAAATTAATATTTAGAGGACGCGCGGGAGGAAATGACACATTTACTTAAAAGCTGCGCCGCACGGGGATGCAGGCTGCGCGCGAGGCCTGCGGTGATGAAGACTCGAGATGAAACACCTGAACGCACCTGCGCGCGCACGCGCCCGCATGAATGAAAGCATGTGTGAGGTGAGGAGGAAATGAAAAGAGAGGTCAAACACTGTTGCAGCTTTTTTTTTTTATATTTTAAATTCTCACAGATCAGAGGCCGGCGCAGACCCCCCCCCTACCCCCCGCTCCCACTCCCACACAGGCTCCGTTAAATTATGCAAAAAGGCCATTCATCAAATCTGCCCTCGCGACACAAAAGAGACGCGCTTTTCTGACATTTTTGCTTTTCTGCCTCTGATGTGAGAGCCGCAGATAAAGCCGAACAAGTATCAAGTTATCAAATTGCACAAACCTTTTGTAATCGGAGTATTTTGTCTAATCCCACACTGCAGTTGAATTTTTCCTAACGCTGAGCTGCTAAAGCCTGGGATTAGGCGCTGAGGAGAGGAGGGGGAAAGTTTTGTTGCCTCGGCGGCGGGATTGGCGCGGGGATCTGCGGGGATGCTGTCGGCGCTTATTAAAACCGCGATGCAGAAAACGCGGAGTTGGTTGGAGCCGCGGCGCGCGCGGAGCCGCACCTGCGGGGTGCGCCGCCTGCGCGCAGAGGCCGCGCGGCACCTGAGAGGTGAGGCCAGAAGACATCAAAGCGCAGGAGATAATCCATTCATTTGAGGATCCTCAGCTGCGCGGCCGCGTTCACGCAGCGCGCCGCTCTCATCCTGCTCTTTTTTTTCCTCATTTTCCCTTTTCTGCTGGACCATTAGAGAAAAGAGAAGGACGCAGGAGAGGTAAGATGAGGGTGTTTTAATTTCTATCGACACATTTAAAGAATTACAACTTCCACCGAGAACAATCCAATACATTTTAGGCCAAAACAAACTTTATGGATTTGGCATAAAAAATTTGAATTTAGGACCAAACAAAATCTACATAAAGCTGCAAACTTTGAAGGAGCTCCCAGACAGAATCATTTTACTTTTTGCGTTTGGTTTCCCCTTTTGCAGCTAAAACGGAGCGCCTCGGGGGACATAGCGCGCGCACTCGGTTCCAAAAACAGGAGACGTAACAGCGCGTTCGATGGTTTGAAGGCCGGGAGGACGTCCGCTGTCAGAACCGATTCTGCGGCGTCAATCGTGGGGGGACACTTCCCGCTGCGCCGGAGCGGAGGGTCAGAGCGCGAACCTTCTTTCTGAGCGAGATGTTCTCAGTTATTTCGCTCGGTTTGAATTCCGGTCGCTCTCTGCTTTTTTAATGGAAAAAGATGCGTCGTGCACGCGCAGCGGAACGGCCCGGAAAACAGGAATCCCTCTCTGCTCCGCACCAGAAAGATGAAAACTTCTGTTTAAAACACGCGGAAATAATCATTTTGAAAAAATGCACGATTAATCTGCAACAAACGAACAGTTCTGCAAGTTTAGAAAGTGTAAAACAATTAAATAAAACCCAAATAAAAGATTAGAATCGTAAAAGTGAATATTAAGTCCGTCCAACAGGGACAAACAGGCTCAGGGCTCCTGCAGTATGAAATGATCAGGACTTTATTTTTGCAGACTTGGATTATGACATTGGAATAAATAATCAGATAAATGTTCACACATGATGGACAGCTGTGGAGCTCTAAAAGACACACGTGGAAGCATGTTTGTCCTCTGAATACAATAAATACAAACCAAAAGTGGAGCAGGATGCATGACATGGGAAGGTAGATGGACTTACAAGCAGCAAAAGGCAATAAATAAAATCCACATTTGTTGTTTCTGGCTGCGACATAAACAGGAATTCTGGAAGCTATTGGTCAGAGCAGAGAGGTGGAAATATACAACGCTATCTTTGTTTTGGTAAAATGCTTTCAGCGGACAATACAAAAAGCAATAGTAAAGATTTATGAACATAATTATATATGCAGGTAGGTTATTTTACAAGTAAAAAGTGATAAGAGTGGAGCAGCTGGAAAAGATCTCTCAAAAGCTGGAGTGCTGTGCCGTACCTCACACCGCAGCAGCATCACACACACGTCACATGAACACGCTACACTGAAAGAGGATTAGTTCAGTTAGTCTCTGCCTTAATCTGGAGTCCAGTAACTGAACATCTGGATGACAGGGTTTTTTTCCGGACGGTCACTGAAGGACACACTTCTCTTCTTTCTTGGCCATCTTGCCTTTGTTCTGCTCCAGCGTCCTCTCCAGGTGCTCGTCCTCCTCCTCGGCCCTGCGGACGGCAAAGGTCAGGTGTCATGCAGGGAGGGGCGGGAATACAGACGGAGGGACACAGGTGAAGCTGTCGGGGCCACTCTGACAGTTGCCGTGGCACCTGTGGAGCGGCCAGGGGCCAGAACTGTGAACTTTCACCTGCCAGGCGGCACTGATCACACCCACACCCACCAACCGGGAGAGCGTCCATGAGTGCAAAAGGACCTGTGTTCTTTTTAGGAGGGACGTTGGGATCAGCAGAAGAACCCCCCCACACACACACACACACAGAGACTTACTGCTTCTCCTGAGCGTCCAGGTCTCTGACCAGTGCGTCCCGTTTGTTGACCAGTATGACCAGTTCATCCAGCAGCAGCTGCTCCCGCCTCTTTTGGGCCTCCGTCTTCTGCCAGTCTGGAGGAAATGCAGAGAATCTGTCAATCTGCTGCTGACAATGTGAGTGTTTCTGTGCGTGCGAGTGTAGCTGACTGTGTTTTTGTGTGTGTGTTTGTTTGTGTGTCTGATGTAATTCTGTGTGAGTGTGTGTGTGTGTGTATTTCTGTGTATGTGTGTGGGAGAGAGCTTCATTCAGCTTCATTTTTCTTCAACTTATAAACAAAGAACATTTAGCAACTTTTAAGGTTTCCTGTGTAATCTTTATTTTCGTGTGTTTGACCCCCCCCCCCCCCCACAAACACACACACACAGTCAATAGATAAACAAACAAATAAACAAACAAGCAGGTGAGCTGGAGCCTCTCAGCTTTCCAGGAAGGGGCCCCACAGGGTCCAGGTGGGACCCTGATCCAAATCCCTCAGCCTCCCCCTGGAGGAGGGGGGGCTGCCCACAGGAGAGCCCTCACTCCCCCTGGGGCTCAAATATCCGCCTGGCGCCCCCGGCTCCACATCCAGCCAGTGCAGAGACGGACCCCCCCCCCAAAGGATTTGTGCTCAAATGAAAATAACAAATCAGAGTATTTCACTGTAA
Organism: Oryzias curvinotus; assembly: GCA_023969325.1. Taxonomy (NCBI): domain Eukaryota; kingdom Metazoa; phylum Chordata; class Actinopteri; order Beloniformes; family Adrianichthyidae; genus Oryzias; species Oryzias curvinotus. The sequence goes on along the minus strand of CM043720.1, from coordinate 15,340,184 downwards.
TGTCAGGAAGTGTTTTCATGAGGGTTGTACTGAGTAAACTTTGACTGCATTACCCCCCCCCCCCCACCAACATAACTACGCCCCCCCTTTAGTTTTGGAATGTTAAAGGGATTTTTTTCAAATAAAAGTCTTTATCTACAAGTGCAGAAGTTTTAACCATGTGTTAAAAGTCTCAGACTTTCTCTGATTTTAGCTTTATCCTCATTGGTCGTCTCCATTCTCTGAACTGTGGCTCCGCCCCTTCTTCTAAGAGTGAAAATGTCTGAATGTCTGAGCGTTTGTTGGAAGAGCGTGTCCTAACTCCTCTGTGAACCGGCCCTCCTCTCCATCTGGGAATGAGGGAGGAGTGGGGGCACAATGCTGTCAATCACATGTCACACAGTCCCGCCCCCCTCATTAGGGAGGTAAACAATAAAAAAGCCGATAAGAGACATGACCAGGCAGCACGGGGGGGAGGGGGGGTGTGAGTAACCAGAGATGCAGGAACAAACAAACAAAATACCCCGCAGCCTCTCACAGGCCCCTCCTACTCCTTGACACACAAGCCCCACCCCCTCCATCAGCAGGGAGGTTACAGACTTGGGGGAGTGTGACCGTCAGCATTCAGATAAAGCTCCGCAGGCAGACGGTAACCATGTGAGTCTGCATGAGGAACACAAGAATGCGCTGGTTCAAATCCCCACAGACGCCTCCTTCATCGTCCACAGGGACACCCCCCTGTTGAATCAAACTGATCCAACACCCTCCGCCTTACTTCCTGTTTCAAACAAAATCAACACGTTAAAGAGTTGGAACAGAAATAAAAAAAACACTCTTCATCTTTTCTTTGCTTCTCCTCCTCAACCCCCCCAAACGGTTCCTCAAAGCAGATTCTGGCTGAAGTCCAAGTTAATCCCAAAAACAAAAGTCTCAGCAGAGAAGAAAGCCGGCGGCGGCGGCGACACTCCCCCCACCTCAGATGCTGTTTGTCACTCAGACACAAAAACTGAGGAAGAGGATGGACAGAGACGAAGGGCAACCGTCAGATATCTAATCTTCTTTGGAGGAAAGTTTCACAGAAAACCATCATCTGGTTTCACATAAAGGACTCATGGATCTGCTTCTCTCAGTGATCTGTACCGATTCAGCTCCGTACACCGGGTGTTCAAGAACTCACTTGGCCCATGGTGTTCACTGCGAACAAGCGGGGGGTGGGGGGGGGGTGGGGTTGGGGCTTCTATTTCTACTGTTTACTAGAACACGTCCAACACCTCCAGTTGGAAGAGGCTTCGTGTGAAATGTCAAAGCGGTGCAGATCTGGTGAATCTTGCTCTAGGTTTTTTCTTCCACAGTTCTATTCTGATGAATGAAAAACTTGGTGTCATAGAATTCCGGGGGGGCAGAAACTGTAATAATTAATTTCTCCTCCATTATCAATTTTCAAACGGTTTGGACTACCGTGACTTTAAAGTGACGCCAACCGTATGGCACTACCAAATCCAAGTCCCTGATTGGTCCAAGTTAGTTTAACTTTCAACAAGCGTTCAATAGCCAATAGTGGTGGACGCTTGAAATGCACCTTTACATAGACTCTTCATTGGGAGTAGCTGCTTGAACATGGTTGATGAGGACGCTGTGAATGGAGCTTTAGAAAGGCTTCAAACTATATAATGGTGAACTACAGTGGATTAGAACAATGGAAGAGTCGTGGAAGTCGTCCTTTCTCCCAACTTTACTCTTATCAGTGACAAGATGAGCAATATTTTTCACCTCCACCTGTTATTATTACTTTCTTAAACAATAATTTCTTAAATAACCAAATTGAGAAGCAGGTTAGAGACTAGAAATGTAAAAAATGTATAATTTCAATCAAACTGAAGACTTAACTTCCAGAAGGAGTGTGATCAGATGCAGAGGTGCTCCCAGCTGGGAGCTTCCTGTTAGCTTCAGAGGACATGGCGAGTGCTAGAACATGGAGCGCTGCTCTGCAGTGAACGTTAGCGTCAGTCCACGTAATCTGACAAAGTCGGTGGCAAGTTTCCTGTGTGATTGGATTGCACCGGCCCCTAATCAATCGGTGTCTGTGGCGCAGCGGTCCGATGTGTCACAAAGTCCAAATAGACTTACAAATGACATGCACGCACATGTGTGTGTGTTTGTGTGTGTGAGACGGGATAAGCTCCTGCATAGGATTACATATTGATCTAAAACATAAAAAAGCTTATCATATAACAGGAAAACTCTGGGCCCCGTCTATGCAGAAATCCCTTTTAGACGCTGAGAGGGCGTTCACTTTCAAACATGGGCGTGCACACACAGCCTTTAAGACTTGTGTGTGCGTGCACGTAGGTGTCACTCTGTAAGCAGATACAGAGGGCAGGGTGCATCAATTTTGTGGCGTTACAGATGACGGCGTTCTCCCACCTGGCATCAAACCAACGTGGTGTTCCGCAGGTGGTTGTCTCTGAGCATGCTCACAGATGACATCAGCACCTTCAGTGATCATTTCCATCCAGCTCTTGTAAACTTCAGCTCCACCTGATGCTTTCATTTTTCAAAGTGCTTTGCCATGGAAACGATAGTAAGCCGTGACTTAACAGGATGAACCCGTCCTCTACTGGGATTTCTACTCGTTTTAGCTGTTAGACTCTCCTGTTTGGTCCAAACCAACGTTCACTTTTTACTCCTGCTAAACCAAAAGCAGCTTCAAAAGAAACCAAATCTGGATCAGAACCAGACTGGTCAGAGTGGATGCTCCCTGATTGAGTGTCGTCCCTAAAGATAACAGAGAATTCAGATAAAACACAGTAGAAATACAAGCATCAAAACACTTAGAAGTGTCTTCAGCTACTTTTCAGGCCTATTCTTCTGTGGTTTCATGTGAAGCTAAAGTCTTATTTATTAGTTATGGGTTAATGTTAAATCTATATCACATTTTAATGGTTCCTACATTGAATCTAGGGTCCAATTAAAATTATATTGTATATATGTATATATTAGGCCTGCACAATATACTGCAAATTGATCGTTATCGCAATATCAAGCAGTGCAATATCCATATCGCAAAAGTCAGCAAAAATCGCAATAAATGGTTACCTTAAATGTGCTAAAACAATCTTATGGCAGCTTGAAGTATTTAACAAATCAAATAGGTCCTCTATCTGATTATATATATATATATATATATATATATATATATATATATATATATATAAAGCTACAGTTATCCTACATGCCAGCTTTAGATGGTTGAGATTCTTTGACTTTTTTTTCAAAATGACATTTCCCTCAGATAGATAACCTTTATAGAAGAGTTTGATTTTATTGAATTAAGTCCACGACAGAAATATTTAAGGGATCAACATGAGAGGAGTGGAGCTTTAGCCAAAGTGGACACTCTTTTTTTTTTTTTTAAAGTCTGTTTGGCTTAAAAAAATCTTCAAATTGATCCTGATTTGGAGTCGAAACTGTATGTGAAGCTACAGCATCTGATGATGAGTCAGAGCTGATTTACAACAAGAATTTGACTAAAACCTACATTTTTTCTTTGTTTCTATTATGTGATGGGGGGGGGTGTCATGGATTTTATATTCATTTCAGTTCGGAGTTCAGACTGCAGCCTTTCTGCCCCTTTTCCTTTTGAACAGGACTCTGTTCAGGCGTCATCAGTGTGTGACTGCAGGCGGATGAAAGGCCGCAGATGGACAGGTGTGTCTGAAAGCCTGCAGGTATACATGCTCTCAGCAGGGCTGGGCTTCTTTCTCCCATCTCTGTCTGTCTGTGTCACTGACTGACCAACCAAATCAGCAATTACCCGCCGGCCCGGCCATCGCTCAATAGACCTGCCCAAGCACCAAATAAGGGCTGCACACCTGCTCGCTCACACGCACACACACACACACAAACACACACACACAAGCTCTGTCGCTGCAGCAGAAAGAGAGGCTGTGGATGTTAAGTGCCCCCCTCAGGGAGGAAAAAAAGGCCAGCTGATAAGTTAGTCAGCAGCAAATCCAACAAGTCTGCATGAAGGATGACCGCCCCCCCTCCTGCCCCTCCCCTGCTGTCACACATCAACAACAACAACAACAACACACATTTACAGCAGAAATCCTCATACATAAAGAGCTGCTGATTGGGTGTGCATCTCTGCCCCCACCACTCCGTTCCAGCTAATTACAATTGATTTATTATGGAGCAGGTAGCTTATCAGGTGCCCGGAGAAATTACAATGGCTGTCCAAAGGGGGGGGGAGGGGAGGGATTCTGGGGAGGGGGGGTCAATGTCGAAAAGTAAAATCAATTAGCATTGACTGGCAAAAGGTTCATTTTTTCAAAGAGGACGCAGTCGAAAGGGATTAAACTGTCCCCCCCACCCCGACAACTTTGATACGACACAATGGCTGCTGTGCGGCTGTCCTAACGAGCTGTAAGAATGAAGCTGCTGCTCTGCACACAACGCGCCTCTGAGCACATTTCAGGCTGATAGCATTGATCAAGTATCACAGGGTGAAATCCTGCATCTTAATCCGGATCGGGAAACAGACGCAGAATTTTAATCTGCGGGTTCTCCATAGTCCGGAGAACGTTTGTGAGGAAAACCGAGCTCCTGCCTTCCAGACTGTCAGTGGGAAAAAGCCTTTCTAGCAAAGAGGTGTTTTGGGAAGAAGCTGGCTGAAGCCTTAGTGCATGTGTGTGTGTATGTGTGTGTGTGTGTGTGTGTCTCACCCTCAATGGCCAGCATGGCCCTCAGCTCTCTGTTCAGCAGTTCGAAGCGTCTCTCCAGATCGTGCTCTTTCTCCCTGCAGCACAGAAGAACACACAAACTTCATCAATATGTTAATGACTAAATCATTAAGTACTTAAAGAAACCTGCAATAAACATCGATTCCACCACTTCTCCCACCACGCATTAATCTACTGCCCATAACTGATACTGTGTGCACGTGTCTGTCAGAGAGGAGCTGCAATAAAGCAGTGTGTATGTGAGCGTGCACGTGTGTGTTTGAGGTCAAATTGAATTCCTTCCTCTTTCAGTCATATTAAAAAAAATGAGCTAATTTGGCCCTTAATAGAATTTGTCCTTCACAGGCGCCTTTTCTCCTCGGCTCCACAAAGAGGAGCAGGCAGGGCTCATAATCAGCCCTTCTGTCAATTGGCCACTTTAAGAGCCCCCCCTTTCCCACGATACAATGTGATTATGAATACTGCAATCTCCGCTCCACTTTGAAATCGCGACGAGCACAAATGAAGAAAAAGGCAGGGAGTGTGCGAGCGTGTGTGTGAGTGTTCACCTGTCGCAGCTGACCACATAAAGAGCCAGCGCAGCCATCTCCACGTTTCTATTGATTTCATGCCCTTCACATGTAAATCAATTGGAGAATGGAGTCGTTCAGTCAGACCCCAACGGCTCAGCTTTACGCTGATTCACTCTCAGAAGCACAAACGTGTCACGCCGCTTCTTCACTGGCTCAGCTCAGTCCGGGGACTAGCGCCCCCAGTCAGCAGCGACTGGAGCTGCAGGATTTTCCCGAAAGCTAAGAGCTAAATGTGGAGGCAAACGGAAAAGAGCTCACGTACAGCAGAGACAGCTGGTTCTGCCTCCGGATAAGAGCGTTCTTCTTGTTGACCAGCATGAACCACTCTTGCATCATGGCCTCCTCCTCCTCCTTGTTGTTGCCTGTGAAGAAGCAAACAAACATTTCAGCATCTCACACACAGCACAGAGTGGAGCCCCTCCCACCCAGCACACCTGCTCCACTTTGGTGCATGGCTGAAGCTCTGCTGCCAGCCACAGCTGATGCAGAGAGAGCAGGAACCACCCCCCACCTCGAGCTAGGTTTTGACCACAGGTATGATGATCAATACCTTTATAAATAAGAGGATTGCTACTTTCAGAGCCTTTTAAGTGACATCATTTTAGGTTAAAGCAGTGATCTCCATGTTTCTGTTCCACAAATCACAGGTTTCTTCTCCAGGAGCAGATGTTTCAGATCCAACAGACGCTCTGAAAACCTCAGAGAGGAGGATGGAGGCAGGATGAAGGATGCTGACACAGGACACAGCAGCTTAAGGACCCACTCCAATCATCTTTTGATCTATTTTCAAAGCATTCCCAGTGGTCTTTGAATTATGATTATGCCGTTTTCAGCCACAATGTAAAAGCCTGTGTGCTTTTCTAGGACATAGTTTCTGCGGTGCAGCAGTAGTTCATTAGAAATTCAACTCTGCCCCCCCCTTTCACCCAACCATAACTTAGAGGTCTCTGCTCTCCTGCTAGCTTACAGCCCCTAACACCCCCAACCTAACAATACTGGTGCAGCAAAAATGGTGAACAATTTTGGAGTTATCCAGTTGTACAGTTTTGATTCAGATACCAGCACATGAACGTGGATCTATTTGTCTACAAGTGGATGCATCAATAGCAGGGAGCTTGTGGCCCCGCCCACCGTGTTTCCTAGGTCACAAATGCTTTCTTTTTCAAACAGTATATATATATTTTTTTGCTTCTGATGCACAACAATTTAAATAAAGATATACCCAGAAATGCTACCTTAAGCTTAAATTTCTTTCTATATGTCCTCCATCATAACATAACTTAACAAAAACCTCATTTTCATTGACGTGGGTCTGTAAGTGAATTTGTACGTTTTTTTTCATGTTTGAACCGGTGACCTGATCGCACACAGCTCTGGGTCACGAGACAGGAGCAACTTTTAAATGGACAACTCTTGGAGGAGATAAGCTGATGGAGTGGGGGTGTCATTGTGTTTTCCTGCAAGTCAAATAAAACAAGCAAATAATAACTGCAAATAGTAAGCTTGACATTGTTCCACACCATGCTGGAAGAACAGGGGGGATTATCAAGCTATTACCTCTGCCATCAGCAGATACCAGCCGAACCATTTATGAGAGCAGGCAGCGGGTGTGTGTGTGTGTGTGTGTGTGTGTGTGTGTGTAGAATAAATGGATTCTTTCTTCATCAGCATCTCAGGGTTGAACTTTGACCCCCACATGACTTTTAAAGGGACAGAAGCAGATTTGGATAAACAAAAACTTCCATCAGAGCGTGAAGATTTTAATCCATTTACTGACACTTGTGTGTTTTATTTGTTCTGAACAAACACCTCGGAAAGCTTTCATTTAAAACTTACAGACAACTAAGCCTAAATAAAAACCCTACAAAACTCTAAAAACTAAAAAAAAAAAAAAAAGACTTGATAAATATGGAGTTAACTATGAATATGCTGAAGTATCTGCAGAAGAAAGGTAGTGGGTTAAATGTTTGAACTGCAAAAGCTGCAAATTAAATAACAATAACAATAAACTGCTTCAAATGTCGTTTAAAAATGGGAAAATCTATGAGATACTTAGAATTCATGGATCAAAGTTGCAAAGGTGAATCCTTAATTCTGAATCCTGCAGATCAGCGGTCCCCAACCCTTTTCAGACAATATTTTCTCAGACAGCCTGTACAAGGCTGAAGAGGGAGTCTGATTTTTTCTTTTTTTTTTTTTTAAGCTTCCAGTCTCTCTGAACCTTTGAGGGTAAAGTTTATCTTCATCATCTGTATAATATTTGCAGCTGGTTTAAACTTTATTCGTACACCAGATTTTGTGTAGGAACCATTCAAATATGATATCAATTTTAACCCATAACTGTCAAAGTGGAAACAAAAAAACAAAACAAAAAAAGAACATCGCATGCTACTCCAGCCGCATTTGATCTTTGAAGTGCAATGATTAAATAATAAAAAAAGACGGTTACTAAAACAGGTGAATCCGCTGTTTGAGCAATTTTATTAGCAGCATCTTTGTAACAGTAAACAGTGGATTAATTAATATTTTACATTATTATTATAATAATATTATATATTGTCATAACTGACACAATAAATCCATATTTGGATTAAAGACTCCTGATTTGTCAGCAGATAAATGCAGATTTTTTTTTCTTTGAAGTCAAAGGCTTTTCTTCTGTTAACTCACTGGCTCTTTTCCGTTTGTTTTTGTTAACTTTGCTAGTTTGCTGATTTTAATTTAGCATCCGGTACAACCGTTTTAAGAAAGTAGCGGATGTATTTTTGACGCGTGACTGAGCGACTTGACATGCAATAAGAATGAGTCGGATGTGGTGGAGGAAATCGAGCAGTTTTCCAAAATAAAACTTCCTTCAGAATCAGATTATAAATAAAACTGAGAAATGTAGGTCGGGTTTTTGTTCTCTGTATCAACTGGTCCACAGACTGAGTGCAGGTGACCAATGCTCCACAACCCCATTCTAAAGTGTAAGTGAATGGGCGTAAATAAATGCAGAATTGATAAAGTGTGCTGACGGCTTCCTTGTGTTCAGACTGAACCTGACAGAAAAACGGCTGAAGGCTGCGCTGCACAAAGACGAGTGGATGCGGCTGGCAGGCGGCGCCATGTTTCTCAATGCAGCCTTGGCTCAAAGGTGCTGCGGATCCCTGCTGGCTCTCGGGGGGGCCATCTTGGATCAAAGCATCTGGCAGTTTGGCAAGTTGCATTCTGGGTCTTGCTGCTCGCCTTACACGGCGCGACACAAAGCAGGATCGGGCCAAACTCTGGCGGGCTGAGGCAGCGGACCTGGCACTGACATGTGTTTGATCAGGACATCAAAGGGCAAGGAGTCGCGGCTGACGGAAACGGGAAACCTTCCCGTCATTAACATCAGTGTTACACGAGAGAACGCGCGCGATAGCATCAGCTGAGACCCGCACAGTAGAGATAGAACTGATTCACCTGTTCCAGGCGGCCATCTATCTGATTACTGTCTGCTACTCTCTGGTTTCAGCCTCACACACAAACACCAACAAAACACAAGCGCACAAAGACAGACGCGTGTCCAGCAGCACCAAGGTCCTCCAGCCATTAAGAAAGTTGGGTGGAGAGCGGAAGATGGTCAGAGACAGAAGAACAGGAAATACGGCACAAAAAGTCTGAAAACAAACAAGATCAAGATCCCAGCAGATCCCAGTGCTGCATTCAAGAGCCATAGGAATGTTAAAACCCACATGATGTTGCTTTTGAGATGTGCTGCAGTTCTGGGTTTCACTGAGCATGCTCTGATTCTCTGTCATTTCAACTTCAACAAGTGAAAATATAAGCTTTTATTTTCTTATCTTAAAACTGCCCACTGGAGATTTAATTTTTCATTTTTTACAAATCAGTTAATCAGAAAAATAGTTTCTCTGATATCATAATAGAATCCTGCAATTGTTTATTTTCTCAAGACTCAGGTTTATTGCTGTAAAACCAAACTACTCCTTCCTTGTGTCAGTAACAGGTTCAGGTTTTACCCTAACAGAAGAAACTGAACACAGCCCTGCAGTCAGGATGCAGTCTGTGACCCAAACCAGTTGGTTAAGTCGCCCGAGTTAACTGGTAAATGGAATGTGTTGCCTGTTTGTTTCCTCTGTGGGAGCTTCAAAAACAGGAAAAACAAAGCAAGGTTTAAAACTAGGGATGCTGCTCATTTCTTATTCTATCGCTATGTCATCTAATCCAATAACTGCTGATCCAATTTGTCCATCTGACATGTATATATAAGGAAGAGGAGAAGGAGAAGGAGGAGGAGGAGCTGAACTTGTTTCTGGCTCATCTCTCTGCAGTGTTTCCTCAGACATCAGGAAGAAGCAGAAGAAACAAGAGGAGGAGAGGATGGCTGTGTTCTGTGATTGGCTTAGAGTTTGTTAGAAGGCCAACGCAGGCAACATATCTGACGGGGGCGGGCTTCATGCAGTGGGGTGGGGGTGTGTGTGGGGGGGGGGTCCTCAAGTCTTGATCCCCTTGAGCTGGGGGCTTTTGGGTTGTCCCGGCCCCGCAGACAGGAGCGGCTGCATCTTAAAGAAAGTGCAGGTGTGTTTTGCGGTTCTCTTGAGACGTCACTAAAATGGGACGTACAATTGTCACTGTGGGAAGTGTATCGTGAAGCTAATGTAAGTTACATACTTACGATGTACAGGTGATGCTGTCGTCCGGTGCCCTTACTAATGACACTAGTCATTAGCTGCATGCATGGGGTGTGGACTTGATACGGAAGTGCCCGTAGGATTACAACACTCTTGTCGCATTTCCTCATTTCTAACAGTCAGGCTGCATGCAAGGAGTACACACTTATCACTTGAACAGTACCTAGGCTACTTACCCAGTGCGCAGGTTACAGGCATTAAAAACATAAAAAAAATCCCTAAAACATGCTTGTGCCTCACCAACTTCAACCTTACGTGTTGTTGAAGTTTTTGCTTCAATCTGTCAACCTGTCGCCCGCAGCACGCCTGCAGAAAAACCTGCACAAGCATTTTTGCTCTACGGGTTCATGGAGCGGTCTATGGCCTTGTTATTTCTTGTGAGCTACCCAAGGTTTGACCATTATTTGCCTGCATAAAGGCCGTATCCACCTGTGAGGCCAAGTGTGACTGAAGCAATCAAGAGAGAAGAGGATAGATTTCCAGAAGCTGGAAAAGGTTTGCCAGCAGCCGGGGTGCACACGTGTGGTCCGGCTGTGCTGCATATCCGAGCTGTGTGGAACCAGCCTGTCGTTCTCAGAACATCTTTTGGAACATTTCTAATGAAATCCTGCAGTTTCTGCATTTCTTAAAGACAGAACTTCAGTCTGACAGAACAAGCAATTCTATCAGGGAAAAATGAGGAAGATGTTCTCAGTCTCTGCAGAAGAACTGACCCCCCCCCACCACCACACACACACACACACACACACAGCTTTTCAGATGAGCTCACCTTCATCAGCTCTGAGATGGAAGATGTTCATCAACACTGTTTTTATTTTTGCCCCCCTCTTGTGGACGAGCTTGTGGTGTTTCAATGGGGGGGACAGAGCTGAGAGCCTTCTGAAGGGCCAGAGCACTTCGGGTAATTAATAAACTGGAGGGGGGGGGGTTTGAGCTGCCTCTCTTTTTTGGCTGAAATGCCAGAGTCGGGGGGGGTCACCTGCTGATGTCCTCTGAAAGATTTCATAAAGGACTCCTTTAGCATACAAACACAGCCACAAAGCCTCAGCGCCCCCATCTCCATTGCCCCCCCAGAACAGAGAACCAGAGAGGTGGTGGGGGGGTCTCCGTTCATCATCTCATGACAAAAGGCAAAAAGCCATCCTCCTATCACAGCCTGATCTTCACCAGCTCCTTTCCATGGGGGGCTCTCTTCCATTATGGAGGTGAGTGGGAGCAGCCAAAGTGCCCCTTATTAGCTGTGAGACAAGGTGTGTGTGTGTGGTGGTGGTGGTGGTGGTGGGGGGGCACAGACCTCATGCCAAGGTGCTCCTTGGAGTTTTTTGTACCTTTTTTTTGTATTTTTCTAAAAAAAAGTCGGCTTTGCGCCTCAGGCAAACAATGACAACCCCCCCCCCACCCCCTGATGGTAAAGTCACAATGTGACTCTGAACTCTTTAGCTCCACAACAGCGCCTCAAACCAGAAGGGTTGCGCCATTTTTGTGTATCCACAACAACAAGTATCAGGGGAATTGTAGGAAATCTGTCCAGCTGTGAATGACGGCTGGACAAGTATCTTCAGTTTTAACCTGTACGAGCATTTTCAAGAAAAAAGTTGCATAATTTTTTTCTCATGAAAACTTCCTGCTGATCTAACACCCTACTCTCTTCTTCACTATTCTGGTCCAACAAGAAATGCATACAAACATAACTATTATAAATTAAGTGTAGCCTCAAATCCAAAAGGGGTTTATACAAATACACGTCGTGTGTCAGAAGATCCATAGCCCCCTATTGGAACAGTAGAATCTGTCCAACACAAGAGGATTTCAGTTCAAATCTGTTTGCTCAGCTGCTTATCAAACTCAAATTTCATGAACTGGACACTGCATGTAAGCTTGCCCGCTACACTGCAAATCCCACAATGCACTGCTAGAATGTTTGCGTGTTGAAAGCCTGTCAAAAGCCCTTGATTGAAGGTTCTTGCCTCTTTGATTAAGATAAATCATCACACAGGAGTCATCTTACACCATCATTTAGTACTGAGGGTTTTGTTCAGCTCAAAGCCTGAATGGATCGCATTGAGAAACCTTTATCCAAGAGGAGACACTAAGAGCATCCAGCAGAGGAGTAAACTGAGCTGTAATGCAGGTTTGTTTCATATTGCTACTATAGGACATTTTGATTTTAGATTCTAGCTGTAGAAATATGTTGCCTGTTAAAAAAATCCATAAAAACTCTGGAGAGAACTTTAGAAAATTAGTGCAACCGATTTTTCCAGTTTCAAGTATTATCTATTTGTGCCTCACAAAGTGGCAAAATGAACTTAATACAAACTTTATTGTTGCACCATTTTTCTTGCTACTTTATTTATTTATTTTTTCCAGTTTTGGTCAGTGATAAAGGATTTATTGAAAAAATAAACTGGAAAGGTTTGGATAAAAAAGGGAATGTCACTGGTTTTAAGATTTACTTTAGATAAAACTTTAAATATTTTGCAGCCGTTTTTGAGTTCAGGTAGAATTCATCCTACAAGGTCAATTTCAAGTTGAACCAGTCCAGTCCTGGACTTCTGTGGATTTGGGTTTGACACCCCAGCTTTAAGGGGACAGTTTCCCAGCCTTGAAGTACCACCACCTCCTACAATGGTGATGCTACTTTAATGTGCAGAAAATCTAAGAATTAAAAAAAAAAACTTAAATGAATATTAGAAAAACAGTAATATTTACCTTTTTTAATGTGTTCATTTTAAACAAAAATGAATGAAAATGTGTGTCTGTGTGTGTGGAGGGGGGGTGTTAGGAAAACGTCATAATTAAAAATTGTTTTTATTCTTTCAGGCTTTTCTGATAAATTCTCTTTTGTTTGATGATGGTGATTCAGTGACAGAAGCTGGATCTGCTTCATCTCCTCCCCTTGGCTTCACTCCTCCTCTGGTCCAGTGAAAAGCCTGATGACCTGAGCGTGTAGCTTATTAACCCCCTCCCCACTAGTTCTTATCAGCCCCCGAACAGCACAGTCATCTTCTCCTCCTGAATCTTAGTTGGAAATTTTCTCCTCACATCAAGAATCTAATAATTTGCTGCACATGGTAAGGTGGTGGGTGGGTGGATGCTGGTGGGCCGGACAGATGTTGAAAACAGCTGAAAGATGACAAAGGGGGCTGTGCACATGCGTGTGCATGCATATGTGTGTGTGTGTCAGAATAAATGAATGGCTCCCTTTGAAGGCATTAGAGCCTCTTCTTCTCAATGCGCCACATTAAATGCTTTTCTCTCCTTTTCCATCCGTTTGCCTTCTTTTTCTCTGACAAGCAGGGCCACCCAGCAGAAAGCAAGTGATGCAAAACCCCAAAGTAACCCCCCCCATAAACCACCCTCTCCCCTCCTGCTATCTTTAGTCTTTGACACAGTGGCCATTATCTGTAGGATTTAGCTAAACCAAACCTGGTGTGTTTGTCAGGCTGTGGGTTCGTTCTCTCTGATGGCTCCTCTGCTTGAGTGTGGCCCGGGTGGGGGGTGGGGTGGGGGGGTGGGGGGTTGCGTCATCACAACAGTTTGCTGAAAACTCACATGGAGGAGTATGTGGGGTGGTGAGGTCAACAATGCCATTTATGTGGAGCATGCTCTGATGTATCTATGTGAAACATGTTGTTCAAATCTGCAGATCCGAGACCCCCTCCCACGGTGGGAGCTGTTCAGGGAGGAGAAACACACATTGACTGTTTAAAACTGTTGAAAAACAAACAGCATAAATCTGCAGAGAGGAAACACACCCCTATCTGCTTCACAAAACCGAGGACGACCCAAGAAATTCCAGAACCAGCATCCTGCAGACCATCTTTACACCGAAAAGGTTTAGGCTCTTGTTGTACACGACTTGAGCTTTGGACTCCGGATCAGCAGAAAAACCTCAGAAGCGTTTAGAACATCACTTGACTTCTGAATCACTTTGAAAGTTGTTTTTAACCCTTACTAGCTACCTTACTACTAGCCTTACTACTACTAACACAGTCATTGAAACTCAATCAAAATTCAGTATTACTGTCTAAAAGCACAAAGCAAGAAATTCTGCTAACACCAGAGATGTTGCCTGTGAAGTCTAGATAATACAAACACTATAGACATACAGAAATCTTTGACTGTTTACACAAAAACCATGAGTCAGATGATTCAAAAAGCAGCGTTTCATACCAGCTTTGCATCAATATTCAACACTTTATGTTTGTAAAGTGTTGCATGTTGATCCACAACCTCTTTTCTTCATTACACAATCAGCTGATTTACATACTTCACCACTGTACAGTGTTGCATATCAGCATAAGGCTGAATCCACTGGAATGACGTTAATTGTGTAAACGACTGAACAGTTATGGTAGTTCATAGAACCTCAACACTAGAGCTAAAACTTTGATGTTATAATAATAATAATAATAAATTTTTATTTGTTAGGCGCCTTTCAAGGAACCCAAGGTCGCCGTACATAAAAGTGAAAAGTAAAATAAAATAAAAGCAATCGAATGCACAATAAAATATACATATAAATAGGCCAGAAATAAGAAGTTATCGGAGGGAATAGGCGAGTTGGAAAAGATGAGTTTTCAGTTTTTTGGCAAATTGTGAGAGAGACCCAATGTTTCTGAGGTCCACAGGTAGAGAGTTCCAGAGCCGGGGGGCAGAGCAGCTGAAAGCTCTGCCCCCCATAGTGACAAGGCGAGCAGTGGGGACATCCAGATGAAGGGAGGAGGAGGATCTGAGGGTACGGGTGGGAATGGCCACATGAACAAGATCTGAAAGATATGATGGAGCAAGGTTGTGGATGGATTTAAAAGTCAGAATAAGTATTTTGTTAGTAATGCGGTGTGTGACTGGTAGCCAATGGAGCTGTTGCAGAACAGGTGTGATGTGTTGGGAGGAAGGTGTTTGAGAGATAATTCTGTGTTAAAGATGTTAAAGGGTTAATGCCTGAACCAAAAACCGGCACTTTGAAAAGTGGGCTTGTTGGTGTCATTTACATTTTTCAAACTTTTAAGTTTCAACAGTGTAAATATCCAGGACAAACTTGAACTGCTCTATTCTCTGCCTGCTGCTAAGAGAACGAATGAGAGCATTGAGCTTGATTTAGCTGTCTGTGGGACGGGCTGAGTCACTAGCTGCATCAGCAAATACCTATTTTAAAAAAAAGTAAAAGCAAAATGTGTTTTATGTCAGGGTAATCCTTGCATAACTGTGGGTGTCTGTCTGTGTTTTTAGCTTAAGAGTATTTAGGAGGAGGAAGAGAGAAATTAAATATCATTAGCCATGATTTCAAGTTATTTTTAAAGGTTTCGCGTCATCACATTCTCAGCTCACAGAGATGCCCAGGAACCAAAACAGCACAATCCCGATCATGAACAATTTACAGATCAATAAATGTATGAATGATGGATTCGGTCAGCAAAAACATTCATCATGAAAAAAACCCACCACCCGTCTAGTTAACAGACAGCTGTAGCCTTTTAGCATAAGGGGCTCTGCCTGTCCCAAAAGCAGAGACAGTGGAGGGTGTGTGTGTGTGTGTGTGTGTGTGTGTGTATAAAGGGTTCAAACTCCCCCGGGGTGAGATGTTGGAACAAATGTGAGTGGTGTCCCATTACACGCAGTGTGACAGGAAGGTGAACAATGATTTTATGCGACAAATTAATGAGCGATCGTCTCTGCACCATTTCTTCCAACTAAAGTCTGATTTCATGATCGACAGATTATCTTCTCAATCAAAACTTTATTACATTTATTGTATTCATTACATGAATTCATTATAATATGACAATTCTCGTTAGTTCCGACACTAACAGAGTGGATCATGATGTCCCTCATTTGACAAGCAGATGAAGAGCCGCTGTGTTTAAATAGATATTTAAATGGAAATGAATGGGGACAAACAGCTGCTGGCAGTTGTAGCCTGGAGTGCTCATTACAATAGGAAATAGTCAGGAGTGTGTATGGGGAGGGGGCATGTCAACAGCAGGACGGTAAGCAGCTGTGTTAGCACGTGAATGCTGTAATTACTGACCAAACCTTCATCATTAACCTGCATTGTTGAGTGCCACCACATCTGTTACCATAAGAAAGCCCTTTTAATTGACTGCAAGGCAGAAATTCAATGATGTGGTCAAGCTGTGGTTTATAAGTGAATAATATCAACTGTATTAAAACAAACAATGAAACATGTCTCGGTATACTTGAGCGACTCTTTTCCTTTAAAAGCAATTTATGAAAACGTTAGGAGAGAAGTAAGGGGTGCTTTCACACTGCCCTGTTTGGTCTGCACCAATCAATTCTTCATTCTGGAGGAGGAAAAGTGGCCGAACATGTTAACCCTTGGTGGCCTGACCATGAAATTCACATGATTATAAACTCTATGTTTCACTTTATTATTTCAGGTTACATGCACACAAAAATCGGAGTTATTGGGAGTACTGGTCATCAGTTTTTTTTTTATATTCAAATGATAACTTAAAAAAATCAATTATTATCCAATAACCGACCTCACCATGAAGGACGCGAATGATCAGATATCAAGTTTATTTATTTTGAAGAACTGTACAAAGCGTTGACGAGCAGTGCACGTCTCCATGAAATCATTCAAACGTCATTCATGAAATCGTTCAGACTCTCCCTGTGAGGAGCAGCAGCCGCCCCGCACTATGGCAGGAGAAAGCCACTGCTTCTCTGTAACCAGTGGGAGGGGCTTTATAGCAGCAGGGGACACAGGGAAAGAATGTTAACTAGTAAATTCTGACATCTCTTACTAATTTTTTTCATATAATTTGGGCTTTGTTTTCTAGATGTATGATGTGAAGATGTGTTATATGGGCATCCTGAGAATTATAAATAGGAATATCTTGAGTTCGAAGATGTCATTAATTAATGTTTTGTTTTTATTAATAGGCTTCTATGAGCAAATATTTGATATGATGTGTATTTATTGGTGTATATATATATATATAAATATGTTTTGAAGTACTCAAAGATTTTTAATAAATTAATTGTAGGCTTTATTTTTTTGTCTTTTCCTATTTTTTGTTACTTTCTACTGAACTGTGACTCTAAAACCGTGACACGATCCAAACCGTGAATTTTGTGATCTGTTGCACCCCTGAATTCTAGTAAGAAAAATGTCAGCAGAAAATATCTACTCAAGATAATCAGTTTGAAATATAATGCTCTAAAGAGAAATTCACTCAGATATCTGGTCTTTGTTAGGAAAAAACTGGTCACTGTGTAAATCTAAAAAAAGCAGGAATCCTAAAAAATGTTTAATGTCTGCTGGGTAAAAATTATGCGGCGAGGAGCTCCAGGCACTAATTCACATAAGCTCGCTTTGGCATCCCCAAATGAACAGCTAATGGAAATGCATGAATTTTGTAGACGGGATGATTCGAAAATGTAAAAGCAAGGCAAAAATACATATGGTAATGTATGGTAAAAGACTTGAATTAATTATAAGCCTCCTAGTGGTTACGAAGTAAAGTGTGCTGGCTCCACTTTGTAATTCTCCAAGTGTATCAATCCCCAGCTTAATGAGTCTGGAAGGATTGATTGAGGGCGAGAAATGTTTTGCACTGTTTGTGTGCTTTCTTTTTTCTTTTTCAAACCGGCCCCCTTGAGGATGTGTTGCTCCTGGGTGTGCTTTTGGCCTCTGTGTCTGTGTTTGGTAGATCTTTGTTGCCAAAAATGTCTCTCTGGGGCTTTTATGATAGGGGGGTGTGTGGCTCTTTTCTGCAATTTCCTTATTAGTGATGATGTGTTTGGCAATCCGCAGCTGGATTCGAACTAGCAGCTGCATGAGGTCTGAGGCAGAGGGGCAGCTGATGAAAGTGTTGGCAGGATGCTCCAATAAAGAGCAGATTACCATAGGCAGCCCCCCCCCCCACCAGTTGTCCCCAATAAAACCCCTCCCTGACACATTTACTCTCTGGCAGCCTGTCAATGTGGCAGTGTTCAACCCACAGTGTGGAACTTTCACTGCCTCTGAATCAGTTTGGAAGACTGCACAAGGATGTACGAATCCGAGAAGGAAAAGGCAACCAGACACATGAACACTGTAATGCAACAATGTGGGAAGCACTTTACAGATCTCAACTCTACATCTTCAAGATGCAAAAGAAACTACACCCTCACAAGGACCTCCTTATGTCTCTCTTCTTGACTCCATCCACTCATTTTGTTTTATCTGAAGATTCTCAGAGAATGCTGAGAGGATCCTGATCCCTAATCTTCCTAAAAATCCCCCATTCATCCCCACTGTTAAAGAATGTTTGAAAGACATCTGAGTGTGAGGGAGGCATCACTGTACTGGATTTGGAGGAGAGGGTGAGTATTAAGAGCTTTTTTTTGCTTAAACGTTTAGAAGGAGAAGGTTTTTTTGCGTGGAGACGGTCCTCACCTGTGTTCTGACCCAGCTGGAGCTCAGAGATCCAAATGAAACAAAACAAAAAAATCCAAATTATTTTTGTTAGAAGTGGGAAAATGCAATCTTCCCTGGTGTTTTCCTTCAACTAGTCGCTCTTGAAGAAAACCTAAATGGAGAAGCTCCTCTGTTACCTTGACAACAAGAAAGTGACTAAGATACTCCCTGTTAAATGATGCTACCTCGGCTTCATTTTTCTCTTCTTGGCTTCTGTAAACTCTGGGTTCAACCTGCTTCTTTTCTTATCGCTGGTTAGACTTTCTGAGCCATTCAAGTTGGTAAAGTGTCTTTTATGTGCCTTTAAGCCCATCTAGCAGATCACAATGACTCTGGCATTGCTTACACACTGTGTGGATGTAACCTGTCCAAAGTTACAACTCTAAATGTTCACCTTTATAAGCAACGTGTTTTTGTAGCCACAAGATGGGCCCAAATCTGGGTCTCCTTGTGCTGGTCCCCAGCCCGAATTAAATACAGGGTTGTGTCAGGAAGGGCATCAGGTGTAAAAGTCTCTGCCAAACCACCTGTGCAAGCTGCATCGCTGTGATGACCCCTGTACAGATATATCAAAATGTAAACACCACCATATTTTATTACAAAAAGGTAAAAAACATTTTTTTTGTAAATTTAAATTAAAGGCTTTTTTTCACATTCAAAGCACTTCCATGCTTTTTGATTCTAAGCTCTAGCTAAGCAGTTTTCTCTCCCCCAATCAGGGGTTGACATAGCCCAGAAATTTGCACTGGCCCATGGGGCCAGTAGTTTTTGAAAGTTACTAGCCCGACACCGCGCACAGCGCAACCCGCCGCTCCGCAGGTGCTTGCAACTTTAGGGGGGTCCGGGGGCATGCCCCCCCGGAAAAATTTAATATGGTGCAATTTGGTGCATTCTGGTGACATCTAGCACTTATGTATACACTTTTCAATTACTGAAAATAGACCATATCAAACTTAAATCTGCTCTAGTCTGTTTCAGATTTTCTGAAGAGAGCACTGCAGTGTAGCAGGTAACACTAGTTAAGAAGTTTTCATGCTGCTTCTAATCACTGCTATTTCACATTTGTTCCTAATCAATAGTTAAGAAGTTTTATTTACTTTTTTGCTCTGACTGCCTTGAGGTTCTGCTTTATGTTACTGTTGCAAAGTTACATTTAATTTTTATTTACTTTAGTTACTTAATTAAATTAAATAATTGAAAAATTAAATAAAATTAAATTACTGAGATCATTCAGCTAACTAGAAATACTTACTGCTTACAGTGTTGTAAAGAAAAACAAAATGAAGTACTTTGACATTATACTGCATTTGAGTCTGAGATTCAAGTATTTGGAGTTGCCTTTGATTCTTTGACATTCAGCTTAAAGCATAGTGCATACAGTTTCATCTTCAATGCATTCATTAAATATCTTGCTGTCCATAATAATAATTCCACCCATTACTCCATCTAACATATTCCTATCTATTCCTGCCATGTCTTCACATCTCTGACATGCTTGACGGTGTCGGATTTTTAATCATCGAGGTGAAAAACCACAGGGGGGCGCGCTGAGGTGTGTGTCAGTTTCAATATATCTGTGTAAAATGTAATAATAACCCACTGGCTTGTTCCTTCGTTGTTGCTGTTTAACATTGTTTTGTATTGAATTGTTACATTCAATAAAGTTTGGGGGAAAGAAAAGTAGAGTGAGCGCGTGCCGCGTGGGGCTCGGCAGTGACAGCTGCTCACGCAGGCGGGAGAGAAGGAGAAGAGTGATCAAAGGTTTCCCATAGAAACCCTTGAAGTCTGAACACAGGACTAGCAGGAAAAGTAAATTATGAAGACGAGGTAAATCTAGACGTTTTCGCAAAATATACTTTATTGAAAAAGATGAAAAATATATTAACCGTTAGATATTTTAGTGGCCCGAGCGGACAAGTGAAAAATAAAGTCTTGTGGTCCGCACTGCTCGAAAAACAGGACCGGGCCAGCGGACAAATGGCTATGTTGAGCCCTGCCAATACTTTAAACATACATCAGAATTTTGACCTGAATCAATAATTTAAAAAAAGCATCAAAACAAGTTTTGTGTGCAGTAGTTGGTGCTTTCAGGGCAACTTTTACCATTTTAATTAGAATCTAGCCATGGCAAAAACAACCATAAAATGTCTGGCTTTTCAATGCATGTGGGGATTTTGTATTCCTACCACAGTTAATGTTTTTATTTTCCTTTACAACCAGTGTTTATTTGCCACACCTACATTTTTACCAGTATAAAATACAAGCATGGCAGACTTATAATAGTTTCTACGGGACCGCCATCTTTGTAAACCCTCCACAAAAGAACAGTTTGAGTTGTTTTTTTAGCTGATTTGGCCTTTTTAAAATGATCTGGACTCCACTGGACAAAAACTTATTTAGACTCGGTATGAACGTCTTTGCGTCGCACCTCAATGGGTCCTCAGTTGTGAATTTGTGCTTTGGAAACCCCCCAAGATGATTTTAACCTGTGGCAGGGTCGTTGTTTTAATTTGTTATTCATTTCAATTGCAACGGAGGCTTGTTTTATAAAGAAGTACTTTGTTTTATTTTTGAGAGTAAAATTGAGCTCAGATGGGGGCTTTGTCTTTTGACCTGACAAACATATTCCAACTACTGTCAGCTTGATTGTAAGCCCTCCATTTGTTTTTGGTATAAATAGGGATAAGAGTGGAGACAAAAGACTACTTTTTTTTAAACCAAAGTCCAACCACTGGTTTGAGTTTTTGCATAATTCTTAATGTGTCACATTTCATATTGTTCAGCAACAATTGAGCAAAAGACATGGCAGTTATGATAGGCTATTATAACCCCATTGAGATACTAATGGTATCATGATGTCCTTGAAGATAAGATACCCAAACAACCCAGTGGTGTGTGGTCTACTTTATACCAAGCAGTTTGATTGATACTAACAAAAAGGTAGATAACAATCTAATATAATCTTTGAAATATTGAGGTTTTTAGTCAGATTCTTAGAAGGAAGGTTAAACGTCTTCACGGTGAGGCCATCATCAGCCCTTGCTCAGATTCTTTGTCAGATAGGCTGCATGAATAAGGTACATCAGGAATTCTCCTTGTGCCATTTTCCTCTCATCTGCTTGCAGACACAAAGGCAGATTAAAGCAGCGCACCGCCAAACCCCACGTGTCAATCTTATCTTCTTGGAGAGCCATTTTTAAACATATGTTAATCTGGGACGGCACAAACTCATTCTCTTCTTTCTCTGCTTGTTTATCTCTTATCGAGGGCACAGTAGGTGAGGGGCAGCTCTGCTGCAGAGCTAAGTGGCATTATTTGGATAATTGCATCCATTGTTGCAGCTTATACAGTGATCTGAAACGTGTGTAAATAGGCGCAGGTCCAGGTAGCGGGTGGTTAGCGGATATCAAACAGAAGCCAGGGGATTTTCTACAAAGGCGACAGGAAGCATCTGAATGCCCTTTTATACCTGCAGCTGAATTTTCAACGAGTGTTTGATAAGTTCTTCTGTGAGAAGCGTCCAGGCTCAGAAGCAATAAACGCTGGATTCAGATTACATCGATTCAGTGCATGGATAAGTCATTCATTCAGATCACATTAAAGTGAATACAAACCAGGTTTAAAACTCAAATTAGTACAGATTTTTAAATTCATATTCCTCCCAACTATTTCACGATTGGAAATAACCAATTTGGTGCAGTTTATTCTAATAGACCAAAATCCTCCAAACTGTATTTCAAAAACGTCATTTATAATGGGCCAACAGATTACAGTGAAGAGTTTCAGTGTTACTGTCTCATGAAGAAGGAAACCTGGAGACTATGGAAAGAAATTTCTCTACAGAGGTATTTATTCATTCTGATTTTTGTGGACAAAAGAAGAAGAGAACCAACCAGGAAATGACATAAGCTCTGTGTGTTAGTGATTAAAAAAACAAGACTAGTCTACAGTGTAAAGCTGAAGAAGCAGGAATCATAAAAAGGTTGGCGCTCAAAAATGCCTGCTAAGTACATTTATCCTTATTTGATAGTCAGGAATGTAGGTGCTTTTATTCTGCCTATTTTTGTTTTCTCCAAGTGTTCTGGTCATAACTTGTTTCAGACAATAGAGCCCCCAAATGAGCAGGTACTGTTTTTCGAGACAGTTTGGTCTGCTACAATTTTTGGTTCTCTCCTGAGGGAGCCATGCGGGTGAAAGTAAACTAAACCAAACCAACTAGCATTACCACCCAATTCAACCAAATCTATGGGAGTGTACCAGAGAAGAAGTGGCCTGACAGGCAGAAACACCCAACAGAACTAGGCTCTGCATGCAATCACACCACGGAATCCATACACCCTAATCCGTTTGAGCCCAGAGTACAGTTGGTTTGTATGTTGTGACTGTTCCATTTCATGCTCGAATGTGAACCATATCTGTGTCGGCTTTTGGAGGTGGTCCAGATCACGGTTCTGAGAGCTCTGGTATTATGAAGAATATGAGGCTGGACAAAAGTTCACTGCAAACTAGTTAATGCAAAGATTTACAACCTTGTTTGTAGAGATTCAAGATATTTTACTAGGTTTTAAGACTTCTTACCTTATCTTTGCTATACACCTAGCCAAGATTTTCTCAAAATCAGTACAGTTGAGAACTTTTTGTTTTATTAAGAGGCATGATTCTATAAACAAGGAAATTATTATTAAAATGCGTCAAAATCATTTTTGCTCCACACTCTTGACAATAGAAAAACTGGACTTAGGCTAAAAAAACTCCAATTGCACTGTAATGTTTGGTTCAATTTTAGGGATGTTATTTTAAAGTTCAATAAATGTTAGACTGGCATTCAATGTTATTATTTTGGGAACAAAAATGTTGGTTTATGTTCTAAGAATGAGTGCGAGTTTTAGACTTTATGAGGATTTAATAGGATGGGCCAACTTGCACTGTTTCTGAAATGAGTAATTTCCACTAATTACACTAGTATTTTGTGACCTTTAAATTAAAAGGAACAACAAGTACAAACACAAAAAACTAAGAAAATGCAAACCATTTGCTTAGAACAGGGAAAAAAACTTTTTATTGGGCTAACAAACATTCAATTTTAAGTAGTTCTATAAAACATTTACCTTTTCACCTTAATTTTCCGATTACCCTGCTATATATTACAATCATTTTCTCTTATTATTAGATTTCTTGTTAAATGAAAATAACTTGCTGTATGGACAGATAATTGTACTACATGCTAATGATTTTATTATTAAGATTAGTGTTTTTTTCCTAGTGTTAGGCTACCTGGTTTTGCAGTGTTTGAGTTGGAGAACGATGGTGATCCAGCATTATAGTATAGTATAGTATAGTATAGTATAGTATAGTATAGTATAGTATAATATAGTATAGTATAGTATAGTATAGTATAGTATAGTATAGTATAGTATAGTATAGTATGCCCTCAGTAAAACTTTAAAGGTAATATGTTTGTTTTGAATTTTCAAACAAGCTGCATTGTGGTTGAAAAGCAAACATGGATCCTGATGATTAAAAAACCTGAAGAGGAATTTAGTTTCTTCGTATTCCTTTAAAAACAGCCTCTAAAATTTGCAGGAGTTAAAAACTGCATATCTGAAGGGCAGTGTGTCCAGTGGTGCAAGAATAACAAGTTCATTAGTCAAGAGGGGGCACCACAGGAATTCAAACTCTCCCCCGACGCAGGTCCGGCCTCTGATTGGCTGGCTGCAGCAGCACTGTGAGACTCATTAGAGCCCAGCAGTAATTAAGAGTTGTTAGAAAGTGAATTCTCCAACCGCAGATTAGAAAATTAAACTATTTACTGATTACATATTAATAGAAGACAACAATGGTGCCTGCCATAAGCTTGGAAGGCAACCAAGGAATAAATCTGTGTACTTAATTACCATAAACAATGGGGGCAGAGGAACGGAGTTTTATGCACTCTCCCTCCTGTAATGTGTCTGATATCAGAAGACACTTGACAATTCTTGTTCAATTATCTCTATTATTTAATGTGCTGTGAACTGCCTCTGAGTAAATAAATTAACCACCCCAATTACTTTGACTCATCTGGGGAGGGCCGCCGCGTAATAGAAAATGCTGCTGAAAGCAGCACTGAGCCCAAACCGGGGAGAGATGGGGGAGGAGGGGATGCAGGCATGCAGCAGATGAGAGGAAGCTGGGAAAACAAAAGTGATGTATTTAAGTGAAAGAAAGTGGAATAAACAAAAAAAAAAAGAGCAGATCTGTTTCAGGAGAGCAGACGTGGCTAACAATTAAATTTACAAAAACTAACTCTCAAGGAGACACACTACCAGTGAGTCTTTGAACAAAAAGAAAACAGTAAATATATGAACATGGAAAACTATAGAGGGCCACATCAAAGACACAGACACAGCAGAGCTGGAAGGATCTTCCCAGGCTTTCTGCTGCTGGAGCGGACAGATGAACAATTGCTCATGGGTCGCTCGCTCTGTCAGCTCACATCTCCACATCTGCCCTGTAGTGCTGTGCAGGTGCACAGCAGTAAGATGTGCAGAATCTAAAACTTTACTTGAGAGGCCCGGTCACATGACCACATGCAACGATCCTCTAAATTTGTCCTCTCACATCGAAGAAAGGCACCAGGAAACAAAGAGCATTGGATGCTTTGGAGAGACATACTAAACATAAGGAACACATTTATCTTTTTGTACGACCCTGTCAATGAGAAACATCAGTGACAGCTTGGATTTAGTTTAGAGTCAGAACTTTAGACTAATATGTGGATGACAAAAAGGCTTTGTTAACTCGGGTTCTCAATCGGGTCATTTGATTGAACAAGACAGAAGACACATAGAAGATTATCCCAATCTTTTCTAGAGTATGATGAACCTGATTCATTTGGATGGCTGAAAGACAAATAAACATCCAGGAAATCAGCATGAAAGGATCCAGACCAGTTAGCTGACTGGAGTGTCATCTGGCTTGTTGTTTTGTGGTTTCTGTTCTGTTACTACATTTTGTAACTGCAAATGAAATAGTAATAAAAGTTACAAATGACAGCTGAGTCATGGAAACTTTTTCATTGTGATCAGAAGCTGAAAGTATCCGTTAGCCTTTACAGCTATCAGATACGGACACACAAAGAAGGGATGCTGAACAAATGCTGATTTTCTTCAGAGCTTTTCTTGTTGCTCCACAAAAAATACGGATTTAGCTCCATGTGATATTCTGACCCGTTTCAAAAGATGTTTTATGATGATTACTCTTGCTGATAAATGTATCTTATTAACTGATTTTGGTCTCAAAATAACCACAGCAGGGGAAATGGGGGGGGTGCATCAGGTGAACAGGAAAGTAAAAGCCAGCAAAGGTGGATGTCTAGGTGTGATATCTGTTGCTCTAACCCTTCTCTAGTGAATAATATTTTCAGGGGGGGACCTTTATGAAAGAGAAATCTTTCTGGCTGAAGCCGTTTGAAAGTAAATAAGCTGGCGTCTAGCTGGCCAGCTGCTTTACAGGAGGAGGAAGAACAGCCCTTCAGACTGACACAATAGTATATGTTTGGACGGGGGAGAGGGCACTAACGCAGGGGGGGGACCCCAACGCTAACAAACAGCATTAAGATAGCCTCCATATCAGCATCCAAATGGGATGGGAAAGGTGAGCTCTAATCTCCCCACCTGAGTTTCTATTTCTATAGACCCCCACCTATGCCATTCCCCAGGTTGCTTTTCCAGGATTTTGGGAGGAAAATCACAGTCAGACAGCAATGTGAAAACAGAGAAAGGAGCAACAAACCTTCCCCATAGGAATGCCTGCTAACGTGAATGTTTCCCTGCAGCTTTTCTGATTTAGGCTCCTAAATGAATCCTGCATCGATTCTATTTTTAAAAGTCAACAACACTAAAGCTACGGCCAAATTCCCCGAGCACACGTGTGAAAACAACGCTGCTCTGTGTGAGGGAAGGCTTGTGTGTCTGACTGTGAGTGTGGATGTTTTGAACATTTGTGCGTGAATGTCTATCATTTTTGTGTGTTTAAACTGTGTGTTTCTGTGAATGTGTTTAAATGTTTGTGTGAGAACATTTGTGTACAAGAGCATTTGTGATTGCAAACATTTGTGTGTGAACAATTCTGTATATGCTTGTGTGTTTATAAAAATGTGTGTGTGAAAACTGTGTGTTGGTGTGAACATTTATGTGTGTGAACAGTTGTATCTGTGGATAATTTTGTGTTTGCAAACAGTGTATATTTGTATCTAAATATTCATGTTAAGCATTTATCTGTGTGTCCATTTGTGTTTGCGAACTTTAATGTGTTTAATTCTTTAAGCAAACAATTTTATATGTGCGATAAGAGTGTTTGTGAATGTGTATGTTTGAACATTAGTGTGAATGAAAGTTAATTTGTGCGTATGTCTACACTTTTTGTGTGTAGGTGGACATGTTTTTGTAAACGCATTTTGTGCCTTGAGTGTGTGAATATTGCATGTATTTGTGAAAGTTTAAGTGTGTAAACAGTGTGTGTAAATAATTTGTTTGTGCGAACATAAAAGTGTGTGTGTGAACATTAGTGTGTGGATAAACTGCATTTATGTGAATTGTTGAGTGTGTGAAAAATGGGTCTGTGTGAACATTAGTGTGCATGTGAATGTTTTAGAGTGTGAACATTTAAGTGTGTGTGTGTGTCATGTTGTGTCTTTTCCTCTACATTTCTCCCCTCCCTTAACCCCCCCCCCCTCTACAGCATATCAATGAAGGCCAGATATGTACTAGAGGGAGGGAGGGAGGGTGTTTGGGGGATGCAGCCGTGCATGGCTGAGCGCACTGTTCAATAGTGTGCAGGCTGGCTGACGGGGACCGCGACTGGCAAACGGCTGCAGCGGCGTATTCGGCTATCGCACCCAGTTATCGTTTCCCCCATGAAGGGTTCCCTTATCACCCCGGCCCAGAGAGGTCTCCCTTCTTCTCCCATCCCCGAGACCCCCCCCCCCTCCTCCTCCTCTTCCACCCCCCAATTCCCCTCCTTTCATATCCACCCAGCGCTACGTTGAGCAACATTCAACCAAGAGGCAGGGAGGGGGCTTCAAAGATTCTCTCACGGAAACGCACAAACTCTCCGAGTGTGCACGGAAGTGTGCACGTGTGTGCGTACACTCAATTTGCCAAAACAGTTTTTCCAGTGTAATTGGGCTCGGGGTACCTGTGTCCATGAGATAGCGCAGCCTCTTCTCCACGCGCGCCGCTCGCGCGTCGATGTGCCTCTGCTCGCTCTCCAGCGCAGACAGCTCCCCGACCACGTACTGACTGGTGTCTTTGAACGCCTTCTGTCGACCGCAAGAGAGGCAGAGAAAAGAGGGGAGGAGGAGCAGAGACACGGCGTTAAACACAGGGGCAAAGGATGGAGGGACGGAATACAAAGCGAACGGAGGAAAAGTAGGGAAAAGTGAACAAGAAATGAAAAAGAAAGAGCGAGAAAGTGAAAATGGATTTAAACTACATGAACACGTGTTTGAGGAGCACAAATCCTCCACACATGAAAACACTGAAGCAACTGTTGCTGTCTGTCATTTCTGAAAGCTGCTATTTCAACAAAACATGAAGAGACTTGAAAATTAACCTTTAGGAGCACAGAGACTTCTGGAAAACGGATGCCCAGTAAAACAGAGAAGCTAACATTAGGTTTTATTCTAAAAGATTTAAAAACAGAAGGACTTCGGACTAAAGTTTTCACCTTCATGTCTGACTTTCCATTTTTTTCAAAAAGGATTCTTCCGTGCTTTTTCCCATTTGAGAATCCTGGATTAAATGGTACGTTGAGAATTAGCGGCATACGGCACGACTGGTTTAAAACAAACGCTCATAAACTGAAGAGACTGATTTAAAAAAATAAACTTAATTATAATTGATAAATGTGTGTAACTTTAAATCTCATTCTTGTGTTTCCATGTTTAAACAATGTACTTCTCAAACATATATGAGATGTATCATTGATTTAAATGAAATACTGAAACAGTTACTTTGAAAGATAGGTGGCAAATTCTAATATTAAGATTTATGTAATAAGTTTTTGTCCAAGTTTCTTTATATTTTTATAAAAAAAAACTATAATCACACAGAAAGCCTAACATTTTTGTTGAAATCAAGTGATCACTAGTTTTAGAATCAAAATAGGAAAAATGAAAATGAAAATAAACAAGTGAAAAAACATTTGGAATATTTTGAGTTCACAAGTAGTATAAAAATAGCTAATTAAACAAAATAAAAACACTAAATAAATTTAAATAATAAAAAACACCTTCCGTTCAACAAAACATTATTAAAATATATATATATTTTGATCAAATAAGGTACTGATACAGAATTACTCTATAGATCAGGGGTCTGAAACCTGTGGCTCCAGAGACACACGTGGCTCTTTTACCCCTCCATACTGGCACTGATTTAATATAGAATAGTTAAGTTTATACATTTATGGCTGAGGTGCACCTAGAAGTAAGATAAACTATAGTTTTTAAAATCCCTGCTGACATCAAGAGGTCTTGTTTGCTCCACGCTTCCACCAGTATGCACAGAATACAAATACTAAGCAAAAATGGTAAAAAAAAAGGTTTGATCTTTTCTGATTTCTCAATTAATTTGATTAGTTATGATTAATAATAATTTATATTAAAATTAAAACAATGTAATGAATGCCAAGCGTTCTGGATGGCAGAAAATGTATATTGATATCAAATTTACCTAATTGGTCAATTAAGACTTTGCAGCTTCTAATAAGATTTTTTAATCAGTAAGAAACTGGCACTTTTTGACTGTTAAAGGTTGCAGACCACTGCTGTAGATCATATTATCATATTAGCACCTTCATGTTGTTGCAACATTAATTAATATCTAAAATAAAAATTGTAAAATAATGACCTTTGTCATTTTTTTATGTTTTATTTGTAAAGAGTGATGCTCCCGTTTGCAGAGGCTGCAGAAAGCATCAAGTGTGTCGTCTGACTATGCTTACACTTTATCTTGCAGATAAAACTTGACATTTTTTTAATTTGGTTGTGCTCATAAACTGCTTCTTCCAGCTTTTCCTACTTGCAAACACACACACACCAACCTGTAACAACAGGCTGTGCTGACCCCTCTTCACCTCTGTCTCTCAGCTGTTTGCTATTCTTCAGGGACTCTCAGAGTGAGGAAAATGTTTATTCAAATCTGCTGCCGAGGATGCATCCCAAAAGTATCTGCGGTTTATTGCTGATGCACTTCCTTTTTTTTTTTTTTTTAATGGGAAGAAGAACTAGTGAGAGGGAAAGTTTTTTTCCTGCTTTCCACCCAGGCCAGCACTTTTCCTTCAAGTCTTTCCACTGAGCCTGTGTGGCTGCGCACACACGTGTGTGTTCATTCCCTGCAGCCCCCCCCCACTCCCCCCTCTTTGCGCGCTCTCGCTCTATCACCATATTTTTCCTTGGCAAATCAATTTTACACATGATCAGCCCCCTCCCCCCGCCGCGCTCGGCCCAGCCGTAATTAAGAGCAGGGAAATTACCATATATATTATATTAATGCAAACATCATTCAGCAGGTAATTCTTGGCTGATCGGGATAATGGAAAGGTTGAACACCCATTAACCCTGGGGCCTGCGCACCAGACGAGGCGCGTGCACGTGGGGGTGTGCGTGGGACAGGTTGGAGGGTCGAGGGGCAGGAGGCTCTGCAGAAGCGCACGGCACATGGAAAGGCTCTTTTGAACGCCACATGTGCATGTCCTTTTGGCTCGCACATACGACCTGCGAGCCAAAAGGACATGCACATGCGGCGTGTGGGTCCCAGAAGGGCGTGCACGTGCAAACATGCACACGCAGGCAGCTCTTGATATCTACATTGTTATAATTAACATGGAAGTCTGTTAGATCAATACTTGAGTCTTTGTGGCACAGAGCGATGGTGGAGAGAGTGGGGGGCCACAGAGGTGAAGGGGACGAGGGTAAACTCAAACATGCCAAGAGAAGGCAGTAACCCCCCCCCCACACACACACACACACCCCCACACACACACACACACACACACACACACACACACACACACACAGCACAGAAAAAACAAACCAAAAAAAGCTCAGCTCTCGTTCATCCTGGCGCCTGATTCTGCACATCTAAAGGCAACCATCAGGGTCAGCGCCCTGCCCCGCCCTCTCCACGGCAAAGTTACAGTTTGATCAACTAACAGCTTCACTTTTCACAAATATATGCATAAACCAGGAAGGATGGAAACTTCTCAATAGGTGGAGGTGGGGGCAAATGGGGGGTGGGAGAATCCAATCTCAAGAGAATAAAAAAAAACCTAAGGTTTATTTGAATTAAGTTTTCAAAGATTTGGACTTAATTTCAATAATGTGAGAAGCTTTTTAAAAACGTCTCTAATCATTTTTGATTTGATCCTGGGGTGCAGTTGATGATGAATGTGTTTGTGTTTAATTAAAATCCTGAATAAGACACTCAACACTATTTTTCATCCAAGCATCATGCATCTGAATCCTCCTCATTTCAGAAAAGCTCTGGCTCCAGACACACTGCTGAGGGCAGATCATCCAGCATTTATCGACTCTGGTGGGAAAAGTTTACAGCAAGTTTGACTGTGCCTTTATCCTCAGAAATCAGCATTCTCTGTGCTTCTTTGCTGAAGACTTCCTGTCCTTCTGATTGTGGATTGAAGTTCAGCTACACAGTAAAATTGATCAGACATCCAAAACAGGCTGAACTTGTTAGATTTAAACCATTCTAATATCAGACAGACGAGCCAGAAGGTGATCTGTATCACTCAGAAGATCAACTCAAAGGCATTGTGCCATTATCACTTTGTTTTTTTTGTTTCAGCTTGTATTGATGACATAAAAACAAGCACATTTGGACAAACCTCGTCTTCAATCTGTCTGTAAACGTCCAGCTCTGCTGGTGAACCTCTGTCCTCCTCCATCCTCCTCAGGTCTTCAGGAACAGACTTCTGCCTCTTCACCTCTGCGGGGACACGATCACAGATCAGGGGTGCAATGGATCACACAACTCACAGTTTGGATTGTGTTATGGCTACACGTGTCTGCAGGCATGGATGTTAGCCTGAAGAAAGCTTTGTACACAGTAAAAACCTTTACAGTTGTGTCTCAGCCACAGCACCCCACCCCCCACCCCCCCAGCCTGATGACCAGCAGACTCTGCATTGGTCTTACCCGGTCTGTTCTCCACATACTGGCTGAAGGACTTCAGCTGAGTTTTCCTGACTGCAGAATCTGCGTTAAACACGACCGGGCTGCGTAACCTCTCTGTGGCTCTGCGCAGACGCTCTCCTCGCAGCTCCTCTGCATTTTCCTGTCAAATAGAAACAGAAGGTCGGTCTGAATTAAAAAAAAAAAAGTAAAAAAAAAAAGTAAAATGATTGAAAAAACTGTTTTAATCCAATTTAATGAGTTTTTGAATAGAAATAACATATTTGAAAAATATCAATCTGGTTTTAGGACAAACCACAGCACAGAGACGGACCTCGTTAAAATAGTAAATGATATTAGATGTAATCTGGATTGTCAGAAACTCTCAGTTTTGGTACTACTGGACCTCAGTGCTGCTTTCGACACTGTAGATCAGTGTTTTTCAACCAGTGTGCCGCGGCACACTAGTGTGCCGTGGGAGATGGTCAAGTGTGCCGTGGAGGAATTGCCCTCATTAACTGAATCTAAACACATTTTCCATCTCCAGGATTTCAGCTCTCTGTTCATCCAAACAGGACTTTGATAAAACACTGAGGAGTTAGGAATATAAAAGATCATAAAATACTTTTTCTTTGCGTTTATTTATTTTATTAAAGACATTTTGATAAGAATGACGTACACGCGATTCAGCTGCAGCGCCGGCTAATTTGTAAAGTCCCGGCCCCTTTAAGTGTCTCCACCAATCAATTCTTGAAGGCTTAATCACATGTCATCAGTCTGACCAATCAGAAGTGGTTAAAGTCTTCACTTCCTTGTCCCGATTTAGCTCGTAAAATCGCTCAGTTCTAACAAAAATACCAGCTAAAGCTAGTCTTTAGCGGTGTAGCTTTCCACAGAATCCGGTGTCAGACCGTGGAACAAGAGAACAAAACAATGAAGCTCAGAGACGCGATCTCCACCGGCCGTTTAATGCACTACATCTCCCATGATGCATTGGGTTGTGAGACTGACCGCGCACAAGATCTGTTGTTAAACGTCTTAAAACCAACGAACACACATCGAACTGTTTTCAAATCTTCTAACTTAACTTTTATTGCATCTTTTAGAAAAAAACAGCTGCATTTTCCAGCTTTTTCTGCAACAATTATCTCAAAAATGCATGTGAGATTGTGGAGGGACTGTAGATCAATACAGACTATGAGTTTCTCCGTTTTTTTTGTGTGTTTTTTTTAATTTTTGGATCCTGGTGTGCCGCGGGATTTTTTTTAAGGTTAAAGTGTGCCGTGGCTCAAAAAAGGTTGAAAAACACTGCTGTAGATCACAGTATTTTACTCAACAGGCTGAGAGGTTTGGGCATCTCTGGTACCGTACTAAAGTGGTTTTATTCCTATCTCACAGATCGAAGTTTTTATGTAAGTATGGATACTTGCTCCTCAAAGGTCTTTGACATTAACTGTGGGGTCCCCCAAGGTTCAATTCTAGGCCCACTACTTTTTAATCTATATATGTTGCCACTGGGGGACGTCATCAGGAGGCATGGCGTTTGTTTTCATAGCTATGCTGATGACACACAACTCTACATCGCTGTGTCTCCTGATGACGAAGAGCCGATCAACACACTCTTAAAATGCATTTTAGACATTAAGTCATGGATGGCAGAGAACTTCCTACAGCTAAACCAGGACAAAACAGAGGTTTTAGTGATCGGTTCTGAAGACAAGAGAAAGATAGTTTTATCTAAACTAAAAAATAACAAAACTTCTCAGTGTTAGAAACCTGGGTGTCATTTTTGACTCTGAGATGAATTTTATCCCACAAATTAAAAATATTACAAAAACAGGATTTTATCATCTAAAAAATATAGCCAGAGTCCGCCCATTTCTCTCTCTTGCCAGTACAGAGGTGCTAATGCATGCTTTTATTTCCAGCAGACTAGATTACTGTAATGCCCTGCTCTCTGGTCTTCCCAGAACAAGAATAACAAATCTTCAACTGCTGCAAAATTCAGCTGCACGCGTTCTGACGAGGACCAGGGGGCGGGAACACATTACACCGATTTTAAGATCGCTGCGTTGGCTCCCTGTGCAATTCAGAATTGATTTTAAAGTTCTTTTATTGGTTGACAAATGTTTTTATGGTCTTGGGCCTTCATATTTATCTGACATGATTTTAAAGTATGAGCCCTCGCGGACCCTGAGGTCCTCTGATACCGGCCTTTTGGTTATTCCAAAAGTTAGAAGTAAAGCATACAGCGAGGCCTCATTCAGTTTTTACGGACCTCGCCTGTGGAACAGCCTCCCAGAGAGCCTCAGGGCCGCAGAGACTGTTCATGTTTTTAAAGGAAGGCTTAAGACCTACCTATTTAATTTAGCTTTTAGTAGAATTTTAGGAATTTATTTGATATTTTAATTATTTATTTTTTCTTTTTACTAGTTTTATACGTGTATGTAAATACATTTATTTATTTATTTGTTCATTCTATTTATTTTGAAGTCGCTCTTACCATTTCATATGTCTATTAAGGTTTGTGTAGTTATTTGTTTCTTGTTCATGTTTTATATATATTTTAATTTTATTCCTTTTACATTTTATTACACTCCAGTGTTTTCCTCTGAGGGATCCTCCACATCGGTGACTGACCCTTCTCGGTGAATGGGGTTGCTGCAATGGGATCTCCCGGGTCTAACTATTTTGATTGGATCTGGGGGGTCCTGTGGTAGTGTTCTCCGTGAACTTGGGTTGGGGGGGGTCGCTGATGTGGAGATGTCCCCAAAATATCATTTCCCCACTTCAGGACAAAGCCAGGTCTCTACACTCTATCATTTTCTCCCTTTTTTTTATTTCTTTTTAATCGTTGTGTGTGTGTGTGTGTGTTTTTGCGGGGGGTGGGGGGGGGGGGTTGCACTGTCTGTGTTGTCATCTTGTTTTTAAGTTCTATCGTATTTTATGCACAGCACTTTGAGTGACATATGTTGTTGAAAAAGTGTTATATAAATAAAGTTTGATTTGATTTGATTTGATTTGATTTATGGGTTTGTAGTTTGACGGTGCTTCAGTGAATTCTAAATTCACTTCCACCTACCCATCCATCTTCTAAACCCTCTGAATCCCTTTTGCGGTTATGGGGTTACCAACCCAGCTACTGTTGGCTAAATGGGAGCTACACCCTGAACAGGTGCTTCGTCTGTTGCAGGGCCACACATGCACATTCACACACACACCTACGGTCAAACTAGAGACACCAATTAACCCATGAAGCATGTTTTTGGACTGTGGGTGGAGAAAACCCATGAATGAGGAGAACCTGCAAACTCCAAAGAGAAACCATGACCATCTTAGTATAAGGCAAGAGCTGCGCCACTGTTCAGACAAAAAATATACATCTTATAATTGAATGGAGGGGACAGTCCGGATGCTAAATGGCGTATTCTTATATAGCATTTTTCTACCTTCCTTGAAGTCCCAAAGCGCTTTACAGTCCCAGTCCCATTCACACACACATCCACGCACTGATGGCGGCTCCGCTGTCAAACACTGGTGCCAACCTTCCCCCAGAGGCTAAGTCGGGTTCAGTCTTGCCCAAAGACACTTCAACATATGAGCGGGCAATGCGGGAATAGAACCTGCAATCTTCTGATCAGAGGTCGACCGCCCTACCGCTGCACCACAGCCACCATCGGATAACGGTTTCTGTCTTTGTGTGCTCCTCTAAGGGCCTCCTCTTCCAGCCTGGTTTCTAATAATCTGCCTACTGTCTTCTGTTTTACGTTTTCAAAATGTAATTTCAGGACAAAATTCAAGCTATTTCGTCAGCAGTAATAGAAACTGCACTTTAGTCCACCTCAACCCTCCGTCTCAGATCCCCACAGTTAAAACGTGGAGGACCTGCTCCACAGAGTGTAATTCACTTCATTTGGAGCTTTTGATTTTGAGACCAAAACCTCACGCATATACAGTTCACATCCAAATAAAGATACGACTGCAGTCACAAAACTGGTGAAAGTTAATGTATAGACCTTTCTGTGGTTGTTTGGAAATGCACATTCATTTGCTCAATCGTGAGGGAGACAAAAAAGGAGGCAATTAACTCGACTTTCAGCCGAACCTCAAACCAGAAAATATATTCAGATTATGCAAAATGCCACAAACGCTATTGTTTTCAAAGTGTTAGGAAAGCCACGGTGTTGCAGCACGAGACGGGGCTTCATTACGGAGCCATCACAGCCGAGCGAAAAACAAGCAGACTCCAGTTACGACTGACACGGCGGCGATGCTAATGAGACCAACAAACGTGTAATAAAGTCGACAATTAGGACAAACGCCCTCCACGGCAGGAATAGACGGAGGGAGATAGTCAAGCGGGGTGTGCACAGGCAGCTAATAGAGGCAGTGGAGGGGGAGGGGGGGGGGATGTTAGCATCGCTTCAGATTATTGACTCTCAAAAACAAAGTCAGCAATTAGCCTGGTCCTACTTTGTTTGCTCTATTAGTCTGTCAGCTGCTGTAGCCACTTAAAACTGTGTGTCAAGTGAAAATTGAAGCAAATTTATTTATGGAGCGCTCTGGGCTTTTGCGCAATTTAAAGCAGGAAGGGACATGAGACAACAATGTGACGTTTAAATCACTGATTGTGCTGGAGAGGTAAAATAAGTGCCATGAGTGTCATTTCATCAGAAAGTTCAGCTGCAGAAAGCGGCAGGCCTTCAAACAAACGTTTCACAGAGCAAATGGTAATGTTAATCCGAGGTCGACACAAAGTTTCAGACCTGCATTCGTCTATGAATTATGCATATGTTTGCTTAAAGAGAAGAGAAACAATCAAAGGTAATTGGATGTTGGCGGATTTGTTGGATTAGCTCTCCTGTCCTTGTCATATTTTCATGAGGATTTCAAACATTTGTTAAAGTAAGACGTCCTTGCAGGATCTGCAGACGCGTTTCCTTCCTCACAGCTCCTGATGAGAAGAATCATTCCGATTCCAAAGAAGGATTTCATTTTTGAAAGGCACTTAAACCAAAGACAAAACATAAACATTGGTTCCTCACAGGCGGAGCAGCAGCTCCCTCAGCTGACCCTCTGTTGGATTTTGGGATGCCACCCCGCTTCCCCTCAGTGTTGCATCACTGCTGCTATGAATGAGCATGTGGGGGCCCCCCCGGCTAAAACTGCAGTCTGCTGAACGTAGCCCACGCCCATAATGACAGGGGGGGTGTGGTCACTTCACCTGGGACAGGCAACGGGAAAACCCACCTTTCCTTCCATTTAAAAGTAAAACGGAAAATCTATTTTTACCAAACAATAAGTAGGAAAAATCCACAAAAAAACAGATTTTTCATGCTTTTAAACTTCAGTAAGATTTTAAGCAAATTTGTATGTTTAAAATCTAACTGGCACATACACTGTCCCACATATAAACAGATGTGGCTTGTATGGTTGCTGGTTTACAACTGCCTCACACAGCAATCCAGTGTCCAGATGAGCAAAACCTGGAGCCAGAAAGGCTTAGAAAGGAGGTGAGAGAGAATCTCTGAGGTGTTAGGGAAAAGTGGCGAAACTCTCAGATCATCAACACAATCTTTGAGAAAAAATAGCAAAACTTTGGATGGAAAAAAATGTTGGGACACTGAAACGTATTAAAATATTTATTGACGTATTTAAGGCAAAAGGAGGCGGACCAAATATATTCTCAGTTTGGTACAAAAAGGTGTGTTTGCACATCTATGGGTCAGATCTGTTTATTAAAAAGTCAAACAATCATCGCTTTTCAGGTTAGAGGTCAACCTAGGAGAAAGTCTAAAACTGCAAGACGCACTAAAGCATGTACACACACGTGTATGTGCACCCCTCTAGGCATGAGGAATAAATCAGCTTTTTAGGCTTCAGAACAGAAGGTAGTTCTTGTGAATTGTTGATTAAAGCTGATGTGGATCCCCATTCACATCCAGAGGTTCACTTTACTGACACACACACACACGTGTACGTGTGCACACAGGCCTTACTCACTGTTTACTTATGACTGAATCAATTCAACAGGTGTTCAGATTTGCAGTCTGCCTCATTGATTCAATACTCATATCAGAAGCTTCAGACACGCAGCTGTAACTTTCACACTCACACTACTACACGCAGGAACACGCACCTTTATGTGCACACATAAATGTGTGTGCACACACAGCAGACTGTCTGAAAAGGTCACTGCAGCGGCCTGCAGTGACAGAGGAGGGTTTTCTGAAGGACACAGGAAGCGGTCCACATGAAGACAGAGGAGCGCCAGACTGACAAACGGAGACAATCTGCCTCTCAAGGATTCGACTGAACTTCTGGTGATACACAGAGGAATAAGAAAGGCGGCAAAAAGGGAAAAGTGAATGTTGTGTTACCTCTAGTGCTTCTGTGGGGCTGAGGGGGGAGGAGGAGGAGGCAGAGGGCGAGGAAGATGAGGAAGTGGAGGAAGGAGACGTGGGAGAAGTGACTCCTCTGGGGCCCACCTCCACCATCTTCTTTAGCTTCAAATCCACATTTTTACTGTTGGCACCTGGAGAGGAAGAGGAGGAGGAGGTTGTGTGAGGCAACATGTGTGAGTATATTTCATGTTTAGTTCAGAGAGCTGCTGAGTTTTCGGCATCAGGTGTGAAGGTCAGTAACCGCAATGATAAAAGATGAAGAAGACTAAAGTTTAAAACAGCTGACAAGAAGCTTGCACATTTTTTTGCGAGCAACAGCTCGTAACATACACTTACACAGCATGTAAGTAAGTAGGTGGGAAACAGGACATGGTACAGATTTGTGATTTTTCCACCCCCCTCAAACCCCGCACACTGTGCACATTAGTGCTGTTCACGTGATACGTACGCGCTCCTTGTGTGAATCATAACTGTTACAAATTAGCAAATTAAAAAATGCGAGTGTAGTTTGTGTGGGAATCCTACGAGCATCCTACAAGCACTTCAGTTCATGTTCACTAAAGTTTTTAATCTGAATGAACAACATTCAATTTAAATATTATAAAATAATATTATTCTGTCATAAAAAATTAGACGATTGTTTTTTCAAATTGTCAGAAATGTATTTAACCTCCATTTTCACAGCTACTTCTATCAATCGGCTTCATCACCAACTAATTTTCAAACACTTTTAACTGTTTGTTCCCAGTGGGGCTGAACTGTCACCATGGTAACTGTATACAGAGACCGTCTCGTGTTTTTCTTTTAAGAGTTTTTCTCATGTTTTACACTTTTATGCACAAATGTTTTTCTGACTCACTCTCTAATATTCTGCTTTCTCCAAGACTTCCCTTATTTGCTCTAACTTCTCTTTTTTCCCCTCTTCTTTTTTTCATCCTCTGTTCCTGCCAGCAGCTGCAAGCAGCTCTATTTTACAGGGAGTGCTGGGCACGGCCCCCTGCCAGGTCAGAGACGGCGCTGGGGAGGTTGAAAGAGCAGGAGGGCGAACGTTTCATGTGCTCCCTCCCTTGGTGACTAAACTCAGGCCAGTGCTCTTGAACTTTGCCATTAAAATAATTTCCTACCTGCAGACCAAAACCTGAACATTTCAGAGGAAAACCGGGTTTGATCCTTTCACATCCATCAAGGACATAAAAATGGGCACCAATGAAGACAGAAATTCCAGCACAAATTTGAAAAAGTGACATGATAAGACACATCAAAGCCGCAAAAACACATTTGCCTGTTTTCATATTTGTTTCTTCGTATTTCTTGTGTCGTTCCCAGAATTAATTAACTACAAAACAAAGCAATTAGTTTCTAGAAGATTTGAGGAAATGCTTTTGAAGATATGTTTGTGTTTGAGTTTACAAACAGCAGGGCTGCAGAAAAATGCAGGTTTGTGAGGAGGATGAAGATGAAGAGCGTGCATTTGCCAGAGAGTCAGATAAAAAAAAAAAAAGCAACAAGAGATCCTCAGCAGTGAAATAGAAGCAGAGGATGAAGAATGCCTGCAGCAGGTGCTTTTACCCGGAGAGGTCAGCTCAGAGGCGGGGTTAGTAAGCTCTGGTGGGCTGGAGGCAGCTGGAAGGGCCTCCAGTGGCGGTGGGTTAGTAACCAAAGCAGTAGCAGAAGTAGAGGAGCCAGCGGTGACGGAACCATCGCCACCAAAGATGACCTGCTCCTCCGAAACCCCACCCTCCTCATCCTCGTCTTGACTCCTCCCACTGTCCACAACATCTGAGGGCGTTAGGGAAAAAAGATGGACAGCAGGAAAAAAAAAAAAAGAAGTTAGAGGAAGTTAGGTGTGCAAAAGGTAAAAAGAGAGAAGTGTCAGAGAAGGTTTGGTTTTCTGGAAAAAGATTAACATAAAAAAAATCCAAATAGTCCAAAATTGGTGCAGCAAATGGCGTAGGCCTTCGCAGTTCTCCACAGCACCCTGGCACCACTTTAAAGCCCTGAAGATCTGAGAGAGCACATTTTTACGCCATAACAGAACACAGCCCAATTAGACTTGGCTCCAGTGGATGGGGCAGGCATGCTTTTCTGATCAACGAGTATCCGCTCTGCTTTGGCACCTGTGTGTGTACTGTACACTCCTGTAACTATTCAACCCCTTACATAAATAATGTAATTCCAGTGGATTCTGTAGTGGAGAAAAGCAACATAGCGCTGATCTGTTACACTTTACAATAGTGAAGTGTTTATACGGCTGATTCTGCTGTGGAGAGAAGCGGCTTTGCAACACTTTTCGTTCATAAAGTGTTGCGTAATGGTGCAAAGCCAATATGTAAAGATGTTTGTCTTCGCGCTAGAATCAGCTGTTCGACTGAGTGAACAGTCAAGGAGTCATAATGTGTGTTATTTAGATGTCGCCTTTACATTTGCCCCACCCAGTGGCCGCATGCTCATGTCACATGACCAGGTTCCTTCCTGTTTTCTCAAAGACCACCATTTGATTTTGTTTCTGTTTTCCTTCTAATTCAAACATGTCTAGAAGAAACACCAAACCTCAGGTTAACATGTTCATATTTGGATATGGTAACAGCAAAATTTGGGTTTGTTACAAGGGGAGGCAAGATGGAGGCCGTCGTTAAGGTCATTACGTACAACTTTATTGTCGCAGTTTCTTGTTGGTCTAAAACAGTGCGTCCATCAGGATGATGTTTTTTCTTATTCTGAATTTTTGGGTAACTTTTGCTGAAAATATCTGGATTTTTACCACATAGTTTTATGAGACTTAAAAAAGCAGAAGAATATTCATCCTCATGTTTTTTTTTTTTTTGAGGGGCTCAGGCCTTAAAAATCAGTGGGGTAAAAGAGTCCAGAGTGTGTGTTCTTTGTTTCATTCCCTCTCATTGGCAAGTCTGCCTCCTGCCTTTCTTTTCTGGATAAAAGAAGTAAGGCGAACAAAAAGCTCAGAAACATGAAAGCACATTTTCCATTAAGTCTCCTGAGGGGTTCAACAGAAACAATGCCGTCTCCACATTAGGAAGCAAACAGAAAGCATGTTAGAAGAAACTCAAACGGCTCTAGCTGCATGGATAACCAGCACGGATTAAAAGAAAACAATCAGTAAACAGTGTCAGACATTGCGAGCTCCCTCCTCTGCTCTTTATTACTTCAGACAGAGAACAAAGACAGAAGGAGAGGGGGGAAATAACACCGCTTCCTGATTTTTCTCTCCTAATTTGCTAGCTGCGATGTGGAGCGTGCTAGCAAGCGCCGTCCCTGCGTGGCTGGTCGGGGCCTAATTAAGGAGAGGCCATGGTGATGGAGTTGGGAAAGTTTGTTTGCGGGCATGCACTTGGAGGGGGCAGCCCGAGCTGCATTTAAAGAACCGTGAGCAGTGCTAGGAGAGAAGGAGCGGGGGGAGCGGGGGCTGGGATTAGCCGTTCTGCTCGGCAGGGCTTGTGTATCACAGCCCACAGCATTTCTCTCCGTTTGCTCTCTTCTTCCCTCTGACTCCAATTTTAATAAGATCAACAATTAGCCCGTTCAGAAAAGCTGAAGGAGCAAATAAACCCGGAACATCCGTCCGCCTGCCTGCTGGGCGGACGCTTGTTCTCCTTTGGGTCAGCTCTGTCCTCTAAAGTTCCCTCTCCTTCCTTTGGTCAGATCTAACAGAAAATGTCTTTGCTGCACCAACAGAAGGTCAGAAGCTTTAACATTACTTCCGCAAAGAGCAGATTTTTAATAAAAAAAAACTCTTCTGAACCTCCTGTGGAGCATCAGTGGAGTTTCTCTACACAAACTCTGTAGCTGAGGGTAGAACAAGCTCAAAGTCTCATTCAAGCAGCAGATTTGTGGAAAACTCCTGCAAAAATGGAGCTTGGTGAGGCTCAAACATGCTATAATCGCAGTGATCTCACATGAAGAGGCTCTTTGTCGCCTCATTAGGATGGAGTGAAGCTCCTGAACAGAGGAGTGATGGAGGGGAGAAATGTGGAGGAATGTGATGATGGTTATTAGAATAATGACCTCAGTTTGAAGGAAATGGAAAACAGTGGGACACACGTTTGCTGGTAACAGATGACTTCAGGGTTTTGGGTGTAATTCTGTTCCTACGGTCAGGTTGATTAAGAAATACTTGGGGGGGTTGTGGGGGCGGCTCGCTCAGACCTACAGAAGCTGACAAATGCCACTTTAGTTTTTCTTTAGTCCCTTTAGAGCACATGTGTCAAACTCAGGGCCCGGGGGCCAAATGTGGCCCGCCATGTTATTTTATGCGACCCGCAAGAGCATAAAAGTTTTTAATTTGTTAAAATAAAATGTTTCTGTAGTTGATAACATATTATGTGTAGCTGCTGTTGTAATGATTTAATGTTTGCAGGTCTTATGTGTGTATGCAGATAAATTGTTGTCATCAGACCATCAGTTGGATGCAAGGCTGTGTGCAGCCTTTCTTTGTAAAATGTTACACTTGTAATAAATGTTCTTTCTAGCTCAGTTTAATGTTATTTACTTTATTCACTTGGACAGTTTGATCGCGGGTTTTAATAAGCGGACAAAATCTAAAAGGATTTATGCTAAAGTAACAAGCAAATATGTTTTCTATGCCACTGTAATTGTCACTTTACAAAGTTATAAAAATAAATAAATGAGTTATTTAGCATTAAGGCGTAGTTACATTTATCTTTCATTACATTTAGTTGCATGGATAAGTTATATCTGGCCCTTTGAGGACAGCCGCTATGCTGATGTGGCCCTCAGTGAAAATGAGTTTGACACCCCTGCGTTAAAGACTGAAATGTGTAGAAGTGAAGAAGAGTCCAAAACAGCTGCAGTGACAGAGGAAGACTTTACTGTAGTCTGTCTGTTCTGCAGATGGGTGCTAAGGTGTGTCCTGACCTCCTGCAGGTGCTCCTCTGGTGCCTCTCGCTGTGTCCAGCAAGCTCATGTCGGATATCTTGACCCCGGACCGGGCCTCGGCAATCAGCTGGCGGGCGCGCTCTCGCAGCTGCTTCCGCCGCTCTGCATCCCGCTCCTGCACACAGGAACACAACAGTAGCCGTGTTTACATGGGCAAAATATCTTGATCGGATCAATGGTCGGGTTACAATTCACCCGTGCACATGGGCCCAGAAAACCTTTTTCCGATTAGAACAAATGTTCCCATGGGTCACACTTTCGTTTGGAATAAATCATTTGGGCATGCGCAGTACTGTTGAA
This sequence comes from Oryzias curvinotus, assembly GCA_023969325.1. Classification (NCBI taxonomy): domain Eukaryota; kingdom Metazoa; phylum Chordata; class Actinopteri; order Beloniformes; family Adrianichthyidae; genus Oryzias; species Oryzias curvinotus. The sequence continues at coordinate 15,297,001 of CM043720.1, read as the reverse complement.
AAACCCGGAAGGAAGTGTCCCACAGCAAACAACCCTTTGCTGTCACAGACATTTATGCAGTAGCTCGGTAATATACGAGACGATCTTCCAAACTTGCTTTTATTAATGTTATGAATATTATGAAGCGTCTGTTCGCTCATCGTTTTATATTTAATCCGTGTGGTCAGTGCTTTTTTGTGCAGGGGGAGCTTGAAGCCAGGGTTAGGAGAGGCTATAAACATGGGTTAACAACATTAGCTTGGCTGCACGCAAATGTTTGGGAATAATATCAGCCTTTATTTTTTCGGGACACAACTGGAAACACAAATCCACGTGATTGTTTGGACAGTTTCTAAGGACTGAGCGACATTTCTGCTTTGAAGCTCACACACCGACCCAAATGTGTGAGCTGACGGGCCGAGCTCTGCTCGGTTCTCGTTAGTCCTGCAGCCGCTAACCCAGAGCGGGTCGGCTCACAGTCCGAATTCTCACACATAACAACACAACAAAACGCACACATAACAAAGCACCCCCCCCAACACATTAATAAATCCGGCTGCTCTGCTCAGAGAGGTTCACTCGGTCTACTGGCACCGGAGCCCGAACGCAGAGCTCGGGTGCCGGGTCCAGACCTCAGTGGGCACGAAGCGCTCCTCCCCGGCAGCCCCTTTGTGAGGGGTGAAAGAGAGGTGAAGAACCAGCGGGGCGAGAGCGGAGCGGTGCTTTTCACGGGGCCTCCACAGAGCAGCTGATCAGTCCTGTTTGAGCTCCAAAGCTTTCTCTCAGCAAAACACCGTCTATGAATGACGTAAACCAGAGCAGAAGTGACACACGATCGGAATGAACCGTTTACATGCAACACGATCGGATAAAGGATCGGTATAACCCACCTATCTCGATTGGAAAGAAAGTTTGATCCGAACGAGTCTGACCGGGGCAGACTATTCCGAACGGCGCGTTTACATGACACAATTTCTTTCCGATCAGGCATTCTTTCCGATTACTTTTGCCCATGTAAACGCGGCTAGTCTGAGCTACAAACACAGACATTACCACAGAGGAAGAGCAACACTTAACTGAACTCACACCTCATGATGACGCTTGAAGACTCACTTTGTTTACCGTCAAATTCTAAAAGACATTTTACAGAGGAGTTTTCAATGGAAAAGCAGAGGGTTTGTGTTTGTGTTGAAACTCATCTGTTTGGGTCTATTGCATTTTTTTAAAACAACAATAAAGAGAGACAAGTTTTAGTATTATTCAAGTGAGAAGTCAGCATGTTATGTTTCACTTTCGCTTTTCCCATCAGGGGTCGCCACAGCAAACGAGTCGCATGGTAAATTTGGCAATGTTTTACGCCGGATGCCCTTCCTGACGCGACCTTCTCAAGGCAACCGGGCTTCGGACCGGCACAGAGGTAGAGAAGGAAACAGGGAGCAGCTCGGATTTGAACCAGGGTTTCCCGGATGGAAGGCACCGCAAACCAGCACGAGCTAAACCGGCTCCAAGTGAGAAGTTAGCATAGGTGTACAAATAAGAAGACTGTAAACAAAAAAGCATTATTTGGTATAAAGGTTTTTAAAATAAAGTTTAGTTTTTAATCTAAAACTGCTTTTAAAACAGTTATTTAATGTCTTTTTTTGTTTTTATTTCTTTTTTAAAATTTGAATAAGTTATTAGATGTCAGAGTTTTTTAATAAAAAATGTTCTTTTTAAATATTTCCTTTAGGAAAACATGTTGAAATTTAAATGTGTTTTTTAATTTTCAGAGCATCACTTCAGATTTATTTTGTTTTAATGAAACATTCCAAAGTGAATGTTTTTAATGCATTCTGTTATGATTTTTTTTACATTAAGTTTTTTGTTCTTTTTGTGCAATGTTTAAGTCTAATTTTGGCACACCTTCATCCAAGATGGTTAAAACTTTTATAAACTTTTTACAAACTATGTTCTCTTGTGTTTATCTTATTGTTTTCAGAAATTCCCAAATAAATGCTTAAATAATGCATTGTAATGTCTAAAATGCTATTTACCTATATACTTTTCCAAATCAATTATTTTTTTTTGTTGCTTTTTATGAACATTAAGAAACTATAAATGTCCTTTTGAATCACCAATATGTTTGAGTTTAGCAGCATTATTATTTACCTACTGATCTTTATTTGATAATTTATAAAGTGTGATAGTTCTGCATTCTTAAAAACAATGATGAGCAAAAATAAAATCATCTGCAGAAACCTGTCCAGTCCAAAGGATTTCATAAGATTCAGGCAAAGTCGGCCAAATGAACTTTAGGAGAATCGTGAGTGCTTGTTTACAGTAAACACACAGAGCATAAGTAATGTTATCTTCTGGTGATTCAGAGGGAGGTTTGATCAAACTGCATGTTCACATCATGGAGTCTGCAGCCGCCTCGGCAGACAGATGCAGTATTGAGCCGTCAGCATCAAACGAATGGCAGAAATGCCATTTTCAGGTCCATCCAATGTGATTTAACTGATAACACACGTGCACACTCACATGCACACTCCCCCAGAGTAAGCCAGACTTGAGGACAATAACTGACAGAACGTTAACTGGTGATGACCTGAGTGTGCGCAGAGAGCATGCTGGGAACTGAATGCACTTCAAATGTTTCTCTAGTTTTACTAGAAATTTGAATGAAATACAGTCACTTTGTGTGAGGGGGGCGGAGCCTAACTTTCTGGCACTTGTACTTATTTTGTTAAACAAAACGTAAAGAGGCAAAGAGATTCCTAAACCAAGTTCTAAGAGCAGAGAAGTCAGCCTTTTTCTATAGAATATTCCAACAACAACAAAAACTGATGCTTTAAACAAATATTTGCACAAACCCCACCCTGCATTTGTCCGCGTGAACTCCACCAAAACACTCTTAGCTGTGCCCCCCCCAAACACAGCATCTCATACGACCCAGGGGAGGGCGAAGCTGCATTCTGACAGCGCCCCCCTCCCTGTGGTTTCCTGTTAATCAGGCTGCTCCATATTGAGGCCGAGGTTTTATTGAAGCCATTAACAAAACAAGCAGCGCCCGCTAATGAGCAACATCTCTCCATTTCCATGTCAATTGTTTGTTTGTAGCTTTTGTCTGGGGGGGACAATGGGGCTGCATTGTAAATGACAGCAACTCTAATGCACCCTGTGAGTGAGTGCACGTGTGTGTGAGCGCGCCCAGGGGGACGTCCACAGGGAGAGAGATAAAAAAAAAAAAAGAGGGGAGGGGGAAGGAGAGAGACAGCAGGAGAGATAAGGAGTGAGAGGAGGAACGAGTGCGGAAAGTGTCTGAGGAGAAGTGTCGGCTCCAAACGCTCCAGCTGGGATGTGCCAGGAATTCAAACAGGAAAAAAGAAAGTTCACCCACTTTTAGCGGGAGAACATACAGCCTGGTCTTCAGAGACTTCGAAGAAACTAGAAAAGTTTGTGGCTTTAAAAAAAAAATTGCTCTAAATTCACAAAAACTTTCTTAATTCCTGCTACTTTACATTCTTCTACTCTCTTCACTCCGTGGAAAGTCTGTTTGAAGTGAACCGTACCAGAGTTCATCTGCAACTGAACAGAGAATCTTGCTTTCAAGACAACCAGAGTTCTCTCGTTTGTTTAATCAAAAGTTCAGGTGAGCTTTCATAGCTGCCGGACCAATAGGACCACCAGAGGAAACAAGATCGGGATCAGACCAGGACCACAACTGCCAGAATGGCTTATTTCCTGACCCTGCAGTCATGATCTGAGCTTGGGGTTACTCACAGTAACCCAACATTAAAAGGAATAAAAAAGGAGTCCATATTGACCTGAATATTTACCTGAATTCTCCACGGCTCAAAAGCAGCAGTCCTACCCAACACAAGTCCCACATCAGGGCGTCTGGTTTCAATGGTAAGTCAATGTACAGATGCAACCCTCCTGAACTTTTCAAAGGTTAGCTGCAGCAGTCTTGCAGCGTGTTTTGGGCATCGCAGCCCATCCAGAGTTCAAATATCTGAACTTTGGCAGAGAATTCTTGTCGCATCAACCAATCAGGGACTTCTTTGGTCCTTGACGTGTTCATTATGTGATCAGTGGGTGGAGTCCACAACCAACATTGAGGAAAATCTGATCGTTCTCCTCCTGAACTTTATGATCGTTTTTTATGTCGTCCTCTAAGTTGAATCTTATTTTCTCTCTCCTTAGATTAATTCAGGACAGCGAATCATCTTATAGGGTCTCAGCCAAAGACAGAAGTACCGCTGAAGTCTGCCGTCATTCAGACGCAGCTTACCGCACTGGGAAAGTCTCTGAATGATCTCATGGAGACGTGCTTACCAATGCTTTTGTAGAGCTCTTCAAAAAAATAAACCTCAACATTATCCAATTCCTGCATCCACTGCAGATGAAATCCACAGATATCCAGTCAATGTTTCCGTGTAGCGATGAGGCTGTGAACAGTGGCTCCTCCCAGATGCGGCAAGAATGTCAGGTTTATCTTTGTACATGCGGCGAGAAGCGAATTTGACACGCATCAAAAGAGAGGCGGCAGATGCGATGCGAATTTGACACACAAATGACATTCAGTGTGAAAACAGTACAATTCCCACTGAAGCAGGGTAGAAACTAAAATAGTCACAAGCTCCCTGCTCTGCTCTATTCTGATGAATCCACTTGTTTTCCTTGTCTGAGCTGGAGTCTGGCTCAAAACTGTACAACCGGATAGCTCCAATATTGCTCATTATTTTTGTTGCACCAGTAATGTTAGGTTGGAGAGTGTAAACAAAGGGATGACGGGAAATGAGCGCAGGCTTACTCCCCACAAAAGGTCCATACCACCACAACTCAGAGGTGAATTTCTAATAAACTACCATCGCTCTGCAGAAACTATGTCCTTGAAAACGACACAGGTTTTTCATTTTGGCTAAAAACGGCACAATCATAATTTAAAGACCACTGGGAATGCTTTTACAATAGATCCAAAATATCAGAGAGGGTCTAGGGTCTTTAAGAACAGCAAAAACATCAGGGTGGGTCTTAAACGACAGGCGGCTCCTGGAGTTGATTCGGTTAACCCATTACAGGTAAAGAGTTTGAAATCCGTCTTATTGACGATCTAACCTGCGACTGGGGTTAGATTGGTTCGTTAGTTTAGTTGGTTAGTAGTTGGGTCATAGGACTTTTTATTGTAAAAAGAAAAAAGAAAAAAAACAAAAAAAACAACGCAGAGTAAACTCACATTTGTGTCCACATTTGTAAATATTTAAAGAAACTCTACAAGGCCGTTCAAACCTCTCAAACAAACTTTAAAGGGGGGTGAGAGGGTATGTCTGGTACAGTAGAACAGAACTCTCATTTAAGTCTCAATATACAACTTATTATTTCCTTTCTTCCTTTGTATTTATCCTGTTATTTTTAACCCCCACCCACCCCCAAACCCCCTGTGATGTAATGTCATGATAAACACTGTAACTGCTGGCCTTCTGGCTAAGAGCTGCTTCTGACATCAAATCTGGCCTTTGCAGATATGGAAACAGTCATGTCTTGTATCTGTATACATAAACATAAAGCTCAGGCGCCGACACAATCCAAAACACCCCACCTCTTTATTGTTGCTCGTCATTTTGGGGGCAGCAAATGGGAAATTGACTTTGCCTATCCAGAGGCTAGGATTATCAGGATGGAGGAAAAGCATCTGGCTGGTGCCTTCCTCCATCAGCAGTCGAGTGAGAGGAAGGCGAAAAAAAAAAAAAAGAAAGGTTATATGATGCTAAAACGTAGATGCAAATTTTACAAAAAGTAAAAAAAAACGAAGAGCTAGCCTTGAAGGTTTGCATCACAAACTTTCCAGATGCAGAAAAAGCTCAAAGTCACACAGCTGAAACTGAAAAAAAGGCAGGCCTCCTTAAAGGCCTTAAAGTTGATAAGCTGTTCAACTCTGACCTAAATGAGCAAACTTTTGGTCATTCCTGAATTCCAGAAACTCCCTCCAACAAAAATAGTGTGTTTGGTGTTTTTAACATGTTCTTGTAACATTTTTCTAATAATGTGGGGCATTTAGAAAGAAATCTAAGCTTAAAATTACATTTCTGAGTATTTCTTAATTCATATAGCTGTAAATCAGAGGAAATGCAGTTGGAAAAAACGATGTATTTGTGATGTTGCTCTGAGCTCTCTACGGCGTTGCTCTGCACCGTGTCCCGCCCACAACTCAGAAGCCAATTGCTAATAAACTGCTGCTCTGCAGAAATTATGCACTTGAAAATGATACAGGTTTATTATACTGGCTAAAAATGGCATAATCATAATTAAAAGACCCCAGGGAACGCTTTTGCAAAAGATCAAAAGATGATCGGAGAGGGAATTTAAGTTTCAATTCATTGTCAGGCTGCTGCCTGTCAGCCACATGTACATATTGTAGTAAGAGCTTGTGTTCAACAGAAACAAGATAGACCACAGAGAAAACTGCTGCTTAATTTAAAAAGTTGACAAAAGGTTTTTTTAGTAAGATGACCTGAAACCCAAAAATCCCACCCAGCCCATGAGGACATGGTCCCAGCTGGGATGAAAGCAGCGGAAAGAAGACAGACTTTTTTTCCCCAAATGGCGACAGCAAGAACAATCAGCTTCTGTCTATTCCACCAACTGCTGGGAGCTCCAGGAGAGGAGAGGCTGAACGCTTGAGTGGGAGGCAGAGACAGAGGCCTGCTCCGGAGGCTCGGCACAGGCTGAGGAGGCCTCTCCGCTCTGGAAGCTCCTTTGGAGCAGGACGGGAGAAGGTTGTCGCCTTGCTTGCTCTTTTCTGGGCAGAAGAAAGAGGGTGGGAGGGCACGCACCAGCGGTCATGTACAGAGACCTGGCATGGGCACGGAGTGATGCTACACAAACAGACACACATGGACACAAACACACACGTGTGTGCACACAATCACAATTGAAGGAGTCTGCCAACCTCCCAGACAGCAAGCCTGAATGATCCAGACATTTGTCATGATGGGATAATTCACAGAGAGGAGGGGCTTTAGGTCTCTATCAGGACACACACACACACACACAAACACACACATGCTGCTGTTAAACTTCAAAGACACAACTGGACGGTTTAAAAAACAGTACTAAGTGTAAATATATTTAGACAGAAATGAAATAAAAAACAAATTCGGACAAATTCTGATCATAAATGAAGTTGTTTGTTTTAGTACCATAATTATGTGAAATCTAAGAAACGTTTAGCTTCTGAAATCTTCGGTTTCCTCTGCGAAAATGACAAACACATTCAAGAATGAACTCACCCAAACCATTTTTGTTGCTCAAATTTAGGTAAAGATGGAAAGAAAGCGAGTGGAGAGAAGGGAAGAAGACGAGTGTGGAGCTTATCGGCTGGCTCCAGACGGAGCGCGTGGATCAATGGGCACGCAAGGCCCACAGCGATCAATGCATTTGATAAAGAATTAAAGGAGAGCCACTGTACATGGCTATCAAAGCACCAGGACACGGCCTAATTATGATTCGACGGGTGTGTGCGCATGATAGGGGTCTGTTATTGTCCAGAAATATGAATCTGAGATGTCAGGAAGGACTTGTGACTAAATGCACGCCTCGCGCGTGCACGTGTGTCATATTTGAGGCAGTAAAACCTGCATGTTTGTGATCTGTAGGTGTTTTAACCCTGACATCAGAACAGGTGAGCAGGTGGAGAGGATCAGAGCCGGAGAAGCTCTTCACTACAACAGACCAGAGATAAGAAGGTTTTGGTTCGTTAACTGTTTGGGAGAGCACAATAATTACTTAACAATAAAATATCATCACAGAAACATTTTTCAAAAATATAAGGATAAAAAAAGTGAAATGTTAATAAAAAGAATAAACCACAGTACTGTTTAGCAAGCCATAAAAATATCAAAGACCCTCTCTGATGAAAACGGTGTTTAAAACACGTTCTGTGGCATTTTTCTCTTGATGGAGAACATATATAAAAAATTTATGATTATAATTTTGCTTCTGAGTATTTCTTTATTCAAATCGTTGTGAACCAGCAACTGAAAAAAAAATGCACTTTGAAAAAGATCGTATTTTTAACGTTGAAAATATGCTAGACGGGCTACAAGCCCCACCTTTCCACGCAATTCTGATGCATCCACTTGCAGACACATAGATCAATATTTGTTTTTCTCATCTGAGTTGGTATCTGGCTCAAAACTGTCTGGCTGGATGACTCCAATATTGCTCGCCATTGTTATTGCACCAGTAATGTTAGGTTGGGTTGTGTGGGGGGTGTAAGCTAGCAGGAGAGAGATGGATGACAGGAAGTAGGGGCAGGCCTACTCTGTGCCAGCAGTCACGCCCACAAGTCAGAGGTGAATTTCTAATGAACTCCTGCCGTTCTGCAGAAACGATGTTCTAGAAAATAACTCAGGCTTTTTGATTTTGGCTAAAAAATGACAAAATCATAATTAAAAGACCACTGGGAAGGTGTTTACAATATATGCAAAAGATAATCAGAGTGGGACTTAAATAAGAAGTAGAATTTAGCTGTGAAAACGGAAATCATATTTTCAAAAATGTCCCCAGTAAGCCGGGTTTGGAATTCTTCCCCTACCCCTACATTTAGCCCTTCAAATGGAGAGTTATAAAAAATAGTGTCTTCGAATTCGGACGTTACTCCCACTCGATCACATCATCTATAGTCGCCGGTTGGCTACGTCAGCGTGGAGCTACTGCCGCTCGGCAATACCTAAAACATCGGTTTACGCTAAAACAAAAAGTCATTACTTATATTTAAGAGTAAACTTCTGTGCTTCAGGGCCTCCTAACACCCTCACGGCTGAAGGCTCGGCATCCCTCCACCGCGCGGTTTAGCCCTTAAAAAAAACTATTTCGGACAACCCTGCCTCTCCAAATGGCCCTACAATTGGAGAGGTAGGGAGAAGCCGTAGGGGAAGAATTAGGATCTGGCCTAAATGGAGTTCTTGAATCTTTCCAAGAGGCCATCTTTTTCTTTCTAGAAAAGGTTTTCACAAACGGCAAATAAGATTTCAGTTGTCAAACACTGATTGTTTTATAAAAGATTATAAGACAGGAACAAACTCGAGCAGCTTTCTGACAATGTGTCAGCAGCAGAATGAAAGACGAGCAGCACAGATGATGAGACGCAGATGAACACTGAATCAAACTACAGGCAGCTTTAGAGCCAAGATGATCTGAGATTATCGACATTGCACAGATTATCCAGATTACTGGTTTCACGTTTATGAGGACTTTTCAAGAATTGGCTCTGTTTTGAATTAAGAGAATTTCCATAATTATGCTCCAGACTCCAGCTTTCATTTTTTGTCTCTTTTTTGTCTTTAGGGGCTCTGGCCTCCCTGGAATGTTCTGGACTGAACTGGATTATAGTCATCAGAATGAACTACTGCTTTTAAATGAAGTGGTCCACCTAAGTTCTTACCTCCCAAACCAGCTGCTATGAACAGAGTTGAGAACAGGTAGGGGAGTCTCAATCAAATCATGCTTGGAGCTTTTGGTAATTCTGCAATCACCTGCTGGTTTTGTCACAATAATCCCTAAAAAGCATGTTTGACGCTTAAGTCTGTGGAAAAAGGTAAACTTTATTTTCCTGTCTTTATCAGTTTAAGAACAAAAGAAGCAAAACAAGATTTCAAAGTAAAAGTTCAGTGAGTGTCTTCCTTTGAAGCTCCATTAAAACATAAAAAGCAACATGACAAAGAACAAGATAAGACTGTTGTTCTAGGAAAACAACCACACATTTCCCTCTGGGAAGTCTAACTTCTGCAAAACATGACAATTCAGCATGAAATGTCTCAGAGTTTCTTTTTTGTCAGAAACTTTTTGGGTGTGCATGAGCTGTGCAGAGCAGGGACTTTCCTCTCTGATGGCTTGATCAGCTCTTGTGATGCAATTCAGGGAGATGCTTTAAGCCTACTCTTTAACACGTGCACACGCACACATGCACACACTTTAGAGGCTGCCTTTGATCTCCACTTCTGCCAATTCAGCCACAACACATCCCATCACAGAACGCACACGGCCCAAAGGATCTCTGCTGCAAACTTTCATTAGGGACAGACGAGGAGGAGGAGAGCGAGGGAACGAGGGAGAGGAGGGGATGAAGAGAGAAAAGAGGCACATCTAAATGAGACCAGGAGGAGAGAAAAGGCAGAAGGAAGCAGAGGTAAGGAAGAACGTGTCAAGAAAGTCATTTCACGACATGATCATTTTAAATGCAAAGCACCTTCATAAAAACTGTAAATAAGCTCCTTAGATACAAACACTGAACTTTTCATTCATGCTGCTGATTTCTGAGATGCACCTCTCCATTCAGTGTCTGGAGATCAAATTAGAACCTGAGGAGTTTGGAAAGCTGGTGTTTCTGTGAACGCCCATGGACAACTAACAGAAGAACCAATAAGAATGCCACCTCCCTTAACCATGCTTAAGTATAATAATAAAATATCTAGAGGAACCTAAAGACAATCATCTTTCAATTTTTGCAAAAATGTTCCCATTGGTCTTTGAATTATGAATGTGCTGTTCTTAGCCCAAATCAAAACACCTGCCGTTTTCTAGGGCATAGCTTCTGCTGAGCAGCAGGTGTTGTAAAATATCTCACAAATAAGCGCTTTTTCAACAGCATTTTTTCATCTGCTCCAGACGAGGATTTGAAGAGAAATACTCAGAAATTACATTTTAGGCTTAATTTTTTTTATCTATGTTCTCCATCAGAAAAATGCCATAAAAACGTGTTGAAAACACCAAAAACAAAATTTTCATTGGAGTGGGTCTTTCACAGCCATAAAAGCCTGAGGATATAAAGTAAAATGCAAACATACATAAATAAATTCCTTGTATCTAACAGAACTGCACCTGAAGGACAGATCCATGGGGGCCCCCCCTCCCTCCATCCTCCCGAGCCTCGTGTATTGGGTTTTGTCTGCATATATGCTATTTGTGTTGAAAGGTGTAGTTTTTTTCTTGTATCTACACATCTACACATTTGTATCTAACCCATCATCTACACATATACGCAGTGTAGAGATACGACTTTTCTTTGTCACTAATGCCCCCCCCATCGTGGACCATTTGCATGCTGAACAAGGTTGCGCTGGGTTCAGGCATCACGGCCTGGGTCACAGCAGCATGACCTCAGTCCACTTCTCGAAATGTGTGTGTATTTATTTTTTGTCTGATTTTGTTCCACATGTACTGGCACTAAATCTCCCCGTGATGGATTAATGAAGTACATTTGAATTTGAATTTGATCTGCTAATAATTAGAAAAAAAAAGATATTTTGGCTGGAAGTTAGCTAAAGCTCTTAAAGTTTTTCACATTTATTTTCAATGACCATAAATCAGATTTTTTTTAAACAAAATGAAAAAAACTAAAGATGAAATGGGATCTCCTGAGGGACCTGAGCGTTTTCAGACCATAATCAACTACTGAAAGCATGAAGGAGTTTAAAGGAGCCGACGAACGTTCAGAAGAGCCAGAAGAGGGTCTCATAAGTCAGGAAGCTCAAAGTAAAGAAGAAGAAATCCAGGAGTGACAACACCTACAGGTCACAACAGCAGGAAGCAAGGAGTCCTCTCCACTGCTGAGGAGGAGGATGGGGGGGGGCAGGGTCGGCAAAAATCAAACAGGACCCAATTATAGGAATCACAACGAGTCAGTGAGCAGGGAACGCTGTTACCTGGAAAACACTGAGGCATGTGCGTGCGCTCTCTGACACACACCGGCACACAAACGCGCAAAAATAAAAAGTGCACAAAGTACACACAACTCTGCTGTGTGCTTATCGTGCATGTGACTGGGTGTCTACGTGCACACACTCATCCCAATCCTGGTGTGAATCCTGATAATTAGCCTGGCCAGGCCGCTGTGAAATTACAGTTTCATCTGCTAATAGATGAGGAGACCTGAAGCGAACAGACACACACACGCACACACGCAGGCACACACGCCTCACTCCAAACACAAAAAGAGCGGGAAAGAGCACAGCAAACGCAAAAAAATGGATGTTTCTGCAGGAACAAGAATAAATATTGACAGGAGGAGTCAAGGACAACAACACTGGCCCAATGAGAGGAGGAGCAGCTCTGAGTGAGAAGCTGACAGAAATCAGAAACACATGAAAGGAAAACATCGAATCAAGACTTTGACACCAGAAGACGGAAAATGAGAGACGAGGCGAAAAGGGAAAAGGGAAAGAGAAGGGAAAAGTTTTCATAAACAGAAGATGAAAGCGGCCGTCACTGAGGGACGCCGCTGAAGATGGGGCAGAGGTCACACACCCAAGCACGCACAAACAGAAACACACACACACCCAGACCCATGCACATACATGTGTACAAATAGAAATACACACCTACATGTGCACAAACACACCCAGACATATACATGTATAAAAATAGGTACACACCTGTACATACACACACAGACACACCTAGACATATGCACATACATTTACAAATAAATAAACACACATGCATATTACAAATAGATAGACACGACTGTAAACACGTGCAGACATGCACACACATATGTGCACAAATAGATATACATGCCTGCACAAAGACATGCACACTACCAGGAACACACATCTGCACATACACACACAAACATAAACAGGCACATGCACACACATGTTCACTAACAGACAGAAACACGTGCAAACAAATAGGAACATGCACATGCCCTTACACACGCCTGTCGACACAGATACATACGGACAAACACACGTTCCAGATGCAGAAAAGTCTGGTACGAACTCCATGTCACATGACTGTTTTGGTCACAACATCTTCTGCATTGGCTATATTCTAGACAGTATTCTGGTGTTCCAGAGAATCTAGCTGGGTTTGGCTCCAACACCCTTTTTGACCCCCACACCGGACACATCAGGAACAGAAGGTGGATAGATGGAAACTCATCAATAGATTTAAAAAAGAAATTCAGATAGAAACTAACTCTTCCAATGACTTTCAAGAGAGAAAACTGGGAGGTTCAGGCTCATGATTGAGGTATAAAGACCATCACCTTTACTTTGAGAGCTACACCCCTAAAGCGCATAATGCTGGCCCTTCCCATCTTCCAAATTAGCCACTTAGCCTTAAGAAAGAGGCTGGCTTTAACTAAATGAAATTATAGCTCGTTGACGCTAAACGCTAAAGCACCTACTTAGACAAATGGAGAGGTAAATGGGAGAGGTTCGTGTCTCTGCAGCTAATAACAGACACACACACACTAGCTAATCAAAGCAAGGCATCAGGTAATCTAATCTGAATGGCTGACAATTATCAGCACGTTGGCCTGAAGGCCAGCTTCATTCCATTGATCAATGATTTCTATTAAAAAAGTGTAAACAATTCAATCACTCCCCCCCCCTGCTTCCTCATGCACAGGCGTGGATGTTTGAAGGGGATCTTAACCAATTGTCCTTGGAATTAAGTAAAGAAATCAGGGGGAGAGGGAGAGCCTGGCTACTTGAAGGAGCTAATCTGAGTGAAGTCAGCCATCTTGGCGCACAGCGAGGGACAGAGGAGGACCTCTCTTTTTGTTGCTGCTGGAATATATCTGTGCTGTGACAGCCTTGGAAAACGGCTTTAATTTGCTGTGGCCCTCTGAAGGCGTTAATACTGGCGGCCCTTGGAAGGTCCTCATTTATTTGCACAGATTACTCTGAAATGGTTATTCCTGCGCCGCCACACAAACACCAACACACACACTTTTAACAGCCGTCTAACTCAAGGCCGCGTTTCTCTTTAAGGATTCAGGCGGCTGCTGCTTTTTAGATATTTCATTACCAAAAGGTATTTATTTCATTTTTCTCTCAAATCCCTTGTCGTCAGAATTCTCATAAGACCTTATTTTCTTCTTACACCCCTTCACTTTCTCTGAAATATTTGGAAACGGCAGATTTGACCACGGCGCTTTCTCAGGGTAGTTCCCGGTTCATCAGCGCGCCCCCTCCTCACAGCATATTATGTTCAGTGGAGCGTGCTCAGTTCAGAGCGGAGAGTCATTTCTAGTTTAGTTAGCTTCAGCGCGGCGATTCTTCACCTCCTTTCACCATGAATGTACTCTGCTGACAGCTGTTTTTGTGCAGATGGAGGGGCAGGACATACGGTTGGGGGTGTCACGAAAATGGTGCCCAGTCAAGATGACCAATGAGAGAAAGAGGAGAGAGTTTCAGCAGAACTCATTAGGGTCAAACTTCTGTCCTTCTGAAGCTCCCTCGGTGTTGGAGGAAGTGAGCGACCCAGCATGAAACCATTCAGACGGACCTTTCCAGAGAATTAGAGGTGCAACAAGCAGCACAAGGAGGGGAGTGGAAGTGACATGTTGGAGGGGGAGTCAGACTACAGTGTAGAAAAGGAAGCCCAGTTTGAAAAGGAAAACTTCAGATCTATCTGAAACTTTTTTTACACAAAGTATTTCAACATTTCTTTGTTTTTTTAAACCATGAAGCATCAAATCTTTCCAGAATAATCTTTCCGTATGGGATCTACACGACACAACAGACCCACACAAAAGCATAAAGATGTGCTTTTTCTCAAACTGCAACAACATTCAGACTAACAGAGAAACATTATTAATCGACTATCATTATCATTAATTAGCCAGCTAATTAATTAATTACTGCCTAACTGTGTAGCAACAAGGGGGCCCACGTCTGAGGGCGGGACTGTTGGCATGTAGTGAGTCCCCCCCGATTTCCAATCCATCTATTTACACTCTCTCCTGCTAGCTTACAGCCCCTCCCAACTCTAAGCTAACATTAGCGGTGCATCAAAAATGGTGAGCAATATCGGAGCTATCCAGATGTTCAGTTCTGAGCCAGATTCCAGGTCGGACGAGGAAAATAAAGACGTACATGGATCTAGTCGTCCACAAGCAGGGAGCAGGGAGCTTAAGGCCCGCCCAGTGTATTTTCTACATCACAATAGGGCTGGGCAATAAGGAACTTTTTACATCATGATGTCGATATTTTTTCTTGTCAGGCGATATCGATAATGTTTTTGATTATTGTTATTATATATCCTTTACATTAAAACAGACCCTTCAAAATAAAAACGTATTGTTATAGACTCATTCTTCCATTGAGAAAAAGTTATATCGAGATATATTTTAATTAACGTTTCATTGCCCAGCCCTACATCACAAATAAGCTCCTTTTTAAACGGCATTTTTTCATCCGCACAATTTGAAAAACGAAAAACTCAGAAAGGCTATTTGAATCCTAATTTTCTCAATATATGTCCTTCATCATAAGAGAAATATCAAAAGCAAAATTTTTTTATCAGAGTGTGTCTTTAACTCTCCTGACGTTTTTAATCTACCACTCACTTTATCCACTTTTGTGCCAATACTACACACCTGCCTCTTTTTCTCAGAAATAGGAGAAAACTCATGAATTTAAACATTTCTATCTTTTACAACTTCATAAAGAAGTAAACTGATGAAAACAGCTTCTTCAAAAGAGAGTTCTGACGCTTCTGAGTGAATTTTACTGAAACAAACTACATTTCCAGGTAAACCCCTTATCTTGTGATATGCAAAGACCTGGCCTTCTTTAAAAATGGTGTCAGAGCTTTGAAGGAGGAGATACTGGCACATGTCTGGTCACTTACGTCGGAGACAGAGCTGGACCTGGCGGTAGCGGCGGGGGCGTTCTTGCTCCCAGCTTTTATGGCGGCGTCTCTGCGTGCCTGCTCCAGCAGGAGGCGGGCCCTCTCCTTCAGCTCCTCCTGGCGGGACAGCATTCTCTGTACGCAGAAACAAAACCTGCTGTCAGACTGAGACAAATGCTAAATATTCACTTGGAGGCGTCATTCCTCAAATGCAGGTTTTACTCACCTTCTCTGCAGGACTCGTTGCAGAGGTGGGTGACGGCTCCTAAAAGAAAAATTCACTAGAATGGTCAGGAGGGATTTTTACAATGAGGCAATCCTGCATCACAATAGTCAGCGAGCGGATGCACAGCAGGATTAGGATGTGTGTTAGTGGGATCAGTCTAAATGCTGGACACTGTCTGGTCCAGTGGAGAGTGTGAAAATGTTCAGAACAAATTAAAGCTGTAAAAGAATTGAATTCTAAGCGCAGAAGCAAGCAGAATGAACAAACCTGAACACTGAAACGTGTTATCTGTCCAACACTTTCACACTGGCCTGCATGCAGGCTGGGGTGAATCCCACTAACTAGATAAGAGCAGATCAAAAATGGGGTGCTGTGTCTGTCAAACCTGCCCCCCCTCCATCCTGTGACCTTTCTGCTCGTAAACAAGAAACAGTAATCTGGGGTTAAGCAGAGCAGGCATCTCGTGTTTGTGGACGAGTGGCTGTGCACAAGCACACAGGTGTGTGCGAGACGCACCCCTCCATGCCTGAGCGCTCACGGCCTCAACTGTCATCAACTGCAGGGATGGAAACTATAATGGAAAGTGTAATGAAATGTCAAAGCAGGGGGTTCATGCGGGCTCGGCTCGGACGCGTCTGATTCCTGAAAAAACGACACGGTGACGACAACATCTCATGCAGGACCGGAGCGTTTCTGAACGGTCATTTCCGAGGTGTGGAGCTTAGCGAGTGCCGGAGGGTGGGGGGGAATCAGCGTCAGGAGCATCCTCTGTCTCATGACTGAAAGCTTCAATCAGAGCCAGGGTGCGAGGATAAAAGCGTTTGGAGGCAGAAGCCTGCAGACACCTGCACTCAGAATCCTAATGATTGAATTAAGCTGCAGGAATAAATCTGCAACATAAGCAGCTTCTGCAGCGACGTTCCCACCATAACAGGAGGGGCCGATGTATGACGATTTCCCTTCCAAAAACATTCAGGTAGTTCAGTGAAAAAGCACCTCCTCTATTGTAAAATGAATACTATCATGCAATGAAATCTAAAGGTTATGGTCTCTGAAAGGTTTGAATCTAAACAGGAAGTGTGTGGTCCTGTAAGAGGCTCTACTACAGACATCAGTCTGAGTACTTTTGAGCGGAATTACGCCTTTATTCCAGTGTTATTCTAAATAAACTCTGATGGAAACATACAGTAGGTCAAAAAAGTATTTAGTCAGCCACTAATTGTGAAAGTTCTCCCACTTCAAAAGATGAGAGGCCTGTAATTCTCATCATAGGCATACCTCAAGTATAAGAGACAAAATGAGAAAACAAAAATCCAGAAAAACACATTTTCACAAACAAAGAGCACAGCCTGGATCACATTCTCAATAACGTCTGGACTGGACTGTTCATGTGTTTCTGATCATCTTTAAAGGAAACCATGACACAGCGGTTTCTCATTCTGAATAGAACATTTTGACTTAATGCTTTTACTAAGATGTAAATTAAAATCAATCAGTTTTTAGTCATTATACCTCTGAAGCCATGGAGATTATTGTTCCATATTTTTTGAGGTTTATAGTTTAAAATCGTCAAATCTGAGGACTCTCAAAGCACAAAGTTAACCTGTTGTTACTAAGAGTTTTTAGTTACTTTGTTACTTTTTAGTTGAGATTTCACAAATTAAAAAAAACAATTTGTTTTATCTTATATCATGTTTTATGTAGTTGTGACCTGTATTGTTAAGCAGTTATTGATTTTTTTAGGGAAAGGTTCTCTATAACTAGATTTTGCTTGCTTGCAAAAATAAATGGCAGTCCTTTCTTTGGATGGAGTTTCATTGCTATCCTTTTTCTCTCAATTTTATGTAATTTCTCCGCTTCTTCACCGCTGACCTCTGTGTGTTTGTGTTGTTTCACATGCTTCATGTAAACACACTTTTTTTTTTACACAGTAAGCATTAATAAAGTTATAAGTCGAGGTTTGATGTGTTTACCTGTTTGCCATCTGCATGGTTGACCAGAGAGGTTCTGGGTTCAGAGGCGGGTTCTGACTCTGAGTGACGAAGGCTGGCTCTCTTCTTCTTAATCAGGTCAGCGTCTCTGTTGTAGGAGAAGCCCAGTTTCTGGTGAGGAGGCGAGGAGGAAGTTCCTCTCCTGGTTGAGGGTGCTGGTTCGACGTTTCCCTCCCCACCGTCTTGTCCTGCCTCTTCTAATTGCTGTGTTTCCTTTTCCATCTCCTTCTCCGCCCTGATCTCGCTCAGGTCTAAAGTCTTGGCTTTGAGCAACACCCCCCGATCCTCAGAGCCTGTCGCTGTCAGGTTGCTTGAGTTTGTAGCGTTGGTGTGTGGTACTGAGATCTGTGATGGGACAGTAGGGGAGGGCTGCAAAGGCCCCGTTGTCAAGCTTATACCCTCCTGAGGCTCAGGTTCAGCCCCGTTGGCCTCAGTGCTTTTACCAGGAGCGGCGGGCTGAGGCTCAGCCTGCCGGTGCTGAACGTCATTTAACTCAGCATAAAACTTATCCTGGCCGACGGAGGCATTGGTGTCAGTTTCAAAGTCACCAACTTTGTAGGTGCTGCGGCTGCTGTTGGCCTCAATCTGCACCACGTTGAGCTCTTCGCCCGAGAAGTGAGCCCGGATCTGGTACAGGTAGGTCATCACAGTCAGCTTGTCTGGAATGGCTAGCAGCACCATGTCTGATGGCTCCAAGAGGCGGGAGATCCCGAGGCTCGCAAAGCCGTCATACGCCTGCAAGACGAGAGCAACCATCTTTAAATGAGAGACTCATAAACACAAATGATTAACAAAAATAAAACGGCAAAGGAGCGGGAGAAACCTCTTATAAATGTACTGATATCTGCGTATGGTGGACATAACCCTCAGCTGGTTGGGACAGTTCTTGGCTTGCCTCATTTTTAGATACCGGTACAGAACTTTCAAGGTTCTTTAACACCTTACTTTCTTTGTAAGGGATATGGAGTTCTTCAGGGTTCTACTTTTGGCCCCTTTTAGTTGTGGTTATTGTTTAGATAAGGGCTTCTAGAATAACTAACTACAATGACATTAAAATTAGACATAGCAAAAGCAATCAAGTTATGCATTTGTGATAATTTTGTTGTAGAAATATTTTCTGGCAATAAACCTTAGCACTTGTCCTTTTTTAAACAACTAAAGTTATAACTTGGAGCTTAAAAAAATAATATGTTTCTATTATTTTTTTTTCTTAACCATTTTTCCCTTTCGGGGTCACGGGGCTGCCGGAGCCTATCCCGCCCACTTGTGGACGAAGGCAGGGTATGGCCTGGACAGGTCGCCAGTCTGTCGCAGGGTAGAATGTCCTCAATCACACACCCATTCACTCTCACACTCACACCTATGGTCAATTTAGAGTTGCCAATTAACCTATGAAGCATGTTTTTGGACGGTGGGAGGAAGCCGGAGATCCCGGAGAGAACCCACGCATACACGGGGAGAACAACAAGGACCTGTGCTCCTTGCTTTCTTTTCTTTTCTTGAGGAGTACCAAGAGCATGTACAAAAAATGTTGGAAAAGAATTTGTGGAAGCATTTGGACAGCAGGAGACTGCAGCAGACCCTGTGCTTCAGCATTTACTAGAGTTTGCTTATGAGAGCATTCTTGCAAACATGCAAACTCCACACAGAAAGGTCCCCATTGATGTTGTTTTTCATGTCCCCCACCCGGGACTTGAACCGGGGGCCTTCTTGCTGTGAAGCAAGAGCGCTAACCACTGCGCCACCGTGCAGCCCTAGTTCTATTAGGTTATTCAATTTTACCCCGTAGTGTTTTTTGTTGATTTGTGTTGCTTAAATATGGCAGATTGCAATATATGTGTTTCTAATTATTAGTAAACACCCACTCTGATAAATATGTATATAGTTTGTAATTCAGAGTATTTTTTAAAGATCTACTCAGATGAAAATTGCCTTTGTGGCATTTTTAACATGATCTTTCTAATGATGGCTGACTTGTAGACAACTAGATCTATGTACATCTTTGTTTTCCATGTCTGAGCTGGCATCTGGCTCAAAACTGTACGGCTATATGGCTATAAGCTAGTTGGAAAGCATGTAAACAGAATGATGACAGGAAGTAGGGGTGGACATACTCTACTTACATCAATTAAGAGGCACATTTCTAATGAACATCTGCCGCCCAGCAGAAACTATATCCTAGAAAACCAAGCAGTTTTTTATTTTATTTTACCTAAAAACAGCATAACAATTGAAAGACCACCATAAATGGTAAATGGCGTATACTTATATAGCGCTTTTCTACCTTTCTCAAAGGCCCAAAGCGCTTTACAGTCACAGACGCATTCACACACAAATTCACACACTGGTGGCGCCTCTGCTGCCGGACACTGGCGCCAACTGTCCACCAGAGGAAAGGTGGCTTCAGTGTCTTACCCAAGAACACTTTAACATATGGGTGTGCAAGGCGGGAATCAAACCTGCAATTATACGATCGGGGGTCAACAGCTCTACCGCTGCACGCTACCACGGTGTGGGACTTTAACTATTTTCTAGCTTAAAGAAATGCTGTACCCCGAAAGGTTAAAAATGTCACTATTTAAAATTGCAGAAGAAAAGTATAAAGTTCTGATCTTTTGAAGACGTTGGTTGTGTTGAGGCTGCATGCATGATCCAAGCGTGATCTGCACTTAGTTAGTTTGGCATGACTGCTGACAGATCGTGTCAGGAATGGCTGTCCCCGATAAGAGACGCAGATATCCAGAGACAGAGCGCTTAATCCCAAAGTGTGTGTGAGTGTGTGTCCTTATCGCCCCCCCACCGCCACATCAACACACCCGCGCTCTCTGTCACGCGTGTAATTGGTCTGATTAGAGTTTGATGAGAAAATACAGGTGTGATTATCAAGCGAGACACGGGACCCAATCCCCCATCACAAGATAGACTGAGACAGAGAGAAGGGATGAAAACCATTATCGCTGCCAATGACAGGTAAATAAATAGATTAAGTGAACACACACACAGCCTGCGCACACATGGCCTCCTCGCAGGTATCACAGCTTGTATCTGGTCTGCTTGATAGTGTTGATCTAATTCCAACTTGTTGCAGAGCCATTTGTTTCACTGCCTTTGCAGATCTCCTCCTTCTGTCAGTCTCTCACTCAGATCAAACCCCAATGTCTGTTTCATTAACGGTCTTTAGCCTTGTTCAGACCTTCAGCCCTTTATTTTCTTCATGAAAAATGATCTGCTCTCATTTTCTCCTTAAATTAAATCATAATTCTTTTTGCCTGATGCTTAAATGTTTATCAACATCTATAAAGAGATGATTTTCCATCAGTTTACATTTGGAAAATCAACCACAGAACTTGTACATTTACAATAAACTCAATGTTTGCCATCACTGCTCGAGGACTGCTCCTTTTAAACTCAGTAAACAGGTTGAGTAAAGACGCTTTTGAAGGCGTAATGGCGGAGTGCTGACTCAGCTCCATGTCTGTGGAACGCAGACAGCTTTGAAGGAACAGAGCTCCAAACTAGCGCCATTTTCTTTGTGGAGGAAAAAAACTATGTAAAAAAAAACTTCTCATTTGGGTCATTAGGAATTCTGCTAAGATAATATGTCCTTTGAAAATGCTTCGAACAGAACAAAATGATTTGATGTTTCTGTAGCAATCTTTGTTATGTACCTTAAGATGTCTGGTTGTCATTTGGTGCTTTGCAAATAAAATAAACTGAATTCTCACTGATGTTGTTGTGGCAGCTTGGATGTTAAATACATAATCAAATGGAATCAATTATTCATTAAAGTCATAATTTAGAAAGTCCTCTGATTCCTGTTGTATTCAGAATCAAAACAGTTCTAAAAAAAATCAATTGATTTGTCAATGATCTTCAGCCTTGGTAAATCTGAAGAACACTTGGGTTCAGGAAGCAGACAGACAACGGACAGACATTTTTCTATTCATATCATGTTAAATGCTTTCCTAAATTATAAACAATCTGAGAAGTGTGTCCTCATAATGCAATGCTGCAATGTTCTTCCACTGAGAGACATGACACTACAGGGTTTGAGGTCTTCTCCCAAAAAAATAAATTCTTTTTCATTACCCATAACCTTATTTTTCCAACTACATTTGCAATAAGGAAACATGAGAGCAAAACAAAAAGGTGGTTCATTAAATTTAGAACTGTTCCTCCATGTTCAGTCCGCCTCCTTTCTTTTGACCCGTTTTGTGCATTTTTTTTATGCAAAAGGTAACAATTTGCAGAAAAAATCTGTACTTGCATAGAGAAGACTGGTGTATGGGAGCGTTTGTTCTATTTGTAAAGACAAAGCAGGAGCAAAGGCGTGACAAAAGGGAAGAAAGAATGGAGAACACAGGAGTTTGCCTTTACATCAGCTTCTTTAAGGCCCCCTTCCTCTCTGTCAGAAACCGTGTGAAAGAAGAAGAAAAAGGAATATGAGGAATAAGAGGGCCTGATTGGGTTTCTAATGCGTATTCAGGGCAGCGGTGTGCTGTATTGTTCCGCTCTCACCCAGCTGTGAAAGGGAGCGACAACTTTTATGCTCAAAAGGGACAAAAAAGAAAGAACAGGAGAAAGAGGGAAAGTAAAAGCAGGAGGAGGCGGACAGGGAGGCTCTTGAGCCGGGCTTTGTTTCAGAGTTCATGCTGATCTTGTGCTGCCGTCTTTATGAGATCTGTGTCTTCAGGGTTTTCCAGCAACTTGTTGTCCTTTCTGGACTGTAACAAAGTATTCCATCAGTTTTTCCCACTAATCAATGCTATCATTGTTCTAACATCTCTTCACATTTTCATTCTGTCATTTTTTGTAAGAGTTCAACACCATGAAGATCTGAAGATGATGGTTTTGGTCTGGACAAAGGTGTCGGTAAGTGGTAGAGGAATCATTGCACCAAAGACCTATGAGAACTTTTTCATATGTTGTTTCAACAGTTTGAAATAATGAATGTGCAATGAGGGAAGATCAGTGGCAGTTACGGCCCCCAGTTCTTGTAACCTATCAGCAAAAATTACGATACAATGACGGGATAGATCCTTACAAAGCCAGATAACAGTGGAACTACCTGCTTTGTCTGAGATGACCTATCTTGACTTGGTGGTTTTCTGCCTCTGTCACCAAACCTGGTTGACACAATGCAGGAAATGCGTGCATACAAGGGACTAAAGGCGCATGATCATGTCACATCAGGACGGGTTTGTGAGGTTTCTACGGTGTTCCCCAAACTGGACGTTAGTGTATTCAAAGCCAGGGTGAGTTGTGTTTTGTACATAGAAATTGATACAAAAAACTGCTCACCATGTATTTACGCACAACACTACACACTACAGTACACAGTGTATGTACACAAGCGCATCAGCCACACTAACATGACTAAGGCCTA
The DNA here is from genome assembly GCA_023969325.1 of Oryzias curvinotus. Classification (NCBI taxonomy): domain Eukaryota; kingdom Metazoa; phylum Chordata; class Actinopteri; order Beloniformes; family Adrianichthyidae; genus Oryzias; species Oryzias curvinotus. Next base: position 15,273,792 of record CM043720.1, on the reverse strand, counting down.
GCAGATAAACTTGTAAGCAAACAATACTTGGCAAAAATAACATTAGCTAAAGTTTACAAATTCCAACTGACCTTTGAGCTGAGCAAACTTGCAGATTAGCCAGAACTGTTTGAGTCGTGTCCTTCCCATCTAGTCCAGCCACCCATTCCTGTCGTCGCTCAATCAACTATTTTTTGGTTGTTTCTCCCTGATGACAGCAGTTAATAAAATCCACTATTTGATTCATGGTTTTTCCGGGTGTGACAAAAATGAACACCACAAGTATTCACCATTATTGTGCATTCGATTTAAAGGAATGAACTTTGTGTACAGCGTGTTCAAATGTTACCAGCAGTTGTGAAATTTCTCTTGCCCTCTGGGATGGCAGACAGAAAAAGGTCTGGTTAGTACCGTTCGTGTGTACAGATAAATGCATCTCGTGACTGTAACACACTTTAGGCCTACATGACAGGGAAAAAGTGTTATACAGTGTTTCCTTGCCATATTGCGGTTACCACTCGTGGTTTTTTTAGTGTTCAGTTTGCCACATCTACAAAAATCTTGGATCATGATCAGATCTTTCCTTTAATTTTATAATCCTGAACATATATTTTTTTTAAATGTTTGACCTTTGAGAGTTTTAACAAGAGTTAAAAGTGTAAAAAAATGTAATGTCTGTTTCAGAAAAGTGTATGTAGTGTGTAATGAGAGTTTTTACGGACTTAAAACATCTGTATTCATACTTTGTAGATTTCGCCCATCACAGATAACTTTTAGAACGTAACCCCCCGCAATCAACGAGTGACCACTGTAAAGAGACTTTGTGGTAAATTTTCAATAAATTAAAAGGTTTCGAATTTGGCTATTGTTATCAGAATACCAATTTTTGTTTGCAAAAATCAAATATCATCCACCTCTCCCAATCATTTTCTTTCCACAAGTCCCGCCTGCAGTTGATCGATTAAAAAAGCGATGAGGCTCCATCGGCTGAACTGCATGAACTCGGTCTGACATTTTTCTGCACTAGCACTATAGAAGCCTTAAAAACCGTGACGTTTTCCCTCAATCTACCTGGCTCTGTGTCTGGACTAAATGTCACCTCCGCCGGCCCCGGGCTGCTACTCCCTGCACCCTCCCCTCCCTTTCGCTTACTCTCACTGACTGACAGCTATCTATCGTTGTCAATCATCAGCACCTCCTCCCACCAGCCCAGCCCCTCAGGGCGATTCAGCCCCGTGCTTGGTGCAACACTATCAGATGGCATGACAAATTACTTCTCCTTGGCCTCATTACATACATGCACATACACACACACACACACACACACACACAAAACAAATGGAGAAAAGAAGGTGCTCAAACAGAATGGAAGCATCCAAACATGCAAACCACCTCAAACTGGATTCATTTCCTAACGTCTGTAATGACGTCCGTCTCTGAGGCTGGAATCTTTCAAATATTCACTTTCTGCCTTTTTTCCTAACTACACACCCTGATATTGATTATCCTTATCTGTCATAATTCAGACTGAGCTCGCTCCAATCATCCTTCAGACAGACCGTGTGTGTTTGTGGGTGTGTGTTGAAGGAGGGGGGTGTCCATCAAGCAGCCATGAAAAGCAGAGATAGTCGTCGTTTCTATACATTTCCATGTCTGTCCGTCCAATAAACTCTATAGGTTCCAACAAGTCTTTATGGTCTGGACTGTGTTAGAAGTGTGTCTGTGTGTGTGTGTGGGTCTATTCATTATGTTGTTTGAGAGTTCACTTATTTTGATTCCATATTAAAATAGAATTGTTTTCACACTTTTTCAAAAATATCTGTGGAGCGTCTTATCATTCCTCTCTGGTGTGCATGTGTGTGTGGGTGTGTGTGTGTGTGTGGGGGGGGGGGGGTCATCATGAAATTAGCAGACCACAATAACCTGTCTGCTGATAAAATAAGTCTGCTGATTGAAGCACATTGATGTGTAAAATTATCCATTTGAATTTTATTTTTGTATTCTAGATTGATTTTTGCAACATAAATGTTAGAACTGTGAGAAAATGTAATGCTGTTGGGTTGTTTTCACCTAAAAAACACAAAGATCAGGTGGTTTTTCAAATGCATTTACACAGAGAATGTGCAGCAGACCCTGGATTATCATTCCACTCCGTTCTCTGCACTGAAAGGCCTGCTTGGCCTCGTGCACATCAGCAGCAGATGTGGATCTGCAGACAAGCTGGTGGCAGCACGTTTACTACAGCTGCAGCTATTCAGCAGCTATCACCTTCAGCGGCATATTCTCATATTACTTATATCTGACCAATTTCTTCAGGGCTACTTGAGCACCTGGAGGAAGGTGAGGGCAGTTAGCAGATATGGGATTGGGTCTATGCCTTTCCCTCCACTCTGGTTATTGTCAACAAGGCAGCATTCATGCCTAACAGGGCCACCAGAGGTTATCGCTGAGCCCGAGTGTGTATGAGCAGAGAAAATCAAGCTGCAGGAAACCTGACGCGTATCGTTCTGTGTAACCCTCGGGCCAAAGAGAGGGCGTCTGTGTGCGCGGCCTGCATGAAGGGACCAGACTGCAGTGTGCACGGAGAGGGAGGAAGATGTGCACAGAGGAAAAATGTGAAGAAGTGACACGATAAACCACAGAGTTGCATTTTCAGACCAGGCAGAGGGAAAAATGCAAGCAAGCTAATTTTTTTTCAAACCGACAGTTTTTTTTACATTGTTAATGCATTAACTCAGTGGTTCCTGACCCCTGGGCAGCAGACTGATACCAGTCCCTGTGCCATTTGGTGCCGGGCCGCAGACAGACGAAAATGCAAACACTAACTTAGATTATTTCCAATTTGTTTCTTTTCTGAAACTGACGGAAGCTTTATTTTGGAAAACTACCGGATTCTGTTCACCACATCCGTCAGTCTTGACGTGTCACGTGACTTTAAGCAGCTGCTCGGATTGCTAAGTTAGTAGCCTAAAAGCTAAAAAGCTGATGAAAAACCAAAACACTAGAAACATATTTGGAAAGTTTCTTTGGGGAGAAAAGAGCCAGTGAACAAACTGAAGAAGAACCTCGACTTCAAAGAAGGTAAAGCCGTTATTTACAGAGCAAACCAGGAGTTTTCCCGCAAATACGGGTTTATTGAGACAGTTATTCTCATGTACCAGAAGCTGCTCGCTCTGCCCGATACACGGCGACTGACTTTTGAATGTTTCACACATGCAGATAATGAAGTTGCAGACAGGGTGGATTCTTGTTTGGTAATATATTAAAATAAATACCAGTTTTATGACGGTTGTGTTTTTTTTTTAATTTTGTTTTATTTATTTATCTTAAAAGTCGGATGCAGCTGACGTTAGTGTCCAGTTGTTAGCCTCCACTGTGAAAGGGAAAATCTTCATCACAGAGTTTCAGTTTAAACCAGCTGCAAACATTTTACAGAGGATGATGATTCAATCAAATCAAATTGCTGATTTGTGGAAACTTGTAAAAAGGAAATTTATGAATATATCCTACAGCAAGGCTAAATTAGGCATACATCAGTTAAAAAAACTACAGCACAGAAAACATTTGTTAAAAACAAATACTGGTACATGTAAAATCAAAATATGAAAAAAAAAATTGTTACCCTGAAAAATGATCTGAGACTGGATTGAGTTTTTAGTGTTATAATGGTATTCTATACAAAACAACAGTAAAAAACTATAATACCGCTTTTATGAAATTATTTACAAATCAGAAGCTACTTCTACGAATCAACAACTTTGTTTAAATGAATCTTTATCATTCTGTGGACATTCATGTTGAAATGTGTCTGAGTGGACCAGCAGAGTTCAGATCACAGCTTTGTATTCAGTCCAAACATAAGTTTCTTCATTTTGGAAAATCGGAGTCGTCAGTCTGTGACGATGTATGTTTCAAAGCCTCCTTTATTTCTTGTGAAAAGTGTAAAAATAACTTTGAATACCCCAAAAAGTTGATTAAGACTTTTCTAAATGGTCCTTAAAGTCTTAATTTGAAATGTAATGACTTTTGTAATAGAACGCCCTGCGGAAAACCTGATAGATGGAAGAGCTGCGGTCTGATCCCTGACACCTCAGTCGTGAACTCATGCCTTAAGCGCACACAAACACATACACTATCATCCTACATTTGTGTGTGTGTGTGTGTCCTTTTACACCCCCCCCACCCCCCACCCCACAGTAAAAACACACAAACATTCTGGGATTACAGGCAGGTCTCTAAAATAAGGCCAAATGGAGACGTGGACGGGGGGGTGGGGAGGTAAGTGGTGAGAAGGGCCCAGCGGGGGCTGCCTCTTACCTTTTTGTTGTTTTCTTTAATATCCTGAGGACCAAGCGACTTGTAGTCTCTAAAAGAGGCGGAGGGGAGGGCGAAGGGGGGTTCAGACACAGAGAGAAACAGTGGAGGGGAAAATGTGTTTAAATATGCGTCACATGTAATGGTATTAGAACTGTAACATGCAATTTCAGAGCAGTGCAATCAACAGAACTAATAGGGTGGAAAATATGTAAAAATCACAGAGGAGTGCGAAGGCAGGCGGCATAAACACACACAGTTTCCGAGATCACAACAGCTCTGTTTGTCTGCCTGTTTTTTTGCACGTTCAACGTTTAAGAAATCACACTTAAAACAACATGAAACCATGAACAACAAGATTAGTGTGGGCGGCAAACATGGAACTCCACATTTGACTGACGGTGTGTGTGCATAAATGTAAACTGATCAGTCACATTAATCCCACAGACCAGTTGAAGTGATGGTGGTGACATGCTGACAGGTTCACTGTGTGCAAACATAGTCCTGCTTTTTGTTAACTGAAGAAGTAGGAGAATGACACTCAGTGTGGGATAGGAAGGGCAGATTTGGGTTTAAGGTGATTCACGGGAAGCCGGAGTGATCCCACGAAAAAAGACGCAGGTTGTCAGTAAATCCCTGCTGTTGAAACACACCCAGTCAAATGGCCAACACACAAATTAAGCATAACTTTGGCCTACCAAAAACACAAAAACAAAATAGTTGTCTTAGTTTCTAATATCTAGCCACAAAAGTGTCAAAAAAAAGGATGGAGCCAAGGCCTTGAACAGTTCTCATGATGGAGGACATAAAAAAAGAAAATTAAGATTAAAACTGTGTTTCTGAGTATTTCTTTATTCAAATCATGGTGAATCGGGAGCAGATGAAAAAGAGTCATTTGAAAAAGCTTGTAGTTGTTACGTACAAACTACAATCGGCAGGCCACAAGCTCCACGATCCGCTCCCTTCCAATATATCTCCTTAATAGATTCACGTAGGTCTTCGTTTTCCTCGTCTGAGCTCAAAACTGGCTCAAAACTGTACGGCTGGATAGCTCCAATATTAGTCGCCATTTTTGTTGCACTGTAAATATTAAGTTAGGGTTGTGAGGGGCTGTAAGCTAGCAAGAGAGTGTAAACAAAGGGATAATGGGAAATTAGCTGGCTTACTCTGCACCAACAGTCCTGCCCACAACTCAGAGGTGAATTTGAGATGAACTCCTGACGCTCTGCAGAAACTATGTTCTAGAAAACGACACAGGTTGTTTGATTTTTGCCTAAAAAAGGCATAATCATAATTGAAAGACCACTGAGAAGCTTTTACAATAAATCTAAAGATGATCGGTGAGAGACTTTCAGTGTGAATGCAGAGAGAAAAAGAAGGAATGACGTGAAATGTCAGATTAAAATGTATGCATTTGATTACTACATTATTCTGCAAATATAAATTACTCTTTAGCATTTATAGTATTTAAGTGTTTATATTGAAAAACGGAATTTTTAGTTAGACATAACATTGCTTAGGGTATTATCTGCCTTTTTAAAAGTGTTGTAGATAACAATCACTGGGTTGTTTAAAGGATGCTGCTCAGCTAAAAAACAGCAAGTTAAAAGACATGATGCATTTTGCAGGAAATGACAGAACAGAACCACTTCTTTTGGAAGTAGAATCATTTTTTGGCAGTGTTGCCTTGGGTCTCCAGCACTCAACGATATCAGTGTTTTAAAAGTACATCAAACTATTTTTTAACATTCAAACGTTTACAGTAAGAGTATAAAAAAAAGCTACTTTTTTGTGGCTTTTCTTAGTAGCTTAAAAGCCCCACTCCAATGAAAATTGTTTTTTGGTTTTGTTGACATGTTCTTTCAGCATTTTTCTGATGATGGAGGACATATATTAATTAAGCTCAAAATTGCATGTATTTCTTTATTTAAACCTTTGTGAATCGGGAAAAGACAAAAAAAATGTTTGAAACAAAGCTTATTTGTGATGTAGAAAATGCACTTCAAGTTCTCTGCTCCAAGCTCTCAGCAATAGGGGGTGGGGGGAATGCTCTGCCCCAAAAACGATGATATGCCCCCTGATGGGAAATAAGATGGCTTACTCTGCACCAACAGTCCTGCCCACAACTCTGAGGTGACTTCCTAATGAACTACTGCCACTCTGCAAAAACTATGTCCTGAAAACAACGCAGGTTTGTTTTTTATTTCGGCTGAAAACTGTATAAATATAATTAAAAGACTGTTGGGAACACTTTGAACGTTGCTGAAAAAAACGACTGGAGTGGGACTTCAAAGGTTTTGGACAAGCTGAGCATCAACACCATTAAGAGAAAATATGCAGAAAGCAGAGGTGGTCCAGAACACTGTGGATGATGACACAATTACCAGAGATACTGGGTCTAAACTGGTCCACAGACCCAGTAAAACAATGTTTTTTCGTTAAACCCACCTAACACAGTTATCTTGAATTTGAAAGCCCTGATCCCTTTCCCACCCAGACAGGCTTAAACTTAGGACATTCTAATTTAAGTGATTTTATTATTAGTCTTATTTTATTTTAAGTTTTATTCATTCAATGTATTTTTCTGATAATATAATACACAGATATAAAATTAGAATTAAAATTAGATGTAGTTTCAAGATTCGACAAAACTACAATAATAACTTTAGCGAACCCAATACTGGTGCTGAACTATAACATTTTTATAACTGCTGGAAGTAAAAGAACTTCTTAATTTAACCAAAGAAATTCTAAATTTGAAGTTCTTCTGGAAGCCTGGAAGAGCCAAACATTGCAGTTTGTGCATAATTGGGATATCTTTGTGTTTTTTTTCTCCATCTCATCTATTTTTGATACAGCAAATTTGCGTGTCTGGATGATGTGCCTGTGGTCAATAACTGGAGTGTGAAGTGGAGACAAAGTGACACATGCTGGTGGCTGTGTGATGCTCACATCAGGTCAGGTCTGAAATGGTGCAGGAGGGCGCAGAAGGCCAGCCCATTCCTCCAGGAGGTGGTGAAGTTGGTGATCTTTACCCCACGGTAGTTCTTGGTGACCTCGCGACACCAGGCCAACAGGGACTGGCTAGCGTTGGGTTTCCCTCCAAGAACCGGGCTTGGGACGGGGCTGAGCTGTAGGTGAGGACAACAGACAGACGGACTTTTGAGTTTCTGACTCACATTAGAGTGTCCACTGCAAGCAATATTCAAACATAAACATTGTAAGATTAATTTGACCTATAAACTGAAGTTGATCCAGTTAGCATGTCACAGTAACACACAATGAGCGTGCACGTGTTCACACAGCATAATGTGTTGTGGTCCCAGATTATTGTCATTTTAGGGGAAGACTGCCTGAGATTTACACTGATCCAAATGACAGAAATCATTCCCTCTGTATAAAGAAGTTTCAATTTGACACACAGGATGAAAAGCCCTAATTATTTTTTTTAAAAAGCACGGTCATTTGCTTCCTTTTCACTTCAATTTCCTTTAAAATCTCCAATAACAAGCAGAGGAATGTTTCTTTCTTGAGTAAACTTAATAGCACAAAGCTGGATTCAAACCTTCAACTGCAGCTCAAGCAGTTAACCCTGGTTTAGGTGGCTAAAGAGCTCAACAACCTCTGCTCAAGGATGGCCAACCAGCCCCCTCTGTTGGCAGCTGCCTGCTGCTGCACGCAGGGAAAATAATGACAAGTCACGGGAGGAGGAGATGAAGACCCATTTGTTGGTGGAAATTGGAGAGGAAGAATTACCGAATGAGGGAGCTTGAGCTTGATTAATCCTTTTGAAGAACATATGACAGCTTAAAGAACGTTTGGATGGGGCCGCAGGAGGCAAAGAGACCATGTTTGACATGAAAATTAAAAACTTTTGAAGGATGTGGTTTAATGGCATCAATCCAAACAGAACAATGAGACCAAAGACATTATATTCACCTCTAAATGAACAATTAAAGGTGAATATTGGACATCGGACGATCCCAGAAGCATTTAAAAACATTTGCAGTTGTGCTATAATGGGGGGGGTGGGCAGAAAGAGCCTGAAGCCGGCTGAGAGGCCACGGGGGCAGACACTGGTGACAGTCTGGGGGACATCTCCAACATCAGCTCCTGACCTTTGGACCGCAAAATGTGTGCACTTGTGTGAGTCCGTGCTTCCCCACGGCAGCGTTGACACAGCGATGCGGGGCCGGAGGGGCAGACACTTGACATTTCCGGCTCATCTTTAAAAGAGGGCCTTAACCTTTCCTCGCGGTTTCTTCAGACACGTTTTAGGACGCTTCACATTAAGTTCGTGCCTCTCAGAGACATGGAGGGAAAGAGGCGAGGAAGGCAAAGGAAGACTCTGAAAGTCAATACGCAAAAACAAAAGGTCCCCGATGTCGGAAAGGTGTCTTTAAGTGTTATTTCTTTCGAAAAATCTGACATTTTACTTGATTTTGAACAAACTGCTAAACTTACAGAAACACATAAAGTGTGTTTCTTGTGTGGAAGAATGAGTTTGGATGAGTCTTCCTGCAGGCCTCCATTCTCTCTTTTTTTCTGCTCTTTCAAGTGACGGTTGGAAGTAGCTGTCTAATTTGAGCGCTCTAATTACCCAGGATTAAAGACCAGGTGCTATTAAAGCAATTAGACACACAGCACACTCCTTCACTGCAGAGCCAGACGGAAACACACACACACACACACACACACCTGAACAATGACGCCTACATGTAAAAACAAGTCTTTGAGGCACACAAAAACAGAAAATGCAACACGATTTGCACTTTAACAGGGTTTACAAAACCAGAGAAAAAACATTGTGCATCATCTGCCTCCCAGTCTGTGTTATTACATGGCTTCCTGATAAACAGAATCAAATACATGCAGTCAGTCAGGCCTGCACATAAATGAAATATTAAACAAAAACATATCACCTTTAACAGAAGCAGCTTTCCTGGAGAAACAAACACAGCAGCGAAAATTTCCATGGGGCGCATAAATGCACCCTGACTTATCAAAGTGTCTCGCTTAAAGGCAGGTGTGCTCGTGTGTGTGTGTGTGTGTGTCTTTTATCAGCCGTGTGAATGTCACCGTGAGTGTGTGTGGGACACAGCCATGTAGCTAGCTCAGCTCCAGGGTGGGATTAGCAGGGAGCACAGCCTCGGCCCACAAACAGTCCATATTAAAAAATGAAAAGGCAACCTTCATTACTATCAGTGGCACATAACCTCCCCTCTTCCTCCTCCTCGCCTGCTATTATACACAAGCCTAAAAGGCTGGGCTGAAAATACAAGCCACCGACAAGAGATCCCATTATTCCTGATGTCTCCGTGTCAACAACATACATCTACCAGGGTAAAGAAAAGCAAAAAACGGAAAAAGAGGGAGTGGATGTGAGAGCGGAGGGGGCGTGGGGGGGTTAAGCTCACTATAGCACCTAAATGAGAAGATAGGAGGAAACCTGGTAATGGAAGCATGCAGGTTTTCTGGTGTCTGAAATGGGAATTTGAGAGGATGAAAGGTGAGTTAAGATCCAGAATTACAGCTGAAGGATGAGAAGAAATTACATTGAAAATGAAAAAGTGTATCGGGGTGACGCTCAAAACTGTTTCCGAACATTTTCTGTAAATCTGAGGAATAGCTGCTGTAGGTCTGAATAAAACAAAAGCGTGATACTTTACTGATACTTGGCAGAAACGGGTGAGAATGCAGACAAATGCCCCCCTTCTTCATCTGGTTTGGTTAGAGAATCAAAGACTGAAGCAGATCAAACTGCCAGAAAAGTCACGCAGTTTCAAAAGCTGCTCATTTGGGGGTGCTACAATGAGAGCAGAAAAAGCAGCCAGCAAGGAGAAAAAAGGACCTTGTCCTGCTAGTCCTCTAAATCAGTGTTTTTCAACCTTTTTTGAGCCGCGGCACACTTTAACCTTGACAAAAACCCCGTGGCACACCAGCATCCAAAAAAAAAAAGCAAAAACTCAGTCTGTGTTGATCGACAGCCGCCCCCTGGAATCTCACGTGCATTTTCATGATAATTGTGGCAGAAAAAGATGGAAGTTGCAGCTGTTTTTTCTAAGATAAAATAAAAGTTGAGTTAGAAATATAAAAATCTGTTTGATGCATGTTCTTTGTGGTCTCAAGACGTATAACAAGGACGACTCATTGTACGCTGAGACCTGTCCCTTTAAGCCAATGCATCATGGGAGATGTAGTGTGAAATCTGACGCTAAAGGGCAGAAAGACTAGCGTCTCTGAGCTTCATTGTTTTGTTCACTTTTTCTATGGTCTGATACCGGATTCTGTGGAAAGCTACACTGCTAAAGACGAGCTATAGCTGCTATTTTTGTTAGAACTGAGAGACTTTTTGAGCTAAATTGGAACAAGGAAGTTGAGACTTTAACCACTTCTGATTGGTCAGCCTGATGACATGTGATTCAGCCTTCAAGAATGATTGGCAGAGACAGTTAAAGGGGCGGGACTTTTCCGCAAACGGCTTTAGATGCAGCTAAATCGCGGTACCATCATTCTTAACAAAATGTCTTTAATAGAAACAAATAAACACAAAGAAAAAATTATTTTATGATCTTTTATATTCTTAACTACTCAGTGTTTTTATCAGGGTTTGTTTGGATGAACACAGACCTGATATCTTGGAGATGGGGAAATGTTTTTAGATCAGTTAATGAGGGCAATTTCCCACGGCACACTTGACCATCTCCCACGGCACACTAGTGTGCCGCGGCACACTGGTTGAAAAACACTGCTCTAAATAATACTTGAAAAAGTGCTGGCAGCTCCTCACTATACTACATTTACCCAGCACATATTTTCAAACTTTTTCATTATTCCGGCTTTTTCCGGATTTCCGTTGTGGCTGTTTTTTCTACTCTAGATACAAATAGTTGACGTCATTTACTCCCTTTGGTTCTTTTCATCTCTTTGGTCCATGAAAAGTCTTTTTGGATTCACACCGAAGAGAATCGCATCAGAGTTCATCTGCAAGTAAAAACAGACCTTCATTTTCAAGAGGACAAGAGTTCCCTAGTTTGGTCCAAAGCAAAAGTCGGGTACACTTAAAAACCTTCCAAACCAAAGGGAGTATTAGAGGAAACTCTAAGGGTGTATTAAGACTGACGGATCGAATCCGCTTAATTTGTTCCGGTCCCGAACCGTGTGAACCTTTGGGCTTCATTCAGGCTGGCATCAAGTGACCATTCTGTTTCTGACCTATTGTTTATGACTCTATATGTTTATGACATATAGATTGTCTGGAAAACAGTGTCAGAAGCAATGCCTATCATGCTTAAAGTTGTTTTAATGAGCCTGCATTCATCCGACCACATTGCAACGAGTTGCTGTGTCTCATCGTTTTAAGGAAACTACAAGGAGGCTTTTAGGGTGACATCACAGAAGCGTCACGTGTGTGCTGCATAACAAGACAAAGAAAAGCATGTAAGAGGCGTTTTCAGCTGTGTTAAAATAAAACATTCTGACAAAGAAGGAGTTGGACTCTTTTTTTCTGTCTGATAATTGCTGCTTTATATTTGTCCGCGGCTCATCTGTTGCTTCATTCCTACTGTTTATGTCAGCTACGGTCCACTTGTTCCGCTCCAAGGACGGATTGGATTCTGACTATGGAATCTCAGAGCAAACCGAAGCTCAGCGTGGTTGGAAACCAACCGAGACAACCTTCAAAGATTGGTCAGAGAACGGTTCCTGGTCCTGAAACCAGGGTCTGCTTGGGTCTATTCAGACTGTAAAAAATACAAAAACTTTTGTCCCATTTTTGTTTCACAGCCTGACTGCTAATGTCCATCCCTCCATCACTGCCACAGACGAGTCAAACTACTGCAGAAATGACGTTTACATTAATGAAACTTCACATTACAAGAGGTGAGAAGGTTCAGAGGCTGCTGGGAAAATTCCCATCCGGATTCCTTCTTGGTTCACATAAAGATTGAAAAGTAAACATTCATTAAAGCCCAAAAGGTTGAAGAGTTGAAGACATTCTGACCGCTGTCAAGTTCCAGAGAAGGGACGAGTTGCGCTCTCTGAGTGGCAGCTCCATATCTCGCTCTGGGGCGTGACGCTTGGATGGAAACTTAACTGGGCTCGACCCCATGACATGAACCCACAACTCTGTGCAGAGAGAAGGGCTTCGATGTGTCTCCAATCGCACTTTGGAGGCTTCAAAGTGGTGTCAGTGTCAGATTGGAGAAGGTGCTGAATCTCCTAGTCTTTAAAACTTGTAATCCGCTCAAGAGAGCCTGGAGCAAAAAAAAGGAGGGAAAGAAATCCCATGCCCGCGTACAAACAGACTAAGAGAAGAGCACTTTACATGACAGCAGCTGGAAGAGGTGCAGCGTGCGCACACACTGATCCTCAATGTAAACCGGGAATTTTTCACATTAAGGATGCAGGTAAACAGATACGACCCCCCCCCCCCCCCCCGTTCTGCTGAAGAAGTCGTCCGATTGGTTACTTTCCAACTACCCAGATGTTCAGTTGTTTAATTGTGCATGCAGTCAAAACAAGTAATTGGTTTAATCCAAGCCTCATGTCCCACATTAGGAAAATACGGAGAGGAGAGGAGGACCATCTCCTCGTGTCATCAAACCCGTGAAATTATGTTTCTGATTTCACAACGGCATGATGGGGCGGCGTCCAATCAAAAGTTCAATTATGTAAATGGAAATGTGGAGTGCTTTAAACAAAAAGAAAATGAGAGCGTGGTGAGGGAGCAAAAGGACGGAACACGAGAAGGGAGCAAATGTAGTGTGAAAAATAACACACATTAACATACAAAGGTGAGATAGCACTGAGGGGGGTCTGAAGAGGCTCAGTGAAAATGTGGGGAAGCTCCTGTTCCGTGAAGTGGAACTTTACCTTGTGTGGGAGCAGCAGAGACATCAGATCCTAACACCACAAATGTTTTAGCTGGCCCCTCTTATTTTGAAGTCAAAATTAGCTTTACGTCCTATTTGAGCCTAAATAAGTCACTTCAAAACAAACACCAAAGTCATGAGTACATTATGATGTCCTGGCAGTGGAGCACTAGACCAGCTCTTTACCCTCCCTATGATCCTCAGGGGATCCTGGAGGTTTGCACGTCCACTTCACATGTATGTGGACTTGGATAAGGCTTCAGATTGTGTCCCACAGGACATTGTGTGGGGGTGCAAAACAAACAAATAGGGCCATTCGGGTTTCATACAAACAAAGCAGGTGCTTGGTTCAAATACCCAGCAGAATTTCACATTTTTTATAACATGGTGTAAGTAAATACTCAATTCTGATTGGCTGCAGGGTGTCCATTAAAAAAGGATAATGGATACCTTAAAAAGAAGTTCCTCTAACTAGCCCAGGGGTTGACAACCGGCGGCTTCGGAGCCGCATGCTCTTTCCTCCTCGTGCTGCGGCTCTCTGTGTTTTTGTAAAATAACTATCATGTTCTAAGATTGTCGTGGTGCCTTTAACACCGTCAGGAAGTGCGAGCGGAGGAAGAGAGCAGCGTGAACGCGCGGAGGGGGCGTGTCTGCAGCTGTGAACACTGATCAGAGTCTGTGGGAAACTGATCCAAATGGCTAGGTACAGGTTGCCGACCCCTGAACTAGCCTAACCGCCAGTCAAGAACCAGAACAAAAGAAATTTGGGACATAGGTGGAGGTGCCAGTATCTCTATCAAATTTTACGATAAACATCAATGTTGCCTATTAATTCAAACAGTTTGTTGCCTCTCTTTCTGTCTTGCTTGCTTATTGATTAAGAAACAGTCACAAACTTTTGCTTCATCATCTCATCAAAAACAAGCAGTAAGAGGTGAACCTTCCCTCTAAAATGGTGCTTTGTATCAGTTAACATGACGTTCAGCATATACATGACCACTTACCATGACAATGCATCACAGCGCGTATCAAATATTGTGCTTCTTGTTGGATAAAAATTTGAATGTTAAAAATAACACAGATAAAGTACTAATAAGTGAATGAATGTTTCTTTCTTTCATAACTGCCCATTGTATAAGCGAGATCATGCCCTTTGAGGTGTCCATCATCAGAAATGAATGGATTTCTCTGAAGTAACTGTCCAACGCAAAGAGCATTATCCTTTACATAACAGACACAACTTCAATGGTTCAAAAGGTTCAAATTTGAGAAATTTGCAGTCTCATCTTTGCTGTTTGCAGATGATGTGGTGCTTTTTCCTAGAATGGTAATGAGCACCTACATGTCCGAGACCATGGTTCTTTGACAAAAAGAAAAGAACAAATCCCAGCAGATTAGGAATGAGCCCCTCCCCCAGGGGGAGGAGTTTAAATACCTGTAAGTGATAAAGGATGGAAAGTGGGATCACCAATCGGTGGGTCTGCAGAAATGTGGACTTTGTACTGGACTGTTGTGGTTCAGATAAATCTGAGTCTGCAGACAAAGATCTCAATTCACTGCTCCATCCTGGCCACCTACCCCACACCTTTGATCATATGCTGCAGGAATTTAGAAGCAGGTAGAACCACAGTCACAGGCAGCTGTTGAGCTGCCTTCAGGAAGACCTCAGATCTCTTTAGAGAAATGAGTGAAGCTCAGACAACCTTTACTTAAACTGTAGTCCCCAAAACCCTGAGCCCCACTCAAGCTGTACATGATAAAAAAAAAACAAAGCAAAATAAAGTATAAATAAAGATTATGATAGTACAAAAACACAACACAGAACTGGGTTGGGGCCAAAATAAATCGAACAAAGTTGTACTCTGAATAAATTCTAAATAAATATGTGCAGTCGCTTAAGGCATGAGACACCACTAGACTTTAGAGCATGTACTGATTGTAAACTTCCACTCTGAAAAAGATGCAGGTGCCTTCAGGCGGTTGGCTGCAGAGATGTAAAATGCAACAACCAGGAAAAACTGCTCCCTCTTCCAGGAAATTCTTGTTCCAAGCAGGGCCAACTCATCCAAAGGCGTAACCTGGCAAAGCAGTAAAAAACCACAAGGCTAAACAGAAGAGGAAAGACGAGGCTTTGAAATGGGAATAAAAGCCGTTTACTGAAAAGGAAAAGAGAATGCTCGTGGTGGAATAACATTTTGAAGGAGACTGCAGACAAAGAGTGAACGTGGCAGCCTGCAGCCTGTCTGCTCGCCTCACATGTAAGGCAGCAGCATAATGTGTTGTAAGCGCAGGCTTTAGCTTGTCATGGAAACAGCTGCAGCATTACCCATCCTCACGCCTCTGCAAATGAGCTTTGGCTGAGGAAATGAAGAAACCGCAGCGTGGAGACTTTCTCTGAGCATCTGCTGAGGTTTGTATGAACGGAGATGGAGGTTTGAGGTGAGGAACAACGCAACGTGAGCAGAGAATGGCCTCCGCCCAAAAAGACCTGCCCAGTCAATGAATGATGATGACAAAATGTCTGGCCTTCCAAACAATTTTGGAATGTATTATTAAAAGACACATACTCTCCTTTGATGGTCTGATGTACAGCTGTTACTGTTAAGTTTTAGGTATCTAATGTTAATCAGACTTTAAGAAGAAGACTCGAGGAAAGAGGAAGAGAAAGAGCGACCGGTGTTTTAGATCTAGGAAGTTTTCATCTCTTTTAACTGCTATCTTTAACAAACAAATTAGTGGTGCACCGATTCAGAGATGGTCTGTGCTGATAACAACACTGTTTATCAATTAATCTAAGCCTTGGCTGGGAAAATCTCATTAAGGAGGCCACTTTAGGAATTATATAGCGCAGGTAGAGAGGATGAATGTGTTAGCAGCTGCTCAACACCAACCGCAGACGGCCATTGTCCAGTGCAGCGGGGGCCCCGGTGTGATGAGAGGGGTGATAGCACAGCCAATTAAAATGAACATAATTACAAAGTCACCCCTTTGACTCCTGATCAGAATACACATGCATCAATACACACCTCCTGAAGTAGGGGGTGGGGGTGGCCATGGCAGGAACAGTGCAGTTGGGAGAAAATATGGCAGGATTCAGATTGAAAAACTGAGAAAGAGAGAAGGGCTGATGATGAGGTGTGAGTGATGAAGATCTGTGGTGACCCAGATTAGACCTATTTAGCCCATCAGGGGCTGTAAAATGGGGGGTGGTCAGTAGGACTCTGTATTGTCAAGAGTCAGGAGATACATGTACATCCCATATGTAACCAAGACTGTACCAGAGACATGGATCACTATCTTTTTTAAAGATAAGATTTTAAGATCTTTTTTTTAACTTTCAAAAAAAAAACTTTTGTCAGAATATGAATACACCTTTTACATGAATGAAATTGTATAAAATAAATTGTATTTAATGATCAGAACAGTAAGCACTGCCCTTGTATCTCACATACAAGTTACTTTTACCGAAGCAGTTTCTAAATGCTTTTCTTTTGGTAAATTAAGAAATATTTTTCAACACTCAACTTTGTCTGGTTTCCACAAGATATTTTTTTTATTCCCAAAAAAGCTAAAATGTGATTTAACAAAAAAGGTAATTAAATGTGTTCAAGCGAATAAAGAGTTATTTATTCCCAACACTGCTTGAATGTACTTTATGAATTAGCAAATGGTTGCTGGATTAAACAACCAAAGAAACAATGAACAACCTCCAAAAAAATGTGCCTATTTCAGTTAAAATTAGGGAAGGGTACCATTTGGATTTAATCTGCTGCTGGACCGGTACTTTTAAAATGGTTCGGGTGCTTGAACGGTGCTTAAACAGGTGCCAATACCAATTCTTTCCAAAAACATGCAAGTGTGACGAAGTAGCGAGAGAGCGTGAAGGAGAGCGCTTGAATGTGCTTGAGATCCTTTATTTTAGTCTTTCTGACAGTCTGCACTGCAGCACTGCATTTTCAATTTTGATCGAGACTACCCATCGCCACAATGTCAGTCTTTTTTAGGAGCACTGAACACATCACTTTTATCCATCAGGTTGCATAATTGCCTCTGAACACCATGTTTGCTCATACATAATTAATTTAAAATTGTTTATACAGACTTTGAAATTGATACAAGTATTGCCAAATTAAATTTTGCAATGATTATTTCACATAATAATAATAATTTCCCCCTACAGCCCTAATGATTAGAGGAGAAGCAGCTCCCAATGTCCCAAAACATCAAACCGCTATGAGTTGGGCACCTGTCTTATCCTCGCCCCATGATCTACGCTCAACTCAACGTAAGAAATGAACAAGCCTGTGAAGAAGATTTGTTTGATAGAGTCAAGTTTTCCAAAGTTTCCCAAAAATGCTGGCTTGCTCTTAGCATAAAAGAGCATGATTGGTTTAATTTAATTACAACTACAGAGGCTAGTGGTGGGGGTTCTGGAATGACTAAGAGTGCGGGGGGTCTCCAAAACACTGGAGGTCCAAAGGGTTTTCAAGAGCATGGGCCTCTCTTTTCACCTTAAGGCTCCTCCAACCTTACTCCCAAAATCCTGCATCCGTCTGGGTTTAAGCCCACACACACCTGGAGGACCTGGCCAGATTAAAACCAGATTAAGATAAAGTTACCCCCTCTTCGACTGCTATGTCATTCAAACCTACGGCCTCTGTGGCGGCTGGATGGAAGGACACAGAAGACAAAAAGGTCTGGTTCATTCCTGCACGCACTCCGACCCGGACCCACAAAAGACTTTCTGGTCATCCTCATAAGCCCTATTAGTCTGCCATAGAGCCTCTCATAGCAGACATCAGTCACGGGGGGATTAGTCAAGTCCCCCTCTGAAGGAGTGTGGAGGTAAACTTCCCTTCAACTCAAAGGCAGCTCTCTTTTTCTTAGAGATTACACAGCGATTTGCTTTAATTTCATTCCATCTTCATCGTTTTCTGTTTGCCTCGCTCTTCGCTCCTCTGCATCTCCCTCCTTCTCTCCTGCTCACAGCTCGAGCAGTAATCCCTGGCAGATAAAACTAAAGAGGACTTACCAAAGGCAGATTACAAGAGGCACTCTGCGGAAGGCCTTTTTACACCAGTCAGCTGGGTATTGAGGAGCAGGGGCTCTTTGTGGTGCTTAGCTCGTGACGAGTGGGGGGTGGAACAACGATAGGCGCATTACAGTAACTAGATCAAAAACACATCCGTCCTAACATACAGAGACATGTCTGCTGTAAACATTAAAAAAATTATAAAAATATTCAAATGTTTCATCTGCAAAACATTCAACAGATTTCTCCTTTTATTGGATCTGAAAGCATCAGCAGAACTCTGCAGGTGGACTGGGTTGGGTCAGGAGCCGTACTCTCCTATTCGGTTCCTGATGACAGAGATGCCCTGCAGCTCCAAACCACAACAGCACGCCAGTGATTGGACTGAAACTGAGTGGAAGCAGAAATTGTGTGCCTGCTCTCCCACAAGATCCAATGACACTCACTGACTGCTAATCAACAAGGTGTAGAAGGAGGGGGGGTGCTGGGAAAAAGAAGATATTGAGAGGTAATGATTTAGCTTTACTTCTCTCAAGGATTATTCATCTAATATTACAAAGCTTTTGGAGAGGCCAACTGAGTCTAGAGTAGTCAAAGAATCTGAAGCTGCTCCCAAATTTCTGATAAAAGTGAAGAAAGGTCTCTAAATGGATTAAAAATGGCTCTAAACTTAAAAAAAAACACGCAGCTACGATGCTCATTTGAAAGCCAATTCAAACCTTATAAATGTTATAAAGGTTTTAGGCCAAGCAGATTGAGCAAATCATTTAATATGAGTGAACCCCTCCAGATTCAGGAATGCAGGCAGGTTTCTAGCAGCTTTAAAGAAAGCTTTGAGAGTAAAAACGTTTTTAACATAAAAAGGGTCCACAGCACTGTTTAGTATTATTCATATAGTTCTAAAATGTCCACAAGTAAAACTTTAACTAAGAGAAAAAAATCAATTAACCTTCAAAGAAAATCAAAGTTTTTGAAAGTATAAACTTAGCTCTGATTATCTGTAACATGAAGAAAGAATCCAAAATTTAAAAATACATTTTTTTTTACCTCGTTTTATAATTCCAAGAGCAAACCAAGCTCAAGTAAAAATAAGAGCTTTTTAAAAAATACCTAGTTTTTCTCATGACCCAGTTTTGTAGCGGTGCAAATGTCAAAGTTTTCAAAGAAGATGAAATTACTTTGGACAGGATAACATCGTAAAAAGAAAAGAGACCTCCAAATGGGTAAAGATCAGAAGATGAGATGACTGTCCTCGTCTCAAGGCTCCTTTCTGTCCTCCAGAAACGTCTGTGGCTGTAACCACAGAAACAGCTCACAGCACGCGGGGGATCTTCTCCTGTCACCAACCTCCGACAAGCTAATTAAGAAATATCGCGGCCTTCTGCGAACTCAATTAAATAATGTTAATTTATTCTAATTTCAATATGTTTAAACTGTAGAGGTGTGTGTTTGAGGGGATGGGTGCCGCAAAAACAATTTCAGGGAGAGGAAGGAGAACTCTAATAACCTAAAACTTTATTTAACCTGAACCTTTTGATGAACATTATTAACATGAAAAAAACAGACTCAAATTTTTCCTTATATGAGAAAAATGAAGAAAAGCTTCATGCAGATAGCTAAATCATAATCTGATTCATGCTAAATTACCTGCAGAGGCTAAGATGGTTCCACAAAACCTGACATAAACAGTTAAACAGAACATTTTCCAAATAACAGACTCACACATTGTGTGACAAACCCAGAAAATGCTAAAAATACTGATATATTATATTTTATCTGAATTAAATTTGATTTAGAAAGTAAGTGTTCATGACAAAAAAAGTTTAAGGACAAAGTAAAATGTACAAAAGGAACGCACAAATAACTTATTTAATCTTTTGATCTATTGTCTTTCCAATGGTCTTTTAAGTATGATTGTGCCGTTCTTAGCCAAAATCAAAACATCTATGTCGTTTTCTAGAAAAAAGATCCTGTAGTTCATTAGAAATTCACCTTGAGTTGAGGCTGGGACCGCTGGCACTGAGCAAACACCACCCACCGCTTGTGGCCTGCCTAGTGTATTTTCTATTTTTCAAACAGCATATTTTCACCTGTTCCTGATTCACACTCTGAATAAAAATTACTCAGAAATGCAATTTTGAGCTTAAATTTCTCAATATATGTCCTCCATCATCAGAAAAATACAACAAGAACATGTTAAAAACAACAAATATACCATTTTAATCTTTAATGCTTAATAGTTAAATAGAAAAAAGGCTATTAAGTTCTTGAAACTTTGCCATTAGTTTTAACTGAAAAAAAATCAGCTCAACATTTAAAAAACAGTATAAGTGAGAAAAATCAAAAGGACAGGCAGGATCTCCTGAAGGAGTTGAATGTCCTCTGCCCAGAGTTGGAAAAGTTCAAGTTCAAAAGAAGGCTGAATGTCAGTAAGCGTTCAGACGAATATTCAAAGATTTCATTTTGTCATATCCACTAAATGAAAGCAGAACTATTTAAGAAAAGGCCTGGTTTTATTAAGAAGTAAATAATATGCCAGTTTCGAAGTTTTTGCTGAAACTTTTGTCTGAATGCCAACTTCCAACTTTTCCTTATATGAAAATAAGGCAAATAATTCATGAAGCGGAAACCTGATGAAAATCCAGAGATCAGAGCATCTAAGTGTAGAGCGGTTTGACTGCAGGATAAAGACGAGATAAAACAAAGGAGGAGCGGGGATCACTGAGGGGGGGGGCAAAAATCAGCTCCGGAGAGAAGAGATGGACTGAATCCGACCAGACAGAAGCTCGCAGCCCGCCCAACAGGAACTCCTGTGTTCATTTACATTAATCCCACAGACGTTTTCATCCCTGCGGCTCCTTCACACATGCCAAACTTCAGACTTGACACATTTGAGGATCTATATCTAACAGACAGACAGACAGACAGACTGTCAGAAGAAAAAATGACTCAAGTGTCACTTCTGATGACTTTGGAGGAGAAACAAAGACTCAAAGAAACATTGAAAGTAGTTGAGAATTTTTTTTACAAATGCAAAAGAAAGAGACAAGAACAGAAAGTGTATATTGGAATTAGTTTGTGTCTAATGTGGACCCATAAATGATGTGTTTATTCATGCTTTCATTCAAACACTTGAGAGGTTCAGGCTGGTACAGACAGATTGTTACATTAAATCCATTTAAATCAATGGTAAGTGTAATAGCTGTGTATAGAATAAGTGGACGAACGCCATATGTTCAATTGATGTAACAATTCTCCACAGACTGGCATGGGGGGTAGAGTTAATGCGATGCTGAGAAGGATTACATTTACAGAAACTAAAAACCCAATCAGTTTCAGTTTTGAGGACTTGGAGAAGATATTTTATGTAGAACCTTTGGGGGGCTTTGGGAGTGTGAGCTTGATGCTGGGGGCTGTTTGATCCTTGTTTTATCCCAACAGAGACCTGGTTTGTTTGGCCTACAGTAGGTCAGATGAGAGTTTGACTTTGGGGCCTCAGAATCTGCTGTTTGCATTAATGAGGTCCTTTTGCCTTCATCGGAACCTTTAGTTTTCTTTGTAGTGTTTTGCACCTGGAATGGGGAAGCATCTCCAAGTCTGAAGCCAGGGATCTCAGCTGGAAAACACGTGGAGGCCTCATTAAGCGTGCCTCCTCCCGTGTGATGTGTTTAAGTATCTGTTCTGCTGTCAGTGAAAAAAAGATGGAGTGTGAGATCCAAACAAAGTTTGGGATCAAGGATGTGGACTTTGTTCTGGTCTGTTCTTCTGACACAGCTAAGTCTGAAGCCTTGAATGTTTATGAGAACTGGACTGAGTGAGTGTGACCTTACCCATAGAAAATTAAGTATTTCCAGCCCTAACCATTTTTCTGTAAAAAAGATGCTGCCATGTTGGTGCCAGACAAGGTCAGTAAGCAGTGATTGGTCCGAATCAGACTGATCGTTGTTTCTATGGCCACAACTCTCGCCAACCACGAGTGAGCTTGTTGATGTGTTGAAATGTGTTGAACAGTACCTGGCACGACCACTAGAGGTCCAAAAACACGTAAAAAGATTTAAAACACATTCATGAACACTATAACTTTTACTCATAACAGAACTGACTGACATGAGCTGAAAAAAAACTGTTTCCATGGGATCTATATGATGATTACAACAGTCTTAGTATTTTCTATTCTTTAAGCAACAATTATCAAAACCAAAGGAAAAAAAGAACCAAAATATTTACATCTGTGTAAATATACTAGTTATAAAGATATTAGTTTCAAGTTTTTGGCAATACTTTTGTGTAACCAGGTGCTTCAATATTTAGTAAAATGTTTGTTTTTAATATTTAAAGAGTTTCCAAATGTCCATCATAAGAGGCAGTTGCTATTAGGTGTATAGAAGAAATAAAGATGCAAGTACTGACATCTGAGTAAGTTTCGTAGCTGTTGAATATTAGTATCAAAGGACAACCAAAAATTGGGGACAACCATTTTTTCCCCTTATTTCTAACACTGAAGAGAATATCGTGAAATAAAATATTAGGATTACCAAGAACATGTTAAAAAATGTCTCCGAGCAAGAATAGTTTTTCTGACAAATAGAATGAATGAGTAACAGTGAGTAACAGTAACAGTAACAGTAACAGTAACAGTAACAGTAACAATGAGTGTTTATTTCTCTATAGAAGTCTATAGGATTTTGGATTCTTGGAGCCAGTGGGTAGTTCCTGTTTGGAATGCCGGGGGGGTCACTCAATCCAGCCAATAGTCTGAACAGAAAGATTTTAGTTTACCACTCTATCCATGTACCCCCCCCCCCCTTACCCATCTCTGACCATGACTTGTGGGTATGAACAAGCGGTGAAAATCATAGGTACGGGTGGCAGAAATGAGCTTTATTCAAGAGGGGTTGGGATATTTATAGAAAAAAGTATGTGAAGCTCAGGCATACAAGGAGAAACAAGAGTGGCTGAGAAAGTTTGGACTTCCGAAGAGAATGACACCCAGACGCAATCATAGACCAACAAGTCCAACCACGAAGAGGTCTGGTAGGGCATCCAAGACACTCTTGAGATTTTATATCTGCAAATATAGAAGACTTCGTCCTTATGAAAGGTCTGGAGGAGATAGGAGAGGCTGTCCCCACAACCTAAACCCCAGACAACAGGAAGATGATGGACACATTTATTTTCAATGACTTCACACAATAAGAAAACATGAAAATGATGGTGTTCTTAACATGGTCTTTAGGACCTGTAGGGCTGTTTTTCCATGTTCCTGCTGACGTAGTTTATGCTTTATTTGGGTTTTCTGATATGTAAAGAGTTTTGGTCTATGTGGCAACTTTAAAAACTGTCATAAAAATATATGCAGATGAAAAGAGACTCCTTGAGCACACCTTGTATGAAGCAGGTTGGCTGTGTTTAGAGGGAAGGTCATAACTAGCTCAGCATATATTCACAGAACTGAGCCCGGGGCACTCAGAAACTGTAGAGCAGATATGAGTTTGCATTAAGAGGCTGTGCACGTCTGCCATGTGCTGCTTGGTCTAGGCCTCTCATAGTGGGAATGTCTCCTCTTAATCCGCCCTGACTTCATACATTCAAAGGTCATCGCTCAGCCCGCATGTCGTCTGCGGCGTTTGTGTGTCACTGCGCTGGCCCCGAATAAGAATGACAAATCTGCTGTATGTATAAACAAACGCTGCAGGCCCCTCCCTGGTCGCTACAAACATCATATCTGTCTCTGCAGCTCCCCTCTTCTCTTCAGTCTTCCTGCTGGTTTGTCGTCCTCCACCTTTCACTTTCACTTCCTTCTTCACACTCCTCCGTTTTTCCCTCCCTCCCAGCTCCAGAGTCAGGGGTACCTCTTGGTTAAGTTTGGCCCACCACAGGCCACTGGCTCTGGGTAATTAAAGTAGTAACAGCCCCGTCACCCACGGTTACAGGCAACTGCAGCCGGCCGATAAAGGCGCTGCGCCATAATTACATGGACGGCCAGCATCACTAAAACAGTCAGCTTCATGGGGAGGGGGGGCTGTGTGGAAGTGACTGTACTGTGCGTACATGTGTGAGTGTGTGCGTAGGGGGTCAACAACCCCTTGTGATCACTCTGCTGTAGTTAAGCCTCCTGTGTTTAAGCCCCACACAGGTTCAATGAGCTCCCACACCCACCCAGCCAAACAGTTTTAACCCCCCCCCCAGCCAATCATTCCCCATCAATGGTCTGACTCCTGCCATGAGTGTGTGTGACCATCAGCCGTTTAATTAGACCCATAAAGAACTTACCTGATTTGAAATACTAAAAATACTGAGAACCCCTCCCCCAAACTAAACTTTATATTCTAATGAGCTGCTGAGCAGAACCTAAATCCTGTATGCTCTTCTTGATGTGGGCGCCAAACAGCAAAGGCCCAAATTCACCTGACTTCTAAGCCAACAAGCTTCAAAGCCCTGTTTCTTCTCAGGAAGTCTAGGGCACATTAGAACAGTCCTACACATGTATCCCTTAGTCATATGTGGGTTTTTGGGTTGTTCGGGCCAGTGTAGTGTCGTAGACAGGTGAGCCTCTTATAGGGGCATAGGTGTGTCTTGGCTTTAGGCTCGTGCGGCCACCTTAAGGAGCATCATGAAAATGGAACGCATAATTGTCATGCGCATGGAACCTGGATCGTGGCCTATTTGTAAGGATAATGTAAAGATCCACGCACTTATGACGTTCGGGTGATACTGTCGTACAGTGTCCTGACGCTACATTGTAGTTGTTAGTAAGATGTGTGTGAACTGGCTTCTGACTGACTGCATGCAAATGCTGCCGTAGGACGCTTGAGTACACAAACTACACTCTTGTTTAATTTCTTCAGTCCAAACAGTTAAACTGCAAATATTGAGTATGCAACAGTCGCACAAGGAACGCACACATTCAGAAGAACAGCAGTAACAGGCCCCTTGCGCTGCGCACAGATTTTGGGGGTGGGTGGAAAAATGAAAAATCTGTGCAGCACGCCTACATTTCACCTACTTCCCCTTGCATGTTGTTTAGATGTTGGCTAAATCCTGTTGCCCGCAGTACGCCCATAAAAGAAAATGTGTATAAACATTTTCTCTCTACGGGCTCAAACGAGCGGACTGTGATCTAAAAATTCCGTGCGGGCCACTTGCATGCCCCTTACAGCTTGGCCCATTTTTTACCCACAGATAGCCCGTATCCACCCCTCCACAAAAGTCCCAATGAGCAGCCATCTCTGCTAAATTTGACATCTTTATCTGGTTTGGTTTGCTGTCAGAAGCGGCACTCCTAGAAGTCAACTAAAGGCTGAATAAATGCTGCAGTACCAAACACTGCTCACTTGATGTTGACTTACATAGACGTAAAATAAAAATGGTAGTAGAACTAAATACGCTACAAAAAATAGCCATGCATAAAAGTAGTCTTCAGGCGATGAACAGATTAAACAACAGCAGGACAACTAAATCTAAATGTTGTAAAGGTAAAAACACTTTGAAGAGCAGATATTTGAAGGATTCTTCTATGC
Organism: Oryzias curvinotus; assembly: GCA_023969325.1. Classification (NCBI taxonomy): domain Eukaryota; kingdom Metazoa; phylum Chordata; class Actinopteri; order Beloniformes; family Adrianichthyidae; genus Oryzias; species Oryzias curvinotus. Next base: position 15,248,074 of record CM043720.1, on the reverse strand, counting down.
TTACCTTGGGGGAGGAGGAGGCCAGCTCCCTCCCCATCACCGCTGCCACAGGGCTTGGCCCGGTCGGCTGAGTTCTCTCCTTGTCTGGGCCACAGCTGGGTTTAACCGGTGTTGAACTTGAGCTGGGACCAGTGGTGGTGCTGGGGGGCGCCGGGGCCATTCTCTTATGGCTGCTCTCCACATTATGGGAAGGCCCGGCAGCAGCAGGTCCTGCTGGGTCTGATGTCTTTGGCTCGTAAAATGGATTGGATCTAGAAGAGAAGCATTTTTTTTTATTTGTAAACAGATATTGAGAACTTTACTCTTCAAACAGGGAATAGCAATTCCTCAACAGATCAGAACACATTTTTTATTATTCAACAAATTAAGGACTTAATTTTGTTTTTACTTTTTGTTTTGTGATTAAATACATTTTTTTCAAGTGGAACTTGCATTAAAAATGTCGAGTTCTGCATTAAAACTCACAAAACTTTTTATTAAAACTCATCTCTTAAAAATCACAAGTGAAGTAGATGGCTCTCTCTTCGTTGCGACATGTCAGTACTGGGAAGCATCGTGGACACCCTGGCTCACATACTGATTTGACTGATTGTTATAAAAGGAATCAACATTATCCAGCAGCGTCTGTTTCCTTTTAGCGTTTAACAGAATTAACGTTAAAAACTGAATATCAACTCCCTAAAGTCAAGACTTGTGGGTTCATTGGTCCAGAACAAAGGGAGGAAAACTGATAAAATCTCCTTTCAGAATGATTACTTTTTTTTTTTTTTTAACAAACACTGATTAATTGAACAGAAAAACGGAAACAAAGGTTTAGAGCAACACAATGAAAAGCACACTGGAGGTAAGGTAAGGATGCAGGTGCACCGAGGTCAGGGCTGTGTGACCTCATATCATCACTACCCAAGGAAGACTACTGACAGACGGGAAGGAGTCTGAGGACACTGAGCACACAGAGACATGAAAACACACACAAACAGAAAAACACACATGCAAGCTAAAAGCAATTGTTTAACACTCTGAGTCTGGTATACGCATCTGCTAAATCACAGTTTAATGTCACCGTGCTATTTTTATAAATATCCAATAGTTTTTTTTTCACTGTAAAGTTAAGATGAGAACGTGTTTTATACCACTTCAGAACCAATTTAACCCATTTAAAGTCTTAAGGAGGATGGTTTCTGCTCTGCAGAAACCCCTGTGTGTTTGTGTAACAGAAGAACTGGCACACGAACTTTGAAATGAAGAAAACAGAAAATGCTGTAAAAGAAGAAAACAAATCTGAAGACAGGCTCTAAATTGGAAACAGCTGCAGACAAAACACTCTTATTCTGCAGGAGTCCTGGCTGAGAAGGCAGCTAAGTGTTTTACAGAAAGATGAGAAAACAAAGCGGACAGATCTCTGTCACAGTATGAGAACTTCTCAGCAGCTTCAGCAACACCTGACTGAGAGCAGGAGGACCCGTCTGAAGTCCTGGACCTTTTCAGATCAATGTAAACCTCTGCTGTCAGAGTCTGCTTTTTTATAAAATGATTTTCACCCCATAGTAGAGTTTTTAGTAAAGTAACGCTGAAGAACAACAGCATAAGGAAAAATGGAATGGAATAAACTAATTAAAAGACTCTTAGGAAGGGGGGTAAGGAAAATCACAAAGAGGGAAAGTAAGGGTCAACATGTTGACAGGTGGGATGGGGGGCAAGACTAAAGAAGGACGGGGACACGGGTGAAGAATGCAGGGAAACAACAGAGGCCTTGTTCCTGTTGAAAGAGCTGCCTCGTCACTTTGCCTGCTTGGGGGCTTGAGGCTGGGTGGTGGTGTTGCTGCTATAGGCGGGCTCTAGGGCAGGGGTGGGCGAACTACGGCCCGCGGGCTGGATCCGGCGCGCCTCCATGTTTGGTCCGGCCCTCTGATCAATATCAGAGAGAAACGTTTTTTTTTTGTTTGTTTTTTTTAATCTGGCCACACGATCAAGACGTGACATTTAATTCCACCCTTCTGCAGTCTGTGCTCCAACCTGAAAACCTCTAAAAGTCTCTGTCAAATAGAACAGAAGACAGTCTTCCCTTTCTACATCGTAGTTCATCTTTACCGGTTTAGCTCATTCTTTTAGATTATGCTGCTTTTTTTAAACAGCGCACCCTGTTCTGTCTTCTGATTGGCTGGAGACCCTGTCAATCAATTTCCTCCGTGCCGTGTCTCCTGTCCTGAAACGTGGAGCTCATCAGATCAGAAATCTGTGATCGATCAGATCTTTGTTTTCATTGTAAGATCCTGCACCTAATTTCTATGAAGGTTTGAGAATTTAAACAGGAGAAATGTGTGAAAATGTTCCTGTCTGTCTGAGAAAAGTGTATTTATGCAGTTAGGAGTTTTACTGCCATAAACGTCTGTAATCAGACTCTGTGAATTTCACCGATCACGGTTATTTTTAGAACGTAACTCCTGCAATAAACGAGGGAACTCTGTACTGGTAAAAAGGTAACGCAGATATATGTGTAGCTGCAGCAGAAGACAGAGAAATTTGCTTTTTCATTATTACTGGATGAGAAACAGACGTGCAGGACACAGCTCAGCTGCTCAAAACGTGAGACGTATGATGAGCTCAAAGTCTCTGCGGAATTATGACGGGAGAGGATCGACTATTTATTGTTTTTCTTTTGTTTGTTTTTTTAATGTATCAGTATGTGTTTCCTGAATTTTTTTCTTTGAAAATCATAGAGAGTGTTATTTGGTCATTGTTTTATTTCATAAATAATGTTGTTTATTTTATTAAAAGGATCATGAATGAATGAAACTTTTTTCATATACCACTTTACAACTCCTTGAAGGTACCAAAGGGCTTCACAATAAAAAAATGGATCTAAAATGAGAACAAAAGTTTTAAACTAAAAACTCTAGAATATTCTGTTTTAGAATATAATTTTCAATCAAAATGTTTTCATCAACATTCCATGTTATATCATTCTCACTCCACAGATCTGCTCCTGGTCTGGCCCTTCCATTGAATTTTAAAACCCAATGTGGCCCGCGAGTTAAAATAATTGCCCACCCCTGCTCTAGGGTGGGGCAGTTCCCTAAAAGTTCCCTAAAATATAAAAAAAATGTATATATATATATATATCTTATAGGTGGTGTCTTACTCATCAAGCTCGTCCTCCTCGGTGTGGGACGTGTCAGCATACAGGTACTTGCTCATGTCAACAGGCCGCACCCCCTTTCTTGGCTTGGGCTTGGGGGGTTCTGGGTCTGGCTGGAGCTCTGCGTCCAGGTCGGGCTCTTCGAACGGGTTTCCCGAAGACGTTTCGGGTTCCTCCAGCTCACTGAACGGATTTGCAGAGTTGTGTTCATGTAAAGAATCCTCGGCAGGCCTCTGCTGAGCGGGGGGCTCTAATGGATGCAGGCAGGAGTACAGACTTCATCAACAACATGCACTTACTGAACCTGATACTGCGAGCTGTCAAAGCTTTAAGCATAAAGCCACTGCAGACAGCAGAGCGAAAAGGAAATAAATGTGACGGCAGTGTCTGGAAGTCGCTGAGTGTTACTTAACTGCCAACTCAACTCCTCTGTCGTCTGTGTGCTTTTCTTTTAGCTTCTACTGATACTAGATGGGTCTTTTTTAACACATACAGATATGTATGTTACCATATATTCTGCTCCTTCAAACACATTCAAACTTTATCAATTGAGCGCATCCTATGAACAACATGAAATGAAAAACATGTCTGTCTGACCATATTAAAACCAGAAAAAAACAAAGACAACATTCTTGTGGCACATACCTTCCTCGTCAGGATCACCAAACGGGTTGAGATGGTTGGTCTGTAGGTCGTCGTCAGTTTCATCAAAGGGATTGCTGCTCATGGCAGGAGCGCTTTCGCGATCCTCGTCCTCCAAGAAGTTTAGCTTGTTGATTAGTTCTGTTTCCAAACAGTTCCGGAAAAAAGGGTTTAAATCAATGCTGAGGGAGGGTTTAGTCAAAAACTGGATGGCAAGACGCTCACAAAACCTGCACTTGGAGTGAACTGTGAGTGCAAATGTCTAAATAAACCCCTCTGTGTTCCTGGCTACCCAAAAACTCTGCAACCTATAGGCATTCTGGGAAAATTTGGGTGTTACTGTGGGAGTATGGAGTTGCTATGGAGATGGTGGCTGTATAAGACGTATCCACTTTATCTTCTTCTAACTGAATAACACGCTGCCAGGGTGCGGGTGAGTCTGAAAAGACTGAATGTTTCTGCTGAGAGTCGAAGAAAAAAAGAATAGTAAGGAGTTCATGAGGGTGGTCATGTGACATGCTGGCTATTAGTGGGAGGAGCAACTCTCTTCCTCTTTCCATGTTTATGACTTCATAGCCTATTTCAGGTCGTGACTTTTGCCGCATAATCTGGCTTTACTTCAATGTTTCGGCTCATGAGTGGCTGACAAGCCGAGTCTTTATGAGCTGGTGTTTTCTTCATGCCTCTCTTCCAAGCAGATGCTTAGTGTTTTACGGTCATTTATGTAAATAAAAAATCTGCAAACTTCAACATTGTGCTGAACTGGCGCTAAGATTGGAGGCTTGTCCAAGACACCAAAACCCATTTCAAAACGGTCTCCAAATCAAACAGTTTGGCTTAATCCCGCTAGAAATGGAAGGACCCCAGCAAACCCCATCCCACTTTTTTTTTTCATGTATCCAGTGTTCAGGTTGTGTACAGCAGACTTAGTGAAGATGACCAGGGCTCCGTCTTGGACATGGCTGCAAGAAGCAAGGCGCCTCTGACAAATGTCCAAACTAGGCCTGCACAATAAATCAAAATTGATCATTTTGGCGATATCAGGCTGTGTGATACACATATCGCAAAAGACGATGTAAATTGCAATGAATACCTTAAATTTTTACCCACATGATAAAACAATCTAATGGTAGCTTGGAGTAGTTAATAAAGAAAATAAAGCACTTTTATGCGTTTGACAAATCGGATGGCCCTTTTCACATCGTTGACCAATCAAATGGAGACCTTTTTTGTTAGATACCTCCTATGCAGACGTGGGTCATTTAAAATATAAGTAAGGAATAATGCCTGACAAAGTGTGCATTATCAGAAATTAACGGACAGTCTAAACCAGGGGTTCTCAAAGTATGGCCCGTGGGAAGATTTTTTGTGGCCCTCAATAAAAGAGAGCCAGAGCTGGTTCCTTTGAGGAAAAATGTTGAGTTGGCGAGGAGAAAAGGCGCTTTTAAGCTAAGTGGACAAATACTTACTTTGTCGTACCTCGTGGGCTGGATAAAGTCCTGAGCCTTATTTGCAAGCAGGTAAATGCAATGCTCAAAGAATTCAATATAAATCAGTAACAAATTCTTTCAAAACTTTGACAAATTTACCGGCCAGGACCACAACAATAGGCTCCAAGACTACAACAAGGCTATGCTGCACACCAGATGTTTACAAAAATGGCTAAATCCAGTGAAGCTATGACAGGAGCTAGCTAGAAGCTAGCTTGTGACTTTAGAAATGACCCGGCATAGCAAGCCCTTAAGTGACAGGGAGTTTTTTTTAAAAAGAACGTATGCTGAAAATATCTGACATTGTTTGTCCAGAGCTAAAGAAAGTCCGTCAAATTATACAATTACTAGACGAGTAGAAGATCTGGGCAGAAACCTCTGACTGCAACTGGGAAAACATCGTGATGGCCTGGTTAATTGTACAAATGACACTTAATCTTTAAAGTTATTAAAAACAACTTTTTCTGTTTATCCATTTTTTTCACCAAAATCGGCCCCCAGTCTAATGTCGAGCTCCTAATTTGGCCTTCTGCTGCAAAAACTTTGAGGACCCCTGGCCTAAACCGCCCGACGCGGAGGACTGCTGCTTCCGTCCTGGTGTTGCAGCCATGGAGAAATAACAGCTTCACTCCAATTGTCCCCTAAAGGGGTAAACTTCTAACCCAATTTCTGAAGGACTATGAAGGAAGCTCATATCTGCTGCCCACAGCTCAATGTCATTGGAGGAGGGGGAAATAGAAAGACTGATAGAAGAAAATATTTGTCTTAGGACTCAACTCTATTTTCTACCAAATTTATAATGCTGAGACAGATCAGCCATAATTGTTTAGTTTGGTAATTTGGTAATCCCTGGGGTGGATACTGGAGTGCCCAAGAATGCCAACAAGGTATTTAGGTTAGCCTGGGTACTGGGGGAAGTGTCAACAACAGTGGGCAACTCGTAGCTTGTGAATTTCTGATTCTTTAGTGTTGAGAAGTGGCTTTTCAGAAGAAACTAGATTATTTGGAGTTCAGTTCACTTCCAGTTGCAGTTAAGAAAAAAAAAAAAAAGGGGGGGGGGGGGGGGTCATGAACACATGTAAAACTTCAACCTGTAGGTCAACACCAAGTACAACAAAAGTACAGCAGCTGGAGCACAAACACAAAATCAATGTCTGGAGGGGTTAACGGGGGACGTTGGGGATGAAACCAAAGATTTTCAACTTAAAAGGGCTGGTGGTGTATAAGTATCACCAAATAAAGAACACAATCACCATGAATGGGGATGGAGAGGTCACAGGATGTTCACAAGTCAATGAAATAAAAGTCAGGGAACTAAAGCGGGTCAAAGAAAGTCAGAAAAGAAGACCTTGGGTGGAAGCAGCAGGCTTAGCTTTTGCTTTGCACGTTTGCTTGTGAACACCTTCATCACCATCACCATCATCATCATCCCCATGAAAGCAGCTCAGGGCATTCAACTGGTTTACTATCTCTGTAAATGACAGGTCCGAACAGGAAAAGAGGAAGAGAAGCAGTGAGCACGATGGAGGAAGAAAAGAGACAGCCTCTGCAGAATGTTCACACACTTCAATGAAAAAAAACGGATTAATTCAAAAATACATTTACTCTAAAAGTAAATACAGAAATACAAGAACTTACTGACTCCTACAGAGGGTTAAATCCTTCCATAATAAATAAAAAAAGCCAGAGAGAAATAATTTAGGAAATGTGCATCAGTTAAGCACGCGTCTGTGATGCTCGAGCAGCTTGTGCTGTAGGTAGGATTGAAAGAGGAATGTGATGAGGGGAAGTTTGGCAGCTCCATCCAGCCTTTGATTTACAGATGTGTGCAAGTCAGGCTTTGCTGTAAAGCGCTCAATGCATATACATATAAATGAGATGAAGAGCAGAAAAAGGGAGGAGGAAGAGGAGAAAGCATGAAGCGTAATGTGAAGAGGTGCCGCTTTGAAAGTTGGATTAAGCAAAGCAGGAAGCAGCAGGGCCCAAAAACCCGAGAACAGCGAACGTGAATGTATGGGAAGGAGCTCACAGCAGACCAACCAAAACAAGAACAGGGAGCAGGGGTGTGAAAGCCAAAGAATATGCAGAAAACCATGAAGACAGCAAAACATGGCAAAACAAAGCCTATGCATTTAAAGATTCTGGGTTCCTTTTATGGCTCACAGAAGCAAGAAGGAAACACAGGAAATGAAAACAGACGCAGAGCTGATGCCCCAGATGAAGCTGTGATTGAGATTATTATTTCAGGCAGTTGATTTTTAGAAAATAATATTTCATAGGTTTCACATCATATAAATGTCTTACAAAAACACATCTTTTTATTATAGACTTAGGTCACAGACACACCACACAGCATCAGGACACAAAGCATTCTTTACAGAAATGCTGGGCTTTTATTTTGAAACACACGCTTTCAAACCAGTTATTGAAGGTAATGTCCACACGTGACCTTTTATTTCGAAAATTGAGAGGGTTCCCCTCATTGCTTTTCTGTTTCTCTCATACAAGACTTTATGTGTGGGAGAGGATATTATGGATGTCACAGGACTTGTAGAACTTGAGTCAAATAGTGGTACACAAACAATTCTAGCTATTACCCATCTGGAGGTCAAGTTTGAGCCCCCATTTGTCATTTCCAGCAAAGTCCTCACCTCTGCACAACCGCATTTATTCATTGGTATTAGAAACAAAGCCAAGCAGCCTAGGCCTCTAGGGCCGGTGGGTCTACATCTTTTCCAGGTGTCATCGGTCTACTCATAGCCAATTCAACTAGAGCAGGTGTGTCTAGCCAATTAGAAGGTGACAGAGCAGGGTATGCTGCAGGGAAGCGCCCATGAGTCCCCACCCCTCGTCCACACATTTGCCTCTTCCAGCTTAAACTCCTAATAAATTCCTCATTGGGATTCCAGGAGGAACTCCAAAAGAGTCCAAACATAGGTGCCTCCTTCTTACCATGGACCAACACCAGCTGAAGGTATTGCATAAACTACAACAGGACACCTCTGTTCCACTAATATCCAGATGTTTTACTTTTTAATGACATATTTATTAAACAAAAATAGTCTCCCAAGTTCTTGAAACTGACCATGTCTGTTTTTTGAGGGAACCAAGGACAGGAAAACTTGAAAACGACTCATACCTGTGATCTTAGCCGCCTTTTCCTCCTGGTTGACGCGGTTTTCCTCGTCTTCCTCATTCTCCTCCTCAAAGTCGTCCAGGTTCCCGATGTCAGCCTGCTTCATGCTCATCAGACTGGCCAGGCTTTGCATGTCCTCGTCACTGGAATGCACAGACCATGATGATAAGCAGTAAGGCATGGCCTGTTAGGGATCTGTCATGTGAGCGTGCACGCTCTGATCTCTGCTTTCATCGTGTTCGGACTTTCATCTGTAACCTTAAATCCTGTTTGTGTGCGATTGAGAAGAAACTGCAAAAACTCTGTGGCAGAGCTGTGAAGGCTAAAGAGGGAAAAAAAACAGTATCCTGAAGTGTATTTATTTTGTTGTCATGTAAACAGGTAAAAAAAAATTCTTGTGACTAAACAAAAAAACGTTTAAAAAAAGAAAAAATTGCCCTAATTTTTAAACAAATGAATTAGTGAAATCATTTTCTTTACTCAGTATTATTTTTTGTATTTTGACAAACTTTGTTATTTTTGTAATTCCAATCCAGTTCAGACTCAAAATAGCCAGCGCCCACTTCTGCTATTCTCACCTCATCATTATATTAGCAGATCACTGTTCTAGTGATATAATCAGAGAAGATGTTCAAAAATATGTTATTCCCTGTTATTCGAAAATGCAAATATTTTCCTTCCTCTATTTAAAAGTTAATTTAGTTTTTTTTTTTTTTAAGGACAAAGAAAATTGGCCCTTTTTCTGATGAGACACATGAAAGCCCGTCTGCTCATTCTGTCAATTAAAACATTTAAAATGCAGCATGGATTTTCCTATTAACTTGGTGCTGTAAATGCAAATGGTTTCAGTGAATTAGCAAGAAATCCCTATATATGTTTGAACCTTCCTCTTACTTTCTTCAAAAGGTTGTGCTCATCATCACAAAAACTTTGGCAACACACTTCCCTCCTTGTGGTGGCTGCCTACGCTGCCACCCCATCAGGGCAGTAACATCCTGCACCACACCCTACATATCTGTTCACTTTATTTTTGCATATACCTTTGGATTTCTTTTCCAAACATAACACACACATTTGATAACATTTATTAGCATGCTTCAGTTTACTTTTTTATAATTTGATGGTTTGTTTGAGTTACCAGTGCTAAGGGGAACCATTGTTGCTGCTGCTGCCATCTGCTGCTGGAACCATCAAGTCAGGCCTGACACAAGAATGCATCCCAGTCAGCAGAGGCCTTATATTCAGCAGGCAGCTAATTGGACTGAACCATCGCCCAGTGGACAAGGAACTCTTTCTGTGTTTCTTTACTTTAGTTTCTATTTTGATGTTCTTTATTTTCATTCATTTGTGTATGTTAATTTACCATAGGTTGGACTTTAGTTTATTTTGTTTGATGTATTTTGTCTTAGTCATTTTAAGTTCCCCCTTGTGTGTCTAGTTGGTTTGATCAGCCACTATATATGTTCCCTTGTGTTTCCAATTAGGTAGGTCAGTTTGATTAAGTTTGTTTGTCTGTTCAGTTGTCCTCTGTTACATTTAAAAGCTTGAGTTAATTTTGTTACTTTGACCTCTTTTAAGGGCCCATTTTTGCCCAGCTACACTTTTTGAAAAATAAATTTAAATTTTTTTGATAAAATTGTTTGCTGTCCTTGCCTTCTACTGCTCGGTCCACCACATAATGGTGTCAGAAGTGGGAACAGCAGTTTAAGGACAGTTTTTTTTCTTTCCCCCTGGCAATCCCCTGAAATATTTTTTTTTTGAGCCATGCAACGAGGAGGAAGAACCACAAGAGCCCGCATTGAACATAAGGACTGCAGCACTACCAACATGGACAATGGAGAGGTGGAGGAGGCTGGAGCTTCAGGAGCTGGTACAGGTACTGAAGGTGAAGAGCCTACTTTGCAACATCTTACTAGTATTCTCCAAGCCTTTATGGGACAACAGGAAGCCCGAGAAATGAGACTCCAGGAGGAAGCAAAGCAGCAGGAACACAGGCTAAAAAGCCTGCAGCATCAGTTCCAGCTTTTGCAGATGGAGGTGCAGGCCCGGACGTCACCTGTTCCTGATTACCCCTCATCAGCCCCTGATCCGACGGAGGAGTCTGGTTCAGATGATCGGCTGCCACAGGCCGTGCATCAGCCAGCAGGGGCACAGCAAGTAACCACTCACCCTCGCTTCTCTATGGATCCCAGGTTGGAAAAGCTAACAGAAAATGATGACATTGAACATTTTCTAATAACTTTTGAACGCATAGCAACAGCATGCAAGTGGGTGGAGTCAGACTGGGTTTTCCGCCTCATCCCACTGCTCACCGGTAAGGCTAGAAGTGCCTATGTTAACATGGATGTCGATGATTCTTTGAACTATGAAAAAGTAAAAACTGCAATCCTGCATAAATATGACATCAGCCCTGAGTCTTACCGACAGAGATTTCGTTCCTTGGAAGTGGGCCCCGACGAAAGTCCCAAGGAGCTTTATGCCCGTCTCAAGGAACTCTATGATAAGTGGATTCAACCCAGAGGTAAAACGGTAAAGGAAATTGGTGAGATAATTATCATGGAACAATACTTAAGAATGATGTCTCCTGAGCTTCAGGTCTGGATAAAAGAGCATGGGCCTAAATCAGCAGCTGAAGCCGCAACACTGGCAGAGGTGTTTGTGGCTGCTCGCAAGAAAAATGTACCATGGAGCAACCTGCAATGGAAGGGTGTAAAAGACTCACGCAGGCCAACAGCCCCACAGCACCACCACAGACTGGCTCCAGGAACACCGAGAATGCCTGTGCATGACGATCAGATGAGTAAACCAGCAAAATCGTCCAATAAACCACCAATCTGCTATTTGTGTGGCCAGGAAGGACATATTAAACCCCTTTGCCCAAAAAGTTCAGCTAAGCTCACTCAGATGTGTTTTGTTCCATATCAGAGCCATGCTTTGGAAAGTCGAGCCAACCAGCCTATTAAAATGACCACTGTTAAGGTTAATGGGAGATGTTTCAATGCACTAATTGACACTGGCAGTACACAGACTTTAATTCATCAACAACATGTACCAGTCAACCTTGTTTCCACTCAAGAGACAGTGTCCATCTGCTGTGTACATGGTGACAAAAAACTATATCCTACTGCTGATCTCTACTTAGAAATTCAAGGACAAACGTATCTGATCAAAGTAGGAGTGGTTGATGACCTTCCTTTCCCAGTTGTTTTGGGTCATGACCTGCCAGTTCTTTATGACTTGTTGGACCCAAGAGAAAGTGCTGTTGCGGTTACAAGAGCTCAAGCTAAAAATACAGATGAGAATCTGCCACTTCTCTGTGCTTTACCTTTCTACGATGCTGAGCTTGAGACAAAACCCGGGAAGTCTCGCAAAACACGCAGTCAGAAAAGGCAAGAGAAATTTAAACACACTGTGGTAGATCCGCCTGGTGAAGCAACTCCAGAAGTGGGTCTAGGGTTCAATCTGCCATCTAACATTGTTGAAATGCAACTAAATGATCCAACTTTGACGTCTTGTTTTGTAAAAGCAGCGGAAGCCGCTGAGGAGTCAAAGAGGGAGTATTTGGTGGAGAATGGAGTTCTTTATCACCAGCAAGGTAAAGTGAAGCAACTGGTGGTTCCTCTGTTGGTTCGAGATGTAGTACTCAGCCTAGGCCACACCATACCTTGGGCTGGCCACCTAGGGAAGCAAAAAACAACTGCGCGTGTGATGAAATACTTCTACTGGCCTGGCTTACGTACAGACATCCAACGTTACTGTCAGAGTTGCCCTCAGTGCCAGAAAACCTCACTGAAATGTACCACAGAAGCTCCACTCCAGCCTCTCCCAATCATTGGCACTCCGTTTGAACGCCTTGGCATGGATGTGGTGGGACCAGTGGAGAAAAGTAAATCTGGAAACCGCTACATGCTAGTCATCACTGATTATGCCACCAAGTACCCAGAGGTGTTTCCACTGAAATGTGTGAAGGCAAAAGCTGTGGCATTTTCTCTGGTGCAGTTTTTCTCCAGAGTGGGTTTCCCCAGAGAAATTTTGACAGACCGAGGTACTAACTTCATGTCTAACTTGCTTAAGCAGGTTTATCAGCTCCTGGGTGTGAAGAATCTGCGGACCACTCCTTATCATCCACAGACGGACGGGTTGACTGAACGCTTTAATCAGACTCTTAAGCAAATGCTTCGTAAGTTCGTCAATGAAACCGGGTCTGATTGGGATCAGTGGCTACCTTATCTCCTCTTCGCCTACAGAGAGGTACCCCAGGCTTCAACAGGGTTCTCCCCCTTTGAATTACTTTATGGACATGAAGTAAGGGGACCCCTGACCCTCTTGAGAGAAACCTGGGAAGGAGAGCAGGACAGAGAAGAACCTCCTAATGTCATTCAGTATGTTCTTCAAATGAGAGAAAAGCTGCAGAGGATGAGCGAGTTGGCGCAGGCCCACATGGCTGATGCACAGAGACGCCAGAAAAGCTGGTATGATCAAAAAGCACGCCAAAGAAGCTTCCTGCCAGGTCAAAAAGTCTTAGTAATGTTACCTACAAGTGACAGTAAGTTACTAGCCAAATGGCAAGGCCCTTTTGTGGTCCAAAAGAAACTTGGGGCTACAACCTATCAGGTTTCTACCCTAGGTCACAAACAGTCCAGTCGTGTACTCCATGTTAACCTTCTCAAAGAATGGGTTTCCAGGACTGCAGATGATGCTATGGGACTGCTGATCAGAGATGTCAATGAGGAGGAGGAAGTGGATGAATTCCTGCCATCATCAATGCCCACCACCTTGGATTTGAACCATCTTTCTGAAGACCAACAAGCTCAGGTGAAAGCATTGATTGATTCCAGAGTTTTTCAGGAATATCCAGGACGCACAAACTTGGTGCACCATGACATTGTGCTAAGGGAGCAGGCTACAGTGAGGCGAATGAGTTACAGAGTACCAGAATGTCTCCTGGGTCCACTAAAGGAGGAGGTGGATCACATGCTGTCCCTTGGGATCATCAAGCCTTCAAAAAGCGAGTGGTGTCACCCGGTTGTGTTGGTCCCCAAGAGGGATGGAGCTATCAGATTTTGCATAGATTTTCGCTATCTAAATTCTGTGTCAAAATTTGATTCCTATCCAACCCCCAGAATTGACAATCTCATTGAGTGTCTAGGAAAGGCAAAGTTTCTAACAACTATTGACCTTTGTAAGGGTTATTGGCAGGTTCCCCTTACAGAGCGGTCACAGGAACTGACTGCGTTTCGGACACCTTGGGGCCTCTTTCAGTTTACAGTTCTTCCATTTGGGTTGCATGGCGCTCCTGCAACTTTTCAGCGACTTATGGATCAGGTAATAGGTGGCTTAAAGGACTGTGCTTGTGCATATCTTGATGATATTGTGGTTTATAGTGCCACCTGGGAGGAACATCTAAGACATCTGAAGAAGGTTCTGGAGTGCCTACAGGCGGCAGGATTAACCATCAATCCAGCAAAGTGTGCTTTTGCCCGGAGTGAAACGGAGTACCTTGGTTACACCATTGGAGGTGGGTTGATCAAACCGCAAGTCAACAAAGTACAGGCGATTGAATCCTGTCCTCTACCACAGACCAGAAAGCAGCTAAGGTCTTTTCTTGGATTAGCTGGATTTTATCACAAGTTTATCCCAAGCTTTTCAGCCCGCGCAGCTCCGTTGACCGACATGACTGGCTCAAGACGTCCAAACAAGATCAGGTGGACTACGGAGTCTGTGACAGCGTTTCGGGACATCCAGCAATCATTAAGTAAGGACCCCGTACTTCACAGTCCAGATTTTAATAAACTTTTCATTTTGCAAACTGACGCATCTCAAAGAGGCATTGGAGCTGTGCTTCTACAGTGCACGTCTGACTATCGACATCCTGTGGCTTACATAAGCCGAAAGCTACTCCCCAGAGAAATTCACTACTCCACTGTCGAAAAAGAGGCGCTGGCAGTCAAATGGGCTATGGACTCTTTCAAATACTACCTCTTAGGTAGAGAGTTCACCTTGGAGACCGACCACAGGGCTCTGCAATGGTTGGAGAAGATGAAGGACACTAATGCCCGGATAACGAGATGGTACCTCGCCATGCAGCCCTACAGATACAAGGTGAACTACATCCCAGGGAGAGACAACATCACCGCAGACTACCTCTCTCGTGCTCCTGATGAAGGCTCCGAAGGGGAGGGGAGTGTGGTGGCTGCCTACGCTGCCACCCCATCAGGGCAGTAACATCCTGCACCACACCCTACATATCTGTTCACTTTATTTTTGCATATACCTTTGGATTTCTTTTCCAAACATAACACACACATTTGATAACATTTATTAGCATGCTTCAGTTTACTTTTTTATAATTTGATGGTTTGTTTGAGTTACCAGTGCTAAGGGGAACCATTGTTGCTGCTGCTGCCATCTGCTGCTGGAACCATCAAGTCAGGCCTGACACAAGAATGCATCCCAGTCAGCAGAGGCCTTATATTCAGCAGGCAGCTAATTGGACTGAACCATCGCCCAGTGGACAAGGAACTCTTTCTGTGTTTCTTTACTTTAGTTTCTATTTTGATGTTCTTTATTTTCATTCATTTGTGTATGTTAATTTACCATAGGTTGGACTTTAGTTTATTTTGTTTGATGTATTTTGTCTTAGTCATTTTAAGTTCCCCCTTGTGTGTCTAGTTGGTTTGATCAGCCACTATATATGTTCCCTTGTGTTTCCAATTAGGTAGGTCAGTTTGATTAAGTTTGTTTGTCTGTTCAGTTGTCCTCTGTTACATTTAAAAGCTTGAGTTAATTTTGTTACTTTGACCTCTTTTAAGGGCCCATTTTTGCCCAGCTACACTTTTTGAAAAATAAATTTAAATTTTTTTGATAAAATTGTTTGCTGTCCTTGCCTTCTACTGCTCGGTCCACCACACTCCTTTTCTTTTACCTTTCTCCTCGTCTCTCAGCTCTTCTCAGTGTTGCCCGTTATTTGGCTTTACACCTCATTCTGCTCTCTAACAAAGTTCTGGTTTTGCTATGATGTAAATAAATATCTTTTGTATTGCTTTAATATATACAATTATATATATTAAAGCAAAGAAACTAATAAATTGACTAAATTGAATGTTTAAAATATGTTAGGGGACAAAATAAATTATGTTAATAAAGCAAGTCGGCTGAGGGGTTTGTGGCTGTAAAAACCAATATATGTCCTGTAATGTTATGCAGCAGATGAAATGGGGTGGGGGCACAGAGTGCAGAGAGTGTCTGTGTTCTTTTAAACCCTCATCCTTCATACAGATACATCACTTACTCCATCGTTCCTTAAACGACACACGTCCGCCATGCTGGCCTTAGTCTTTCATGCTGCTCCCCCTCCCCCTGTTTCTTTTTCCCCCACCTCTTTATTTTTGGTGTCTCCCCAGCCTTCGGGCTCATTTGAACCGGTGTGATGGAGTTTGTTTGTGTGCGCCCGACATCATTCCCTGAAGGGTTAACAAGGGTTACGCACCATCGACCTCGCCATCCACGCCACAACAAAGGCTTTTATGCTCTGCTCTGTGTGTGTGTGTGTGGCGGGGGGGGGGGTTGTTTAAATTAAAGCTGCTGCTATCATCTAATGATGAATAAGAAAAGGACAAACAGGATTTAAGAGTGTGTCCACAAAATAAAAGTTGGAGTTGAGACGACTGAACTCAGGGATGGAGAGGCTGCGGCTGCTGAAACTGACAGAAGTTGGAGCAGCAAAAGAACAAAAATCTGGTGTCAGAACTTACGTGGCCTTGCCCTCGCGGAGGAAGATGCAGGACAGGGAGAACTGTAGCGTGGCTGACACCACCTTCTTTGACAAGGGCTTAAACTTGAGCTTGACGTCCGTCTGTGTGGGCATGGGACTGGCATACTGCTTCATGTTTATGCTGCTGGTGGCTAAGGCCTTCCTCCGCCCAGATGGAGACTCCTACAGATGCAGAAAATGACAGAAAATAGTGTTGAGGTTAGTTGGACAAGTTAAACTAACTACAATAAAAAAATAACCAAAACAATTATGGCAAGTTTTTCATTGCTTTAGACAAAAACACAGTTTGGTCAAAAACAACAGCATCAGATTAAGGGAGGCGAACTGATTACTTCATCAATGTGCGATTCAGTGTGCATTTCGGGTCGACGGTACAAAAAATTTGGCGTAAAATCTTTTTTGCTTGCTGATGGGCAGCAGTGGCTCAAGAGGTTGAGCAGGTCGGCCAGTGATCAAAGGGTCAGCTTCCAGTCAACTGTCGTTGTGTTGGGCAAGACGCTTCACCCTCCCTGCCTCCAGCATGTGTGAATGCCTATGAATGTCCTGGTGATGGTCAGAGGGGCTGTAGGTGCATACTGGCAGCCACGCCTTTGTCAGTCTGCCTCATGGCAGCTGTGGCTACATCAATAGCTTACCATCACCAACTATGAATGAGGAGTGAATGAATAATGAACACATTGAAAGGTGACAAGGCGCCGCACCACCGCTGCAGTCAAGATTCTGCGATATAAAGTGATATATATATATGCTGATCGTCCCGATAGGTTGAATAAAGCATCAGTTCAGAGAGAAAGTTCACTTCTTACCGCTTGTTTTTGTTCAGATGATGAAGCTAAAGGTAGTTTTAAAGAAGCCGGTGCAGTGATACAGAAGATTTAAGATAGGTGACCGGAACTTCTTTTTGGGGCGTGCGGTTATCACTTTTTAATGTACACCCAGCAGCCAATCAGAATCGAGTATTCACCCGGACCATGGTATAAAGGCTGGTAAGGAAGTGTGAATGTGTGCGTGTGTGGGTTAATGGGACTGTGACTGTAAAGGCCCGTACACACCGGGACGAATATTCGCCAGGCGTTATTCGCCAGCTATTTCGCCACGTCTTTTGTGTTCACACCCAGGCGATTTTCGCTGACGATGAGCCGAGCCAACATGCAATTTCATTCCCTGACATTAGATGGCGCTTAATGTAAACCAGAAATACTCCTGAACACAAGGTGGTCGCTTTTCACTCAGAAGAAGAGAGCCAGTATTTACGCGCTTGTCAGAATCATACAAAGAAAACATGAATATTTCAAGCACCAGTAGCTCCAGCTCCAGTTCCAATGATGAAGAAATGATTGTTCTGTTGAATGATCAAAGACGCAGATTTTGGGTACATCCCATAGTTACGAGAAGAGAAGAACATGGTGAGTTTTATCGACTGGTACAAGAGCTGAAAATGTATCATGAGCGTTTTCGGGGATATTTTAGAATGTCCGTCATTATTTCTTTGCGGCAGTGTAGCCGCTACTTGGCGTCTATCTTCTTTGCTGGTATGTGTGCTCAGAAAGGCAGTTTTGTGTTTGAGCGCCCCCAAGTTGTGTTTTACTGTAACTTCAGAAGCTCCAGACACGTGTGCAAAAGCGCCATTCTCATTGGTTGTATAGTTTTTGACGCAGCGCATCAAACCGACCCGAGGCGTTTTTTAAAAAGTGACGCTTTGACGCGTGGCGTTTTTTCGCGTCGGTGTGCACACTCACATTGGTGCCCTTTGTTTAGTCAGGAGGCGTTATACGTCGGCGAATATCGCGCGCGAAATTCGTCCCGGTGTGTACGGGCCTTTAAGTGCTTTGAGCCTTAAAGAAAGGTAGAAAAGGACATTGGTTAAGGCCGTTCACCATTTACACTAGATGCCTGCCTCCTATGTAGACATGGGTCATTTGGAGAATGATTTAAATGTATTTTTATTTAAATAAAACTGTTGCTGTGAAATGGAAATACATTTAAATCAAATTGTTTAAATTGTTTAACTTTAAAATCGTTATGCTGTTTGTTTATGAATCGTTATTGCAGTATTGATCACTGAAGTTTTCCTCATATTGGGCAGCCCTTCTTACCAACATACTTTGTTGGATTGCTGTCATATTATGGTCCTATTTTGTGTTGTTTTCTTCTATTTTAATCCTCAGATGCAAATCCAGGTTAAATAACACACAAGAACAAAGCAGTGATGGAAAAAAGCAGCTGAAAACATGTTCTGTCCTCAAATATTTCACTTTCTCTCACACATGAATGCCACACACACACCTACAGAGGTTTAGCAGTTTTTTTAAAAAAAGACCTACTGTCTCAGCAGTGAATTGAGCCCTGAGGATTCCTCCTCTCATGCGCACAATGTCGAACAAAGCAGAGCTGCTGCCCTCTTTCACACCACAGCGGCTCCAGCGCACATATACATATACACACACACATACACACACAAACACGCTGGTGCGGATGCTAGATAAACTGATACCAGCTCTTTATGTTGGCTGCTTCCTGATGTCTTCACACACCAACACATGCGTGAACCCCAGACAAAAACCCAATCTCAGCCTTATCACTGAGGACCGCGGGGCATTCATTCACACAAACACAAATCCACAGAGAGTGCCAGAAAAGCTTCAGAAACAGGTTCAAAACTATTCAGGCTCCAAACACAGATTACAAATGTAAGTTAGACACAGAATCACAAAAACTGACTCTGACCAAGGAGTGCCTTCAATTATCAAGTCACAAAAAAAAAATCACAAAAGAACGTGAACATTTAAAAAAAAATGGGTCAAATCTGTTCTGAATGTACTTGACAATTTAATTTTGCAGGTTTCAGTAACACCTTTTTTCCAAGTATTTTTTGGAATAACCTACATCTCAGTTGAGATGAAAAAAACTACAAATGTATTTACATTTTGAACAATGAAGATTGAGAGCTGCCCTGTGACTGCTCATCCATAAGAAGAGGAATGAGAAAACCTTCTTATTTTAGTCACCAAGTCCCTAAGCAAAAAAAAAATAAAATGGCAAAATTTGTCTGAATTTTTTTTTTTTTTTTTTTTACCGTGTTGCTATATTGTCAGAAAAGTCGCTAACTGTAGCTTATGTATTTCAGTTTTTGTTTTTAAAGAAACCATTGTATTGCAAACAAAACAACAGTGTTTGGAAATGTTTTGGCCCTGCTTAAAGAAATAAGCAAGGTGGGATCTACTGAAAAAAGATTGAGAATGAAAACTTTTTAGTCTATGATGAGCTGCTGGACCTTCAAAACATTAAGATTCTTACCAAAACAAAGAAGGCTGGAGGTAAAAATTCCTGGCCAGCAGAATATTTTTCATCAGTGTTAGGTAAAGGGAAGAAGGCAGCATAGAAAGGCAGCGAAAAACTGAAGGCACCAAAAAAGCATGGGTGCACTACTGGAGCAACACCTTATATACTAGTTCACGTTTAAATGTGTCAGTTGTTGTCAAAAGTCTGTTAATAAACCGAGGCACAGATACAGTACAGTAACAGAATTGTAGACGTTTAATGAAACATGCAGCAGATTTTCCAAAATGATGACAAAAATATGTTAAAATCTTTAAAGTCCCTAAATGATGACAAAAATATGTTAAAATCTTTAAAGTCCCTCTCCGATTATGTTTTAATCTATTTTTATTTGCATAATAAAAAAAAATAATAATTAAGTAATTCATCTTTGTCATGTGCTTTATTGATACTTTATGATTCTTAATTCTGTCTGATAAAAGCTAGAAACCGGATATTGATAAATCATGTAATAAAATGGTTATAGTATAACGGGGTGGGATTGTATAAGTTCGCTTCCTTCCACTCCCTTTTAATCAATATTTATTAATATGTCTAATTAACCTAAGTTTGATTAGTTATTGTATGAATGTATAACTGATGATTATATTGCTTTTGTGTATTATTTCTATTTAATTGCTTGAAATAAACCATTTCAAATCAAAATCAAAAATTTTCAAAGGGTCCCCAGTCGTCTTTTATCAATGATTATGCTATTTTTAGAGAAAATTTTAAAAAAAACAAACAAACAACTGTTGCTTTCTGGAATATAGTTTTGGCACGGAGTAACCCCCACCCACCCACTTACAGACATCTATCTGTTTACACTCTTTCCCGTTCGCTTACAGCTCCTCACACACCCAGCCTAACATTAGCGGTGCAACAAAAATGGTGAGCAATATTGAAGTTATCCAGCGCTACAGTGTTCAGCCAAACCCCAGCTCGAAGACATTCATGGGTCTATTTGTCTGCAAGTAGACGCATCAGAATGAAGTGGAGCAGGTAGCTTGTGGTCTGCCAGTTGTAGCTTCTACATCAATGCTGCAAGCTTTTTCCAAGGGCATTTTTCTGTCTGCTCCTTCACAACAAGTTAAAAATAAATAAATAAATAAAAGAAATACTTAGAAATGCATTCTTAAGCTTAATGGAATGGAATTCATTAAACGTAACTGTGTAAGGTGTATAAAAAAAAAAGAGGGGTCCTAAACAAGATCATCACAAGCTACATCTCGACATTTCAATTCTGTTTTTTTTCTTTTACCTCACTCAACCGTCCACTCATCTAGCCTCTAAATCCTCTCGCCCCCTCCCATCCTTGTCTATTCTTTCGCACCCTTCTCTGCTTAAACCAATAATTAAAGAGAAAGAAGGAATCCAAAGACGCAATAGCAATGGCTACTTGACATTTGGCGATGACATTTGAGGCTTGTCGCCATGGCTCGGAAACATAATGACGTATCACTGCAATGCTACTGCCCCTCCCTCCCTGCACCTCTTATCTCTGCAGATTATACCGTGCCTATTATGCTACACTATTAGCACATGTAGATACTTTATGATGAATGAATTTGCTAAACGCACCAAAACACTTATGAAGAAGGGATTTAGGAAGACTGGAAAAAGTGGTGGGGGGGGGGGGGTTAAAGGGTAAAAAAGGAGGGGGTTATTTAAGGATATGCAAATCGTCCAGTAAAGAATGGAATAGGCCTTTCAGCAGATTTGAGTAACAGCGAAAAACAATGGGAATCTGCTTCATTTCCCCCGGAAGCAACATGTCAATCAATGTATGAAAGAAAGTGTGTTGCGGAGGGGGGGGGGGCTGTCTAGGATTAGGGAAACTAGCTGGATGTGACAATGTGTGAAATGAAGGGGAAGGACAATACAGAAGTTTAATTTATTACAAAAGGGACACGACTATCTTCTTCTGAGCCCAGTGTGTCTGTGTGTTTAGCTGCAATAGAACAAGGGGAGGGCGTGATGGCTGTATGCTGCCCCCTACCTGCAAGTGTTCACACCTGCAGCGACTCAAATTCATCACCAGGAGTTGAGTCTCAAAACTTTGCAGCACTAAGCATTACAGCAGAATTCATTGTGAATGGGTGTGAGCACAGGTTTGTTTGTGTGTGCAAGTTCATGCCCGTCTGTGTCCATGTATGTGCGCAAGAGCACCAGTTCATGTGAGTCAGCGTGTGCACAAAAGTCTTTGTGTGAATGTGCATCCGCGTGTGTGTGAGCAGTGGTAGTTATGGGCGGGGAGTGGGTCATAATCTAGGAGAGGGCTGTTCTTCAGAGTGCCACACCTGCCCCTCGTGCCTGCTGCCAGCTGGCCTTGGATTGATCCACAGATGTTTTCTTGGTGGGGGGGCATGGGTCAGGGCAGGAGGTTGCCTGGGGTCCTGCTGAATCCCTCTACCCTAAAATGCCAATGGGACAGGCCAAAGAAGGGATGGGGTGGGGGTGCTTTGAGCTAAAAGAAGCTGGGCTCTTTGTTGAGAGTCAAACTAACAGCTGTGGAGGAGAGGAAAGCTCCACACGCACAGGACTCAACCTAGGCTGCTTCCTTCCTGGGACAGTCCCCAGGACTGGGTTGGAATGGGTGGGGATGCTAATAAGAGTCCCCAACTTCACTTGATTTGGTTGGCTTTCACACACGGGGCTCTAAAGCAGTGTTTTTCAACCTTTTTTGAGCCACGGCACACTTTAACCTTAAAAAAAATCCCGCGGCACACCAGGATCCAAAAATAAAAAAAAAACACAAAAAAAACGGAGAAACTCATAGTCTGTATTGATCTACAGTCCCTCCACAATCTCACATGCATTTTTGAGATAATTGTTGCAGAAAAAGCTGGAAACTGCAGCTGTTTTTTTTTTCTAAAAGATGCAATAAAAGTTAAGTTAGAAGATTTGAAAACAGTTTGATGTGTGTTCGTTGGTTTCAAGACGTTTAACAACAGATCTTGTGTGCGGTCACTCTCACAACCCAATGCATCATGGAAGATGTAGTGCATAAAACGGCCGGTGGAGATCGCGTCTCTGAGCTTAATGGTTTTGTTCTCTTGTTCCACGGTCTGATACCGGATTCTGTGGAAAGCTACACCGCTAAAGACGAGCTTTAGCTGGTGTTTTTGTTAGAACTGAGCGATTTTACGAGCTAAATCGGGACAAGGAAGTGAAGACTTTAACCACTTCTGATTGGTCAGACTGATGACATGTGATTAAGCCTTCAAGAATGATTGGTGGAGACAATTAAAGGGGCGGGACTTTTACAAATACAGCCGGAGCTGCAGCTGAATCGCGGTACGTCATTCTTATCAAAATGTCTTTAATAAAATAAAATAAACGCAAGGAAAAAGTATTTTACGATCTTTTATATTCCTAACTCCTCAGTGTTTTATCAAGTCCTGTTTGGATGAACAGAGAGCTGAAATCCTAGAGATGGAAAATGTTTTTATATCAGTTAATGAGGGCAATTCCCCACGGCACACTTGACCATCTCCCACGGCACACTAGTGTGCCGCGGCACACTGGTTGAAAAACACTGCTCTAAAGGAAGAACCAAAGACTGAAGCAGATCCAAGCTGCTCATTTAGTGCACTCTAGTCAAAATCAGCTCTGATCGGAAAAAGCAGATCATCTGACTATTATTTAAGAATAAGCTTCTGCAATGTCTCACTATACCACGTTTACTCTGCAGACATTTTCAAACTTTTTCATGATTCCTTGCTTTAGATTTACAGTGTGGGTGTGTTTTTATTCTTCTCCTTACACATGGAGCTTGCACCATTTCTTCCCTTTAGTGTGCTTCCCGTCTTTAGTGGGGAAAGTCTGTTTGCATTTATACTGAAGTGAACCAAACAGAGTTCATCTGCTAATGAACAGTCGTTCTCAAATGGACCGAAGTTCTCTTGTTTGGTCCAAACCAGAGTGGGGAGCTTTCTAGCCCAACTCTAGGGCTGGGCGATATGGCCTAAAAATAAAATCTCCACTTTTATTTTATTTTTTTCGATTTCCGATTTTTTCCACCTACTTAAGGAAAGCAATAAGTACAAACGTCAGACAACTTAAAGCAAATGTTCCTTTTCTGTAATCAAACACCAGAAAAATGTAACCCCCATTTCTGGGATGAATCATAAATTAATGAACACACTCTGGGAATCAAAGTTAAGTATCAGATTTTTCTTCTTCTCACTCCCTTTTGGACTTGTGTTTGTATAATTTTGTCTTGTTTTATATAATTTTGGTCTTGTTTTTGTCTTAATTTGTTATTCTACACTTTTTTTCACTTGTCCAAAATAAAAAGGTTACTTACTTACTCAGAATACCAGCTGTGGTATTAAGGCTTTAAATAAATTAATAAAACCCTGTCTTCTCCACGGAGAAGATGATGAAGCTGCAGTTGCGCGATCCCCCCTGCCGCTTCCGCGTCGCCAATGAATATACCTGTATTCTTTATTAACAAATACCAGTAACAACTAACTATCTAACTAATGAACTAACTATACAGGCGTTGTAGAATAAGTATGTGTGTGTGTGTGTCAGGTCGCGTGCGTGTGTAAGAAGACTGAGCACGTGCCACGCTAGCGCGCGTGAGAGCCTTTGACTCCGATGGGCTTTAGGCAAATATTGCAGCGTGGGGGGGGGGGGTTCTTCCTCCACGTCTGTGGTAGCAAACCCATACCAGTTCAACACAACAGATGATTTTATTCCTTTCTTTAGAACAAACTTTCCCCTCTTACTGGTAGCCATGCTGTCGCGTGCTGTTTTGTGTGTTGTTTGTCGCGTGCCATACCGCCATGTGAAACTAACGCTTCGGAAGCTCTGGGGAGCCAAAAATGCGCCACATAGAAACTCGATTTAGTTATTTTTGAGATCGCCCGTAACAAAAAATTCGAATTAATTAATTTAATTGATTTATCGCCCAGGCCTACCCGACTCCAATCATCTTTTGATGTCTTGTAAAAGCCATCCCGTTAGCCTTTTAATTATGATTATGTCCTTTTTTGTCCAAATAAAAAAGCTTGTGTCATTTTATTGGACATCGTTTCTGCAGAGCAACAGTACCTCATCAGAAATTTGCCTCTAAGTCGCAGGCAGGACGGGACAGAGAAACCCCACCCCCACTTCCCATCACCCATCTGTTTACGGAACAGTTTACGGAGCAAGCAGGCCACAAGCTTTTTTTAAATGGCCTTTTTACATCTGCTCCTCATTGACAACGATTTGAACAAAGAAATGCAATTTGAAGCCTCATTTTCCTTATATATGCCCTCCATCAACAGAAAAACTTTAAAGGAACTGGTTCAAAACACCAACAACACAATGTTTGTCTTTAAAACCTGCCAAACCAGGAGGAGAAAATCAGCTATAGACCAGAGCAGGACTAAACTGCAGGTGTGAACATGACCTTATTTCTCCTACATGAACTTCTGTGAACTACACTGTTCATGAACTGTGCAGGGATATCCCACGTATGTTTTACAGAAACAGGAGATTAAAATGTGGTATTAAAAAGATAAGAGATGATTCACTGGTTTCACATCAAGCAGATGACTATCGGATCTAAGCTGCTGCCATAAAACAAAACAATGTTGAAATGGAGACAGGACAACCCGAGGTCAACTGCTTACGTTAAGAAGTGTTCATCTCCATATTTACAGACAAAACATTCTACTGCTTTAATAATCAACTCCACATTTTGCCATTTCCTTTTCCTATCAATCTTTTTCAGTAAAACAGGCAATAAAACAAAATAAAAATACTTTAAGTGTCAACTTGGAAAGGAGACGGTGAGCTTTTAGTTTGTCCTTGAGGTTCAGTAACAATAAAAAACAGACTTAATTTAATGAAGAGGACAATCTGGAGGAAGAAATGACAAGTCCCCCTTCCACACACACACATACACACCAAAAATCCACCGATTGTCTGAGTGCAACAGTCAGCAGACTGCGGGTGCGGTCGCGGCTGCCTCAAGGTCAAAGTTATTGGAAATGGAGACATCCAGTGTGCTCGCATCCCTCTTTGAACACACACACACAATGGGCCGATTCCTTTATGTCTGCTTGGCGTTATGACTGATAAGACAACCGTTTCTACATACTGTCCATGAATGCCACACTGAAGCATTATAGGGAGCACACAGAAAGAATGGGATTAAAGCCAATGTATTCATCTACAGCTGTTATATATGGAGGATTTAGTTTTTCTCCCTGAAGCAGTGTGTTTGTGTGCATTAAAAAGCAAATTACAAAAAAAAAACTGCAATACAATCTTTTTTAATAAAAGACTTTCAATAAGAACTATGAAGCTGCATCAACAGATCAGGTCAGTATTTCTTCACAGTCTGGGGACAACAGGTCCAATTTCAGGTCCAAATGAACACATTTTAGCTGATCACCATCTATCCAGAGGACAACTGAAGTATGAGGAAGTTTGGAGGAAAGTGAGAGAAGAAAGCTGTAGAAGAGCGATTAGTCCCAACAAGAGCAGGATTAGGCTTGTTTTAAAGGGAAGGATGGCTGACTCCAGCTCTGTGAGCCACGGCGCTGCGTGAACATGGATTTAAAACGACAGCGAGCTGCAGACATGGAGAGCTTTCTGTGAGACTAAGACTCTGAATGTGGGACAGGTTATAGCCAAGTGTAGAAGAGGCAATGGGACAAACACTCCATGCTGTGATACAAAACAATCGCATGTATGGCGCAATCAGCAGCTGGAAAAGAAAACTCAAAGAGTTGGATCCTGAGGGAGTTAAAGTGAGGGATTAAACGGTTTCTATGCCTTTGTTCACTCTAACACCAACAGTGTTTGATAATCTGCGCTCAGCTACTGCACAGCTGCTGTCAAAAACATAAAAATGGGTTTTGTTGACTATCAATTTGAGTCAACTTAATGTACAAAAACAAATTTGACTGATCAGATTTATAGATTGGTTTCCCTTTGATGTAATTTCTTACACCTTTGTGGCAAGATTCAGATTTCTGCTCCTTTATGACAGCAGCATAAATAAAATATGTATAAAAAATTCAAACATTCCTTATTCAAAGTTATTGAACATTATTCCAACTAAGCAAAACTGGTTGATATTGAAATTATTTTGCAAGCAAAACATTTTAATCTCAAGGAGAAAGCTGGTCAGATCAAGTCTGTAATGTTCTTTCAGGAACTGTATAATTCACCTGTCCCTCCAGGTCTTCCCTGAGTGCCTTCTCTGGATGGGGTAGGTCTGGAGGGTGATTACAGAAGGGGGAGGGGGTAAAACCATGAAGCAGCATAAAGCAACAAGTTGCTTGATGGTTATAATCATTACGTTCAGGTTTAGAAGTAATAGAAATCTAGAGGGGGCGGGGCCTGTCCACACATTCAAATGTTATAAACATGCCTGTTGGCTCCAAAAATGTTCACATACAGACCTGCCAACATGAACGCAATACAACTAACGTTCACACACGCATACTGATGCCTTCAGACCAACACATGTGAAACATTTTATTCACTCACACAAACTGAGACAGCACCTGTGCTCGAGTGAGTGTTTCTGTTCTTCTGGGGTGGGTGATGGAATGTAAAAGGAAGGGGCCCCTGCTTCACCAAGTGCTTTAGAACAGTGGTCCCCAACCACCGGGCCGCGGCCTGGTACCGGTCCGCGGGACACTTGGTACCGGGCCGCGGAGTGGTACCGAGCCGCGGGAAATTTTGGCACCGGGACGCACAGAAAGAAAAAATAATTTCCATTTTATTGTTTTTTTTTTTGACAAAAACGTTTTATTTTGAAAAGTGACCGGATTCTCTCTGTTACATCCGTCACACTTAACGCACGTGAAAGTCGCGACACCAAACATCTGGTGATAAACCCCACTAAAATTAAACCCAAACAACCAAAATGAGCAAAAAACAAACTTCTTTAGAAAGTTGCTTTGACAAGGGGAAAATTATTATTATTAGTGTTATTATTGTTACTAAGGAGAAAATACCACCCCCGGTTCGCGGTAAATGTGTCTTGCGTTGTACCGGTCCACGGTGACAAAAAGGTTGGGGACCACTGCTTTAGAAAATACATCAAATCAAACATAAAATTGAAAAAGTCATAACAAAACACAGATTCAATCAGAAAAACAAGTCTTAATTAAAAATGAGGAAAGGAAAATCCTTTGAAAAGTATGACGCTGAAAAAGTTTATTTTCCTTTGCTGGGTTCTGAACTGAATATCCCCAACACTCTTGAAATAGTTCAAGAAGTTAAATAATGTGAATCAGTGGACTCTCTGTTCAAAACGGTAACACTGAGCAATCCTTCAGCCAACACTGAAGTGTTTCCATCAATGCTTCAGCAGCATCTTAACAAAAATCCTGTTAAAAAGCCACTGTAATCTAAACCAGTGTTTTTCAACCAGTGTGCCGCGGCACACTAGTGTGCCGTGGGAGATGGTCAAGTGTGCCGTGAGAAATTGCCCTCATTAACTGATCATCTAGAAATATTTACCATCTCCAGGAAATCAGCTCTTTGTTCATCCAAACAGGCCCGATATAAAACACTGAGAAGTTAAGAATATGAAATATAAAAATATTTTTTCTTTGTGTTTATATGATTCTATTAAAGACACTTTATAAGAATGACGGTCCCAGCGGTACAGTTATAGTGCAGCTTAACGGTGTAAGGAAAAGTCCCGCCCCTTTAACTGTCTCCACCAATCATTCTTGAAGGCTTAATCACATGTCATCAGTCTGACCAATCAGAAGTGGTTGAAGTATTCACTTCCTTGTTTCGATTTAACACAAAAAAGTCTCTGTTCTAAGAAAAATACCAGCTAAAGCTCGTCTTTAGCGGTGTAGCTTTCCACAGAATCTGTTATCAGACTGTGGAACAAGTGAACAAAACCATGAAGCTCAAAGACGCGGGTCTTTCCGCGGTCACCGGATTATCGGCACTACATCTCCCATGATGCATTAAAGTGACTGTTTTAGCGGACAATGAGTCTCTCCTCTTAACGTCTTAAAACAACGAACACACATCAAACAGTTTTGAATCTTTTGACTTAATTTTTAATACATCTTTTAGAAAAAAAACAGCTGCAGCTTCCAGCTTTTTCTGCAACAATTATCACAAAAATGCATGTGAGATTACAGAGGGGCTGTAGATCAATACAGACTATGAGCTTGTTCTTTTTTTTTATTTATCTATTTTTTGGGATGCTGGTGTGCCGCGGGATTTTTGTCAAGGTTCAAGTGTGCCGTGGCTCAAAAAAGGTTGAAAAACACTGATCTAAACAATCCAAGACAATGCCAATAAAAAACCATTAATGAAAACCTGTTTGGTTTTGAATCATTAAAAACCAGATTAAACTCAGACAGTAAAGTGTAATCTGTTGCTGTGAGTGTTTGGGTTAAAGACTCAACATTCGGAAAGCTAAAAACGAGTAAACATTAGAGATTTTTGGTTAAATGAATGAAATTGGTTTCCATCAATAAGAAGAACACATCCAGAAATCATCTGTTTCACTTCAGTCTTTCCATGTAGCCTGCATCAAAGTTCAAACAATCTTCAGACCAGGATAGTCCTTCCGCTTCTCCTCCATCCAGCCTCTCTTTCGTCTTATCAGCATGTCCAGGGTGCCCTCCTCTTTTCTGCTCTGGGTTTTCTTTTGGGTGGCCCCTCAGTGACACCCCCACCACCAGTGTACGTACACACACACACACTCAGATCCAGAGCAGGCACTTCACACAGGAGGCTAATGGGAAAATAAATTACCAGCAGGCAAAAGCCCTGGCTCTGCACTTCTGCTGGAGAAAAAGGGACGCATGAGGGGGGTGAAATAAAGAGACATGGTCAAGGAATGGAGGGAAAGAGAGTAAAGACAACATGAGGAAAGACAGAGTTGGACTGATGGAAAGAAAGAGAAAATGATGGAAAAATTAGAAAAACAGGAGGGTGAAGGAGAGCAAGATAGGCTGAAGGGATTATCTAGAGTTTATTGCAGGTCTATGAAGTGCCTGCTCATCACTTTTTCTTCATTTAACCATCTCTTACCATCATAGGTTCCTAAAATGACCAATGAGATTGCCACACATACATTTACTCAGCCAATATACCAAGCTACCATCTCTGGGATTGATTACTGGCTGTGCATGAAGCTGCAGTTCACATATCAAGCCTGCAGATTCACCATGCTGGTAGTAATCTCCAGTGGTGTGTGTGCACGTACGTGCACAAAGCAGGACAAGAGCACATTCAAGCTGCAGGACAACTCTGCAAAAAAAACCCCACAAACTTTTAAACCCAAGATGTGTCACATCCGTTAGGTTCATACAGAATCATGACAAACAGCTCTTAGTGAAGAAAACGACATTTCCAAACAAAGAAAACATAGAAAAGGTATTCACTAAACATCTTGGTTCTTTGAAAGTGCTCCAGTTAGCATTACGGTATTTCTCCCAGTATTCACGGGGGTTAGGGACCAAAAACACTCACGAATCGGCAAAATCCACGAATACAGAAAACCACCAAACCCCCCCTGCGGCCGAAGAATGTCTGTCACCAATCCTCACTAATCAAAAACCCTCCTGAAACATTTCTGATGCTTTATAACATATTTATTCAAGCTCCACA
Organism: Oryzias curvinotus; assembly: GCA_023969325.1. Taxonomy (NCBI): domain Eukaryota; kingdom Metazoa; phylum Chordata; class Actinopteri; order Beloniformes; family Adrianichthyidae; genus Oryzias; species Oryzias curvinotus. The sequence continues at coordinate 15,217,973 of CM043720.1, read as the reverse complement.
TTAGTTTGTTTTAACTGACTGTACTGTAGCATACTTTATATCACACATTAGGATTCTCACTCTGTCTCTCTATGCTTTAAAACCAGGAGCCCGAGCTTCCTCCTTCATCAGTTAAATCTAAGAGGTCATCTTCCAGAAGAGTCCGGTTCATCAAACACCTGCTCCGGATGATGATTATTCTCCGCGATTATCTTCCTCAGCTTCTGAGTCAGCTGCTGCCATTTCTCCATGCAGGGGCACAAACTTTAGTTGGTAACGGTTGAGGAACCGGTGGAACCAACTCTTCCTCGCTGTGAAATATTCTTTAGCAGCCGGTAAGGAAGCCAACGAGTCGGCATGCTCTTCATCTCTGCTCCCCTCTTCAGAATTTTCTTGGGACGCAGAAGTCTCATACAAACTTTTCTGATGAACCCGCAGGAGTCATGTGACTGAAAAGAAATCTGCAAATATTGAAACGCAAATAAGCGGGGGGAAACTGTGCTCAATCAGAGATGTAACTGCTGGGTAAGCATGTTGTTTTGGAGAGCTGCAGGAGCTCATTCATCATATGAGTTAGTCAGAAGACTAGCAGGATTAGCTGCTACTCTTCTTCTGGCTTTCTTATGTCCTGGTCAGAGCTCGTTTTGGACAATCGTGCCCCCAAAAGAGCTGTGTGAGGTTTGGTTTGTGTAAAAATGAGCTAACCAAGATGAGGGAGTAATTTCCTGATCATTTAATTAATTTCAGCTTGCGCCATGACTTTATTATGGTGAACAAATGAAGTGAAGCGGCTTGCAGAGGAGGTCTACAGCCTGGTTCAGAAGACTCTGGTATCAAAAATGATCACTTAATGTGATAGGGAATGATTCTACAAGGCTCAGTAGCTTTGTGGTAGAGTGTCTTGGAAGGTGGTGAGTTCAAATCCAGGTCATACCAGACTTCAAAATTACACTCCCTTCTTAAAACTCGGCACTAAAGGGTTGGATTTTGGGTTAAACCACTAAATGCACCTCACCGCTTCCCAGGGGATAGATCAAATTCAGAGAACAAATTTCACACATCTAGGTATGGGACAACTAATGGGACCTATTAACTTTTGACCATCCCCACCCTCAGTCTAGGACTCCAACCAAGAACCTTTGGAGCTCAATTGGGAGCTCTGAAAAGATTCTGGATAAGTTAAATACCAGAAAGCTAAAACAGAGTTGAGATATCCATGAATTTACCCCCAGTTCTATTTGGGCTCCATTTTCAAACTAGTGACAACTACAAAAATATTCTCCATTTGACATTAACTTTACTTCAGAAAACAGACACAAATAGACTAGAAAGTATAATGTATAATTCAGAATGAAACATCGTATAAAAAAAGGCTAAAATATGACTATGAGTGTCTGGATGGGGGTTATTCTACAATCAGCTTCTGTTTTGTTTTAGGGATTTTTTGGCAGGCAGTAGAGATCTGACAGAGCTATGATAGGGCTCTAATCCAAAGCAAAGCTGATTTGCTTCAGGGGGATGGGGGGGTAAGATGGCCTCTGACAAGAAACAATTGCCCCAAGTGAGAGTCTGCTTCTCTCCCATCCTGCTCCATGACAAAGGTGTACTCTCCATGCTAAGTGGCAAATCTAGGGAGACAAAGAGCATTAGCTGGGTGATGCTCTGCTTCAGTGCCTCCGATTGTGGCCAACTCAAAGAGAATCTAATATGGATTTTGGAAAAAAGGAGAGGTAGAGATTAGAATGGAAAAGAAACAATGAGCACCTTCTACCAAGGGGGAATTAGTGGAGGGATAGGATAAGGAGCTGGTGTGTCTTACTGTGTGTGTGTGAGTCTGTATGTGTGAGTGAGCAAAATCATGTTCTTAGAAATTCTTCACAAGAGAACAATAGGGGGTTCCCAAACTTTATTTTTGTGCACCTATATGTGACAAAAACAAAAGCATTCATTAATAGAAAAAAATTAATGAGTGAAATGCCGGAGAGCAGAAGCTGTTTAAAGACAACAAACATTTTTAAATGCTTTAAAAGGCTTCAACAATGTTGAAAATACTGAATGAGATAATAAACAACTTAAAGTAGCTGACAGAAAGCTCTTATAATACTAAAGAAGCTTTAATATATAAATATTTAATATGTAAAAAAAAAAGTCCATAATTAGGCCACTTGCTGTGCAGAAAACTAAATTATAAAATGATTACCTGCATGATTTGATCAGCTTCAAGCTCCTGAACATTTCATAACTACAAACCTAATTTAAACTAAAAATTGTCTAAAATCTTTAAAAACAACTTTATCCATAATTTTGCAAAAGTCATAGGTAGTTTTTAAAAGTAGAGTTTAAATGAAAGACCCAGTTTTTCCCAAATTCTTCAGCCTGAATGATTTTCTCAACTAATATTTTTCATTAAACATTTAGCAGCATAAATGTGATGAAAGGTAAAAGCAGGAAGTAGCTCCAGGCAACAGTTTTTGTAGCGTAATGCTTCTAAATGTTTGAAAGGGTTTGGTCTCTCAGCTGTGAGGTTTCTCAGCACTTACATAATTATCGGAGTGAATTAATATCAAGCTGTTATACAGGAGTGAAAATACATAGAAGACTGAAAACCATCAGTCTAGGGTATCTTCTCCTGAAACAGTTGCAGAGAAACATTTTCTCAACATGTGTGTGCAAACATTTACTGCAAACCACCTCAAATTCCTGACCCCCGACTGTCAGGGTGCAGCGCTCTGCAAACAGACTTATGTCCTAAACAGAGCATGTTAGAGATCAGCCTAACTGTCAGTGACTGGCTTAGCACCAGCATCAGAGCACATCACAAGACCCCATTCATTGTCACTTAGCAGAACAGCGGCCTGTGTGTGTCTGTGTGTGTGTGTGTTTGCTGCATCGAATGTTCACACACAAACACACACAAGCACGTAGCCACTGTGAGCGGATTATAAAAGAAAAAGACGTCGCCTTACGCACAAGTTTAACCCAAGTTCATGATGAATGCCTCGAGCCACACACACACACACACACACACACACACTAGTGTCAGAGCGAAAGCCCCGCCCACTCAGGCCCAGTGGGTCAAGCTTGTGGGTAAACAGAAGGATTTAGCGGGGCTCAGTGCTGCTTGGGTCTAATACGTCTGTGTTCATCACACGCTGCCATCTCAAATCACACAAAAAATAAATAATCAAGGGCGAGATAATAACTGCTCCACTGCCGTAACCCGGCTCTGCTTCACATCCCACACAAACCTCCGATCACCCATCGGCAGAACGCACCTGACAATGAAAACAAGTGATGAGGGAGACGAAGAGGAAGGTATGGTTTTGTATTTGAGGCTATGAAGCAAAGAGGGCATCTCAGAGACAACTGATGGGAAAGTGCCAGCGTAAAACATTACATGATGGAACGTCAGGATTTTAAAACAAGCACACACATGAAAATAATAAAGAGAAGCCAACTGCATGTGAAAGCCCTCATCCTCAGGTGAATTCTCACTTGAGTCACCTGAGCCTTAAGCAGCATGTGAGCTTCTTGGTCACTGAAATTCTGTGAATTGTGTATTTTTCTGGATTAGTTTGGAGACAACAGGCAGGAACACGATAGCACAGCTTGTTTTCCTCCCTTAAGATTAGTACAAGACTGCAAACTAAGCAAGCATCCTGCAGAGTCTGAACAGGCCATAGCGGATCAACCAGTTTATTTTTTAGGGCCCAGGCTGCAGCTGCAGAGCTCAAGAACACTTGTTGACATTAGGGCCTCCACTTCAGTTTGTAGAATTCTTTACTACTGCTATGGATGAAGGGAACAAAGCAAGGGCTTTGATAGATGGGTTTGATGTTTCCCAAGAGTTACTTTTTCATGTTTATTGTCCATTTTCAAGTTTTCTTTGGGATCAATCAGCTAAACAAAATCCTGTTTAGATCTACGAAGAGTCAGTGATTTATGTGTTGGAATAGTTATGCTGTTCAGTGTTGTGTAGATATTAATTTAGAAAAAAGAGAATGTGTATAATCATCGGACTCCCTCTCTTTGTTTTAAACATCTCTGCATCCGTGCATGTTTGTCCGTGTTGGTGTGCAGCTTCTTCTTCCTGTACTTTGTTCGTTTCTCTTGTCTCCTTGGCGGTTTTTATCCTTGCTCGGTTTATTCTTTTGACCTTGTGCGTCTGTGTCCTGAAGAGTCTGTGCATAAAGTCAGTGCATGCATGTGAATCTGTTTCTGTGGGACCTGTCCCACCGGTCCAGGTTGTGACCTCGGCTTTCATCTGCTTACTCTAAGGCTCCTGCATCCCGCTGCGGGCCGCTCCCAGCCAACTGCACGGCAGATGTCACCAGACACACACACACACACACGCGTCTTTGTCATATGCTGGGGTGTGTGTGTGTCGTATGATTTCGGGGATTTTTGTGTAACCACAAAAGATAACTGGCGGAAATATACAAAGAACAGGAGAAAGGTGTCAGAGCTTCACCAACATGTTTGAAAAAATTAGCTGTACCTTGAAAGTCCTACTCCAATCACATTTGGATCTATTTTAAGATCGTCTTTAACTATTATTGCGCAGCAGACTCACGCACAACTGAAGACACACAAACATCACTGCAGCAGACTCACGCACAACTGCAAATACACAAACATCACTGCAGCAGACTCACGCACAATTGCAAATACACAAACATCACTGCAGCAGATTCATGCACAACTGCAAATACACAAACATCACTGCAGCAGACTCACGCACAACTGCAAATACACAAACATCACTGCAGCAGACTCACGCACAACTGCAATTACACAAACATCACTGCAGCAGACTCACGCACAACTGCAAATACACAAACATCACTGCAGCAGACTCACGCACAACTGCAAATACACAAACATCACTGCAGCAGACTCACGCACAATTGCAGGTACACAAACATCACTGCAGCAGACTCACGCACAACTGAAGACACACAAACATCACTGCAGCAGACTCACGCACAACTGCAGACACACAAACATCACTGCAGCAGACTACCGCACAACTGCAGACACATAAACATCACTACAGCAGACTCACGCACAATTGCAGGTACACAAACATCACTGCAGCAGACTCACGCACAACTGAAGACACACAAACATCACTGCAGCAGACTCACGCACAATTGCAGGTACACAAACATCACTGCAGCAGACTCACGCACAACTGAAGACACACAAACATCACTGCAGCAGACTCACGCACAACTGCAAATACACAAACATCACTGCAGCAGACTACCGCACAACTGCAGACACACAAACATCACTGCAGCAGACTCACGCACAATTGCAGGTACACAAACATCACTGCAGCAGACTCACGCACAACTGAAGACACACAAACATCACTGCAGCAGACTCACGCACAATTGCAGGTACACAAACATCACTGCAGCAGACTCACGCACAACTGAAGACACACAAACATCACTGCAGCAGACTCACGCACAACTGCAGACACACAAACATCACTGCAGGAGACTCACGCACAATTGCAGGTACACAAACATCACTGCAGCAGACTCACGCACAACTGAAGACACACAAACATCACTGCAGCAGACTCACGCACAACTGCAAATACACAAACATCACTGCAGCAGACTACCGCACAACTGCAGACACATAAACATCACTACAGCAGACTCGTGCACATCTGCAGACACACAAACATCACTGCAGCAGACTCACGCACACCTGCAGACACACAAACATCACTGCAGCAGACTTATGCACAACCATAGACACACAATTTTCATGGCAGCAGGGGCGGTTAGTCAGCGGACTGGTCATGTGACAGGGCGGTGTGCTGTGGATTAGGGGCCTGTAAGCCTATTAGGGCGACAGGAGGGACCACCCGGTCTCACAGCCACCTACAGTCCACAAATACACAACCCACCCTGACACATAACTGAGCGGACGTTCAGACAAATACCCCTCCAGACTTGAATCCAGTTTCTGGGGGACACCAAAGCAGAAACAAATCCAACTATGTCATTTTTCTCTTCTTTTTCCTAGGATGGTTACCTGGATCACAGTTTCCCTCAAATTGTAACAGAGAGCCATTTTCTTCACGCCTGTGAATAAAAGCAGCTTTGTCATAAATGTGTGCGAGGCTACTCAGGGAGGGGTCTGAGCATGGGGGGTGATCACAAGCATCTGTTCCCTCTCCACATGACAATTAATTAGATTGAATTAATGTGGGAAGCATGTGTGAGTGTGTGGACCGTACACCAACAGGAAGTGCTGCACCTCCCTCCGGCGTTCCCGGTCAATCATGTCACCGTCAGCAGCAAACGCTAAGACCCGTCCACAAAACTATTTAGGAGACGAAAAATGAGCAAAGGTGAAACTTTGGAGACACGTCCGTGAACAAGAGCACAAATTAATCCCAATTTGTTGGCCGCTGCATCTGGGGGGCACTTTTGGGATTTCATACTTCATACCAGCTTTTGTCACCTCTGCGTGAATAGCCGGGAGTTGAAATAATTGTTTCTTCCCCAAGGCCCTGTCAGCGCTCACAAGCCAGTGGCTTACATAATATGTTCCAGGCAAACGGAGGAGGGGGCCAACGCGCCCCTCTATCTGCATCCAGAAAATAAAACCGCCTGAATTTAAGTATTTAAATTATTCTGTAGGAGGCTAAAGGTAAGTCACACCAACCATAGACTTGAGTCAAAACATGTGGGATTTAGTGCCACCTACCTGTGAAGTTACATACTGCAATGAAGTAAAAATAAAAACAATTTTTTGATTTTAAGTTAAATATCTGTTTGTAACGTTTCTATTCTAAAACATTTTGTTTTGAAATAAATAAATACTTAAACCAAACAAAAGGCTAACCCTTCTTATGTCTATAATAAACAAAACTGTTGCCTGAGAAACATGACAACATGCTTAGAATAAAATTAATTTGTAGTATAGTATAGTATAGTTTTTTTAAGGAAAGATAAATTTGACTGCAATAAATTGATTTAGTAAACCCACCCTAATTAGCCAACTTAAAAGATAATATTTGTGAACATGCCTGAAGCTGAGATTAAAGACATAGTTACAGTAAACCAGCAAAAGTGGACGACCAGAACAAAAACTACCACAAATTTTCTTTTAGGAATCTATAGTAGCAAATTTAAATAATTATTTTTTTTACTAAATAAAATAATAAATAAAAGCCTTCATTCATTTTGTGTGTGTGTTGATCAATTTGATGAAAGGTTGCTGCAGTGTTGCGCGCTAAAAAGACATTTCAATGGAAATTTCTAAATAAAGGTATGGGTTTTATCATATGGCAGAGCATCTATTCAGGCTCAGAAATGTCCTCCCTCTTAAGTGGCATTGCTGTAATGCAAGTGAGGAAAATGTTGACTTCAATGCTGAGCGATGGGGGAGGAGCACAAAGATGGGGGCTTTGGAGTCTGGATGGCTGTATATATTCAATATATTCAGACATGATAGCTTCTCACTTTAATACAACTGTCCTCTGTGTGTGGTATTTAAATCCTCCCACAAAGCTTTGAAGATGAGGGAAGTTGGTCTCCAATCTCCAGCTTTGGCTGATATGCTAACCGAGTAAGAATAGACGCGGCCATACATACACACATTAACCCCCTGCACCATGCATATACAAAAGAGCCCGTCTGCACAATGCCTTTAAATGTAGCCATCCAATCTTAACTCTCAATTTGCCCACCTTTTTGATAATATGTGCCTGTTTGAAAGAGGGTGAAAGGCAAGGGTAGCATGCAATTTGGAGATACTACTGTGCAGCCGTTTGCAGCCTTCACCCCCCCCCCCCCTCTCCATCTTCTGATTATGTGATTCGCCCTGGCAGATGAACAAATAGAGGAGAGAAAAAGGTAGTGTTTGACACCGCCATTTTCAATGACAAAATACAATCTAGCCAGGGCCAGTAATTTGACAGTGAGGGATTAGAGCAGAGCGAGGTTGGGCCCTAAGATTAAGACGCAGCCACAGCTCTGGGATCTTGAATTTCATCATCTCCAGCGCTCGGGCACAATGGCGTATTCTTCCCCCTCTGTCCTTCGCTGCCTGATGAGGGGTCAGGAGAACTCACCTCTCCTTCTTCTTCAGGTCCTTGTGAAAAGAGCGGCACTCGTGTGTGCTGACTTCAAACTAACTTCCCTGAAAGGGGAGGCATGGCAGGCAGAGGGCCTGAATTTCTCTACTGGCCTCAGTTTTAAAATGCGGGTGCACTTCACCTACACGTCTCAACATAAACAAACGTAGACAGAACCCCCCAACCGCTGACTTTCAAAGGCAGACAAACTTAAAGCTGACACGAAGATCCCATTTGTAAGCAGCATTTAGAAGCAGCTGCTTAGAAAGAATGCCCATTCTTGTGCTAGACTGCCCTCCAGTGGTCACTAATATTATCAGCATTCCAACTAAGACAGAAAATGAACAGATTTCCAGCATAAGTGCAAGAGTGAATGCTAACAGCTGTAGTTAGCTAAAGAACTAAAAACTGATCACATTTTTAAAAAGTTATTCGGTCAACACTAGTTGGTCTGCATGAGAAAACAAACTCAGGATAAAAAAATACATTAAAAATAAATTAAAAAAATGCTGTGCATTTATATAGTGCTTATCTTCTTCAAGGCCCAAAGCACTTTACAGTCTTGATCCCATTCATCCATTCACATCTGTTCTTTGGGGTTCAGTTTCTAGCACGACGACACTCAAAAACATGGATATGCTGGGGGGGAAATCAAACCTGCATTCACAATCTCAACAATACTTTTATTGAGCTTTTTGACACATACGAAGCAGTGTCAGAAAAGTACCTTAATAAAAATAAAGGCTTAAAGTCCCACTCCAATCATCTTTTGAGCTACTGTAAAATCTTTCCCAGTGGTCTTTTATTTATGATTACAGTGGTTTTAGACTAAATCCAAAAACCTGTGTCGCTTTCTAGGACATCGTTTCTGCAGAGGAGCAGCAGTTCAAATGACTGAAGCAGGGTTAAGGTTTGAGTCAGATGCCAGCTCAGATGAGGACCAACCTAACAAAGAATCAGAAGATCCAATGAATCAAAAATAAATTCTGAGGTTCTCACAACAAAACAATCAACTGAGTTAAGTTTGTGAACAGATTTACTATGCTACTTGTGTCCAGCATAAGAAAAGTACCATGTTTGTATTAAAGAGGCATGTCAGCACCAACCAAGCAAAAGTGAAAAAGTCTCCATAGTTTTGAGGTTTCTTCTTATCAGGTGCCAGCAGATGTGAGCTGTTTCAGTTGGTAATCATCAAACAGGAGCCCTCCACATGCAAGAGTGTGAGAGTGTGAGGGCTGCTGGTCCCCTCCCATCATTCCTTCCTCTTCTTCATTCCTGCTGTCAGAAGGTCCTTTGATCCTCCTCTCATTAGTCAGGTATGCAGAAACACGGGCAAACCCACAAACTTGTCTTTTCCCTCTGCCTGTCTTGCTCTCTCCCACGCTCTGGCCAGAAACCGCCGGCTGACCTGTGCGTCTTCGTCACTCTTCATCAAGGCACACAGAGGCCCTGTCCACTGTCATCCTTTTCAGTCTGACATACATAAAGTGACAAAGTCTTTGAAAACAGAAAGTTCCCTACAAGTACTTTTTCCACACCTACATATTTTGGTCTTGGGGGTCCTTCTTGGGGCCAGCATCACCCCCTCTCTGTCCAAGGGCACATCAGGACACTCATATGTTGGTTTGAGACTATAGTGCTTTCAAATGTTTCACTGTTTAAAAAAATCTGCTCGTTTTTCCTTCTGGACATGTAATAATTATGCTAAGAATGAATAAAGAAGCAGGAAGTGTGTTCTGCAGAAGAACATATCTGCTGATGACACGTTCACTGAAGACAGAAGCACAAGCTTCCTGCACAACAGCAGAAAGTTAAAGCTCGTTCTTTCAGATTAGTTCAGAGATCAGTCACAGTCCACCTGGAACCTTCACACAAAAACATGAAAGAACATTTGTTTGAAGTTGCAGGACAGATCTGCCTTCAGGCCAATGAAAGATCAAAAATAATGAAAACTAATCCACCATCTTTCTGTTTCCTTAAGTCAAGAGCATCTTAGCAACATCTCTTTTTTAATAAAAAATTATTCAAAACTGTGCAATGCAACCTCAGCAGCTTTAAGGCTCTGACAGAGAAGATTTGACCGGAACTGTGATCTAGTTTTGAAATACCTTAAACAAATCTGTAGCAACAATTTGTTGTTTGAATTCTGCAAAGATTTTACTCTTCGAATTTGATCCATTTGTCAATATGAGGGTTTTTTACGTGCTTTTTATAAATCATACATATTTGCCTCTAAGTGTTTCCGTTTGAATAATTTCTTTTAAATATGGACCTATGAGGATCAAGGGGGAACTGTCCAGGGTGTACCCCACAATGGATAAGACAATAATCTTTAACAGGTTTGAGTGTTTCAGTTTGTTGTGCTTGTGAGACAGCTTTATGTGGGCAAACATTAAAGGATATAGAAGCTGCTCAAATTTAAATAAATATTCATTTATGTGCAGAAAACCCTAAGACAGATGCACTGTGGTCTTATGTGAGGATTAGGGGGCGATGTGCACAAAAAAAAGACATCTTTAGGTGATATTTTGAGATCCCAGCCCATCATGTGACTCCACTAGGATTCCCATAGGATGTCATTGTGTTTACGATCTGGTTATTAAAACAAGGGCAGAATTATCCAAAGCATTACGAGTTCCCTTCAAACTAAAACTTCTTCCCTTTTGATTTGTTTAAATGTATGTCCACTTCTGTCTGAACTTTCTGACTGTTCCTGCAAGTCACATGACCTTTTCCATGACCATCACCTTGCAGTGAGAAGTCTGAGCCGCTCCGCCAGCACAATACAAAATGTGTTTAAAAAAGCAAAACCAACAAGAATAGAATCTGCTGGGATTGAGGAGTCAGGATTTATACGAGATGGAATTTGTTTTTCGTACTTTATAAGATTAGAACAACAGGACATTTTGGTTATTTGGAGCAGGAGGAGAAAAGCAAAGAAAAGTCTCTCTCACTGCATCCTCTCCTGGTAGCTTCAGAAACGGTGATTACAGAGGGACAGAAAGACAAAGAGCGGAATGAAACAAGCAGAAAACTCCCCAAGAATCTATGCACAGCTCTGAACAGCTTCAGCATTAACCAAGCAAGGACCCCCTGCTGGACTGTCTGTTGTTCCTAACATAACAGCCAAAGTCCATAAATTCATATTTATGGATTTTGATGACCCGCAGTTATGCTGATGACACCCAGTTATGCTGTGTCTCCTGATGACATTGGAACCCATTGATGAGCTTTTAAGTTGTGTTTTAGATATTGAAACATGGATGGGAGAGAACTTCTTAAAGCTTAATCAAGACAAAACTGGCATTTTAATTGTTGTTCCTGAAGCTGAGAGAGAAAGGGTCCAATCCTATTTATCAACTCTTAATCTGAATGTGTGCAGTAAAGTCAGAAACCTCGGTGTGATTTTAGATGCAGATCTTACCTTTGAAGCACACGCAAACCAAGTTACAAAGACTGCATTTTATCATCTCAGACATTTTGCCCGAGTGAGACGCTTTCTCTCCAAAGCCAGTGCTGAAATATTAATCCATGCATGTAGGATAGATTACTGTAATGTTCTTCTTTCTAGTATTAAGAAAAATACTATCCACTGGCTGCAGCTTGTTCAAAATTCGTCCATGTGTTTTTATTTGATTTTATAACATTTTAACAACCAATTAGATTTGCTTTGATTGTAATGGTGAGATGTGTATGTGTTGGGTTTTTATGTGTTTCTATTAATTTTTAAATTTTTACTATTATTATTTTAGCTATGTTTATTATTTTAACTACAATATTTTTTTTATCTTATTCTTATTTCTGGGAATAACTTAGAGATGCTCTGTAGCATGAAAAGCGCTATATCAATAAAGTTGACTTTGAATAACTTCAACGCACATATACCCTCAGACTGTGTCAATGTGAAGACGGGCTTTCAAAATGAACTTGTTTTAACTTAGAAATTGTTTTGTGACCATAGACTTTTCACAAATATCAAAGTTCTCTGGTTTCAACTTTTCGTTCAAAAGACAACGGCTGTGTTGGCTTTATTTTTAGAGAGAACTAGAGACTTGGAGCAGCTGGGAATGAAAGAACAATCTGAGTTCATGTCACTCAGACAGAGCTGAACATGCGAGGACGGCCCTAATGCCAGCTTTGACAGCAGTTAGGAAAAAACTCAGTGGGGAAAAGAAAAAAAAAAGGGGGTATACGTCTCAGCTGGCACGCAGCAGTACCACTGAGCGAGCTGTTTGCTCATGAACAGAGCTGCTCTGTGTGAGCCGGAGAGGCTGCTGAGTGTTCCTGAACAACTTAGACAAACAAGCCTAATGTGTAAACACAAAGGCCCCATTTGTTCCACATGTCATTTGACTAAAATACAGAAAAAAAATTCAGCATTTTTGTAAACAGCAAATGATCCACTTCCTTTCGCAAAAAAGGTTTGATTCTTCCTTTTAAACTGTCACTCTCATGCACAACTACAGAAAAGTCAAGTTTTAGCCAAACACCTTTCCAGACAAGAAGCCATTCAACATCTGTGTTGTGTGAATGTCTGAGCCCACCACGAGGTTAAAACAGTAAAACTACGACCAGGAAAGTGTGCAGAGACCCATGTCTTTGTATTTATGCAAACCCAGAGATGATAGCTTCATCTGGGTAGCCTGTAATACCACAAATAAACCACACAGGGGCAGAAGCTGCACATCAAAATGCTAAACGTCTGTTTTGAAGCTGCAATGAGGATTGAGGATTGAGAATGAGGAAAAAAAAAAGGATATCAAAAGAGAGCAACTGTTTAAAAAGAATTACCAAGGAAGTGAAGTTGGGATGTTGTACTCACATTTTCAATAACAAACGTCCATTCTTTGTCCTCAAACTCCTCTGCATGGGGATCCTGTGGGCACAGGAAACAGACATTTGAACTGGTTTCCCCCCATTTATTTTAGGGGGAAAAAAACGAAAAAGACAAAATAAGAAAAAATTATTTTAAAGACCTTCTCCACTTTTGATCCATTTTAAAAATGTTCCTAGCGGTCTTCATTATGATTATGATTTTTAGCCAAAATCAAAACAATCTTTTGTTTTCTAGGAAACAGTTTCTGCAGAGTAGAAGTAGTCCATAAGAAAAATTACTTTACACATATATTTGTATTAGATACTACAGTACATTAAAATTCCATGTTTATGGCTGCATAAATATATTTTTGGACGTCATTAAAAACCTTAACAAACATAAATTAACATAATATTAATGACAACCTTTACGGCTTGTGGAAAAGATGTTCAGAACATTCCTATAATAACTTCATAAATATGCTGGGTTTTTTTTTTTTACATTTTTGAAAAGGAGCTTCTCCTTCTTTACAATTTTGCTACAGGTTTTGTTCTTCAGAAGCTCTCAAATTGATGATACTACAGTTGTTGTGCAATGATTAATTTTAACAATGATTCCATTCATATCATAATTTGTGGTAGGCTAAAGATCCAGGACATCTTTAGTCCAAACTTCACCCAATGTGACTCAGAGACAAATACCTGGTACTGAACATTGCAGGTGAAGTGTTCCAGATTTTTTGTATTTCTTTCTAGATAATCAAGTACAAATTAAAAATGTGTACAAACAAGTAAACAAGAAATTAATGTAAAATCCATTCACATTTTAGTTTTCTAAAGTTCAGCCCACTTTTGCTTTTCCACATCAAAATAATCTAAAGGGAACTTTAGTAGAACATTCTCCAACACTGATGGTCTCATTTACTAAATTCAAACTGTTTCCACACATTAGACTAGAATGATGGACTGATCATTTTCTGCTGCCATCACACGTGTCTTGTCCGCTGTGATGCACTTGGTCATTTTTATGTTATAGTAATACAAACCTACCGTGTCTCAATCCAAATGGTATTTTACACTATTGATTACACTTGATTTATTTCATTTTGAAACCATTTTATAGTGGTATACAGTACAGACCAAAAGTTTGGACACACCTTCTCATTCAAATGAATGGGAAGGTGTGTCCAAACTTGTGGTCTGTACTGTATAGGTCCCATGTGTCAAACTCAAGGCCCAATGTGGCCCACCATGTCATTTTATGTTGCCCCCGAGAGCATAACAGTTTTTAATTTCTTTAAATAATAATATATAATAATAATAATAATAATAATAATAATAATTGGTGTGTTTTCATTCATATCTAGGGGGAATCCGACTTGAAATATTGGATTGGGCAACTATACATTAGGACTTAAACCCTTTCCATATAACCTAACCCAAAATTTAAAGGATTTATGCTAGAGTAACAAGCAAACGTGTTTTCAATGCAACTGTAATTGTCACTTTAAAAAGTTATCATAAACAAATAACGAGTTTATTCAACATTAACTAGTTACATTTATTTGTCATTACATTTAGTTACATGTATATCTGTATATATCTGGCCCTTTGAGGACAAACACTATGCTAATGTGGCCCTTGGTGAAAATGAGTTTGACACCCCTGGTATAGGTCGACTCAATTTAATTCACATATCCACTTGACTCAGACTGATGGATCTGGTTGGATCATAAGAATATATATCAGTTCACGGTTACCCTCCTTACACTACAGTTTTTTATTCTTAAGTGTAGCCAAAGAGACCATTATTCCTGTTTTGGAATCCAGACCTTCCAGGAAAGTTTAGGTCAGAGTTTAAAAATAAACACTGGACAAATCTCTAAAAAAATTCAATTATTTAATGGAAATGATTGACAAAAAAACAGCAAGTAAAACAGCATGAAAGTCCACTGATCAGCAGAGGTCTGTAGCAGGATTTATCAGCATGCCGGTCATCAGGAATGACGCACAAGCACTTTTTCCTTCAGCATCTTTACAGCACCCAGGTATGTGTGCACCTGTGGAGGACTTGTGCTTCTTGGGTAACAGGACACTGAGCTGCTCTGTCAGCGCAGAGGCCCAGCATGTTTAAGTAAGTCCGGTGCTGTTTATGAAGCGTGGGCTTAACAGGCATGAGCATTCCAGCGGGTATTTCCACAATCGAGGGATTTCTTTAGGAGAGATTCACAAGTTACCTTAAACAGGGTGACGGTGATCTCAATGTTTTCTGGGACGGGCCACACCACAACTCCTCTGTAGGGGTTTTTGATGCCAGGCTGCCAGCTGTGAGACTGCACAACAACAATGATGAGAAGGTCACACCTGGTAATTGAAAACATGTATTGTTTTTGTCTTTCTTGGATAAAAGCACTTTATAATGCAAACCTTTGATGATTTCCGCCGACTTCTGCGAGTCCAAACCACCACCAGTTTGTCAGGTTGCCTTTGTGGGGAAAAAGATCAGTGAGAGGAAGAAGCCATGTTTTCAAAACTGCAACATCTGCAATCTACAACAGTTACTTAAATGAAACAAAAATAAATTAGTTACTTAATAGCTAGATTACTTTGCATCTTCATGTCAAACACTAAGAAAACCCTTCAAGGTCTCTCCAAACAGAAACAGGCTTTGATTGAAGGAACGCAGTCTGATGGGATGAATAAATCATGAGAAAACTGACCCTTGTCTTTGTCTCTGTGGACTGCAGCGCACAAACACACACACACAAATAGACAAGGTATGGTCTTACCCCATTCATGCAGAAACATGCACACTATGTCTCATGAAAGCATTCATGACTGCCTCTTCACATTTCATGCCTTCTAACCTGGATTATTAGGAGTTTAAACTTTACTGAGAACTTTACTTCTAAGACTGATCTCACCGAGTAGAACAGAAATGTTGATGACTGTGAACACATCACCATGCCTACAAATAAACCCGACCATGTTGGGGTGTTGGAATTTTGAAATCTCTGCAACAAAACACAAAAATGCTGTTTGTGAATCAGCAAAAGTTATTTAACACTAAGAATTTTTGATTGACTCCAAATAATGGGGAAGCTATGAGTTATCAGATCTATAGAGATGATGCGAACTTCAACATTTCATTTAACAGTTCATTACATTCAAAATGTTTGTCAGCACTTAAGCGTGTTTTGTACTCGTTTACTCTTACTCCTTCAATGACATTTTATGAAGACTTTTTCCTGCATAGATTTTCACAACCAAATTTATCAGTGCTGCCATCTCATGCCATTTAATTATGCCTGGGATCGAGTATTTCTAGGCTCTTTCAGTCATGTGTAACTGCACAAACCCACCAAAAGTGTCATCACCAATTTAAAAGTAAAAACCACAAAAGAAGAGAAGAAAAAAAATATGGCACATTTTCACACACACACACACACTTACAGACAAAAAGTTACATCTACTAAGCGGGAAAATGGTTTCTTTTATGGGTGCTACCTGAATAATGTTATTATGTAAAATTGATCCATTTTGCAGGTATAAGAATACCACAGGATGAGCAACTTTTTTTTTATCGAAAAAGAAGAGGTAAAACCTGATGGGTGGAATGTAGTTAAATTAAACTCTATTACAAGCTGCTAAAATGTGCCCAAAAAACACGCTTAATTAGTAAGACATGAGGGAAAACCAGAGGTACGTGATGATGTTTCAAGTGCACACAACTTGCATGACAAATTTAGAGTATTCAAGTGCAAAGAATTAAGAGTTTCCAGCACTGATTATTGTTAAACCCATAGTTAATTCTGAAAATCTGCTTATTTCCAGTTATCTAATTTTGTATAGGCAAGTATGTCTGTATGGTAAACGGCGTATACTTAAATAGGGCTTTACTACTTTCTTAGAAGGCCCAAGGCGCATTACACTCACAGTCCCATTTACACAACACATTCATACACTGATAGCGGCTCCACTGCTGAACACTGGCGCCAACCTATAACAACCAGGAGCGTTGTGGCGTTCAGTGTCTTGCCCAAGGACACTTCAACACAGGCGGGCAAGGCGGGTACCAAATCTTCTCATCAGTGGTCAACTGCCCTATCTCTACACCACAGCCGCCCCAGTGGCTCAGAAACTATTAACAACTAACATCTCATGCTGCATTTCTTTAAAAGGCCTATATCATAAAATCTCCTTTTTTGAGCTTTTAAAGTGTATTATAATCTTCATTCCTCACGAAAAGACACCCCAAAGTTGTATTTTGATCCGTTCACGCATTTCTGAGTTTTTCACTAAAAACCTGCCCTTTGAGCACCAGCCCCTCCCAGCCCACAAAAACGAGCGGGTTCTCATGAGCTGATGTAGAAAAGTGACAGCAGCCCTTCCAGGAAAGTCTGCGCCGCCAGCACCGCCCCCAGGCTAACACACACACCCACTTTCTCTGCAGACATAGCAGTGATTGGCAATAACTCTTTCCTTTCCTTTCATATGAACAATATGCACATCCATCTTTACCAAAGTTCGGATATTTTTTGTTTTGTGGGCGATGGTTGACGTCATGAAATGGGCAACACCCACAAAGAGCAAAAGGCAATGCCTCAGAGATCGAGTTATCTTAGAGAGCCCAGGACAATAAATAATATTTAATTAAAAAAACAACAACATCCAAAGGTAATATATTATAATATATTTGGATACTGTTTACTATAAATGGCTTAAAAATTTAAAATGTAGAATTGTATTGAATTGTTGAATGTATGAGCACGCAAAAACTGTTAAACTGTAAAGAATTGTTATTTCCCTCATCAGCATTCAGGGATTTCATCTGTAATAGTGCCATACACAAAAAAATTGCTGGTTTTAAACCATATTTGCTAGTTTTTCTGACTTATGCTCTAATTCAGGTCAAACCTCTGAAAACACAGCCTTCTGGGATTTGTGTCCACAGAGCATTCAACCTGTCTTCTGAACACAACGTTGCAGCTGCAACCACAATTCCTATTTTACCTTTTATTTTATTACTGTTATTTATTTAATTGTGTTAAGCACTTTGAGGTGATATACATATAAAGTTGAATTTGAATTTGTAGTGGAAGTTGAACACCTGTCCAAATATATGATGGCTTTATTCTGCACTCAAGACCTTAGGATGAGGATTTTGCTATGAGCTCAATTCCTGACACATCAGAAAAATGCCAACGTTTTCCATCACATTAAATAATTTCAAAATGGTCAAAATATCTTTTTAGGTGAAGCAACTGGATGCTTGCTGAAAGTGCCAATTGATCAATTGGAGTGTCTGTACTAGGGCTGGGAATCACTGGGTACCTCACGATACGATAACGATACTTTGCTCACGATAACGATACTATCACGATATGCCGATAATGCGATAATCGATATATCTCGTCTCTAACAACTCACGATATATCAAACTTTAAGAAAGAAGAACTTTTAAAAACAGCTTTTTGGAAAATATTTCCCCATTTATTTTTTATTTTTTAAACACCATGATAATAAACAACTTGTGTCCTATTTGGTGTAATGAATAACAGACTTTTGTGTAACATTGCTGAAATAAGTAATACTCTGTCTTTGACAAACAATTACAATTTTCATTTGGAAATATCTGTAAAATTCAGTTTAAACAATAGTGAACATGAACAGCAGCCATTATTTAGTACAAAATTGCTGTAAACAGGATAAAAAATGAATGAGTCAAATAGCTGCCAGACACATTGTTATTAACTTTTAAAAAACAAAACCATAGCCATTGCTTAATTGAAAAAATAGCTGAAAAGCAGATATTAATTCTGTGAACAAATTATAGTGTCTTTGTTAAAAAATAAATGACATCATTTAGTGTAAATGTGGTGTAAACAAAAATATAATTCTCACAGAAAAATAAAATTCGAGTAGCTAGGACCTTTCCTTTAAGTTATTTAAGACATAAACTGCTTTCAAAATAAATTACCAGGGATAAAATACAATATAAAAAACTTGAAGGGCATCTAAAAGTTAACGTCTTTGTGAACAACACGTTTGGGGAAAAGCTGCATGTGATGTATGTTTATGTTCATGTTTTTCTGGAGAACCACAGACTTTTTAGCGTCAGAGGAGAAGGGGGGTCTCAGGGCAGGCATGCCTCTCTTTCTTCCGTTTCCATCTTAGCTGTAGCTCTGGTCTGGCCGTACAGTACAGGGATCCTTTTTTCAGTATTTCCGAGAGGGAATGTCAAAGCGTGGCTCTACTGCATTCAATAAAAACCCAAATCCCTCGTTCTCCACCGCGCTGCAGGGACCGTTTTCTGTTTGTTATTGTCGCTGCTCTGTCTCTCAGAAGACGATGGTAGCTTCATCTGGAAAAAGGTATCCGCGTCGGGCTGTGTCGGCTTCAGGCCAGCAACAGCCACAGCTTTCTCACACAACTCCGGGTGATGCAGCTTCAATGCTGCCGTCGCCTCTCATTGTTTTCCCGCTCCGCCATCTTTGTTTGAATGTGTGTTCTTCTTCGTCCGCCCGCAACAGCCAATCTCGCAAGAGCGCCCCTTATCGACCCTCCGAGGAATTGTCTTACCAAAGGATGGTTAATATAACGTTTTACAGGGTTTTTAAACGTAAATAAAAGGTCGATACTTGATGAAGACGTATCGATAATCGATCGCGGGACTAAATATCGCGATACATCACCATATCGATATTTTGGCACACCCCTAGTCTGTACGGTTTTACAGAATTAAAAGCTCAAAAGTCACAGGCTGTTTGCTGTGCAAATGCATATCGTGTGTAGCTACCATGACACTTCTGGATGAAGATGCTCATATCTTGAAGCTGAATCATGGCATCTGCCTTCTACTCTTGAAACGTTTCACCACACATCCAAAATATTTAAAACTACTTTGTTTATAAAGATGAAGACACTTGACATTTTGCTCTTGCATTTTAAATGCCCTGAAGTGTCTCATTATAAACTTCAGGTGGGTTCGGGTCCATCAGGGTTGTATCGGGACAACATAATTTCAATCTCAGCTCTCAATAAGATCAAAAACACTTTTAACCAACCAAACCATAAAAACTCCAATGAGGGAGCAGCTGAAGGAAGGGAGTGTAAATTTAATAATGTGCAGCCAATAAATTAGGCTGTGTAGACCCGTAGCAGGCAAATCTAATAGAAAAAGAATGATCACATATTCAACTATATTCTTCAAAAATGAGGATAACTCTTTGGGTCATTCGTTTTGTAAAGACCAGGGTCAAAGGTTGTCTGGACCTCTTAAAAAAGCAAGGGGGGTTACTACTGTCTTTAGAACAAAAAGATGGATCAAGATTAGACATTTTTTGTGAGAATGATGACGACAAGCTAAAACAGTTGACAGTTGGCTCAAAAATGCATAGTTAACGAAAAAAAAAAATATTACACAAGCTTTAGAAGATGATTCCTTGATTTTGGAGGATTTAAACAGACTTTGTTTTAAAATGCATTTCAAGATTTCCAAATTTTGTTGAACCACTGCAGTAAGTTTTAGATGTAGTTTCTCCAGCTACCTACAGACATTTGGTGTAAAACCTGCAGCCCATCTTTCTTTGGTCTGCATTCCAGTTTTCTGCACTCCTGTTCATTGACTCAAACTTCCATTGGACTTCTTGTTTCCTCTCTAATCAGCTGTCAGTTGGTCCCTTTACAGAGGTTACATTACATAGCAATTGGCAGAACCTTTTATCCAAAGCAAATTACAGATTTTTTTTTTACAACAGGGGGCAGTGAGGGCTTGGGAGTCTTGCCCAAGGACACAATGACTGTCTAGCCTGAGATTTAAACGCCTGATCAACCAATTGGCAAACCCAGTGAGCTACAGCCACGCCCTGTATCTTTTTTCAACTTTAATCTGCTCTCATCCAGAACGTGGTCTCTGAGCTGCTGGGGAAGTGCTGTCATCTTGATCACCTTCTTTAGGTAGCATGTTGCTCCCACAGACAGAGACACGGGATGGACCAATTATGGGGATTCTGAACAGCCAAAATGAAGTCTGAAGTGGAATAACAATAAGACCTTGAGTTGTTTAAAAAAAAAAAAAAAACAATTGGGCAAGATAAGGTTGGGTTCACTACCTGCCATTAAAAAAAAACACACATCTAGGAATGGATGTTTTGAGTTCTAATAAAATCGACTCAGTTGGTTTAAAAAAAAAAAACAGCATAGTATTATAAGTGGAAAATAAACATCAAAAAGCTTGGCCAACATAGTCTATATACATTTTCTTTTTTTGTAAAAAGAAAAGCAAAATAATTTTAATATGGGAGCTAGGGCTGCACGATATGATGAAAATTCGCGATGTGCGATATTATTGATCAATATTGCGATGACGATATAACTTGCGATAAATGAACAAATAGCAAAAACAACAAAAAAATGTCCATTTCACTGCAAAAGTTTAATTTAAATAAGAGTCAAAATACCATAAATTATTCTCCAAATGAGCCTCATCTAATTAGGAGGGCAACATCTAACATAAAAGCTCCATCCGATTGGTCAACAACGTGAAGGGCTCCGTCTGATTGGTCAAATGCATAAAGGGTTTATTCAATTCATTAAATAGTTCAAGTTGCCATAAGATTGTTTTAGCACATTTAAGGTTTATAATTTATTGCGATTTTGACCGACTTTTGCGATATGGATATTGCACAGCTTGAAATCGCGATAACGATAAATTTGCGATTAATTGTGCAGGCCTAATGGGAGCAAATGGTAAATGTATCCTTTTTCGCACCAACTTCTAGTATTCATTTGAGCAAATTTGTTACCTCTTGGTTTGCTTTAAATTCATTAATAAAAAATGGGAGCTTGGTTGCTCCGCAGCATCACCTTCAAACATTTGCGCATTTCAACCTGATGGACAATATGAATGTATCAGAAGACAAAGATTTGTCACATTTATATCACTTAACAGTATTTAAATAGTTTTTAAATATTTTACATTTCTTAGCCATAAACTTCATAAAACTATAAATACTAATTAATCATGACAAGGAAACCTATGCCATGCATACATATTTCTTAAATGTTTACAGTTGAAGTACAACTGTTAACTTTTCCAGCTTTAGGCCAGACTGGAATGAAACTGCACAATAACAAAACAGCGTTTCATATGATTTTAAGATTTTAAGAGTCTGGGTGTCATCCTCGACAGCTCACTTTCGTTCCAATCTCATATTAATAACATCACCCGTTCTGCTTACTTTCATCTCCGTAATATATCTCGTCTCCGCCCTTCTCTCACTCCTCATCCGACTGCTGTACTTGTTCATAGTCTTGTCACTTCTCGGATCGATTATTGTAATTCCCTCCTGTTTGGTTTACCCAATAAAACACTCAAAAAACTGCAGCTTCTTCAAAATTCTGCAGCCCGCATCATCACCAGGACGCCGTTATCCTACCACATCACACCAATTCTCCAAAATTTACACTGGCTTCCCATAAAACAAAGGATTAGTTTCAAGATTCTCCTCATAACCTTCAAAGCACTACATAACCTGGCTCCACCCTACATTTCTGACCTTCTTCACTTTTCCATTCCCTCCCGATCTCTCCGCTCCACTTCCTCTCTCCAACTCAATGTCCCACCTGCCCGTCTTGCCACCATGGGGGGCAGAGCTTTCAGTCGATCCGCCCCCCAGCTATGGAATTCTCTTCCTCCAGATTTACGCAATACCGACACTGCCGCTGTTCAAATCCAAACTCAAGACTCATCTCTTTAAACTATCATACAGTTAATCCATTCAGTTAACACAACCCCATTTGTCTGTTTTTCTATCCTGTTTTTTTATTTATTTTAAATGTTCTTATGTTTTTATGTTTTTTGTTTTACTATGATAATTTCTTATTGTTGTTTTATTCTTTTTGTACTTATTTTAACCTTGTACAGCGACCTTGGGTGACCTGAAAGGCGCTTGAAATAAAATGTATTAGTATTATTATTATTATAAGAATAAATCAATGAAGTGTGCTGCAAACCAAGGACATAACAGATCCCCCACACTCATTTCAAAAGGACTTGTAGCCCATCCTGTGGTGATTAATGAAGTCAGTGCTCTGCAAAAGAACTTATCAATAAGGATTTCAGAGGACATCACATTGTTTTTAAACCATCTACAGATTTTTCCAAGATGATGAAAAACTTAATAAAAAAAAAAAACTTTACAAAGCCAAAGCTGAAGGAATCAATTTGACGTGAAAGGTCAATTTTCTTGACCCCACAGAGAAGGTGGGAAGTTTAAAAATGTGACAACTCCCATCTGTTAGTTCTGTGATTGTAGAAAAACTGAATGAAAAAAAGACTGTCCTAGCTTTGTACCTTAGAGATGTCAAAGCTTTACAGCTTCTTTTGGCCGTGCAAATGTCTTAGAAATAAAAGAGTAAATTTAGGTTGACTTGACAAAACAATGAATACTGTTGTAAGTCTGAAGTCCCTTATGTTTTCTTTGGTTTTACTGTTAAAAAGCAGGAATCTGTAAAGGGAAACTAAAAGAATTTATCTGAAGGAGCTAGAAAAAAAGAGAAAGATGACAGAAGAAAAGGGTAAAAAAGATGGGACGGGGGGGTGGTGGCATAATTTCAGCCTTGAGGAGAGGCCTCACAGGGACGCTTTTGTTTAACAAAACATGCTCCAACAGAACAGAAACTATGCAAATATCAGGCTCCAATTGTTTTACTGTTAGAAAAATGTAAACCATTTGTCTCCAGGCCAATTGATCCTCAAGCACTGTTAAAACCAAATCTTAACATAAATCTTTGTATAGTTTTGATTTATATTAACTTATTATAATGACACAAGACAAAGGATTTATCCACCAACATTTGACAGATATACAATGGCTTTTTAAGCAAAAAACGTGCACAAGAAAGCATTGACAGTAGGGGTGTGCCAAAATGTCGATATGGTGATATATATCGCCATATTGAGTCCCGTTATTGATTCTCGATACGTCTTCATCAAGTATCGACCTTTTATTTGTTGTAGACCCTGGAAAACGTTATATTAATCATCCTTTGGTAAGACGATTCTTCGGAGGGTAGATAGGGGGCGCTCGTGGCGAGACTGGCGGTCGCGGACGGACGAAGAAGAATACACATTCAAACAAAAATGGGAAAAACGAGGAAAACAGTGAGAGCAGCAAGTTAAAAGACAGCATTGAAGCTGCATCACCCGGAGTTGTGTGAGAAAGCTGTGGCTGTTGCTGGTCTGAAGCCGACACAGCCTGCCGTGTATACCTTTTTCCAGAGCGGCCACCAGTGTGTGAATGTGTGTGTGTATGGGTGAATGAGTCTGTGATTGTAAAGCGCTTTGTCCTTGCATGTAGAAAAGTGCTATATAAGTATACGCCATTTATCATTTTTCCATGCGAAGCTACCACCGTCTTCTGCGAGAGCAGAGGCAATAACAAACGAGATTGCTGTTTAAATGTACAAGGGGCTCCCTGCAGTGAGGTGGAGAACAAGGGATTTGGGTTTTTATTGAATGCATTAGAGCCACGCTTTGACATTCCCTATCTGGGGACTCCGGCTTCCTCCCACCGTCCAAAAACATGCTTCATAGGTTAATTGGCAACTCTAAATTGTCCATAGGTGTGAGTGTGAGAGTGAATGGGTGTGTGCGACAGACTGGCGACTTGTCCAGGGCATCCCCTGCCTTCACCCAAGTGGCCGGGATAGGCTCCGGCTGCCCTGTGACCCCGAAAGGGAATAAACAGTATAGAAAATGAATGAATGAGTGTCGTTTATTTTTAACACAGACACTATAATTTGTTCACATTTAAATAATGCGATAGCTATGGCTCTGTTTTTCAAAGGTTAATACCAATATGCCTGGCAGCTACTTGCTGTTCATGTTCACTATTGTTTAAACGGAATTTTACAGATATTTTCAAATGAAAATTGTCATCGTTTGTCAAAGACAGAGTATTACTGATTTCAGCAACGTTACACAAAAGTCTGTTATTCATTACACCAAATAGGACACAAGTTGTTCATTATCATTGTGTTTAAAAACTAAAAAATAAATGGCGTATTTTTTTCCAAAAAACAGTTTTTCAAGTTCTTCTTTCTTAAAGTTTGATATATCCTGGGTTGTTAGAGGCAATATATATTGATTATCAACTTTTCGCCATATCGTGATAGTATCGTTATCGTGACCAATGTATCGCAAATCTTATCATATCTTGAGGTACCCAGTGATTCCCAGCCCTAATTGACAGTGCTTCACATTTAACACAGTTTGATCTTAAATCAGAATTATAAAGGTTTATGTTCATTTTTTTAATAAAAACATAAACAAGAGATTTTTGCATGTGTACAAAAAAAAACTCAAATATATTCCAAATGAGCTCAGGCCCTTCATCCAATGATTCGCCCTGAGATGTTCCCACAGTTTGGACTGGACTCCACCTGGTCAGCTAATTGGATGACACCTGTCTCCACGCTGACATTAAGTGCTAAATGGAAACGTTGGTGCATCAACACGGTATTGAGCAGAAGTTTTGATTACCAATAAACATGTAATTTTTTTGTTTTATTTTTTTTAATAATTTGCAGAAAATATTTTAAGCTTTCTTTTTTAGGCTGTCATGACGTCATATTTGTGTATGTACAAATATGGTTGTAGTTCACTTTGTTAATTAAATCAACCTATACTATTAATTGTTTAAAAATTAAATAAATCTATTATATTGATATTGGAAAACACCATTTGGACTGAGAATTTGGATTGGTAGGTTTATTTTACTATAACGTAAAAATGACCATGTTCATCACAGTGGACAACACGTGTGATGGCAGCAAAAAATGATCAGTCCATAGTGTGGAAACAGAGAGACATGTAAAGACATGTGACCATACAGTGTGGGAGAATGTCCTAATAATGATCCCTATGGATTTTTTGGATGTGGAAAAACAACAGTGGGCTGAACCTTAGGAAAATAAAATGTGAATGAAATTGACATTAATTCTTGCTTACTTGTTTGTTTGTACACACTTGATTTACAAGTGTTTACAAGAAATACACGGTCACCTGGACTGTTCAGTATCCAGATATTTATCTCTGAGTCACACTGGTTGAAGTTTTGGCAAAAGATGTCCTGGATGCATTTTAGGTCAGTGAATCGAGTCCTTCAAAATAAACTGATATCAGCTATGAACTTTTTATTAATTTCTAGAGTGGTGTTTCCTGTTATTAAAAGAGCTTCCCTCAACCTTGTTGTCTAGTCCTCCATCTGGGTCAGTCTGATACACCATGACACTACACTTGCGTTGGTCCCACAAAGCAATGCACTTCATTACTTGTCTGCTTAACTCCAGAGGTAAAACAGTCATCCTAACCATTGTTGACCGGTTCTCCAATTTAGTCCATGCTATTCCTCTGCTTAGACTTCCCTAAGCTAGTGAGCTAGCTGTGGTTGTGTGCAGACACGTCTTCCGCCTGCACAGCCCACTGGAGGAAATGGTGTTAACGTTTGTGGAGTTTTTCTCCCACCTAGCGTGGTGTTTCCTGCTATTAAAAGAACTTTGGGTCTTCCCTCAACCCTGTTGTCTAGTCCTGCATCTGGGTCATCCTGATGACCATGACAGGTTTTTTTTTTTAAATAAATATGAATCAGCAGATGACACCCCACAAAGCTGAGGTTTTAATTAGTGTGATTGAGGGTAACGATAGGTTAACCCTTGGGCTATCCTATGACCCCACCTTTACATTGATGTGTTATCTTACCATGACAAAGGTGAATAAAGGTAGAAAGATTTCATGTAATCCATGGACACCAGTGAAGATCACAAATCATTGAAGACAAAAGGTTCAGTGCACTGTCTAGTGGGTCTAGATGACCCAACTCCCAATGTTAAAGTGCCTAGGATAGCACAAGGGTTACAACATAGAAAAGGACTCTGCAAAGCCTACAGCACAAGTGTTTCCTTTAGAGTAAAAATCTGTTCTGTTAATTAAAAACTGAAGGTCAATTTAAATTTAAATTATATTTCTTGTATACCCAAAAATTAGGATTAAAGAACAATGAAAGTGAAGTGTCTCTTGAAAAATAATGATTTGGATGGATATATGCTTGTGGTAAAACGAAGCGCAGTGCACGTCCCCCGGGATCCTGGAAGTGCAGGGTGTGTCAGGAAGTTGTGGCTGTGCTATCTTTCCTGTAGGCAGGAGGAAGGAACCACTTCACATTTGATTTAACAATCTTCAGGCCAGCATTACACATCCACTCTAGTACCTACAGCACAGCTGCCCCTGCAGCTGGGTGGGGCTCTGTTTAGACCAGTGGCACAGCAATAAAACAACCACACGATAAACACAGCATAAAGAGTTCCACTTTTTTTTATCCCCCAAAAATGACCTGGCAAATTCCAGAGGTAAATGCTGTGCACTAATTAATCCCTTTGCCTCATTCTGCCCATCAGATACCCCTCTGTGTTAAAGGTGGACACTTACACATAAGTCAATATTGGATTTCAGACAATCGAAAACAGGACTGCTTATTCCTGGTCCTCAAGATCTACTGACCTGACTGTTCTCAAGATCTCCAAACCCTGCTAGTTGCTGATTACCTCAATCAGATGTCTCCACATTCTGATTGAATAAACAAACCTGGTCCAGGTAAACAACAGGAAGCAGTGCAGGGAGGGCTGGTAAACAGGCGGGGGCGGGGGGGTAGAGCTCGATGACCAGCAATGAGAAGGCCGGGTCTAAAAGCTATTTAACACCTGCTGATCGATACAGAAACAATATTAAAACCTTTATTTAAAAAGAAGAACTATATCTGTGAGATAGATGAACGGAAATTTCAACCAATGACAATGGTTATTCTATAGCTAGACTTTTTATTCCCAATACAATTACCCCTCAGAATACTGGTAGATGTTTTAGTGTAGAAGGTGATTATATGTTAACATGAATCAATAAAAGAATAAACGACAACCCTCTCTACCATTGCACAACTTAAAAAAAAAAAGAAAAACAAGCAGGGATGGTTGTATGTAATCACAAGGATTCATGAACCCATGACAGCTGCACAAATTGTTCCTATTTGATGTGCAAAACAGAATTACCATCAAGTAAATCTGCTCATAATAAAATTGAAAATAATCAATATCACTAAAACATTAGCTGTTAAAGTGCCATGAGTGAGTCAGACTATACATTACGTGGATCCTTAATGATGTTTTGGGTTGTTCAGACAAAATAAGCAACTATGCAACAAGATATTCCTGTCTGTGCTTAGCTGCAGTGAGCTTGTGTCCTTTTTAAAGAAGTGCAAACCAAACATTGAGAAAGGTCTTTAGAGGTAATGGAGTTCATTAACTTTAGAGCCATGGGAAGCTGCTGTGCAGTAAGATACACAAAGTAATTCTTCCTCTCAACATCAAACCCTTAGAAAGTGTTGACACCATGAAATCATAGCCTTAAGAGCCTCACAATGCAGAAACAAGCAGCTCTGTTACAGAAATATTATGCATTTTTGCAGTTAAATGGCACTGCAGGGTGCAGAGTGTGATTCTTTCATTCCATTGCTGTGACCAAGTCCAGTTAGAAGTTGTGGATAAAAACTTGAAGACCTCTTTGTTAAAGTTTGTTACAAAATGCATCAGTACTTGGTGAAAAAAAGCTTTTTTCTGTTCCATAAAAGCTTATTTTTCTAATAACTTCCTCTGCATTGTCAGTATAATGCTCAAACGGCAACAGTCTCACAATTTCAGCCCTCACAAGTCCAGAACTGTGACTTTTAGCTTGGACACACACATCATAGTCTAGGCTTTAGATGTGTTTCATGACAAATCTAGATAATTGCTTTTATACCTAATCTAAACTCTATTAAATAATCCCATGATCAGATCGGGACATCCCTATAAAAAAGCAAGAATAAACTGGCTAACCCCAGTAATCCTCTGATTACAACGTAGTAAAAAGTGTCTGTACTTCCTCCCTGCACCACATTCACCTTGTTAGATAGACATTTTAGAACTTTTTTTTCCCTAATTCTTGCTTCTTCAGTTTTTTATTTTTATTTTGGGCTGTTTCTTTCACAATAGACTTTTGTTATTGACTTCTTATACTTTGAGTTGTTTTCTGGTTCCCCCTGAAGTGAACCAAGGGGACCTGGGTTTGGTATGTTTGGTCCCCATCAAAGTACAGATGAGCTTTTACACTTCCCAATCTGGAACCCTGGTGCCAATCAAACCTGCCAGTGTGAATGTGCCCAAAATTCTGCATTCAAGCTCCTGCATGAAGGCAAAAGAAGGGGGGAGGGGAGCTGAGTTTTGGCAACTTTAATGTACCCTGTGGAGCATGACTGATAAAAGGTTAAGAGCCCCCCCTGAATCACAAGAGTTCCCCAAGTTGGTCAATAAACACATCAGTAGCTGTCCATCGTCACCTTCTGCTTACTCATTATGGGAAAATAAAAGCCTTTTGATGTAATGTGCTGGTCACTTCTATGGATAACAGCAGACTAATTACTAGTCAGTTTGACCATATTAAAATTATCTGGACTTAATTGGATCTTAACAATAACGATCAAAAAAGCTATAATGTTCCTAACCTTTGCATAGAACTTTGAGAAAACTTCCGTTGTGAACTACCACTTATAAAATAAACTGAGATTACAACAAAATAGCTTTAGGGCAGATGGAGGTGAGAGATTAAATGGTCCTGTCTGACTGATAAGTGCCTGATTGAAAAACATTTTCTTTTCAATATAGCTATACATAGCCTGAAATAGTACATTTATTTGTTTTTCTTAAGAACTAAGAAGTCAATAATAAATGTATATTTATGCATTGGAATTCTTCAAAGAGTTGTTTGATGAAGCATTTAGGTTAGCCAGGTTTGCCATGTATTGCTACTGAAGTTCGTAAGACAGGCCTCTTCTGTGTTCATGTTCAAATCTAGACTAAAAACATTTCTGTTTAGCTGTGTATATGACTGAAAGATCCTATCTGCACTTTTCTTTCCTTCCTTTCTTTTTACATCAATTTTCTATTATTTTTTCTTTTCTTTTAAAGTAAATTTTACGTTGATTATTTCTATGATGTATTGTGTTTTTAATGCATTTTTCTGTTTTGTGAAGCACCTTGAATTACTTTGTGTACGAATTGTGCTATACAAATAAACTTGCCTTGCCTTACATATTGTTTTTTGTTTCCCCAGATTTGAAACACCACCATTCATTAAAGTCCTGCTCTGCTCATCTTGTCATCTATTGTAAAAACACCCCCAGGGGTCTTTAGCCATTTAAAGCCTAAATCAAAAAACCAGTCTTGTTTTCTAGGACAGAGTTTCTGTAGAGGGACAGGAATTCATTAGAATTTCATCTCTGAGTTGTGGGCAGTACTGTGGGTGCGGAGTAAGCATGACCCCACTTCCCATCATCCATTTGCTTATACTCTCTCCTGCTAGCGTACAGTCCCTCACAACCTCAAGCTAACAATAGCGGTGCAACAAAAATGGCAAGCAATATTGGAGCTATCCAGCCGTACAGTTTGGAGCCAGATGCCAGCTTGGATCAGAAAAGGAATTTATAAATTTCCGCCATCATGAGAAAAAACTCAAGAATATGTTAGAAACACCAAAAACACAATTTTCATTAAAGTGGGTCTTTAAAAAGAAAAGCCTACATTGACATTTACTTGGTCTGTATGCATGGAATCTAACGTTTTACCTCTGAATATAAGTTTCAATCTAAATCTGTTGAGGGTCATTTTGTTTGTTTTTTAATTAATAAGGATGTCCAGTAGGCTTTATTTTTTTTTACAGAAAGTGTGCAAAAACACATGAAGAACCTCAAAAGTTAGAGGCTTTCGGGGTTAGCAGTGAATAGAGAAGACTTTAGCTCATAAGAGCCCAGGCCCATTTTTTCTTAAAAAAAATAAAATTATGTGTTTTTTACCACAAACCAAGTAAACCACAGAATCATTTTCTGATATATTTCTGTTACACTGATGTCACTATGGGTTCTTATGGGTAAATATTTTACAAGGGTGCATGGGATGTGCACAAGAGTCTCCAAACAACCAGTATTTTCACTTTCTTCATTACGGAATGAAACATTTAATGCCCTGAGCTTTTTTTTTTTTAATGTGTTTAAAACTGAAGGAACTGAAACCAGTCTAACCTCGGGGGACTGTTTCCAGTCTGCACAGATGGAAAATCTCTGCTGTTGCAATAACGTCCCATAATGACGGAGAAAAAAGGACCAACACTTTTACTCAGAAGTTTAGTAATAACACCATAATACTGACTGCAGTATGCGATGTGCACCCAACTCCAAAAGTCTAGTTTCCTGCAGCTGAATCCTCACGTCTAGCAGTAGATAAACCTGTATTTCTAGACTACATACATTCAATTTAACACTGATTAATAACAAGAAATACGTCTGTGAAAATAAATGTTTGTACATACTGCTGAGATTCACAGAGATCAAAAAGCCGCGCTCTGATTACAAAAACAGAGTGTTTCTGCGGCCTCTGCACTGAGGCCAGCTAGCCTGCGCTCTGGTTAGAGATGTGCATTTTTCTCATTCCATTCTCCGACACGTTAACATCTGTCCCAGGTCGGAGCTGTGTGGAGCCGTTCAAGTCACGCCTACAGCAAGCTGCAGGAGAATCCGTGCCTGCAGGCTGTATCTCTGCTTTACAAGCCTTGGCGTCTCCCTCACTGCAGGACACATGGCAGCAGCCAAAAGTGCAGCTTTTATCTTTCATCATCTGTATGTGAAAAAAAAAATAAAACAAGCAGCACCCTTCTTCTGCCTCTTTGTAAAGACTTATTTATCACGTTAGTGCATCTCCTAAGAAACTGTGGGATTTTGTAAGCATATAATAAGAGTGAGTTAAAGGTATAAACACACCAGTTCCTTTTGGAATAAAAAGTGTGTTATTTTTCTCTGTTTTTGACATGTCAACCATTATTGTACAACGGGAAAAGACCCCACCATATCTTTGCAAGTTATTCTGCAGATTTTGACAGGAACTGGCTTACTGGCAGTTTGTTTTAAAACATTTTCAAAAAGTGAAAGGACTCAAAAAAGTCTGCTAACAGAGGAAATCCAGCATCATGCAACAGCGGTGCACAAGAAGAAGATGTATAGTAATTTTTTTAAGCCAGCCCGAGCCCCTCCCAACACACCAACATGCCCGCACACCAATGACTGAGTGCATGCGTGTGAATTATGGCACCAGGACTGAGCTCAGCATTCCAGCAGTTTAGACCTTCCAGGGAGCTTCACTGACAGCAAACTCACCATTTCTTTGTGCATTCCACCATCAGTTCTTGATAGGAAGCCACAAACTGGAACTTGGAGGCGTGCTTCCCCACACGCTGCAGTCTTTTCCACACTGAAGCCATGGCTGTCTGGAAAGGCTTCCCTGGATCTCCTCCTTGGGCTTCCTTTACGCAAAATCTCACCTATGCTCACACGTATCTGAGCTTCCCACACAGACACATAGTTTCACTTGAAGCAGGAAAACAAAAGATTGGGATAGCAGATCCAGGGAGGGGAGAGGGCTGAGATTTTTTTTACAAACTGCCAGGTGTATCCACGTACGAGGAATCTCTGCAGCAGCCCACGTCTGGTTTAATGGCGCCCATGCTGCTGGGAGGAGAGATAATCCGTGATTTTGTGGTGCATGAGGAATAATCCATTGGGTTTAAATATCACAAATCCATGTGGTGATCTTCCTGCAGGAGAGATCAGAAGGACACGGTCACTGATGCACAAACACCAAGCCCTCCCACCCACTTCGATGCGTTTGAAAACAGCCCGGCTGCCCCTGCTGTGTTTTCTCCCATGCTTCAGCTGCATCTGCAGACCCAACACTTTCTTCATGTTTGGGGGGAAGAGTCCAGCACCTCTGCAACCAGAAAGGGCTATGCGCTGGCGCGGCAACCCAACTCGTCAGAAAATACAGATTTAAGTGGCACAGAACCAATGACATCATCCTACTTCGACTCAAGTTCCCCGTCCAAGTCAGCGACCGTGCGACCGCGGAATCCGACGTTTGCCCAAACCCAAATTAGTTGATGGAATCTTTTTATGGATTCCAGGGAATAGTCCGAGCCGCTGCGGTCCGCTAACCGGGACGCTCCGAAGCTAACGAGTGAAAACACCCACCTCACTGCAACCTTCGTCCAATTTCCACGGAGGTCTCGTTCACGGTGACGAGGGCAAACTGTCCGGCCGGCCCTAGCAGCTGAGCAACGGAAGAAACCTCACTGTCCGAGCAGCGACACGAGCCGCGCGGCTAGCTGGCCCCGCTAGCTCCGACAGCTAGCCCTGGCATCAGGAGCGAGCGGAAACTGATGCTTAGCGGTTCAGTAATTCCCTCAGCCGGTAAGCTCCGTGTTTCCCGACCGACAAACTAGCTGCATTTTACCGCAGGTCCTCTTTAACCCTATTTATCAGGAAAAATCTTTAAGAGGGTGACCGACTCACATTTGTTTTATGTTAGTAGTAGTTTAATCGCCCTGGTTCTTAAGAGTTTGTCAAGTTACCAATCTTTCAAAGTCATTTTCCATTTGTGGTTAA
Source organism: Oryzias curvinotus (assembly GCA_023969325.1). Taxonomy (NCBI): domain Eukaryota; kingdom Metazoa; phylum Chordata; class Actinopteri; order Beloniformes; family Adrianichthyidae; genus Oryzias; species Oryzias curvinotus. The sequence goes on along the minus strand of CM043720.1, from coordinate 15,184,490 downwards.
CAAAATAAAAAAAAAAAGCTGAACTCAAAATTAATAATAGCATACTTACTATTTATCTATCAAGTGGCGTTTCAGCCACCCTTTAGTTTTTACAGTATAAAGCGACAAACTACCACAAGTCCAAAGTCTTCCTCTAGGGAAGAGTCTTTGCTTTTATTTTGAAGGCACAACATACTTTCAGTGCATTCTCAATGTGACGTGAGCCAACCTGACAGAGCTTCCCTGATTGGTCTGCAGGCGGGAAGGCTGACTCCCGCGTGCAGCAGCATGATGGTCTCATTGCTCATATGGGTTTATTTAAATGTTTGTTTGTTTTTTTAAATAAGAAATTACATGTATGTGATAGTTTCCTTCAAGATTTTTTTCTTTAATAGTTTTTCGGATGTCATTTATTTTCTTAAACCCTGCCAGATTTCAATGTTCCTTGTTTTTCAAGCATTTGTTTCAATGATCTTAAACTTTTAAGCCATTTTTTAGGAGAGAAAACTCTTTACATATGAAGGGATTGTAAGTATTAGGAAGTGTAATGACAACTGTGCAGTAAACAGAATATGGGTAGTGGGTAAAAAATACCTTAAGTCTGAAAAACTGCCAAAAATAGCTTAAGTGGATCATGATTTTATCCAATTTTAATTAATTTAATTTATTTCAAACAAAATCAAGGGAAAAATATTAATATTACAGTAATATTATTACTACAACATTAAAAAGAGTGTAGGACAGGCATGTCCAAAGTCTGGCCCTGTGTTTAAACTTTCACCAGCCCGCAGGCTACTGTCATAAAATCAGTGCGACCCCCACTTTCTAAGAACTACAATGTTCCTGATTGTGATTGGATACATTATGTTATAAGCTGTTGTAAACCTGTGGCTACAGGTTTTTATTTTCTTGTTCACATGATTTAAATTCAAAAGTTTACTGTGCATTTAATCGTGAATGATATGTAATGTTTCAAATTAACTCAGATTTAACGTTGATTAACTTTTTTTTTTTTTGTCCAGACATACTTTTTCTTTCTTTAAATTAACAGCAATTTTGTTCAAATGCATTTAGATGTCTTTCTCTTTCATGTGTGAGTTTTCATGAAATTATTCATTTGCATTCAACATTATTATAAGGATTAAACAGAATACAGGACAGATGGTCGGCCCTCACACTCTTTCAGCTCACCAAATCTGGCCGTCTTTGCTGAAAGTCTGGACACCCCTAGTGTAAGAGAAATGGATACATTTGATGAGTTCTACTTTTACAAAAAACAAACTTAGAAGACAATATTGTTGTTGATAGCTCTAAAGCTAGGCCAGCGTAGTAGTAGTAGTAGTAGTAGTCTTTTTTATTTTGGACTAGTGAAACAAGTGTAAAATAACAAAATAAGACAAAAACGAGACAAAACTCGCAAAAAACAAGAAAAAGACAAGTAAATTATATAAAACAAAACAAAACAAAATTATATAAACACCAGTCCAAAAGGGAGTGAGAGGAAAAATCTTATAAACTGTCACCCCCCTTTACCTTAAGTCCTTACTTTCCCACCATCAGAGTCCAGTGCCCTACCCAAGTGTATATGTACATATATACATTTAATTTTCATTTCCAAACAACATGCAAATGAATAACAAAACGTATTGTCAAAGTATGCAGATTTATAAATGCTGACATTCTGTATTTTTTTGTATTTGCACATATTTATCCATGATCATCTTTCTGTATCTAAATTCTTTTATGTTTGGACATTGTTTCAAGCATTTACTGGTTCTGTTCCACAACTTCACTCCACGAATTGAAACACAGAATCTCTTTTTATTTGTACGTGCTTTATGTATGACAAATTTATCATTTTCCCTAAAATTGTATTTTTCCTCTCTTGTAATAAATAACCTTTGGATATTCGTCTGTAATAAATTGTTTTTGGCCTTGAATATTATTTGAGCGGTACAATACTCTAATCGTAAAATTTGAGTAATTTTGATTCTATGAATAATTTATTTGTGTGCTCAAGGTAACTGACTTTGTATATGATTCATATTGCTCTCTTCTGAAGTATTGAAAGTGAATGTAACGTTGTTTTATAGTTGTTTCCCCAAACCTCTACACAATAAGAAAAATATGGTAAAACTAATGTACAGTATAACATGTGGAGTGATTTGTGGTTCAGAACCAGTTTAGCTTTATTTAAGACAGAAATACTTCTGGATAGTTTAGCTTGTATGTGGCTAATATGTGCTTTCCAGGTAAGTTTGTCATCAATTATGACCCTCATAAATTCTTTCAAGTTTCACCCCATTTATGTGCATGTCAATGTTAATATCTTTACCCTTGTGGTGACCAAATAACATAATTTTTATTTTACTTAAATTTAGTGAAAGCTTATTTACATCAAACCACAGCTTCAGTTTTTCCATCTCCTTCTTAACAATTTCAATGAGTTGCTGCAGATCATCCCCATCACAAAACGTATGATTGTGAGTCACGTAATTATGTTTACGATTCACTTTTCTTACTACTTTAGTTCCAGTTATAAACTGCAGAACTATCTAGAAAACCATATAAACAAAGACCCAAATAAACAATCACCTTAGAACCCATTGGCTAATTAGCACCCATTTGGCTAAAATATATTTAGCCATAATAGAAAAGCTTTTCTCAATCAGGTGATCAGAGCACAAAGTTCAGAGACTTCAAATGAGCTGTTTGTCTTCGCCTGGGTTTGAACTAGTAAAGATATTAATTCCATTCCATTCCTGGGGTTTTCTTTCATGCATGTTAAGAGGTAATCAAACACCCATCATCAATCGGAAATCAATGCTTCATTCTGTCTCCACACACCCCCTTTGAACCAAAGGGTTGTTAATGCAGAGTCTGAGGGGCAGTAGTGAGAAGACAGAAACATAACAAGAAGCAGATTTATTTAATTTATAAAAGATAGCGGGGAAGCAGCAGGAAATTGATATTTTATCCTGTTAGTTGTGGCTTGGGGCATGAAGCAGCATGATAGCTTTTTTGTTCTTCCTTTGGAGCAGGCTGGAAAAACATTGTCAACAATAAGGAAAAACAAAATCAAATGTTTTAACAATTCAACAAGTTGAAAGTGGCATTGTTTTATTTAGACATGTACTAAGAGCATTGAAAAACCCACTGCAATGAGTGTTTTTGATGTTTTCATGTTCTTGTGGAATTTTTCTCGTGATGGAGGAAATTTAAGAAAATTAGGCTTCAAAATGCCTTTATGAGTATTTCTTTATTCAAATCATTGTGAATCCGGAGCAGATGAAAAAAATGAACCTACAATGGCGGCCACAACTCCCTGCTCCACTCCATTCCGACGCATCCACTTGCAGACAAATAGATCCATGTACGTCCTTAATTGTTTTCCTCGTCTGAGCTGGAATCCGATTTAAAACTGTACGGCTGGGTAGCTTTGGTATTGCTCGCTATTGTTGTTGCACCGGTAATGTTAGGTTGAGAGAGTGAGGAACTGTAAGCTAGCGGGAGAGAGTATAAACAGATGGATTATTGGCGTGGTGGTGGTGAGGTTGCTCCACGCCAACTGTCCTACCCACAACCCAGAGGTGATGCAGAAACTAGGTCCTAGAAAATTACACAGGTATGTTGATTTTGTCTAAAAACATCCTAATTAAATGGCGTAAATGGCGTATACTTATATAGCGCTTTTCTACCTACAAGGCCCAAAGCGCTTTACAGTCACAGACCCATTCACCCAGTCACACACACACATTCACACACTGGTGGAGGCTCCGCTGCCAAACACTGGCGCCTGCCCACCCACCAGAGGCAAGGTGGGGGTCAGTGTCTTGCCCAAGGACACTTCGACTCATGGGCGTGCAAGGCGGGAATCGAATAAAAAGGCCACTGGGAACACTCTCTGAGTGGGACTTGTGTGGTTCGTCTTCCATGAATTGTATCAAAACCTGCTCTTTTCGTGAAGGCCAATATGGTTGGAAAATCAATACTTTTCACTGTATTCCAAATCTGCTTTCCTCTGCCATCATTTTGCAACAGTTTGAGCTTTGAGGTTAGAGTTGATTTGACAGCAGGGGAGCCACGGATCCCGCTGATTCTGCAGCTCTGCGTTTACTTTTGAGTCTGATAGATTACAGGGAACCTCCCTCTGTGTGTCAAGGAATGCTTTGATGTGACAAATGACCCGGTGCTAAATGATGCTTTGTGTGTCTGCCGACGTACCAGCGGAGGCCTCGTTTCATGAATAACATTGAGGGGGCGAAAGACCTGCTGCCATGGGCCGTCGGTGAGAAAGAATGAGAGGAGCAGACAGACAGAGTGCAAAAAATCAACCAGTCTTTTGTTTTCTTTTTGAAAACATAATCTTGTTTTTAGTGTGATTGTATTTCACCCCCTTTATTGTTGAAGAAACAAACAGAGAAGATCCTCAAATATCTTTTCTTCATCCCTGCGATAGACTGGAAAACTGTCCAGGGTATACCCCACCTATGCTTATCAGTAGCTCGGTTGGCTCCAGCAACCCCATGATCCTAAAAATGCGAGCTTGGAAAATGGATGGATGTTTGGATAACCTATCAAATGTAATTGCTTTTTCTGTCCAAATCAAAATTTTGTGAGTTTGCGCACAGTCAGTTGATACCGATGGTTCCCTGTGGTTTTATACCCAGCCCACTGTATTTCTGACTGTTTCCCCATCAACCATGCACCAGTTCCCTCCTTCACTCTGTGTGGAAAGCCAACACCCAACACAAAAGCCAACAACCTGTCTTCCAGAATGAAACCAGCTCTTCCAGCAGAGACTGCCGTTTTATGTCAAACCACTTGAAGAGAACTGTTGACAAAGCAGTCCTTCAGATAGGAGCCAAGTGAGTCTGAGCCACTTCACCTGAGAGCCGATAACCCAAAGCGTCTGTTAGCTAAATGCTGGGAAGAGAGACAGGGCTGTAGCAGTTATCCTTCCGTCATGTGAAACTGGGTTCTAAAAGGTCTAAAATTCAACATGAGTACCAGGGGCAACGCTTGTTGAGAGACTCCAGAGTGCAGCAGTAAGCAGTACGTTGAATAAAAATGAGCAGTTTTATTTGATTTTACTCCAGACAGTGTGGTCACAAGGACTTTGTTCTTTGGATTTGCTGGAGCACACACCCTGTGCAGGGGTGAGGATGGGTGGAGTCCCTTAGTCACCTTGCAGGAACCCACAAAGACTACACTGTTAGTCTTCCTTTATTATTAAAAGAAAACCCACTAAAACTGAAATAACTTAAAATTGACACAGTTCAAATTTACCATATGTCAACAAATAAAAATCAGTTACAGATTTTTAAACTTTTGGTTTTATCTTCTTTACTTTTATATGTAAGATTAGCCACATACTCAGACATAGAACTGCTCGTTCGTGGAAAACTTTTTCCTGCATCCCAGCTGAGCGTCTGACCTTTATCTGTCACAGGAAGTCTCAGTCTTTTCGATGCATGACGGGATTTAAGGGTGAATGGATACAGTTTTGATGTATGTGGGATTTGTTTAGAGATTTAAAAATGCATCCTTTTTATTTCTCTACAGCTCCTTTGTTGTCTCACTTTTGGAATCCTGTTTTGACTTTGCCTGCAGATCAAAAGGAGAACAACAGCAAGATTTAACTAAATCTGAAGCAGTGTTTGGGCTGCGTAGGTCAAGGCCCATTAACCAATAAAAAAAATCAGATTACAAGGCTTTGCTATCACTACTAATGTAAAAAACTTTGATTTAAAAGTACAATAATGAGTAGATACAGTACATGAAAAATGAGTGGCAGGGCAGATGAAGGAATGAAGGAATACATGGATGCACAGACAAAATGGATAGATTTTGGATGAATGGATGGATAGATATTAGATGGATTAACAAATAGATGGATGGATGCAAAGATGGACTGTTTTATTACTGAACTGATGTTTGATAGATGCATGAATGGATGGATGAATGGACATAGATGGAATGGATGGATGGATGGATGTTGAATGGATATATGTAATGTATGTGTGCTGGATGGACAAACAAATGATGAATGAATGGATAGACACTATGAACAAAATGTTGGTAGGTTGGATAGATGGACAGATAGATGTGGAGACATTATGGATGAATGGATGGATGGAGGGATGTCTGTTAGATGGATCAACAAATGGATGAATGATAAATTCAAAGGTAGATGGCTGTTGGATGGATAAACAGATATGATCATAGATAGATGGATAGATAGAAGGATGGATGGTGGAATGGATGATTGGACAAATGGATTGGCCTATAAATGGAGAGATGTTTAATGGATGCATGTATGTATTTATGTCAGATGGATGAACAGATAAACAGGTGAGTGCTTATTGAATACATAGATGCTGGATAAATAAATGGACAGGTACCTGCATAGATTAACAGATAGATGAATTAATGTTGGATAAATGGATGAAAAATGGATGAGTGTTGTATGGAGAATTGATTGGATGGATGATCAGTCAGGCAAATGGATGGATAGCTGTTGGACAGATACATGTATGTATGAAAGTTGAATGGATGAATAGAAAAATAGATGGATTTTAGATAAAGGGATGCTGCACGGATGAACAAATGAGTGAATAGATGGATGAATGTTGAATTGGGAAAAAGACCAATGGTTAGATGGATGGATGGATGGATGAGTGAAAAGATGGATGTTTTTTAAGGAAGGTCTAAGTTTCATCCGCTCATTTGGGAAAACCTCTTAGTTTTAAAGCCAATGAAAAAAACAAAATCCATTGTGGGTTAACGTAGCTTTTTCTTCTATCCAAACACTTTTTACAACTCTTTGACATAAACATAATATTACATACATGTAAATAGGATCTTCCATCCTCAAGGTGCAATATATATATATATATATATATATATATATATATATATATATATATATATATAATCAATACCAAAGAAGACCAGTCAAAGGTTGTTGGTTCTCAGGTTTCTAGGTTCTTAGTTTGCGTTACTTACAGATCTGTAAAGAAACCTTTTTCACAGTCTGCATGTTCAAGACTATACCAAGACTTTTTCTTCAAAACATGCAGACGCTTTTTGTCTGCAGTCCACACCTGCACATGTTTATGTTAAAAAATTGTATACTACAATAAGGGAAAACAAAAAATGAGCCTTTGATGCAGAAATCTTTTGTCCTGAAGAGATTAGTGCTCATAAACAGTAGATACAGAGTTGATGTGATCACAAACTGTGCTAAATGCAAAGATCCATTAAAGGTGAGAAGATTAGCATCAGCATAGAAAAATGTTTGTAGCTCTGAGGCATGTTGCAAACGAGAAAAGACCACAGGTGTCATCACAAAAATATGTAAATACACCCAGAATTCACCAGGCAGCAAGCTCACACCTGCTCTGAGAAAAATGGAGCCATTTTCAGAGTCAAAACAAAGCCAAAAGTCACAAAAGCTTTCATTCATGAAGATATGTAAGAATGGAAACACATTCCAAAGTTATATTAGTCAATGCAAAGGTGGACTGGAGATCATGAAATGTAACATGCAGAGCTAATAAAAATGTTTAGAGTGCAGTTTCTGCATCAAAATTGGTCATGACAAGCTCTGGCAGGATCTCAGGACTGTGGTCAAAGCAGATCTCTGATCCCTTGCTCCGAAATTACAGCTAAATTAATCTCTGCTTGGGTTACTTTGAGCGCTAACCAGATCTGTGAAAAAGAACCCTTCATTCAGCCCGGACTCTGGCTGAGAAATCAATCGTCATTTAGAGAGAAGCTGCAAATTATAATCAGCTGACAGTGAAACCACTTCCTCGTATTTTTTATTTTTTTTTTTTACGCAGACTGTGAAAGTCAGAGGCAGGGCGACAGCAGAGCTCCACAACACTTAAAACATAAATGTTTCTTGTAGCTGTCAGATTAAAATGCCATCATCTTCTGAAAGCTGCTGCACTGAATGCAGGGTCAACGTCCATGTTTCCCATCAGGACTCCAGCTCTCCAACAGCTTGAAGTAGCCATGGTTTTGTTTTCGGAAAGGAGATTAAAGGTCAAGTAAAATATCTCCTTTAAAGATTTTGGAATGCTAAAAGCCTCTTGATTGATGTTTGTGTCCGTTTGTCTTCATGGTTTTCTGGTGAAGTCACATTTAAAAGTAAGCACCCCCCTGGAGGGCTGGACCACCTCTTCATGAAAGTTCAGGTGACCTTTATTTTACATAAATGATACAGAAGGTCACATGGTGATAGACTTTGCCAAAGAATAGAAGGCGGAGGTGGAGATGTGTTAGGTACAATAGACACCTTCCACCAGACCCCACCCCGAGTATAAGTGACATACCATTGCCCCCAGTGCTGTCCTCTCTTTTGTCAGATTCATGTCTGCTGCTGCTACGTTGTTACTTATGGCTCTTTTTCAGCAGAGGTCTGTTATCCCTGGTGTACTGTAAAATGAACAGAACCAAAGCAGTGAAGTCATTCTACCCTCTTCTGTTCAGAGGTCCCTGTCATATGTCTTTTTGGAGCATCCATTGGTGCAGAAAGCCCTTCTGTGTGCTCCAGCAGCTGATGTTGGACACTGTTGCCTTTTTAAAGAGTGGTTAATTAAACACGTGGAGGTTGGTTGAAGTGATGAAGATGTTAAGAAAGAACGATTAAAGAACAATGTTTTGTCTTTTGTGTCACAGCAGCCAATCTGAGACTGAATCTCTTGGAAAGTCTTTGCCAACATGCTCATTTTAAAAAGCATTTGACCTCCAGTGCCATCTAGAGTTGGAAGGAAGGAAGGAAGAGGTAAACCTCCACGTTCAGGTGTGAGCACGAGCAGTCAACCTGTCAGGTTGACAGATGTTATGTTGAACCATGAACAGCTGCAACAAAAACCAAGTTGTCCAACAAACCAAGCAAGTCTGGTCCAACACACAAATCTATGCCAGCTGGAGATGCTAACTGCAGACACGTGTGCTGATTTTCGTTTTCAAATTTCAAAATGTTTTCATTATCATCCTATCATCACAAGACTCACAGGTCAGTGAAACTCCCAAAAATATTTGTGAGTAAAACTGACAGAAATCTTCTCAAACTGGAAAATCCATCCATCTCTTATTAGCACTTAGTCCTGGAGCCAACCCAATCTGCTTTAGGATAAAGGCAGGGTTCATTGGACAGGTTACCAGTCCATCACAGCTACATACACCCACCTGAGGTATCATTAAATGTCACCAATCAACCGAAGCATTTTGAACTGTGGGAGGAGCCAGAGTGCCCAGAGAAAAACCCACACATGCATAAGGAGAACATGCAAACTCCACACAAAAAGGATCCAGCAGGGATTTGAACCAGGGGCTTCTTGTGGTGAAGCTGCTGTAGGAGGAAGATGAAGGTGCAGCACTCCGAATCTGATGAAACCTGTGATGTACATTACATACTATCATTGTAGGTACATTTGCATATTTGTCATGCAAAAGTGATTTTATTTTTATTTTTTTTTATTGTTTTACGTTTAAGTTAAGTTTCTGCAGTTGTTTGTTCTGACTTCAGCATCTCCTCTTCATGGTGTGTCAGAGCAAACTGACACTTTCAGAACCAAAAGGGAGATTTTGTGCAAACATCAGATCCATAACGGCATACAGAGGCTGCTGTGAAAACACACACAGATGTACAGAGCTGCTCTATTTTTTCCCTGGAAAATGACAAATTTATAGTTAGAAGAGGTCAGGTGGTGTTCCTGTCGGGTTCTGCAGGAAGAGGAAGTGTCACCCGTCTCATTTCCACCGGTCCGGACTCTGCAGATGTTCTGCTGAGCTGCCGGTCCTTTCAGGAGGCGTCCTTTTATCATGCGATACAAACAAAGGCGCCTGATGCTGTTTTGTTTGCATATAGATGTAAACTTGGTGTTCTGTTGCCCAGCACCAGACTCTGGTATTTGGTCAATTTTTTCTAAAAAGGGGCAGAATATTTGCTAATAGTTTTTTTTTTTTCCCACAGAAGACAGAAAGCAGGCGATGAACAGCTGAGGGAGCAAAGAAAACATTCAAGAAAGTAGAAAAATGGCCTTTACTCTCATTTCACAACAGCTATGAAATTTGAGGAAGAGTCACTGCAGGATCTTGCACTCACAAGTTTTCAGTGAAGAGGAAGGAAACAGATGAAGGCTGGAATGTGAAAGCCAAAAACTGAAATGAAAAGAATCATTAAATGAAAGTCATTTGATCCATAAAATCTGTAGGTTACAGTCTTCCTGCGTTTCCACAGATCCTTCAAATTCCTCTAATAACCCATTTCAAGACTTTCCTAAAACCCTAAATTCAATATGCCGTCATACTTGCTTTTAAAGTCAAACGTTTGTGGTATTTCTTATAATTTATTTCAGGAAAATATTTCTATGTTTGATTCTGGACCAGATTTCTGTTTAGAAACTCAAAACCTCTCTGTCATTAATGTGGTGTAAGTGTCAAATAATACATTACTGTGCAGTTATCAAATTGTCCTCCATGGGCCTTTTAATAGTTTCTGTTCATGAAAACAAAATCAGCTGAAATGCAGATTTTCCCGATGAGGCATATTTCCAAACATGCTGAGCCCATGAGCTCATGTTGCTTTGCAGAATCGGCAGAACTGAAAAGGTGGCCGGGTTCCTGCAGAAAGCTGCAGAGGAGAACTGATCTGTTCTGAGGTTTATTATTCAGTGTCCTCGCTGGCTGGACAAGCATCAGATAATGGAGAAGGTGAAAGTGTTTTTTTATGACTGACTTCTGTGACTTAAGACAGATGGAGTGTCTCCTGTTGTGGTTAAATGCTCCAAAGTTTCAATCAGGAACCTGGGAGAAGGAGCTGGGGGGTCGGGGGTGGAGGAAAACAGAGAGGGAGCAGCAGATTGTGCTCATGGCTTGCAGGTGTAATAACACGCACTGATCCAGGACCTGGTTCTGGGGCCTAGCAGCTCCCTTTCTTCTGGAAAACAGCTGCTCAGCTGTGTTTTCTAGTTCATGTCGTTCCAGGAGGCTCAGCCGTTCTGCCACAAACCACAAAAAGACAATTCACACAAGAACTGATCCCCCTCTCATCCCACCTGTTGAAATTAGTGGGTATAAAGATGCAGAAAGACATAGACAGCAGTTTGAAGTAACAGGCTTTCTCGATGACACACAGACAGACCACTGGTGTTGTCAACTTGTTGAGTTGCACGAGAAAACGCTGAAACTTTTCTTCAGAAATTCGGACTTCAAATCCCAGAAGTGATTATTTGCATTACTGAGACACAGTGAGGGAAATATCAAATTAACCATCAAATCTTTTCTTTAATAAAAGTAAGACTAAGAGGTTATTTTCATTATTGAGGTAGGGAAAAAGATGAACAAATCAAAACTTTAATGAAAGCCATATATCATATATCTATATACATATTGTGTATATATAGATATTTGTGGCTTCATATTAAATTCTTTTCAATCTGGATCTTGGAAGTGCACAATGCAAACAAATTCTCCCCGTTGACTTTCCAAACTCCAGTCTTGTCTTTCATGCAGGATTCCTGCTAGTATATTATTCTGGCGTGAAGGCCCATAAGCAGACATAAATCAGGTTTAAGTGGAGGAACGTGGAAAACTCAAAGCAGATGGCAGTTTGACTGCAGGCTCAGTACAGATCAGGAGGAACTTTGGCAGATGTTGGCAGAGAAAAGCCTGATTTGCATTGATCAGCTTCCTCAGTTTTAGCATTTGTTAGCTCAGGACCGGTGGACAAACAAGAGTTTTAAACAGTAGAATTTTGTGTTAGGACTGTTTCATCACTTTTATTACTGTTAATCTGGTTTTCGCGGACTTTGAATTTGTGAAAGCATATATGATTTTATTTTTACACTGCACCCATGTCTGACTTGCTGTTCCTTCAGCCAATCTGTTAAAATGCCACTCAGCACGGCTCCATCTAGGATACTTGAATCATCACCTCTAATTTTCTTCTCCAGTCCGCCTACCTGAGGACCGTCCATCTAGATGACCCACCTTATTGAAGTTTCTCCACCATGCAAAGTGGATCAAATTTGGCAGATTTTATGTATCAAACATGAAGTCACAAACATTGAAGAAGAAAGGTTCATATGTCGTGGGTCTAGATGCCCATCCTGAAGTGCCTAGGATAGCACAAGGTTAACACAGACACATTAAAAATGTCGTGGTCCTGGGCCAGACACTTCACCTTGCACTCAGGCTCCAGTGGTGAGTCTTGATGACCGTGTGGTCAAGGGCCGTAGGCCGAAATGAGCCACTCTGTCAGTCTGCCCATGGCAGCTGTCTCTCAGTCTACATCCCAACATGATGAGAGTGAATGAAAAGGACACATGTAACGCTTGAGTTCTTGAAAGCGCAGAAAAACAACCTTATTATTATCATCACACCTTCAACTTCCAGCTTCAGACTCATCTTCCTGTCTGACAGTCTCTTCACCCTTCTGAATGTTTTAGCAGACTCCTCCTTCAGGATCACGCCATCTACGTTCCTGTTTCTATCTACACCATGATAAAAAAGCTTGAATCTGTTTTCCATCTTTAAGCTTTGCTCTCTTTCCATCTGGTCTATTGAACCAACAGGATTGTATGTCAGCCAACTGTAATGTTTTCTCTCAAAATCTCCACATTCAAAGTTCCTGAACTCTAAATCCTGCACTCCTGCCTTGTCTTTTCACTAGAACACGCCTCCTCTTCCTTCTTCCACCAACCGTGGTCCAGTTCCCACCAGGACGCCGTAGGTCAATAGCAGAGATGGTGGTGGTTGTTAATCCAGGCCACGGCTAATAAAAGATCACACTGTGATATGAATGACTTTGCTCGTTATGTTAACTTGGACTCGGGATCCAAACACTGGACTGCGCCCCCTTGTGGTTGCATTAAAGAGATACTCCTTAATTGGATCTGTGAATTAAGATTTTAAAAAGTAACTGAGGTAAAATAATCAGACATTTCTTAAAAAGTGTACTTTCATGCTGTGTGGAAAGCTCAGATTTCACTGCTCAGTTTGTGCTAAAAAATTTTTGGAAACCAGGATTATAATATGTCATCCAGATTGAAAAACATAAAAATTAAATATTTTATTAAAGCTTTAAGTGTCCTTTATGAAGTCTTACATTTGTTACACAACATTATTTTAAAGCAATTGTTTTACTTAAAAATTTTCATATAGTCAGTTACTTTTACTTGTTTAAGTTTATTCTACAATTTTTGTCTAATTAAAAAAAAGAAAGAAAAATAATGAAAATAATTATAAACCATCACCTTTAGCTTGGCATAATGAATGTACAAAAATTATTAAATGTAAATGGTTGGTTTTTATCACTTATATGGGATGCCTTTAAACATATGAAATATTCTGTCCATATTGGAATAATCTGTGCTAAATTGGTTTATTAACAAGCAAACATGTTTTTATGCTTTTGTATGTAAAAAAAAATAAAATAAATAAATCTGACCTCCAATGCAGAAACCAAAAACTAGTGAGGCTCTGCTGCCCCCTCCTGGGGGAGAAGATCCATTACATGGATCTTCGGGAGCAACATCCGTTACAATTTCTGATTACTCGTTCTTTTCTAACAAAATATGAAAATCTATAGAAAAAAATCTTCATCCAGTAAAAGGTATCAAAGAAAACGCTGTCACTCTTGGAGAAAGCATACATTTATGACCCAGAGCTTCTACCTTCAAATGCAATAACCTTTATTTAAACCAGATGACAACTTTGAGGGTCATTTTCTCATTAAAAAAATCTATTTTCTGTATCGAAAATATTCTGAAGCGGAAACGAAGAGAAACAAGAATACAAAAGCACAAATATCACCTTTATTGAAATAATTCCTTAAAAGATGAACACATTCTTACAGGTACAGTACAAACCAAACAAAGCTTTGTGTTTCCTCTGGTTCTTCTTCTGCTTAGAACCGGACAGTCAAGATCGTTTCTTACATTCAGAAGAAACAACATTGTTGGTTTCTTCAGTTAGACTGTTTTTAAAATCAAACCCAGCGATGACAGCAGCTGAGAAACGGAATTTTAAAGCTAGGAAGTCCGTTACAAGGAGAAGTGACAGAATGGAGAGAAGCCAGAAACAACAACAAAAAAGATCCTGAAGGAGAAAAAGGTTGAGAGTAAAAACTGCATGTAAACATTTGAGCGACTCACAGTGTGCCATGAAATGAATGTTTTCAGTTCAGTAGAAACGGCGGAGGCCAAAGCCAGGTGAGCAGGTGTAGCAGTCTCCCTGCCTCCCCCCTGAGCACTACCTGTGGAAAACTGATCCCCATTTTTAAGGCTGTAAAGGAGCATAAGTAATGAGGCTATAGTTAAAACAATGTAACAACGTCTTATAGGATCAATTCCCCCCAACCAGCAGGGGGTGCTCTAGAGACGTGTTAACTTTAGACAGAAATACCGAAAGTAGAAAGTAGATTGAAAGGACAGACTCGTGCGAGTGATTGGGGGGGGGCATCTGTGTTGATTATCAACCTTAACACTTCATGAATCATTCACTTGAGAACAAACACTGGATGAGGACGCGGAGGCCTAAAGAGCAGAATACTCCCCCCTCCTCCCCCGTTTCTTTAGCAGCTGTGTTCAGAAGCAGGACACCTCCAGGCTTGAAAATGCACCTTGTGTGAAACTCTGCAGACCTGCAGGGAAGAAGACTTCCGAGGACTCAGCGACTTTCCGGGAATCTTGCTTTGAAATTCAGAGACGACCTTAACGGAGGACAAACTGGAGGAATTTGGGCTGAATTTAACCCCCCCCCCCCCGTGTAAAAGTCCTGACTATCACCCACATGTGAACGCCTCAGCCGTCCTCCACTCCTTAATACAGCATAGAGAGGAGTTAAAGCACTTAAAGGCTACATAAATAGTTGTGATATAAATATTTGTACTCAGTGTGAGACGATGACTCAGCAGGAAAGCATGATTAGCTTGTCATTAAAAATACAAAAGCCAAACATCTAAAGACTTGGAGCCACATTGGTGCTGTAGGTCTGAAAAGTGACAAACATAAAGCTGCCAGAGGTCCTGCTCAGCCTCCAGCTTCTGTGACTTTTGGCTTCTGCAAACAACTTCCCGAGCTGTTGGCCCGATTCCATCACTGGCATGTCAAGTCAGGTCTACTAAGCCAGGACCAGATCTTGATCATCTCCTGCGGCGTCCGGGGATGGACAAGCATCAGACTCTTGTAGGCACAGGGGTTAGAGCGATACTTCTCGTCAATGTTAAAGGTCCTGAAGCCTTTGTGCTTCTCAGGGGCCAGCCCCAGCTTGCGCAGGCACATCCCGGTGTAGACGTCGTCGATGGGGTAGAGCGCCACATGGCTGGACACGTTCTGAAGACGAGCAGCAATGTCCCCCGAGTAAAGGTATCCCCCGCCCCCTGCATACGGAGGATAGGAGCCCACATACATGCTCTGTGGGATGAAGTACTTGACTTTCTTGTCTCTGTGAGGTCCTGCGTTGGTGATGACGTCGCCCACAAACAGATCTCTGGCTTTGGGCCCAGAAACGCTATTCAGGAATTCCATGATCCGGTAGGTGTTCACAAAGACATCGTCGTCCCCCTTAAAGATGAAGCGAGCACCAGAGCACCGAGCCTGAATCCATTCCAGGAAGAGCACCTCTTTGACGGTCAGGTTAAAGAAGGAGTCTCGAAAATCCCACTGGACAATGTCTTTATGTTTAGCGCTCTCGTAGAGCAGCATCTCCGACAGATCGGGGTGGTAGTCTTCACTCGTGGCATTGCCGAGAAGAAAAACGGTGACCACAGTCCTATTGGCTATAACGCCTGCCCGCCCCCAGGACTGGCGGATTGCTTGGCGGCGATCAAAGTGCGGTGACAGGGACTTAATGGCGAGCAGGAGGAATGGGGGCTCCTTACAAATGTCCGGCTGGTCCATCATAATCGGATATGACCGGCAGCGCATGTAAAGAAGGAAGTCCTTGAAGCGGTTTGGAAGAGTGTTGTAGTCCTTCACCTGAGTGGTGACCCTGAAGTTGGGCCGGCAGAGGTCAGAGGTCAAACTGGTCTCATTAAGCCAGTCGGGCAGGTCTGTGCCGCTGGAGTTGGCCCAGATGACAGGATTGTTCTGGAAGTCCAGAATCTGCTGCTGGCGGTTCCAGAAGGCGGGGCTGGCGCTCAGTTTGGCCCAAAACGGTTTGGAGGGAATGTGAATCTTGTTTTGACTATTCTTGACTTGGCTGCTGTTCCGGGAGATGAGAATGAAGATGAAGAGGTTGACCATGGTCACCGACACTATCAGCTTCAGCTTCTTCCGCACTCCCGCCATGACAGGGACACTGGACACCACCTGAACACAGACAAGAACACGGAAGCTTCAGGAACATCTACCTTTAAGCTCTATTGAGCAGTAAACGCTCTTCCTGATCTTCCTACAGAGATCACATGGTCTATGCATGGAGGGGATCTTGAGCCATTGCTTTGCAGCGCTGCAGTGATCCAACATCAGAAACGCTGCACAGTTCAAGCAGGAGCAGAGAATCTGGAGACGCATCATCACCTGGCATTTGATCTGGTCTGGATTTTTTTTTTTTTCTCGGAAGTGAAGCAGAAATAAGGGACGCATGTGAGGCAGAACACAATACAGCCTTTCAGGAGGCTTGACTCTGCCTCAGGTTTCCATGCTGGCAGCTCCACACATCCTCCATCTCCAAATGTGAGTTTAGTCTCTGTTTTTGGGAAGCGGCTGAACCTCATGACTTTTGTTAGTGATTAAAAAGGCAGTGAGGTTGGTTAAATAATGTGACAACAGGAAGTCAAACATACCGCCAAAGAGAATAAAAGGCTAAAAGCTGAAGTTAATATTCAATCAACTTCCCATTTAAATTGCAGTTAATGCAGAACAACTTAAGTCTAACATTTGACATTAGTTGGGCTGATCCTATTCGTAGAATAAGAAGAAACCCTAAAGAGCGGCGTTCATACTAGTTAACCTTTGAGTCCAAACCTTCAGACTCTAAAGGTGATCATCTGCACCTCCATGTTTTCAGTTGTTTAATTGGTCTGTTGGGTAAACTTTCACCTCCTTCAGGAGATTCCTGCTTTTTTTTTTGGTCGAGACCGAAGAACTTCAGCAAAATTTGAGCTACAAAGATCATTGGAGTTTTTCAGGATTCAGAAAACGCCACCGTTCGTCATGTTTATGTTCAGGTTATATTAGGCATTATACGTTTATACTTTGAGCTTTTTACACCAGAACTGTAGCTCCAGCGTTGACATTCTTTGGACTACTGCAACCCTTCAGCAGTACACAAAATGAATGCAATTCCGGCAGATTCTCGATTTGTGCCGATATGCAAAACTTTACAGCAGTGCAGTGTTTCTGAAATTAATATGAATCCAACAATTCCGTCACAGAGAAGAGCGGCTCTGCGACGATATGCAACACATTTTGTTAGTAATGAGCAAAGCTGAGATAGAAAGCTGCTTTTGACCGTGTCAGAATCTGCTGATTAATATTGATTGCAAAAACGGAAGAGTGGCGTCAAAGAGCGTGTGTTATTTAGGACATCTCTGGTGGGATTAAATAGGGTTAAATAATCTATTTCATTTGTTGAGGCTTTTTAAGATGCGTTCAAGCCGAACAGGATTTGCATGGCAAATTGGAGTCAGCTGCCTCTCTTTCGCTGCGCGGTGAATTCTCTGCTCACCTCCTGTTTTTAGCCTCTGTGTTTATCTCATTTACAATGCGTTGAAAAACACGGATGAGGTTGAGAGATCAGGTTCATTTATTATGAAGATTACATCTGTAATCAGTCTCAATGTCTGGGTTCATGAGATCATTCAAAGATTCTCCCGGTACCGGCAGCTTCAATCCCGCTCCAAGACCTGTGTCTGTATGACAGCTGATCCCGCCGAGTTTCCAGTTGGAAGGCCTACTGTCCCGATATAGAAAAAGACAAACAAAAATAAAATCAGGAAACCTTTTTTACTATTGTCTGTATGAAAATAAGAGAGCAAAGATTGATTAGAAATCAATGCAGGAGTTCATTAGAAAAAAAACAGCTGTTATCTGATGTCTTCATTATATTGTGACTTCTTTTCTGTCTGCATCTAACCTACTATCATTATTTACAATAAAACACGTGTGTTCTTTGTAAAACTATGGAACAAGTTGGTTGGTAGATTCCTTTTAATCTACCAACCAACTTGTCTGATGACTCAGAAATGAGATTGTAGTCTCTGGGGTTGTGACTTCAAACCACAAACAGCATAATCTGTTTCAAGGCCGTTGCTATCAAAAATGCTCTGCTGAGTGCGTTCTAGTATTTCTCTTTATGAGATACTTAAGCTAGCGGTAGCTCACAAAACATTTACTGCACTGATCTGAAAACATTTTTACAGCTTTTATTTAGTTGAACTTTGTTGATCTTAGAGCCAATATCCAAAGGAGATGTTAAAATAAAATAGTTTTTGTTTTTAATAGGTGTTATTTGTACTGTTTGTTGAAGAAAGTAAAAGCAGAGAGAAAAACATCAATTAAAATTGAAAATCAAATTTGGAATACAAAAATCTGAGATTTTCTATTTTGGACAGCTTTAAAAGGAAATGTGTTTTCTTTACTTTATAACAAATTTGTAATACACATTGGCAAAATAATGACATTTTTTATTGGATGTGCGTGCTTTTTTTCTTTAAATGCTCACGAGGAATGAGGAGTTTACTAAAAAGCTTGAGGCCTTAGCAGAACTCATGAAGGTCTTCAGATCAGAGGGACGCCTGACTCCTGGACAGAAAAACCTCAACAAAGCTCACTTCTGTAATCTAACCAGCAGATTTTTTTTTCTCTCCAGATGAGTTGAAACGGATCAGAGCCGGGCCTCGAGGCAGAGGACCGGATCCTTCCTGTCTCTGGATTGTGTTTCTCTCTGTCACCTAGCAACGGCTTCGCTCCAGTTTGCCCCCCCCTTCCTTCAGCTGCCCCCACCAGTTTCATTCCCTTTAATTTAGAGCACAGCAGCTTCAGATGATGATGCTCCAGGAAAGAGCACAGACGTGCGTCTTCCTGTCAACCCCCTCCCTCCACCACGACTTTTGCATGTATAACTAGCCTTTCCTGGTAAGTACATCCCATAAAGCCGTGCAGCCTTCTGGGAACTGAGTGGGAGCAGGAAGGTGGGCTGTTTAGAAAGACAGAGCAGTAGATTCATTTGATAAGTGCAATTTGATCCCATAGGAGGTCACACTTCTACCATTTGAATGGAAACCAGAGCAGTAAGATTTACCTTCCTGTTAGGAGTTATCAGTACAACTTAATGCATTCTGATCATAAAAATTCTGAGAGTTTGGATGTGAAGAAACAACCATTCAGACCGACCCAGCTGTATACACAGCCGTGCACGCCCCGTTAACTGCTTCACTCACTTCCCCTGAAGTTACCCTTTAGCACATTAACACAGCCAGTGATAATGCCCAACCGAGGAGCTGCAACACACAGGATGAACTCACACACCAGAGATGAACACAAACTGTGAGAAACACCCCCAAAAAAAGGAGATGTTTAATCACTAGTGTGAAAATATTCAAGGATTCAAGGAGTGTTTATTGCCATTTTCAGTGAACAGAGCAGTTTCACAGAATTGGAATTTGCTGCGGTGCTAATATGACGTCAGGATTCATTCAGACGCATACATTCTGAATGATAATGTTTTCTGTCATAATGATAACGACATTATTGTTGCGGTTTATTCTAAACCTCGCCCACACTTCTTGTCTAACAGCCGTTTATAATCGCACAGCGTGTCATCTCATCTTAGCCAGTCAAATAGATTAAACTAGAACTGATGTGACAGCAAGATGTCCAGTTTGCAGGTCATACATGATAATGCATGAACATTAAATGTGCAGTCAATACTGGGTCCTATTTCTTTTTCTTTTCTGTATAAATGACAGCTGCAAAGTCTTAAATGATTTGAAACTTTTGCTGATGACAGAATTTTTTGCTCAGGAAAAAAGCGGTAACAGAAAATATTAGATTGAAATGGTTATACAAATATATTAGTTTAATAACAATAATCTTTCATTGAAGTTGCAAAAGACTAAGTTTATGTATTTCGCTAATAAAAACAGGAGGAACTAAAACTGTCAATTAATGGAGTAAAAATTAAAAAAGTATTTGAGTTAAGATTCCTTTGGGTAATTTTGGATGAAAATTGATCTTGGAAGCCTCATATATCATATGTTAAGTAGTGTTGTGTGTGGAGGCAGGTGGTAAAGCCTATTGAAAGCTTTTTTATGTGATATAGAGACAGAAATAAAATAAGAACTTCATTCTTCTTACTGCTCATTTCCAGTCATGTGTGGACTTGTGCTGTGTACTGAATATGTTCATGTAATGTGGTATTCTTCATGAAAGGAACAAATAAACAGAAACACAAAGCAGGAAACATCTTTGTGATCCAGGTCAAACGTTGCCACGACAACTAGAGCAGTATTTTTTCACTGAATGTGCATTTTGACCAAAAGAGCTCACTGATGCATGGCGGTGGAGGGGTGATGATCAGGGTCGCAGTGTCAGACTGATTCCAGTCAGTTATCGCCAGTAAGGAGCTAAATCACAGTTTTTCCAAATAATGTTTCTGCTTTTCTGTTGCCAGGATTGGAGATAATCGTCTGCTTTTTTTGATGCCTTTTACATTTTAAAGACTTGTTCCTCAGTGTTTCTGGATTCCACAGGTCGGCAACCTGGGGCTCGAAAGACAGCGGCACGTGGAGGTGTGATAACAATAAGATCTGGAAAACTAAGTTTGCCAACAACTGGACATTAAAATATAATATTAGGGGTGTGTATTGGAAAGAGTCTGGCAATACAATACGTATCACGATACATCCCAAGACCGTACTGGAACAATTTTTCTTTAATTTAAAAATAATTTTTTTTTAACATTTTTTTTAAATGATAAAATTAATTTTATTTAATAATCATAACGTAATTATATTGTTATGAAAATATTTTTTGGAGTTAATGCCAAAACATGTTTGAGAAAGCAATCTGACCTGCTGTTTGTGAATGGAATATTATTTCAGATATATTGGAAATGTTTTTGAATTTCTTTGTATTAGAGTTCGCATTATGGTTAGTGTTGTCACAATTGTTACAGAGAAAATTACAATTGGCACTTCATGGCATAAACGTAGCTGACCCCTGCTGTAGTCTTCCTCTGTCTTCATCAGAAATACAATCTTAAAAAACATAAAAAATCAAACACGTGGCATGAAAACAGCCTTGTGTCATCAATGGGGCTTGACCCATTTCTATTCTGATACAAGCGCCAGAGAGACGCGGCCTCTCCCTTAGGGGGCGGGCCAAGGTGGTTATTTGACAGTTTGTAGAAAAGCAGGTTTTACGTCACACCTTACGCCCAGACAACTTTCCGAATATGCAAATAACTTTATGTTGATAAACGATTTAATTAAATCCCTGTTTCCTTCCTCAGTGCTGCGTTTCTGCAGACCTTTACCTGCACAGGTGAGTAGACCTCCTCAGCTCGAGTCGTCTCGGTGTGTCACCTCTTTTACCCCATGCTCACCTCCAGCCTCGTGGGACTACAAGCAGTGGGGAGGGGGAGGGGGGGTCAATGGTTTCACCTGAAGGAGGAAAAAAATAAAGAAAGGATGAATGAGCAGGTGATGAAGAGCTGAGAGGAAGAAGAGGGCTTAAGAGTCAAAGGGCTTTGCTCCTGCAGCTGAGCAATGCAAACATGCGATTTGCTTTGGAGTCCAACCAATGTGGTTGCAGATGCAGCAGCTCGGTGAGGTCGTGAGACGATGGTGATCTTGAACTTAAGTGGTTTCATTTGCACACAGGCAGTTCAAAGGGTTTCTACCAGCTTGCTCTGCCCACACCAGCTCCAAGTTATGAAACTTTAAACAACTGAAATTGAAATAATTGAAAATATATTGTTTTTAAAGCCAAGTATAAGTGAAAAGAGTGTAGATCTGCTGAATTAACAGGAATAATTATCTTTTTGCTAAAACTTTTTAAAAAAGTTCAAGCTTTTGCAAGTTTTTTAATAAGTATAAAGCAGCTTCATACACCCATAGAATGGAGAAGAAGCAGCAAACAAACGGTCAAAGATGGTGAACATTTTCACAGCAGCATAAAAAGCTGAGCGGATGAAGGAATTTAAAACAGCTAAAGTTTAAGAAGATTTTACAGTGCACATTTCTTCAGATCTCACATTTTAAAATTGTTTTTAACATGTACAGGATAAAATTGGTTTCTTATATTTTCCTACACCAAATCACAGGGAAGTGCAGACAATAACGGACAGAGTCAATGCTTTTGATGATCGTCTATCTGGATGGATTCAGGTTTTTCCTCGCTGAATTAAAGAAAGAAGCTGGAAAACCTTTGAGGTGAAAAATATTTTTAGTTATCTATATCTTTCATGTCTTGAATAAAATGTCAAGTCTGTCAGTTGATCTCACAGCAGGAAAATGCTGCTGCTGAACGTACACCGCAAAAACATGTGAACATTTTTCTTTAAGTAAGCAAAAAATCTCACTTTCAAAAAAAGTGTGGTGAGAAAATTTGGCTTACCAAGAAATCTTTTAAGAAGTAAATGGTAGTGGCTAGGATATTTAAATAAGATCATTTTGCAGTTGAAAAAGATAGTGATAAGATTATTTTTTGTTGAAACAAGCGTCTTTTCACTTTCTTTAGATTGACTTTTTGCAGTGTACACAGTCAAACACACACTGACAGCACGTGCTGTCATTGATCCTTCTTTAGTAGTGTCCAGGTTCAGAGTTTCCTCTGAGGACAAAGACGCCCAACCATCTGAACCAATTCTGGTTTCTAGCAGGGGTGTAATGATTCATTTAAACAACAATGCGATTCACATCATAATTTGTGGTTGAGAATATGATTCATAGTCAATATTGGCTCATTTTGAACGATCCGGTTCGTTTCGATTCACTGACCTAAAATAGATCCAGGACATCTTCTGCCAAAACTTCAACCAGTGTGACTCAGAGACAAATACCTGGTTACTGAACAATGCAGGCACAGTTTTCCAGATTTCTTGTATTTCTTTCAAGATAATCAAGTGTAAATCAAATATTTATACAAACAAGAAAACAAGAAATATCAAATCCATTCACATTTTAGTTTCCTAAGGTTCAGCCCACTGTTGTTTTTCCAAATGTAAATAATCCAAAGGGAACATTGTTAGAACATTCTACCACACTAAATGGTCTCATGTCTTTAGTAAATTCAAACTGTTTCCACACATTGGACTAGAATGATGGACTGATCACCTTTTGCTGTCATCACGTGTGTGTTGTCGGCTGTGATGCATTTAGTCTTTTTTATGTTACAGTAAAATAAACCTACTGTGCTTCAATCTAAACTGCATTTTTCAATACCGATATAATCAATTTATTTATCTGAAAAGATTTTATAATGTTATAAGTTGATTCGATTAGTAACTTGCCTCAGACAGATCAATCTTAGGAATATAAATCGACTTATTGATTTAGTAAATTAATCGTTACACCCCTAGTTTCTATGATGTAGTGTTTGACAAAAATCTACAGACACTGCACGGATAATAAAGCGATATTGACTAACCAGGATGGAAATGAAACAAAGCTGCAGTTACGAGCATCTTATTATGGAGTCACGAGGGATTTCTGCCTCCACCAAAATAGATGTTCTTCCCAACAGAGAAACCAGCCCCCCTTCCCTTCCCTCCCCTCCCTTAAAGTAAAGCCAGATGTTTGCTGTGCGTTTCCCCTCAGACTGCATGTTTGAGTAAAACCCTGATGATTGTTCAGCCTTTCACACACAGGAGCTCCGATTCTTTTGACAAGACCAGAAATTCATTCAGAAGCTGACACAATGCTAAATTTGAAAACTCTAGTCAAAAGATGTGGGAATTGTGTTTACTTTAACTATTTTGTAAAACATTTAACACATTTAAATTACCTGAAAAAAAAAGCTATTTACAGTTAAAACTATTTAAACCTATAGAAAACAAGAAGCTTTTATTGTCCAACACTTCCATCCAGTCCAGCAGGTGAAGACAGTATACTTCACATGACGTCTGGAGGAATAGGTTTTTGCATGCAGTGAGGATTGTTGAAAGATGCTACATCATTGCTGTCATGTTTGTTTCAGGTGCAACAATACATCTACTGTCATCATGGTCAAACGAAAATTCCATAGAATGAACTACAGAAAGCCATTTTCCTATCAGGCAGACATGGAAATTACATTCAGTACAGGACAGCGATGACCATGAATCGCAACTAAGAAAGTCTGATGGTCTGTATCCTTCACTGAGCCTCGTGAATAATTTAAGTTCTCAGTCTCCTGAACTTGAACTTTTGATGTCCAGGTTTGATCGAGACACACTTGACAGCATCTTTTTCCTTCGATCTTAGCTTACACAGTGATGTTAAAAGCAGAGTTTTTTTGAACAGGCGGCTTGCTGCATTCTGTCCATCAGTTGTTTTGCTTGTCTTGGAATTCTCACCTTTTATGGTTCTGCATCAGATTTCATGGACTGCACAGACACTGGGAGTGCAGCTGAAGGCCTTGATCATTTCCTTTACTTGCTTGTGGTTGACAACTTTTCAATCTATAAGAAGAATTGTCCTTGCTCCTGAATTCAACATCATCCAAGAGTCTTACAAAGCTTTAAAGTCCAAGTTTACAAGCAGACTGGTTGAAAACATTGACTTGTATAAGAGAACTGGACTGAGCATTTGAACAGGAAGTACCCGCTGGCTCCAAGTACCCAAAATTTCTCAGAATTCTATTTATAAATAAACAGCTATTAGTCATTCTATTTATCAGAATAACCAGCTGCATTTTTGTCCATGTTCTTTATGATCCTACATTTTTTCAATAATATTTGTTCTGTTGTGCAAGTTATTCAAGTTATAAACCGACCAATCAGATGCCTCAATAAAAGTATGTGGGGCCTGCTGTCGTCCAACGTTCAAAATGTTTGACAGAATTTGGACCAATCACTGCTTATCGACTAACGTCTGGCTCCAACATAGCTGTTTCCAATATCGCAACTGAATTGACTTCATTTCGTTAGAGCAGGAAGTAAGCCGTTTTCAATGGATGATGTCACAAGTTGAACACAATAAAAATAAATTTGACAGACATATGCTGATTTCTGTCCGACAGAGGAACAATATTTTGGTGGATTCAGTGTGATGGTGTGGGCCGACATGTAATTCACTGGAAAACTTGAGTCAATGGACATCGTGCAGCCCCCAATAACAACAGAAATTAACACACTAACCAGGAGAACCAAAAACGAGCCAATAACCATACTTACACAGAAATCAAATAAATGTCCTCACTTTTCAAACTGCTTTTATGAACACCTTAAATTTAGCAAGACTCTGCCCACCCCCTGCAGGAACTTGCACATGAATAGGAAATTGCTCAATAGATGTGTAGAGAGCAATTGCTTAAACGAAACTGTTGGCGTTTGTCCGTTAGACAGTACTGTGCAATCACAGATGTTCTGCTGTTTATTTAAGCCTTAGTCACATGCACCAATGTGGGTCAACGTCCGAACAGGTGCTGGGAGTTTTTGGGTTGCCTGGGCCCACAGAGGGTCATAGAGAGGAACGGCTGCATCTTGAGGGAAGTGCAGGTGTGCCTTGCGGTTCCTTTGACCTCAAGGGATGTCATGAAAATAGAACGTACAATCATCATGCACATGGTAAGCGTTTTGTGATCTAATTGCAAGGCTAATGGAAGACGCAATCACTTATGGGTGATGCTGTCTTACGGTGCCCTCATGCCCCACTCCAGTTGTTAAGTAGGATGCGAGTACTGACCCTGTGCGAATGCTGCACCCACTGGGTGACATGACATGCAAGTGCTTGTAGGACGCTCATAGGATGCCCACAAAAATGACCCTCTGCTTCTCAAGTTCTTCATTTATAACATTTAAGAAGCGAGCAAGGAACAAAAAAAACGGAGAGGTGAAGAAATGACAAATTTGGAGGACACCCCTGTGTTTTACCTACTTAATCCTAACTTTATTGTTGCATAAGTGTTCGCTATGATCTGTCGCTCACAGAAAGCTCGTAGTTAAAAAATGTGAATGAGCGCTTTCCGTCTATGACCTTGCTTTTTGTGCGGGTCACCTACATGCCCCATACAAGTTTCCCCAGGTTTATCTCTGCTTCTATAAAAGTTTTATTCAATACTCATAGCTGATTCACGCCTTATAGAAATACTTCACCTTCTCCTTGTGTTGTAATTTGATGCACTCATTTGCATATTGCAGGTGTGCATGCTGTGATTGTCAAAGATGAATTTCTGAGGGAACAAGTGGAGGTTCCAGTGACTGGTAACGACAAAAGGAAAGCCCCATAAATAGTTTGAGGGTGGCAGAAAAGTTCGGCATCTGAGAGTTCTCTGCAGCAAAAAGCTTTACCCAACATAACTGCACTAACCTGGTGAACTGTTTGATCTTCAAAAGCAAAATAAGATGAGGTTAAACACAAAAACGCAGAGGGTTTACTTCACCAGACACCTCCCTAAAATAGAAAGGAATTTCCCTCCAACAAACTAGCGTCCGTCCCAGCCTCTCAGCGAGCTGCAGCTCATCAACACACACTTTTCATACTCCAGCAGACATGTTGGAGCTGAGCTAACATCTCCAGGTTTGACTTTGACAGGAGCAGAAACATGACACACTGAAAAACCTGCCAGCAAACGTGCAGCACTGAATCCAACCAGCATAAAGCAGAACCCCAAGGCCTGAACACAGCAGCTTTCACTGGAGGCCTTTTAGGTTTCCTCTGGGTTATGAAGAGCATGAGAACCACAGCCTTTGAGGAATGCAAAGTTTCTGTGAAAGGAGACAGGACGGGGACAATTTTGTGATATGCAAACTCCAAACAGCTCATATCCTGCTGTAAAAGGATCAAGAGAGACCACATCCTCTGGAGAGGGCGTGGTGTCTGTGAAAATGTTCATAGCAGAGATGAGAGTAATGTTTGAAAATGGGTGGGCTGAGACACCTCGGTGTGAGTAGAAGAAAGCATCTGTCTGCAGTTAGAGGTCAAACGTGTCAAGAACACCGTTTTCTGGATCATCTATCACACAGAAACCAGAATCAGCAGGGTGGGAAGGGGTTGAGTCCCCTCCTCCCATCAGTTTTTCATAAACAGTTTCACTTTAATTACCGCATCACTTTGAAATCAGTCAATGGCTTCTATTTAGGTTAGAGTCGGTGACGCCCGCTAATAACTGACACCTCGTGGTCAACATGAATGTCAGAAATGTCCACAAGAATCTGGAAAGACTTCATTTAACAAGTTTCCAGGAAAAGCAGTGACCTCCTTATCCTGCACTTAACCCCACTAAGCTCTTTTAGAATTAGATGTGATTTATTCTCACAGAGGGGGACCACCACCAAGCCCCACCCCCAGCCAGGAGCCTTCTGCTGATGTTAGTGTTTTGGCACCATTAGTGACATTTCACTACAATAGGTTGCAGAACAAGAAATGCCGCCTGTCCCACTTGTGGCTCTGGACATTCATTTGTAGCAGAGTTCTTTGGTGAATCATCTGCTTAAGGGTCATAATTGCAGACTCCTGCAGATGGGAGATTCCTAGATCTTCATGAGTGACATCCTCTCACATCCTGTCAGGACAGTCACTTTCATTTTCAAGCCTCCGATGTGGCTGCAGATTTTGCACTTGTAGAGCCTGCTCTCCCTCGAAGGCCTTTAGATGAACACTACAACACATTTGAATGCATCTTATCCTCGTCCCTGCTTGAAAAATGTAAAAGCTGTGGCTTAAACAAACAGTTACATTTCAATTGAGACAGAAAAAGAATGAACTAAGGCAAGAAAAGAAAACAGTATTTGAGGAGATTATTGGCATAATACAGAGACAAAGGAAACCAGAAGAACTAGGGTTCTAACATAAACCAGAACGAGAAGGGATTACTTGCAGAGATGTGAAACACGGTCAAAACGACGACATAATGAGAACTTTAATTAGCTTCACCCCTGGGTGTGGGCATGTTTCCAATTTCAGATGAGCTGAAATTCCTGACCTTCAAAACTAAAGTCGCAGAGTGGAAAAGAAACAGGTTTGAAGGCGTTTCTCAACTCATGCTCTTCACTTTAAAACAAAAATCTTAAAACGACCTGAACTGAAGTCCCTGCACTTTTGTCTTTCAGAAGCAGACAGACTGACCTTTTGTTATGGAAAAGACGTGGTAGCCTGTCCTAACCCGATGTTTAACAATGTTTGATAGATTTGATCTTCTGAATGTTGAAGTACATTTTTTTAAATAAGAGAAACAAGAAAAAGACCATGAAGGTCTTCAAAGAGCATTTAGTTGAGGAGTAAAAGCATAAAGACAATTGCATCAACTGTGCAAAAAAAGTGAAGGGTCTTCATTTTTGGCAACTGCTTCAAGAAAAGGTGAATGTTTAAAGTAAATGTCCCAGGACAAAGCTCTCGGATAAACCTGTGCAGTCTTTAAAGGTCGGGCTGCTGTGGAAAAGCTGAGTTTGTCTGTAGTGAGGCAAAACTCCGTACAGACAAAGTGATGAAGACGCAGATGGCAGCCTGAAAGCAGTTTTCCATCCACACACAGAAACATGAAAGCCTGCAGCTCCGTTAGCAGGAAGCTTCGGCCTTCAGCTGCGGAGTCATCCTCAGTTTCAGATCACACTCTGCTCTCATTTCAGACCTCTGCCATAAATTACTGTAAACAGCCGTTAACCACACCGAACTAAAGGAATCAAGATTTAACCAAACAACTCATCCATTATTCATGGATTTACTGGTCTGATCTGGTTAACAGTAAGACTACTAAAGTAATGAACAAAGTCCATAGCAATCTAAAATAATCCTTCAATCAGTTTAAATTAGAGCCACCCAGTGAGAACTAAAACAAAAAAATATATTTCTGTCCTAGGGGGAAAAAAAAGAAAAAGATTAAAAACATAAATCCTAACATTCAAAGTGAATATGACCGATTTTAGGTCCAAACAGAAATGTCCTTTTTTAATGTGAATCATTTTTAGCAAATATTGTTTGTAATGTCCCTTCATATAACAGCTACAAAAAAAGAAATGTCAGTATAACACTTCAAATGGAACAAAGACTACAGTTTTAACATCCTGACTCCTTTCTCCTCTGCAGCTTTTAACAAACATGACATTTGTATTTCAATAGCTCCTTTGAATTCAAATAGAGTTGCTGCTCATTGGTTGCCATGGCTCATCACCCTGATGTTGGTCATCTACGTTTCCAAGACATCACTAAGCTCTGAACATGACCAGCCTGTGGCTGAAGAGCAGAGAGACTTGTGTCATAAGTTAAAAAGGAAGTAGACTTATCAGTTGTAATCTGAAACTTGTTTTTTCATTCTGTGGTCAGAATAATTTAAAATAGTTTGAAGCCCTCCAGCTTCCTGGGGCAGTCAGAATGGAGCTCAGTGAGGCAATCTAGCTTTAAAATAAACGTGGACATGGTGAGCTGGTGCTTTGGTGCAGAGGAACAGTAGCAGGTCAGCCTGAGCAGGAGCAGGCGGCTGCGTGAATCCAGAGCTCATCTGTTAGGAGTCTGTGATTGAAACTTCCATTTGAAATCTTACCAATCCAAGAGGCAGCCAGTCATAGTTGGAGAGTGGGGATCAACCCTGACGTGACGCTGCAGCACCTGTGCAACACTTTCTCTCTTCATAAGCAGTATTTGTTCAAAAGACAAAAAAAGGGGGTGTTGCTAAGAGATGCTGATTGGTGCTGTTGTTTCTCTGCTGCAGAAAGCAGCAGCCTCCTGCCTCTGACCTTCTTCTGAGCCAAGTCCCCCCTTTCCTGAATTTGACACAATCCAGGAAGTACCAGATGTTGTAGTTCCTCGAACAGGAATGGGAAGCAGAATGCAGAAGAGAATAATACTTTATGACCCCCTCCAAATATGTTAAAAAGTTTAAATTTAACACCAAAAAATGCATTTATAGTCTGGCTTTAAGGATCTTATTGATGGAAATTGCTTTATTTTCAAATCCTGACTATGTTTCTATGTATCAGGGGAAAATTAATAAAAAAAAACATTTTATCAGATCACATGTAGACAAATAGATCCACGTATGTCTGTACTGGCATCTGGCCCAAAACCGTATACAGCTGGACAGCTAAGATATTGCTCACTACTTTTGTTGCTCTAGTAATGTTAGGTGTTAGGTGTTAAATCTATTTTCACATTTTCAAAAAGATTTTATCTCCGTAAAAGTATATTCTGTCAAAATTATACAAGTTAGAAATAAAGTAAATGTTAAAAAAACACACTCAAATTTCTTAACTTTTACGTCCTTTTATTTATATAAAAAAAAGCTTATAAATATCCCATAAGATTTTGCTATCTATGAAAATATACCCAATCATATAAAATATGAACATGCTGCAGAACAAAGCAAACAAAGCCAAAGTGGTTTTCAGCTAAATCAAATCAAATCCATTTTCTTTGCTATTGTGTCGTTCTGTCAGAGCTGGACTCCTGGCATCGTTTTTTAGCATCAAGTTCATTTGTGTTTGGTGTGTGTGTCTTGGTGAAACGTATCAGAGTATTTGAGTTTTTAAAAAGCTGTTATTGTGAATATAATTTTTTTAGGTGTTAATAAAACATTAAAAACCAAACCAAATAACTTGATCACTGAAGATTAATCCAAAGATATTTGGTTTTCCTAATTTTGTGCAACACCAACAGTAAAAATCCTCCCAAAAGCGTCTATACATTCATGAACAGATGATCTATTATTTATTTATTAATAAAAAAGTGCCGCTGTTTTACGGCTTGCATCACCGTCTGTCTTTTTAGTGCAGCTTATGTCGGATAAAAACACCAAAGAAACCACAGACTAGCCTAAAATAGATGTATGGAGAAAAAGAACCTGTAGAATGACATTATTCGCATACGCTGAGTAATCTAAAGACACACAATGACCTTATTAGGAATTGCGCAATCAAGGCTGCACTCTATGTAAGAACACATTGCCACACTTTGATTTTATTATTGGATCCTCATGATGGAGAGGACAGTTTACAGGTGAGGAGCTGGCTCACCTGTTTCAATGACTGCATGTCCCTGCTGTTTCAATAAAGGACCACCAAACCGAGCCCAAACCCACCCAAATGATGTCCACCCGCCCAAAGCTATTTTTGCCCACAGATTTAGAATCTAAACCCCCCCAATAAAAAGATCAGGTGCTTCACAAGCCATCATGACCACATTCTACAGAGGAACCATTGAGAGCATCCTCTCCAGCTGCATCACTGTGTGGGGTGGCAGCTGCACACACAGCAACAGAAGAGCCCCTCCCTGCAGGACTTATACATCACCCGCCTCACCCGCAAAGCACTAACAATTGTCAAGGACCCACACCACCCTCCACACAGCCTGTTCAGCCTTCTGCCCTCGGGGAGGAGGTACAGGAGCCTCCGCCCCCGCACCACCAGGCTCAGAAACAGCTTCGTACACCAGGCCATCGGGATGCTAACACCCTCTCCCCTCTCCACCTACCCACGACCCATCTCCCCCCATGAGCAGTGCTCAACCCCCCCCCCCAGCTGCCTTGAGATATTACCTTAAGTGCACTCACACTTTCTTGGCTAAAGTTGTAAATTGTCTTTCTTTTCTTTGCTTTTATTTATTTATGTTTTTCTCTTGAACAGGCATGACAGAGTAAGAAACTGAATTTTGATTCATTGTATGTGATGTACATGTGAAGAATCGACAATAAAGTTGACTTTGACCAATTGGGCAGGAAATCGCCCATTCTTGCAAGCCACAGCCATAATTACTCGGCGGGCAGGACGCGGCCCGCGAAGCCTCGACTTTGACACATGTGGTGTAAATAAGGAATGATGGGATGTATGGGGCAGACCTACTCTGCGCCAACAGTCCTGCCCACAACTCAGAGGCACATTTCTGATGAACTACTGCATCTCTGCAGAAACAGCCTTAGAAAATGACAGAGGATTTGGGGATTTTGGCTAAAAACAACATAATCATAATTAATAGAGCACTGGGAATGTGTTTACAACAGATCAAAAGATGATCAGATTGGGACATAAACTATTTACAATATCTCGCATCACAATTTGTTCCAGCAGAGCATTAGTTATAGAAGTTTGTTATTATTCAAATGTCATAATTTACACATAGCTGGCTTACTAGAAAAGAATTAAGGCAAAACATGGTTCAGGAGAGGAAACAACAGGTAAAACACAAAGCAGGGAATAAAAGCCTTTTTTTTAAATCGAAATTTAGATTTCCAGTAGCAGAACCTGTTAGGTTCTCTACTCATTCAAATATTTTTTTCATTTTCCGAGAGATTTTCTCTCCTTGGTGTTTGTATACAAATGGTACAGTTCACTTGTGGTCAGTCATCTGAGTTATAACAAGACAAATTCTGCATTTTGTTGGGTTTTTGTCACAGTTGTAATTGCATTTTTCATAGCACTAGTTCAGTGTTCTGCTCTGCAGCGAAGCTGCCATGTGTGCTGTGAGTGGTACCATCTCTGTCTCCTGTCACCACTGACTCTGAATCATCTTTGCTTCATTTGTTCAGAACCAAAAACACTCAAGGATGGAAATTATATGTGCAGAACATCTCAACTGTTGTTAGAATAATCAATATTGGAAATTTTGATAATTGCGCCAGATGTTTTTCTCTATTCATAACAACAGGGGAGAGTTATCTTTTTATGTTTTATAAGAGCTGAATTGTATGCATTACTAGTGTGATTTTTTTATAGGGTAGCAGGTAGGGGACCCCAAAAACCTCTCGCATTACCATAATTAAACCTTTGACATAAAAAAACCCTAATAACTGTCCATTTTAAAGCAAAAATGATTCAACATGGAAATTTCAACATATGTTCACTTAGAATGGCTACCTCTATGGAAACACTTCGGTATAGACAAAATAAAATATTTTTTAATAAATAAGTTTCAACATTTTTTTAAAATCTATTGGTGATAGTTCAATTCTGCATGTCCGCTTTGTTAACACAATGACTGTCAGGAACATAGAACTGGTAAAACTCAACCTTCCTGCAGTTATCAGTTATCGGTACCTTTAAAATTTCTGACTTTTTTTTTTTTCATAGACTTATCAGAATCCAACAAAAACTTTGATATTCTGTTTGCAGTTTAATAAATTTGATTTTATAACTTCCACCTGAAGCATTTCTCTCTTAACTGTAACAGAAAGGCACAAAATCTCAGCATCTCATGAATAAATATCTCTATTGCAAGTGTTTAGGAAATTGTGTAATTAAGCACAAATGGTCGTCTGCTTTATTTACTGGTTTGTGTGTTATAAAATTGTAAAATGTGTATTTTTTTTTAAAGCATCTTGATAAAAAAGATGCGTGGGATTGAAAATCTACATGTGTTTTAACCACCTTAACCCAGGAAGGGCGGTTTGATAAGATAATGGTGACCTGTTCAAATGACAACAATTTGCAATTTTATCATGCAAGGTGAAAAAGCATTTTGTAACGGACAATTCAGGCTTGCAAGTTAAGAATGCATTTTACAATTTAGAATTCAATAGAAATAATTACAACTGTCAGGAAGGGCCTCCGGCATGAAAACTGTCTGATCACCTGTGTACATCAGTGAAAGCTGATTGGCCGTGGCAACTCCTGACAGGATGTAACAAAAGGTAAACAAAATGTTAAAAAAAATTGGATAAAAGCTAAATTAATTGCATTTTAAATTGTCATGGGTTTTTTGGTACAACAATTCAAATGAAAATGCTTTTTGCAATTAACAATGCAGTGTTGATTATGGTCATACATTAGCAGATTTATTTGCATTTGCAGGTGGCAAAATTTGGTGAATCTCACTCAAGCTTTTTTTTTCCACAGCTCTATTCCGGTTTAGGAAAGACTTGGTGTCATAGAATTTCGGCCGGGCACAAACCACAATTTCTCCCACATACTCAGTTTTCAAACGGTTGGCACTTCTGTGAATTAAATGAGACGGCATCTATACGTCACTACCAAATCCGAGTCCCTCATTGGTCAAGGTTCAACCTGGCTTAACTTTCAACTGGCATTCAATTGGTGCGCATTTTTGAGCCCAAAAATTGTTGTGGAAACTTGTGTGAATGCAAAATAAAACTAAAAGCATGCTGCCCAATGAATAAAAATGCATGGGGGGGGGGGGGGGGGGGTATTTCTTTTGATTTAAAATGCATGTAATAGCTTTTCAGTTACTTTCAAATTAATTTTAAGCAAAAAATGAACTGAAATGCCATTTTATAATAGCGAAGTGTAAATTGAAAAATGCATTTTCATTTGAATTATGATCCCAAAAACTCATGACAGTTTAAAATTATTTTTATTATGTTTAGAATTTTATTTTTCAAATGTATGTTTGAATGAAATTAATTAAATTGCAAGCCTGATTGACAGATTGAATTGTCAATTGTACAATGCATTTTCAAATAACATGATCAAATTTCAAATCGATTTGGCAATTAAGAATTGAATATGACTTAATTAATCCAGTAGTCAATTAATGATCAATATGAGTTAGTAAAAACTTCCATAAAAAAGTTAACCCTTTGACATTTCAAAACAAAATTGTTTAAAAAAAAAAAAACTAACAAAAAAAACAAAACAATGTTGGTAATGGAGGTGAGTGAAGCCGAGGCCGTAAACCAACATCTGCTGCTGTGAACTGAAACCTGGACATCAGAGCAGCTCCACACACCCAAGCAGCACCTATTGATTTAGTTGTTCAGGACGGCTTCAGACGGGGGGGTCTGACACTGCCCGCTCAGTCAGTGTCTCCATGGCGGTGTCTGTTTGTTTGGGTGGAAGCAGTGCGCACTTTTCTCCAGGCAGAGGTTCGTGTCTGGATATTTTTATCAGAGCTCGTGCGCCTGTTCGGTGGAGGACGTGTTCCGGTAACGGAACATCCCGTCTCCGCACGTGACGAACAGCGATCGAAACATAAG
This sequence comes from Oryzias curvinotus, assembly GCA_023969325.1. Taxonomy (NCBI): domain Eukaryota; kingdom Metazoa; phylum Chordata; class Actinopteri; order Beloniformes; family Adrianichthyidae; genus Oryzias; species Oryzias curvinotus. The sequence goes on along the minus strand of CM043720.1, from coordinate 15,149,490 downwards.
TTTTTGAACAGGTCAGACGGTGGATTAAACTAAGAAAAACAATGCTGAAAAAGGTTGGAAGCGCCTTAAAATGGTCTTACTCCGTAACTTCCCGCCGTGACTTTTGACCTGTTTTAAGGTTAACTGTGACTCCGCTCACCGTGAAGAAGGTGTCACGCACTTTCAGGCACCGGTTCGCCTCCTTCGGCGCCGTTTCCTGAAAACGACCCCTGTTTTTTGGCGGACGCCTCGTCGGTGCTCACCTGGGTTCAGACGCCCGTCTTCAGCCGGAGGTAAGGCCGGCGGCGGCGGCGACCCGGTCAGATAAATCCATTCCCCGTTTTCCGCTCCGGACTGATAACTGTTGAACTTCGTCTTCGTCGGAACATCTAACTGCCGCGCTGTTCCCTGGGCGGGGCACCCTCCCTCCCCTGACGCACACGCGCGTGCGAGCTTACGCAAACATTAATGTTGGCTCGTGGTCCTTACGATCCCAGAAAAGCAGCTCCTTTACTAAAAGAAGTTTATTAAGTGCGCAGATTTACAAAAATGCTAATAAATTTCAGATTTTTTCTTTAAATAGGAAAATATTATTATTTTGAAAATACAAAGGTAACTGGCATTTTTTTTCTGGCAAAGGTGAGAAACATTTAGCCTCATTTTATTTCAGATGTAAATAATTTATGGTCTTACTCCGATCATCTTTTGCTCTATTTTTAAAGCGTTCTTGGTGGTCTTTTAATTGTGATTATGCCCTATTTAGACAAAATCAAAAAACCTGTATCATTTTCTAGGACATAGTTCCTGCAGTGGCTGGACCTTGCATGCAGAGTAAGCATGCCCCTACTTCCCATCATCCATCTATTTATGTGATCTCCTGCAAGCTTACAGCCCCTCACGTCCCAACCTAACATTACTGGTGCAACAAAAATGGCAAGCAATATTGAAGCTATCCAGCCATAACAATTAGAGCCAGATGCCAGCTTGGACAAAGAAAATGTCATATGTAGATCTAGTCGTCTACAAGCATATGCACCCGATTGGATCAGAGCATGGAGCTTGCAGCTTGTTGTTGTAGGTTCTACTTCACACCTACAATCTTTTTTCCAACTGAATTATTTTCGTTTGCTCTTGATTCACAACAATTTGAATAAAGAAACACTCAGAAATGTAATTTGAGTTTCACTTTTATTATATAAGTCCATCATCAGAAAAAGGCCACAAGAACATGTTAAACACACCAAAAACACAAGTTTTCATTCTTAGGGGAAATTAATCCCACATTTAACTCAGAGGCATTTAGATTTTGTAAACCTAACTCTAGATGACCAAATTCAAAATATTATTAAACCTTTATTTAAAGGCCAAAGACTTGACGAAAACCCATAACCAGTTGAAAGTCAACATTGACTTGCAAATGGTGATTTATGAGCATTTGTATGTGGCATCATTTGGTTGAAACATGGTTATCATATAAATAAATAATGTTGGGTATTTTTATGCGTTTATGTATTTTTCTACCGGCCCCGAGCCAGTGCCACTTGACCTCTGACAAACATGTTGCGTAATGTTTCCGTAGCAACAAATTTACCATTCAGCAGTCACAGAGGTCATTGTGACCTCTGAAGGCAGACTTCATGTAAACTGACCAAACTCTCTTCATAAATGGCTTCCCTGTGGTGCCCTCACCAAAGATGGCGGCCTTACTGTTACAAAGGACAGCATTAAAACTACCACAGTCCTCTCTGATCAACACAAAATATAAAAGTTAACTTCAAACAAAAAAAGCTATTTATTGTAACAGCTGCTGAAGAAAATGAAAAGATTTATTTTAATGAAGACAAAAGACTTGGTGTACATTATTATTAGCTCCAAAGAAGAAGAAAAAAAAAAGAAATAGGATAAAAACAGCATATTTGTAAGGCTGACTTGTCAATTAAGTCTTTGGGCATAAAAACTGACAAAGCTGGGTTTGGTTTTCAGGAGCTCCTTGAAAGTAAAAACATTTGATCATTTCTATAGGAACAGACTAATATGACACTGATGCAAGAATCTAAAGCAGAAGCATTTACACACTATTAACTTCTAAATGTCTTGCATCATTTTGCGTGGTTTCAGACAGCACGGAGGTGGTTAAACCTGCCAGAAACCCAAATCTACGGAGTTGCATGTTGCTTAGTAACACAGTTTCAGAAGTGATCTGCAGAAGTGACACTTCACCTGCTCAAAAGTTGCGTTTGTTTAACTTATACTGGTTGTGAGCGGAAAACAATGGCTAAAGCTCGCGCTCAAACCACACCCACTTAATCTGCTCAAACCTCTCTCAAAAGTTGGATATGAACCCCATGACAGCTGTCTTCAAGACAAACGGGTTTGAAGAAGGTACGAGTGTGGATTTGTCTGCGGCAGAGGTGGGCGTCTACTCTTCATACAGCAGGGGAGGAGTCCTCCGGGTGTCTGGTATGATGACAGGAACCAGAACAAAGCACATCTGCTGCAGGCTTCTCTTCCTACAGAGTCACAGATCCACTTCAATGCAGACAATGTTCCTCATGCATCATCGCAGGTTTCACATATAGTGCAATTATACTGTGCCAGGGCTCTTCATCCTTTAACCTATTGCTCCTGTGTCTTCTCTAACAAGGGGGAGGGGGGCAAATATACATTTGACACTACTACTACACACAAGTCTGGGGCTGACTTACAGTCTTTTTTTAAAAAGAGGTGAGTAATGTTTTATCTACAGTTGAATGGCACACATGTGCTATTGTTACCCAACAACTATTTTGTAACTCAGTCCCTCACTGATCACAGCTCCTGGGTTGGGAGCTACACAGACGCCTTCAGTTATCTAGTCAGGCCTCAGACAGCACAGCACTGAGTCGGCTCTGACCAAAGTGACTAATGATATACGTTTGAATACAGACAGTGGAAATATGTTAGAGCTTGTTCAATTGGATCCCAGTGCCACATTTGAACCAACTGACCATGCTATATTACTCAAATGACTAGAAAACTGTATGGTTAGGGACCAGTACTAAACTAGTTCAAAATGTACTTTGAAAACAGGAAGTATTTTGTGTCAATTGGTAACTTCACATCTAAACCGACCGAAATTACATGTGAAGTTGCCCAAGGCTCCATCCTTGGGCCACTTCTATTTTGCTTCTACATGCACTGGACTAGTTTATAAAGAACAACAGATTAATTACCATAGCTATGCAGATGACACACAGATATATATTACAGTGACACCAGGAGACAGAGGCCCAGTGATAAATTGATAAATGCATTCTGTTACAACTTACTTCAGTTAAACAAAAGCAAAATGGAAGTTATTCTCTTTGGGGCTAAGGGGAAAGGGTTGGAGGTCGCTATAAAAGTTCAATTTATTCTTTTAAAAACCACCAACCAGGCCAGAATCTTGGGTGTGGGGAAGGACGTAGACCTACAATTTTATAAACACACCAAGGCAGTCACAAAATCTGACAACTATTATCTTCAAAATATTTTAAGGATTAAAGATCTGATGACATGGAAAAAGTAGTTCATGCGTTCATCTTTAGGCGACTTTACTGTTGTTACTGTCTTTACAGAATTACCAAAAAAAATCAATCAGGGAACTAAAGCTTATCCAGAACTCTGCTGCCCAGGGTCTCACATGGACCAAAAATGTAGACCACATCAGAACTGGACTGAAGTTCTGAGGTCTTTACAATGGCTGCCAGTCTGCCAGAGGATAGACTTTAAAGTTCTAAAGCTGGTTTATGCTGGTTAAATGGTTTACCATCAAAATACATGATTGACCTCCTTACCCCGTATGAATCAACAGACCCCTAAGGTCATCTGGATCTGGTCTTTTGTCAGTTCCTAGAGTCCAAACCAAACATGAAGAAGCTGCATTTATATGCTCCACATGTTTAGAACACACTTCCAGAAAGCCTAAGATCAGCTGAAACATTCAGTTTATTTAAATGCAGGTTAAAGGCTCACCTGTTCTACCTGTTCTCAGCTACTTTGGATTAGTTTTTATTCAGTAGTTTACATACTGTTACTTTAAGCTTGCTTTTAATTCAATTCCATTTAACTTTCTTTGCCTTTTTAATGATCACTTTTATCATTTCTTTTTAATCTTTTTATGCTTCTCTTGTTTTATGCAAGGCACTTTGCATTATCTTTGTACACTAAATGTGCCAAACAAATAAACTTGGAATATCTGGGAGTACGTGGTGACCTGGTTTTCTATCGTAAACTCCGCCTGGTCACATCTGACATGGGCGGCACAAAACTGTATCTCTGATTCTAAAACAGGCACGTCCTCTATCTCTGTGGTGTAAGACAAATATTTTAGCTGTAAATATCAATAAAAAAATTACAGTTTTACCTTAATTTTCAGTCCTGAAACTGTGAATTAGGTGAGAAAGACAAAAAAAATTAACTTTTCACTTTGCTTATTGGGAATTGTAGATCTTTGCTTGCTTTACTCACTCGAAACAGCAGTTACTTATTTCGTTGTAACCCTAAGAAGTTTGCTCACAAATAACGTTAGCATTTATTTCCGTAAAATGTTACTTCTTAAGTCATTACGGCTTGTGATAAATTCATTTCACAACAATCAGACAAGTCTACTAGGTAAGAAGTTGGGTTTGTGCTATTTCAAAATGTTTGTTCACTTTCAAGCATTACCTGATTACAGTTCCACTGAATGCCACAAACGTCTGAGTAGCAGAGCTACATAGATTGGACAGAGAAAAGTTAGTCTAACTGTTCAAACCAAGAAAGAGACATAAAAATATGTGGTTAGGATTTTTTTTTCACTTTTTGACAGGAAATTGGTTAGAGGAAACAGGAGTTTCCCTGCAACAAAGACCTTGACAGTTTCAAAATGTGCATTTCAGAGGAACTGCAACAAAACTGAGCTGTAAGGTTGTCATGTCAGAGGATCTTCATCCCTCCGCTTGCAGGACAGATGGGCTTCCTGAGGTTAAAGCAGAGTTAATCGAACCCAGCCAGAGCTAAAGTGTCTCCTTGGTGGGTCAGGTGTCGTTCGAGGCGTTGCTCACTTGTCATGTGATAACTCCAGGGTGTCTGACTCTTGTAGATGGCCCAGCTGCTGGGAGATCAGGTTTAATCAATGTGTGACCAACAATCAGTTAACAAAAGGGAGGGCCACAGGCCCACAAAAGCTCTGAATAATTGAAATCAAAACAGCCAACACAAGTGGGATTCACCTTTGAGTTTCTGGTTTTGGTCAAGATGGAATCCTGATGTGGAGGTCAGCACATAGGTGCATGGAACACTAAACAATCTCTGCTCTCCTCTTTCCCCTCAATTGGAAAACAAGAACACTCGTATGGGATTTCTGAGAAGTCAGCATTCATTGAGCCTGACCTCACCTTTGAATGTCTCTGACATGCCGCCTAGGAACACCTGCAGCTTGTTAGGCCTCAACAACAAAAGCAGAAAACACACCTGCACTGGTTAGGCTGCTAAAATACAAACAGGTTAGTAGTCATACATTTCTAGGAAAATGTTTGTCATGCTGGGAATAATTACATCCCTGCCCAACATTCTCTTAAATTGATTTTAATTCCTGCAGATTCTCCATTAAAGACGTGTTTACGCTAACTTGAAAAAAGCTGGTGTTTACTCCATCATGTTGTGACACCTTCCTTGTTTTACTATCAGACACTTTCAGGTTTTACAGGCTGCAGTAAATCAGTCAAAAACAGAGTTTACATAGAAACATGTTCTTTCATGAAGATGGTTCCTGGAAATCTTCACCTTCTTAGTTCTTTTTTTCTCATGACATAATATATGTATATATATAAAGAAAATCAAGCCTGTTTCGGAGTATTTTTTTATTCAAATTGTTGTGAACCAACAGCAGAGGAAACAATGCAGTTGGAAAAGGCTGTGATGTAATCGGCAGGCCAAGCTTCCAGCACCGCTGCATTCTGATGCATCCACTTGCATACAAATAGATCCATGTATGTTTTCCTTATCTGAGCTGGTATCTGGCTGAAACCTATACGGCTGAAGCTTCAATATTTTTCGTTTTTTGCCAGTTTTGTTACACCGGTTATGTTAGATTGCGGTTGTAAAGGGTTGTAAGCTAGTCGAAGAGAATGTGAACAGATGAATGATGGGAAGGGGCAGGCTTACTCCAGCATGCCAACACAACTCAAAGGCGAATTTCTAATGAAGTACTTCCACTCTGCAGAAAATAAGTCCTGGAAAACAGTACACGTTTTTTATTTTGACTAGTAATTCAAAAATATCACTGGATACGCTTTTACAATAGTAAAAAAGGTGATCGGAGAGGGACTCTAAGATTGTTAGTCTTAATGTGTTCATACTGTGTTTGCTGAGTAGTATTCAAAAAATGTTAGCGCTGTTTCAACCATCCTGGTCTGAAAAATGTTCAGCTTCTTCAGGAGATTCCTGCTTATTCTTTGTAGGTTTTTCTTACTAAAACATGAAACATTTATTTGATGATGACACAAAAAAGATTCAGCTTTTTCAAAAACGTGTAATTTGAAAGCAATAAGTGTAAGCTGATATTCAGCTCCAGAGATCATTCAGTGCAAATAAGAAATAAGTAAAATGTGGCAGATTTTCTTTAAATAAGCAAAATAAAATATGTTAATGTGGCAAGGAAAGTGGTCTTGCCAAGAAATCCTGTACAGCTGTTCAGTTAGGTAGTTCCAGTATAGATCGCTATTTTTGGTTGCACTGGTAATGTTAGGTTGGGGGTTGTGGGGCAAAAAAGTCTCTCTCCCTTTCTGTTAAGCTAGCGAGAGAGACTGTGAACAGATGGATGATGGGACGTTGGGCAGGCTTACTCTACACCAACGGTCCTGCCCACAAAGAGGTAATTTTCAATTGAACTACTGCTGCTCTGCAGAAACTATGTCCTAGAAAACGACACAGGTATTTCAATTTTGGCTAAAAATTGGTATAATCATAAATAAAAGACCACATGAAGACGATTGTAGAATAACTCAAAAGATGATCGGAGTGAGATTTTTAGTGTATGTGCCACAGCCTCTTTCTGAATATGAAGATAATATGAATTATAAACTTCACCCTTGAGTCCATTCTACTATATATTTAGACATTTCACATGGCAAACATTGTCACTCATTTCTATTTCTTGTGTGTGGAAGCTGTTGTGGTGAAATTCAATATGCTACCTTGCAGTTTTTCTTTTTCAGCTGCCTACTTTGTTGTTTTTATCTACGCGCAGGGCCCAGTATGTTTGTTGTGATAAATTACTGCTGAAATTAAGCTGACCTGGCTTGACTCGAGTGCACCCCCTCCCCAGTGATGGCTGTAAACAGGACTAACTTGGACACATTGAAAACCAAACCTTCCTGGGAGGGAGTCTGTCTCATGAATGTGGACAGTGTTTTCCAAAATGTTCCACCAAGATTTCACACAGCTCAAAGTGAGTCCAAGTAGAAACTGTTACACTTGTATTTATTTTTTGCTATTGTAATTCAATTACAACCCAGTGAAATATTCTATTTATATAACATAACTTTGATGCCTGTGTGTGTCACATGACCAGTCAAAAAAACGTGTTTATTTGATCATAATGTTAAATTAGACATTAACCCCTGAAGAGTCGAGATCCTATCTGAGGTAACCCTCTACGTGGGGACGCTCCTAAGAAGTGACATGAAGCTGTGGATCAGGATTAACCTGAAACTGCTGGAACTCACAAAAGGCAGCTCAGAACATGAACTTTTCCTTATCTGAGCTGGTATCTGGCTGAAACCTATATGGCTGAACGGCTCCAATATTTTTCAAAATAAAAATAAAACCACAAAAAATAAAATAAAACTATACACTGATAAGATACATATATACATACACACACCCACAAACACAACCCCCACACATATAAACATACAAGACACATGTACACTCAAACACACACAGGCACGCACACAAACATAATTTCATTCAGCTTTCAGGAAGACTCAGCAAAGAGGAAGCTGTCAAAGAATCAGGCCGCCGTAATTGTTGTTGCTGGTTGACCGTTAGCTGTGGTGCAGCATCGTGTCACACTGTGGCCTCACTGAACACTCAGCCACACTTTTACACATAGGGAGAAACGGAAAAGTGAGACCTTTGAAAGGCCTGCATCCTGAACTCGGTGACACTCGGTGGAGCTGTCTTCACCTTCTGTCTTCATCAGCAGCAGAAACACCTTGTTCACTAAACAACAGGCTTGTTGTGACAACAATGCAAAATATGAAATCTCTATAGCGCAATTGTGTGGGTGCAAATGATAGCGTGGTGCCTTTTCCGCCCGCATGGGTGGGGTTTCTTCCTGTGGATGAGGTAGACTTACCGAAAACAAGGAGCATTCTATAAAGCTGCACAGAGGTGAGAAAGTTGACCGAAAGGACTTTAAAGGTTCTTAAATGCACAGAATACACCGACCCACCATGTGGGTTTACAAATGAGTCAGTAAGAGTTCTCTCTGGTTTATAGTTTCCTGTCAGATCAGCTCAGACAACTTTAGGTTTTTAATTTGTCAAGTATTTTTAATGTTTAAAATAAAAACACATCAAGTGGAGTATTTCAAATCAAGTGGGTGTTTTGTGTTATTAAATGGTTAAGGAACCAAATGGCTGCTTGCAATATTTTGCTGCTATTATAAAATAATAAAAATAAATCGGAATTTGCGTTAAAAGTGGATATGCTTTGAAAATGGTCCCACTGACATGTAGTTTTACATGGGGGGGGGGGGGGGTCCTCCACAAATGTCCAACAAGATATTGGCAAATGTAGATTAAAGTAAAAAAAAATACATCATGGGATCATCTTGTGAATAAGTTGTCTCCATGTTGTTTCATTTGATTTTATGGATCATAATCTTTATTTTATTGTCCTTTGGGAGTGAGTGGGAGTGCAACATCTGGGTACGGTTTCTTTGTGGCTACATTAACCCTTGTGCTATCCTATGACTCCACCCTTACATTGACGTGTTGTCCCTACCATGACAAAGGTGGAGAAAGGCTCATTTTTTGTCTTGCAGATTATTTTCAGTGCAATTTCCCTTTTTTTTAATTTTATTATAGAGCACTGCATTCTGTATTTTGATTGGCTGTTAACCTTGTCAATCAATTTCCCCTGTCCTTTGTCCTTTTGTGTTCAGTTTGGCACTTTTACATAAATCTTTGATCACTTGCAGATCTTTCTTTACATTCTAAAACACTGGTCTTATTTTTCTATGAAGGTTTGAACATAGAGAGTTTATTCAAGAGAAAAAAGTGTGAAAATGTTCATGTCATCTGCTCACATCAACATCATTAAAACAGACAACCTGGTTTCTGTAACATAACAAGAGTTTCAAACCTGGTTTTCGGGGTGGACTTCTACCAGGAAAAAATTGTACAAAAATTACTTAATTATAGTTAAAGTTACAGTTTATGCTACTTTTAAGATTTTGTTTCGGTCTAAATTACAGAAATTCTCTGGTGTGCGTGTTTTTGCCAGTTATCAAAAGTGTTTCAGTGTTTGTTTCGACACAGGCAGTTAACTCTTAAATGTTTGTTTTTAAACGGTAAATTTCTGATTTCTTTTCATGGACTGTGGGTGAAACCCAGCAGATCTGTGAGCTCTAAAGCTAAACTCTTAGAAGTACAAAAAGATTAAACCAGAGGTTTGAAAAGGATGAAAGAAAGTTGGAAAGATTTCCTTACCAATGTCATGTTATGTTATCAATGTTATCTAATGTCTGAAATGTACCTGTACCTCAGACAGATAAACTCACTCAGTATTTTTAAATCTGCTCTTAAAACATATTTTTTCACTTTGGCTTTTAACTGAGTTGGAATCCTGACCTATTTTATGTGTTTTATGCTTTATATTTTCATGTGCTTTTATTAATTTTTGTATTGTTCAGCACTTTGGTGAACCTTGTTCTGTTTAAAGTGCTTTATAAATAAAGTTGAGTTGAGTTGAGTTGAGTTGAGTTGAGAAATGATTTAAATCTGATTATTGAAATACTCTGATACTCCTACCTATGAGTTCTCATTCTGAGATGGCAGCAAACACAATAAATCAGATAAACAAGTGTGCACGTTTGTTGATGAGACCTCAAGTGTGATTTTTTTATTTTTTTCTTGCTTTGGGACCCCCCTCCCCCCGACCTTTTCCTGCAGGTCCTCCACTCAGGATCAGGACATCCTCACATGCACTGCCTCTTCCGGCTGTTTACGTGCGTTCACAGTCACACACAAATGCCCACCCCAGTCTAAAGGTTGTCTCCAAGGTTGAGTTAATTACAATCAAGTGAGGGCAGTAGTGTCGGCTCAGTTCAAAATTAACCAGGAGAAGTCTATTTTTAGCCTTTAAGAGTGTTGATTTGATACTAAGAACACAAGCACATAAATAGTTGAGGGTTTTTTCTGTTTGAACTGCACACCGGTAAGGAAGAACCACAGGAAGAGGAGTCATTCAGAGAAAGTTCATCCTCAGAAGAATACGGTTCAAATCTCAAAGCCAAATGTCAAGCATTTGCTATATTCTCTTATAATAAGAACCAGGAGGAGGAGCTGGAAGAGGTTCTTTGTCGTTTGTTCCTCTTCAGCAACAACAGCAGCTTTGTGGTTTCCTGCTCAGATCCTGGCAGTGATCCTTGGGTCCTGTGACTTTGGGTCCCTGCAGTCAGTCTGTACATTTCCAAACCCTCTTAATGCTTGTTGTGTTCAGAGATCAGGCAGCAATCATTGGCCAAAGCTGAAATCCTGTCGTCGATGGGAGGTACTTTCATTAAAGAATGCCATCAGAAACAAAAGGCTCAGCTTCAGAAGTCTCAATGATGCAGGAATCATCATCCCTGTTGACAACATCAAAGCACAAGTGGTTGAGTTTATTCTCCAATGTGCGGTCATGTTGTGTCTTTAAGGCTATGAGTTTAGAAAAAAAGGTTGAACCCAGAAAAAACAGAGACGTGCAGATATATTCTGTGCAAACAGCTTCTTAAAAAATATCAATATTTGTGTTTCAGTGTTAAATTCTTCAGCGATAAAATTTTTTCACAATGCTTAAACATTTGTGCTTTAAATATTTGAACAGGCGACATTTACTATAGACACAAAGGAATGATTTTTGTTCTGATATCCCCAAACAGATGAGCAAAATGGAATTACAACCCAGTATTTAAAAATAGTTACAATAAGTTATACGGAATAAAAATGTTCTTTCAGAAAAGAAAGAACATTCTCCATCACACAAAGACATTAAATCTCTTTTCTTTTTATTTTGACTTTATTGACAATCATAAATGTTAAAGATCCCACTCTGATGAAAATTGTGTTTTTTATGTTTTTAACATGTTCTTGTAGCATTTTTCTAATGATGGAGGACATATATAAAGAAAATTAAGCTCAAAATTGCATTTCTGAGCATTTCTTTGTGTCTTTCATGCAATGTTGGTCATAAACTGACGCTTTATGAATAAACTCAAATTAAAATAGAGATTTTAAATTTCTATTCAAGTATTTGGATTAATAAATTTAGTTAAATACAAGAAATAATAAGGAGGCACCACGGTGGTGTTGTGGTTTGAATCTCGCAGCTAGATCCTTTCTCCATGGAGTTTGCATGTTCTCTTTGTACATGTGGGAACTCTGGTTTTCTCCCTAAGACCAAATGCATTCTTTGTAGGTTTTTTGTTGTGACTAAATTGTCCCAAGGTGTGAATGTGAGTGTGTGGCCCTGCAACAGACTGGCGACCTGTTTAGGGTGTTCCCTACCTTCACCCAACAGTAGCTGGGATAGGCTCCAGCAACCCCACAACCCCAAAAGGGATAAAGCAGATTTGGAGGATGGATGGAGGGATGGAGGGAGGGATGGAGGGAGGGATGGAGGGAGGGATGGAGGGATGGAACTTGTTATGAGACTGAACAAGAAAACTTTGTGTGCTAGTGAGAAACCTTTCCTGTAGAGACCCTGCGGCCTGCGGCCAACTGTAGAGGCTACTGCATTGAGTCAGAATGTGACTTTACATTGATGCTCTTATATATCAGTGCTCATTTACACCAACTTGTTACTGTGCTGCAGCCTTCCTTCAGTGCTTCACCCCGTTTCTTCAAATCCACACAGACTCTCAGAATTCGTCGAGTTAAAGACATGTAGGAGACGCCCAAACACCTCAGTGACTTTGGGAGAGTTTTTCCAAATGAAGGCGAACAAGTGTTTGCTTTAGGTTTTTAGTTACTGCTTTTGCTTAGCTTTTATTAAATATTAACTCACCAGATGATTTTAAATAAATCTGGATCTGTAAAGCAATAGAAAAAGTGAGGACACGATCTTTCTTTCTCCTAAAACCCTATTTGTAAAATGCAGGACTGCCTGTGGTTCCCAAAATTTCCAAAAGTACAGTTGGAGGTAGAGTCTTTAGCCACCAAGCCCCTGTCTTATGGAATGAGCACCCAGCTCATGTAAGAGAGGCCGACACAGTTTTTACATTCAAAGTTAGACTTAAAATTTCCTTTTTGGACAGGCTTATTGTCAGACTAGTTAGTAATCAGATAATATTTAACTTACTGTTAATGTGATTAAATTAAACTTAACAATAACAATAAAGTTGTTAGTAGGCTGATAGAAGTTTGAAGCTGGGGAAGCTATGGTGCACTGGGGTTCTGTCCTCCATTCTCATCTACTTCTACTCTCCTTCTCTTCTCTATTCTTGATCATTATTTATCATTTAGTTCTCCACGCCTCTGTTTGGTGCAGTGCGATTCATGTACTGTCCCTCTTTCCCACTCCCCTCCGGGGCAGTGGGAGAGCTTCCAGATTCCGGTTGGCTCATCCGTGCTCCTGTACCCGACCAAGTACCTCGTCTCTGGCTCGCCTCTACTGCTGCTCCTACACTTGGCTGTGGATCCTGCCTCTGGCTCATCTTGCGCCCCCAGCCGTCCCCCAACTTCATCTGGATGAAGCTCATCTGCTGGACTTTCAATCTGTAGTTGTAGAGTTAGATAATTGTTCTCTAAGAGTTCTGGTACATCATAGTCAGTTTTTTTAGGAGTTTTTCCTTACCACGAAAGGGGGTCTAAGGACGGGGATCCCCAGTTTAGTTTAGTCTGTTTAGTTAAAGTTTAGTATTCTCCTATTGAATTCTATGCATTTATGATCCTTTTGATTGTATGTTCACTTTACAATTACTGGTACGAAGCCCATTGAGACGACTGTTGTTGTGAATTTGGGCTATACAAATAAAATTGAATTGAATTGAAAATGAACTCATGGGATGTTGAAACTTTAGATGGAGGAGGAAACAGAGAAGTGAAATGGTGCTGAGTTATGTACAGTATCTGACTCATACTGAGGCTTCCTAACGTGCATTTCCAGCTTGATAAGTAAATAAATTCAGTGTTTGATAGTGACTCATAACTTCCGTATTCCATGCAATCATGAGACAACACATCATCTGACATGTTTTCTGCTCTATTCTCAGACCAGCGTAGGAAGGAATCTCATTCTTTAAACCTTTAGCTGGACCAATACGGAAGTGAAGGCTCAATGTCAAATTTGTAAAAGTGATGATTTTTGTATTGCAAAAGTTTACTTTTGAATTCTTGAGTGATACAAATTTTGTTGAGCTTTTTCTGTCTTTTTCTGTTTTTCGAGGAGAAACACATAATCTGAGTGTGTGGCATGTGCTTTAACTGTCAGGTTTTATGTGAGTGTTTTGTTTTGCTCATGGGGGGCACAGGCAGTTACCATAGTGGTGTGATCCATTCTGAAGGGTTAACAAGGTTACTGTGTCAGTGTCAGGTGACAAATGGCTGCAGTGCCTTTATCTTGTTTGTGCTGCAGGACAGTTGAGTAAATGAGTACATGGCTCAATTGCGAAAGAGGAAACCTGTAGATCGGGTGACAGCAAAAACCCAAAAATTGTGCATTTAGAAAGTCAGAAAAAAAATCATTCTTTTTGATTTGATTTGATTTTTTGATTTGATTTATTGATTTATTTCAAGCATTGTAGTCAAAGCAATAAAGAAATTACACATATTTATCAAACTCATTACATAAATGATGAAATGCATAGATTAAAAAGACAGAAAACAAAACAAAAATGTCACTTAAATCACATTTGCTTAATTAAATACAGTGATCATTAACTGAAGTATAAGTAGAGTTTGATTTATTGCTTGAAAAGGAGTGGGAAGAAGCAAGCTTATATAATCCCACCCCTACTGAGTTAATTCATTTGATAGTTTTACAGTGTTTTAACTCCGGTTCTGATCCGATAGATTCTCTTGAAGTAACAAAATCCAGTGCCTAGTAATGATTGATGATCTTCAGAAAACATTCATTCATGATTTCAGTAAACAGTAACGATACCGATATGTAATAATAATTGATTATCTTTAGAACACATTATCACATTAAACCAGTAATTATTGTTACACATTGCAGATCAAGTAAACAAAATCAATAGCTTATTGGTTGTAATTTAACCCTTTCAGTAATCATTATTGCACATTACAATATAACACTCAGTGGTTGTAATTAAAAGAGCTTTGATTATTTCACCACAATCAAATTCACACATGTATTTGGAATTATTCACCACCTGTTGATCCTTAAATCCTCTTATCTTCATATCCTGAAATAAGAGTTTCTTTATACATTTTCTTGAATATTTGAATATTTGAACATTTTTTGAGCTCATTACTTAAACTGTTCCAAAGTTTAGTGCCACACACAGACACACAGAAACTTTTCTTAGTGGTTCTTTAGAAAAAAAGAAGTAAACCAGTACAGAACCTGTGTAACTCAAAGGAAAGCCCTTATGAACAGGATGAACCCCAATATGAAATGTCTTTGCAACAGAAAAAAACACTGCATTTTCTACAGTATAGGCACACCATCAACGGTCTACCGAACTGAAATGCACATTAAGTGAGACAAAAGAGTCAGAGATAAGTCCGTCAGAATTGATTAATACCGTTCACAGTAATTCTAAACCTTGTTTGTAACACATAAAAAAACAGACCGATACCACTAAGACAAATACTACTATGACTACTGGGGCAGCTGTGGTGCAGCGGCAGGGTGATTCGAATATTGCAGGTTCAAATCCCACCCTGCCTGTCCATATGTCAAAGTGCCCTTGGGCAAGACACTGAACCCCACCTTGCCTCTAGTAAAGGGTTGGCACCAGTATGTGAATGGGAGTGTAAAGTGCTTTGTGCCATCAAGGAAGGTAGAAATGTGCTGCATATCATTTACCATTTTTCGCTAACTTCCAGCATAAGAGCAACATGTAGAAAAAGCTCCAACTGAACACAACCACATCTCCTGCTTGCTGGGAATAATGTCCAAGCACCCCCCTCCACCAAGGGTCCTACATGTCGCAGGTGTAATTAAACCCGAGAGGGGAGGGGCTTGTTTCCATACGGCATCCACGTCCCCCAGCCCCCCTACCCGCATTGGGCCCAGGTCTCCTCAGCACAGGGGCCCCATCCCCCGAAGTGCAGACCCTCAGGCCCCACGGGCTCCATCCCAGCAAGCCCCGCCCCTGGTTAAACTCTGGTCAGGCCTCGACAGGACTGAGGCAGTTGACAAGCCGGAGGAACCACCAATTGCCCCAACCCGCCAAACTTCCAAGGTCCAGTACTGATAGAGGACCCTCTCCCTCTCTCAGGTAGCCCCCCCCGACAGGGCCAACCAGCCTGCCTACCTGCCCCCCCCCAGACCATGAGGCCATGGTAAGTGTCGCCCAGAGCAAACCACAGGCCCCTAGAGAGTTGCCCCGCCCTGTCCCATCCCAGGGGCAGGTAGGGAGTGATCCCAGCCCCAGGTGCAAAATGGGCAGCCCATCCAGCGCAGGCAAAACCCCACCACCAGGACAGGGCCCTCTCCCAGCCCCCCTCGAGCACAGGTAAAAAGACCACCCCCAAGACAAGCCGGACCCCCATTCAATCTCCCCGACCACGCCCCCCTACACCCGAGCCCGGAAGACCCTTGCGGCGCCCCTGCCCGCCCCACCCAGGCAACGTACCCGACCCCTCGGACCGACGGAATCCTCACCGCCTCCACCCATGGCAGACAGACAAGGAGCAGCGACGCCCAGGCAACCCACCCCCTGAGTCATAAAGTTAGCTATGGGAGACCAGAGAGACTGAATTCTTTCCAAGTTACTTGAACTTTGGGCTGACATTTTTTGCAAGCTGATATGATCAAACAGCAGATTCCTGTATTGACTTACATTCATATTTTTTTTTTATTTTTTCAGTTTAGTAAAATTGTTTTTTTTGCTATACAAAGAGTTATAAAAAAACAAAACAAAACATAGATATCTCCCTCTGTGTTGATGGCACTCATGTCACCAAGCACACAAAGCGACGGTGAAGCCGGGATTGAAACATTAAGGCATATTGATAGATCGGCACATACCTGCTGCCAGAGAGCCTGGACAGATGTGCAGAACCACAGTGCATGCATGTAACTGTCGGGTAGATTACTATCACAGTGCTCACAATGTCTGAGTTACTGAGACCCATCTTGAACATCCTCTGACCAGTGTAGTAAATTCTGTTTTGAAGAGTTTTGAATTGGATAAGTTACAAGTTTGAACTTTTTGTCAGTTGAAAGATGTTTAGACAAATTTCTGACCAGAAGCTTTGATCTGTGCTGATAATCAAATCTGCATCCCATTTTGGTATCAGAATTGAAATATTATTGTCTAGGTTGCATAAGAGTTTGTATATTTTGGAGAGAATTTTTTTTCGTTAAAAAATTAAGTGCCCAGGATTTTGAGAGCAATTCGGACACCATGCTCACTAATTTGTTTTTTAAGGCAAATATAACATCAATAATTTCCCGAAGTAAATACCTAATAATAAATATGAACATTTTCCAAAGTCTATGGATGAATCCACTTTGTTCTGATAAGAAAACCTGGATGGTCTATAACAAATATATTAAAATACATTTAACATGAAAAATGGTTCAAACACAATGCATTGTGGTCTATATTCAGCCAATCCAGAGACATCTGGGAAATTTTGAGGGCACTGGATTTTGTAATTGTAGATTTGGACAGATCTACAAAATGCACTATGTAATGAGTATTGAGGATATTCGGACACATTCTACTTCTTAAAATCATGTCTACACCAGGAAGCACATCCAGAATCAATCCATATATAAGGCTCTCTGGATTATGAGACACACTGTCATTTTTGGAAAACTTGAGGCTTTTAAGTGAGCCTTTTGCAGAAAATGTGGTCTACCTTTGCTTTTTTTCCTTCAGTGTGGCTTCATTTATATGCATACCAAATATCCTATTAGCATCTGATGACTTGGGTCATTAGATTGTGAATGTGTATAGAGGATAATCCAATTTCCTTTATTTGAAGCTGGTTATCCATTATAAGACACCAAATCAACGTGTAGATCTTTGGTGTAAAAGTCAAGACTACCCAGCAACATCTATTCTTTATCAAATATATTCTATAGCTTTACATCTTTGATTTGCAAACAAGATGCAGCTAACTGAAGTAACATGATACCTCTAGTACTGCATATCCACAACAACCATTTCTTCAAAACAAGCCAATTCTTCCTTACAGAAAACAAATGCATGCAAACCAACATTTTCCTATGGCTGTGCTTTTATAGTAAATTTACAATGATCAGATTACTCTTATCTGATTTCTGGGAACACATAACAAGATCATTGACAATTATACAGAGGAAATTCGCCATATGAACGGCCTTTGTTTTCCTATATTTATGTAAACATTCGATAAAATGGTTACATAATTTTTCAATTTTATTTATGACCGTTGAATTGTTACTTGTGTAGCTGCCTTGTGGCTGTGTTCCAGTAAATGTGAACAGCCAACCTATCCATTTTTGCCTTTTTTTTTTTAGAAATGGGTGGAATCACAGACCTGAAATATCTACAACAAACTAAAAAAGCAGGATTGAATCAGACAAATCTTCTCAGTCTGAAAGCTTCCCAAGGTTGGATAAACAGTTACTGTCAAACCTACCCATATTCAGAACCCACTGAATCACTTTTGGGGTCACAGGACTGCTGGAGACTGGGTGAAGACGAGGTACACCCTGAACACGTTGCTGGTCTGTTGCAGGCTACACATTCACAAATACACATAGAGGCAATTTAAACTCACCAATAACCTAAAAAACATATATTTGGACTGTGGGAGGAAGCCTGGAGAAAACCTATGCATGCAAACATACAAAGTTCACACAGAAAAGTCCTACCTGAGATCTGAGCCAGGGCCTTCTCACTGTGAAGCCAGCATATGCATATGGTTTAAGAGCCCCACTCTTCATCAAAAAGAAAAGAAAAATTGCATTTTTGTTGAAGACTTTTGAGGATTTTCATTTGTTTCCTTCACTAAATTTACCACCAAATGTAAAATGGGAGCAAAGTTTTATTTATTTATTTATTTATTTTTTTGGAGCTCATGCAGCATTCTCTTCTGTAAGTGAAGACTATCAATGTAACCCTTGTGCTGTCCTAGGCACTTTACCGTTGGGAGTTGGGTCATCTAGATTCACTAGACAGTGCTCTGAACCTTTTTTTTTCAATTTTTTGTGATCTTCACTGGTTCAATGGATTACATGAAATTTGTCCACCTTTATCCACCTTTGTCATGGTAGGGAGAACATGTCAAAGTAAGGGTGGGGTCATCCAAGATAGCACAAGGGTTAAAGCAACCAGTTTTATCCTTTATAATTGAAGTAGTCCTGACTTCTTAGCTTGTTTTGTGTTATCAGTAGCTTGCAGTCCTGTTCACTAATACTCTAGATTGTGAAAGGGAGTTTACTTTCTGAGCAGCCACTCAATAAAATACGACTTTAAAGTCATCTCAGTGTCAGGAAGGTTTACAATTCCTAGATGGAAGATTAAACTTCTTGGGCAGCTCATGTCTGATTGCACTTTAACATACAGGAAGTCTGCAAGTAGATGTATTAGAATAAACCAGAGCAGGGATCTTATGGTCCACTGATTGTAGTTTCTGCATCACAAGCTGTTTAAAATTACTCAATTTTTTGTGTTGGATTCTCTACTTAAAGTCACAAATTGCAACCACAGACTCTTTAGATTTTGGCGATTTTAATTTGATAGTTGTCAATAAATTTAGTTCACTGACAACAGCACAAATAAGAAAATATTTTAATCTTATTGGAGTTTTTATTCACTAAAACTCGAGTAAAGGAGCCAAAAAGGTAGACACTAGAGTTCAAAATGTCCTAAATGAAATATAAAGGGCTGCACAGTGACGCAGTGGTTAGCGCTTTTGCTCTGACAGCAAGAAAGCCCCCGGTTCAAGTCCCGGCTGGGGGACCTGGACCAGAACATCAATGGGGGGCCTTTCTGTGTGGAGTTTGCATGTTCTCCCCGTGCGCACGTGGTTTTTCTCCGGGTCTCTGGCTTCCTCCTACCGTCCAAAAAAATGCTTCATAGGTTAATTGTCTGCACATGTCATCTCTAAACTGAAAGCTTTGCTGTCACTGCCAATGACCCTGTTGCTGATTGAGATTCCAATTAGTGAGGCTCTCAGCTACTTCTCATATCTCTCATATCTCCTGGGAACAGCAACAGTTTTGAGCCCTGTGCTGCAGGAGCTTTGTTTTCTAGATATCCCGCCTTCCTCTGTCCATCTGAACAGTCTCATGTGACTGTGTGTGTGTGTTCGTGTATTTGTGTGTGTGTGTGTGGGTGTGAGTGTGTGTGAGTGTGGGTGTGAGTGTGTGTGAGTGTGGGGCTTCATCTCTCCAGACCAGCCCTAACCAGGATGAGCTGGAAGCAGAAAATTGATTGATGGAAGCAAAAATGATGATGTGAGTTCGATTAATGACTTAATTTCTCATTTAGGATTCAGGGCGTTGCTCAGCTGCTGAAAGGATCCTGCTTGTAAATGGAGCATCGATAAGAGCTTGAAGCTTGTTTTTTTGTGACATCCTTTCTGTGCTCCTTTCAGTGACATGTAACCTGTTTGTGGTTAAGTCTTTTCTATGGTGGCCCTGAAGTGCAAATCATATCAACAAATCTAACATATTTTACAGATCACAAAAAAAAGCAAAAGAAATAACAATAATTTAAAAAATTACATTTTAAAAATCAAATTAAAAAAATCCGGAAACCAAATTACAATTTCAAAAAACTGAAATGAGATAAAAATGAAATGTCTCAGAAAAACAAAAGTAATTTTTGTGAATCAAAATTAAATGTTCTGAATAGAACATTTGAATAGTTAATTTGTATTAACAGGTGTCAAATCAACTTTCTTAGATGTCCCTGTTGGTCTACCACAGGGATCAATACTTGGGCCTTTATTGTTTTCTATGTATATTAATGATCTGCCAAACACATGTGGTAATGTTGAATTTCAAATGTATGCTGATGATGCTGTCATCTTCACTAGCGCAAAAAATATTCAAGAAGCAGCCTCTATTCTTACCTCAGCTCTGGTTCCTGTAAATGAATGGCTTTCTAAATCTTGCTTATTGTTAAATACAACTAAAACTGTTTGTATGATGTTCACTAAGCAACCATTGGACATCAAGCATTCAGGTATATTTTTGGAAGGACAGGAACTGGAAATTGTCTCTAAATTTAAGTATCTTGGTGTGACTCTTGATTCAACTCTAAGCTTCAAGAGCCATTTTAAAAAATATCGAATACAGTAAAATTCAATTTGAATAATTTTAAACAAATACGACCATTCATAACACTTGGAGCTGCTAGAATGTTTCTGCATTCAATGATTCTATCACATATTGAATACTGTATTACATGTTGGTCCTTGGCGGGTGTAAATACGAGCAAAACCATAGAATCACTTTCCAAAAAACCCTTTAAGGTCTTATATAGAAAACCAATGTCATTCCATGTCTGTAATATCCTGAAAAAGTACAAGTTGTTAAGCTTTGAGAATTTTAAAAACTTTAAATTTGCTTGTTTGATGTACAAGGTGTTACATGGACTTGCTCCGCCTCCCATGTCTGACTATTTTAAAGAAAGAACTCACAGTGCTCTCAGGACTAGGGCCTCATCTCGGGGGGACTGTGAGGTTCCATACAGAAAAACAGCCTTTGGACAAAACACTCTTTCTACAAAGGCCAGTAAACTTTGGAACAGTCTTCCACTGTACATCAGGGAGGGTCAAACATTACAGACCTTCAAAACACAGCTCAAGCAGTGGCTGAAAGCAAACCAGTCCTGTAGCCACTGACTATTAACTCTCATAATGTACCACCTTCTTGTGTTCTTATTATATCTGTGATTCTGTCTTTTGTTTTGTCCTTGTTTTATGTTTCCTGCCTAGGGACTATGGATGCAAATTAGCATCATTGCTATAATCCAGCATGTTTACGCCTATCATTGTTTGATAGATGTTCATTAATGTGCACTGTCCCTATTAAATAAAGCTTAAATAAATAAATAAATGAATATAATCAGAAATGCACTTTCAATCTGAAGTCCTTTCATATATGTTGTCAGAAAATTGTTATACATGTCAAAAAAACACAAAACACTATTTTCACTGGAGTGGGTCTTTAAGCGATACTGGAAATGCTCTGTACAAATCATAAAACTTTTATTAGTGTGCTTCAATTGAAGACGCAAACCTCAAACCTCAAAAATCAGAAATCAACTGTTGATTGCACTTCAGGGCCACCGTAGTTTTCCTGATGGCTCCACACAGCCTTGGTTCCTACACCTTTTATATTTTTGTTTCTCAGCTGAATCAAATGAGCAGACATGTTCATGATGTGTGTAAACAACCGGACACATGTTCAAATATGTGCAAACACAAAGAACTCTTCAGCACAGTCAAAGCTATGTGCCGTGTTTTCTGTGTGGTCTTCTCTTCACAAACAGCGAGTGTTCTTTAGAAGCAGGTTTGAGAGTCAGGCAGAGGAGCTGCTGACAGAAAAGGAAGAGTCCCAAGAGGTCCAGTTCAAAAGCTTCAGCTCAAACATGGGAGGCTGGGACAGGAACTTACTTCACAAATAAACTCAAACAATAAAGACAGTGACTATTGTCACACATGACAAATGCTAAATCATAATGTGCATGAAATAATGGAAAACCGGAGGATGACAGAACAGCTGATACTGAAAACCACCAACTGGTTAAAAGTCATGAGTTCATGAACAAAAAAGCTGAAGGTGACAATGTGACGGGAACCAGCTATGATTGTAAATCGGAAAGCAGAAGTTACCAGAAAAGCAAAGAAGCTCAAATTTAAATGAACAAAGCCCCCCCCCCACACACACACACACAAACTTATACACACCTTTCTTGTCTTCAGAGGCTTTTCGATAAGATGCTGCTGGAGTCCAGTTGACGTTTTTTTAACTTAAAGTGGAGCACGAATCTGCAATGAGGAGCTGGTTGTCAGTCTTGTTTTTCTTTTGGTTCCTCCACCAGGTTCCTGCTTGCATTTCCCCTCATTCTTAAAGTGTTCAATTGAATGCAGCTAACTCTTTGTTGTGTTCATGTCTGCTCTGGGCTGCTGGTTAGTCGGTAGCCGGTTAACTACCACAGTTAGTTATCCTGTCAGACTAGTCGAGCTTTATTCTGTAGTGTTTCTGGCTCCTTAGAAATTAATTAAAAAATCTTACCCCATCGGCAACTTTTATTTAAATAAGCAAAATAAATCTGCCAATGGGGCAAGCAAAATCGTCCAGAATTCTTATTTTAAGGAAACATAGTCACTAAGACGCATTTTCTTAAACTAAGATTATGTTGCTATGAAAAAAACGTTTAGACAAGAATAACTTTCTATTAAGATAGAAAATAAAACATTTTTTTCTCAAAACAACTGTCTTTTTACTTCAGGTTTTTCAGTGCACAGACCCCTCTGTGACAGGTGGGAACTGGGGGCCACAGGCGGGTGGAGGAAAGGCTTCAGAGAGGAGTGGTCAGCACTTTAAAAACCAGAGCCTCCCTGTTTATATTCACTGTTGATGAAAAGCAGCTTGAACTTAAGACCCACTACAATGAACTTTGGGTTTGTAGTGTCTTTAACCCGTTCTTGTGGCATTTGTCTTATGATGGAGGACGTATTTAAACAAAACAAAGATTAAAACTGCATTTCTTAATTATTCTTTTCTCAAACTGAGGTGCAGATTAAAATAATAACAAAACCTTGTAGTTGTCACATAAAAACTAGGGGTTGTGAAGGGGTGTAAGCTAGCGGGAGACCATTATGGGTTAATGGCAAATCAGTGCATGCTTACACCACGCCAATGGTACCGCTCACAACTCAGAGGTGAAATTATAATGAACTACTGCTGCTCTGCAGAAACTGTGTCCTGGAAAACAATACAGGCTTTGTTTATTTTGTACTAACAACAGCATAATCACAATTAAAATAACATAAAATGTTCAGAGTTGGTCTTTAAAGGTGTGGGCTTGTCTTATCAAACCACAGATCTTTGCTTCTTTCCTATTATGCAGTCATTATTACACATGTCAACTATTATTGCTTTGCAGAATGTCTTCAAGTTCACTTTGAGCATAGATCCCTAGAAAAGGAAACTTCTAGAATTGACAAATGCTTGTATTTGACGTCATTTATGGTTTTAAACTGCCCGTTTTTTTGGTTTTGTACTTTAGGGGTGCAGTTTTTTTGAGAAACACTTGAATGTTTTTTTTTTATAAGTTAGTAAGTTAGTCATTAAAAGTGGTTACAGCCTCATTAACATAAACTTCTTCCTGCCAGTCTCAATTAGAAAATGAACAGAAAAGTGAGAATGTGGAGTCATATCTGACTCCAACAGCAGTCAGAGGACTACAGTACATTTTTCTGATTAGGTAAACTTTTGATAGAAATGTGACATGAGAACTGAACAGTTCAAGCTTCTGAATGATCTCAAAGTTCCTAACAGAACACTTTGTTATCAGTCGGCTAGATTATTACTTTTACTGGTTAGATTTGGTTCTGATACATGTAAACCAAAGGGTGCAGCGAAGCGAGCAGAAAGTTTGAGGAGGAGGCCGCCGTGGATTTAGCTGCAGTGAAGCACAGATAAGTTCTGTCTTGCAGGTGACAGAGAGCCTTTTGTCTGCAGCGTTTGTTAGAAACGTTTAAATCAGAGCAGCATCTCTCTGAAACACTGAGAAGTAGATGGCTAACATGCTTCTGCACAAGGTTGAGTGGAATTCCTGAATGATCATGGTTTTGAACTGAATCGGAAAAAAAAGCAAATATGAAATGTGAGAGGAAAACGTGAAGATATCATGAAAAAAACGTTAAAATAAAAGTTTCCTATATAAAATAAAACTTATTTATTCCTTCTACTTGATTATTTCTGAAATAAACAGCTAAAAATTAAATGAAATTCAGTCAAATGGGGCTATTAATCTCCCTAGAGGGGTGGTTGAGTCAGTGATGGTTTAACAACATGCAGTCATTTCCTAAAAAGCAACAACACTTTAAATGTGTGGATGGACTACAGTTTAGTGATTAAAACCTCAGTAGATTTTTCAAAAATTCAATTTTTATTTGGCTCAAACCACCAAACAGCTGAGAATTGAATTCAAATAACTTTGTGGGGAAAGAACCACCTTCTAACTCTTTGTTCAACAAATACAAAAAAAAAATCCATTAGGCTTTTTCCGATCTTTCATAATCATCAACAGAAGTTCAGTAATAATGGGTCCATAATAATGATGAACAGTGATCAGAAGGACAATGAGCACGCAGGTCCGGTGATTACCCTGAGGCCGCTCTGCTTAGGGAGGCGGAAGGAAAACAAAGGAAGACCAAAAATGAGTGATTGTGAACAACTGAAAGCTGTTTTCTATGTTTCCTTTTATTATTTCCACTGGCCCCGCCTCTAAAGCTAATCAAGACAAGTTTTTTTTTAGCTAAAGGGCCCATACCAGGGGTGTTTATTTAGTCGATTGGGATTGACTAATTGGGTCAATCTTCAAGGACATGAGGGTAGATCGCAGGCCAGCAAAGATAAATAAACAAAAAAAAAATATATATATATATTTTTAAAATCCGTCAGCAAATTAAATTTCTTACTGAGAAGCATGTGACTTGATTGACATGCAGAACGGCCAATTGGACATCCTCTGATACATACGACACTGCACATGCGTGTGCATGACATACGATAGTCACTGCTTTTGGTTTTGGTAATAAAACGCCTCATCTGTTAATACAAACGTATCTCCTCACAAAGACTTGTGTACTCTTACTGTATAGTTTTTGAATTATCAATACATAAACAATGTTATGTACTAATAGTTCATAATACTATGCTGGCTAAGCAGTATTTTAGTCTCATATATATATATATATATATATATAGAGAGAGAGAGAGAGAGAGAGAGAGAGAGAGAGAGGTGTATACATATATATATATATATATATATATATATATATATATATATATATATATATATATATATATATATATATATGGAGGTAAATCTTTAAGATATTGTCGTCTCAAAAGTAGCTCACGTGCCAAAAAAGTGTTGACGCCCCTGACCTATACCATGCTTTTCTTAAGCCTTTTATAGTAAACAATATCCATGCATATGATAATACACAGTCTCCTGTGTGTGTGTGTGTGTGTGTGTGTGTGTGTGGTGTGTGTGTGTGTGTGAGTGTGGGGCTTCATCTCTCCAGACCAGCCCTAACCAGGATGAGCTGGAAGCAGAAAATTGATTGATGGAAGCAAAAATTATGATGTGAGTTCGATTAATGACTTAATTTCTCATTTAGGATTCAGGGCGTTGCTCAGCTGCTGAAAGGATCCTGCTTGTAAATGGAGCATCGATAAGAGCTTGAAGCTTGTTTTTTTGTGACATCCTTTCTGTGCTCCTTTCAGTGACGTGTAACCTGTTTGTGGTTAAGTCTTTTCTATGGTGGCCCTGAAGTGCAAATCCTATCAACAAATCTAAAATATTTTAAAGATCACAACAAAAGCAAAACAATAATTGAAAAAATTACATTTAAAAAAATCAATTAAAAAAATCAGGAAACCAAATTACAATTCCAAAAAGCTGAAATAAAATAAAAATGTAATTTCCATAAATCAAAATGAAATGTTCATCCCGATTTGAATATACTCAGAATGCACTTTCAATTTAAAGTTCTTTCATATATGTCATCAGAAAATTGTTATATGTAAAAAAAAAAAACAAAAACCCACCATTTTCACTGGAGTAGGTCTTTAAGCGATACTGGAAATGCTCTGTACAAATCATAAAACTTTTATTAGTGTGCTTAAATTGAAGACGCAAACCTCAAAAATCAAAAATCAAATGTTGGTTGCACTTCAGGGCCACCGTAGTTTTCCTGATGGCTCCACACAGTAACTTCGGATCTGAGTCCACATTACCGGGTGTTTGGGTCTGGATCTAGACCGAGGTCCACTAGTTAGTGGCCCCTGGGATAGGCCCTTTAAATAAAATTCTAAATTTCGTTTTAGATATTGAAGTTAACATTGATCATATCACAAACTGTATGTTTTTTTTTTATGTCAGATCCACAGTTTAATTGTATTAGACTAAAATGAATGGAAACTCACTTCTTTTTGTGTGTGTGGGTGATTATTAGTTGAACTGACTTGATTCTAGTATTTTTCTTTTTAAAGCAGCTTCAAACAGGAAGTGACAGCTGCCATTTGGTGTTACTTTCACTGGTGGTGATGCTACACATGTCAAGTCAAAATCCCTGATTGCTCAAAGTTCCACTCTGGTTTAACCTCTGATGCACGCTCAATGGCCTGGTTTTGTTCGAAGAGCCTGAAAACGGTCGTGGAAACTTCACACATGACCATGAGAGTTTCAAACGCGGAAGCTCAAAATGCGGATTTACGCACATATACATAGACTTTTAAAAGAAGGTGGAGAGTTTGATTGTAACATCAGAGTTGCATGTCGCCGCCATACAGTGATAAAACTTAGTTTCTTTGGATTTTTGCTAACATTTCTGAGCTGTGTACATTTGTCAGACTGGTGCTGTGATGCACCACAGCGACGTGCTTTTACACCTTTCCTCTCAATCAATCATTGACCTGCAGAGATATGAGGAACAAAACCTAAAGCTGCTGTATTTAATGAAAAAACAGAAGCTCTTTGTGTTTTTGACTCAGCTTGAACCTCTTGCATGTGAAACTACCTTCTGGAGAAGGTTGCGTTCTTCAGTGTGGGGGGGGGGTCTGTCCATGCATTCTGGGAAATGTGGGAAAGAATTGTTGGAATGCATTCAGAGAGACAGATAAGAGAGTTGAATTTGCCAGATAACGAGATACCCTGAAACACCTCTGGCAGCTGTCTGAGTTCTTGAAGAAAATGAAAGTCTAACATTCACTTCCTCCTGAGACGTGGAAATTGAACCTCTTCTCCACGGTTACAGAGACAAGCAAGTCTGAAGGGGTGGCAGATGGGAATTACACACTTTTGAATGTGTTCTCTGTGCTAAAATTTCAAAATATGCAGTCAGTTGTTTCAGAAATCCACATATTTAAAAACAGTATTTTTTTCTACAACATTTGATGTGTTGCTGACAGCATGTTTGACTACAACAGCAGCTTCGAGTCCAACTTTTTCACACTGATGCCTGCTCTGCTGCCATGGAAGTGGCCAACCTGTGATGTGGAGCATCGTGGGTTTGTTGTCTTGCCCAAAGCAACCAAACCTTATGATTAGAGGTCAACTGCTCTGCCTCCACCCCACAGCCTCTGACCCCACCTTTGAGACTAGTACATTGATAAATAAGCAATGAGAGGAAAACTTGGAAACCTGACAACAGAAGGGTATGTCTGTCCTGGAGCTGAGTGTCTTCCATACTTCATGAAAACAGGCAGCAAACAGAAATAGTTGCATGTTAATGACACTTGTCATGGCTGTCAGAAGCAGTCAGCAGTGCCGCCTGCCTCTCAGGGGCTCGTAATACCCCTGCCTTGGCACAGAAGGCAGCAGCTTTCTCATCATGACAGCAAGTGTCTGAACAGGGAAAGTCAGAAAACACGCTGGATAGGAGGGGCGTTCCTCAGGACCAGAGGGGATTCAAAGTAACAGTAATCTTGAAAAACCTGAGCCAAAATGAGAATAAAACATGAAGAAGGCTTTCACAGAAGGGAAAACCCAACAGAGCAGCCGTCTATTCCTCGTTTCTTTTTTTTAAGATGTGGTTACCACTTTTTGCGCCTCTCTGTGTCTGGAGGGGGCTGTGGTGGGTGTCGTAAGCTCACTTGCCTGAACTGCTTGTTCCTGTGAAATGAAACAGACTGTAATGCAAAGAAGATTCTTCTGAAGACGAGCTGTGGTTTCTCAACGCAGCACACTAATAGTTTTCTCTTTTCTATTTGTTTTTTGGTTCATTCAGCTCAATTGCTCTTGCTTGGATTTTGACCTTCTGCTTCATCACTTTCATTGGTAAACCTTGAATTTTGGAACTTCTGTAACACTTTTAAATAGTTTGACTCAAATTTGAAAGTATTGTTGAATTCACAGGGGCTAATATTTTATGCAGATACTCAGGGGACCTGAAGGCCATCTAGTAAAGATCTTTGTCTTTGCCAAGATTGGAGATTTCTCAATTTTCTCTGATTTATTTTTTTTAGGTAGTGCTGTTTGATAATGAGATTTCATAGAAATATAACAGTCTAGGGTGTTGGAATTGTGTTTTCTTTAACACACGTTCACATATTTGTCCACTTTACTCTTGCAAGACCCCACTTCTCTGAGACACCCTGTATAGTTAATCATGTTACAGACCATAAAATCAGTAAACATGATAAGGAGAAGCAAGTATTCCTGCGTTTTCAGGCATTTGTTGTTGTTAAAAAAAAGTTTGCAGCAAGAAACAAATTAGAGATAAGTTTGATTTCAGATAGATTATTCAAAAGCCTTTTTATCGGTTTGAAAACATTTTAAGAATGGTGTTGGACCAAATTGGTGGAAAATGGGAAGCAGGGCAACAGAAACAATTTAAATATCTTAAATGTGAGGTTTAATTCAGGAGTTTGGTTTTTAACATAGATTTGTAGCATAAAATATGGAAGAGTAGACTTTACTAGCTAAATCACAAGTAGTGGACAGCACAATCTTACCGATTATAATCAGCTATGTTGTGAAAACCTTACTTTTCTGAGAAACAGAAAACAAGACGTCTGTTGTAGAAACCAGGTCAAACAGATTTGATCAAACTCATGTCTCACTTTAAGTTCATCATCATCCTGCGTCCTGAAAATGATTCCATTTTTGATTCAAAGACATTTCTACATGAAGCTAGAACGCATGAATTAAACATTTCATTATTCATTTGACCAAATGACTGTAGTTTAACATTTTCTTATGGATTGTTATCAAACATTTTAAGGAAAAAGTTACGTTGAACTCAAGTGGATCCTCATCAAAACAGTCTCATTGAACACTCCCTCTCAACGCTCAGTTGTACATCACATCATACATCTCATGGTACATTCTGACAAACGTCACACCAAATTTCACATCGTACATCCTTAAGTATGCAGCACATCTTGACCTACGTCACGTTGTACATTGCATTGGAAATCACGTATTTCATGTCGTCTGTCACATTTTGCATTAAATCAACATCATATTGTAAATCACGTTGGTGCTCTTTCTGTTGTTTTGCTATAGAAAAGTCATCTCTGACTCACAGCAGAAGGAAGTTGAGTTCTCCTGGGTAAACATCTTCATATTTGGAATTGAGAAACACACGCAAACACAACAAACATTAGCTTTTCTCTTACAGTTGTGTGTATGAGAGAAGTAATATGCTTCTTGTGGTGGATAAATCAATTGCGTCAAATTTTGATGAATGATTAATTTCAAAATGTCAAGATCATAAAGTGAGTTTCATTCCATTTAGTGAAGATTTTAATTGAAATGACCAAGATTAATCCTGCAGGAAGCTCCTGAATGCAGCCCGGTTCTTATTTCACAAAGTGGGAGACAATTTGAATAATCCAGCCCAGCTGAAAAAAAAAAAAAAAAGACCCAGAGAACTAACAAACACAGGTTGTCATGATAACAATCCATGCTCCACCATCTGTCTCAGACTCTATTGACATTAATTTTTCTTGTTTTTCTTTACTTTTCCAGAGCAAAAGAAGGTACTCTTCTTCTCTGTTTTCTTTCCTCTCCTCTGCTGCGTAAACCTTGGCATAAAGAACTGAGCAGTTCCAGATGGGGATGTTATTCCAAGCAGGTGGCTCAACTTTCTATCAATCTTTCAAAGCAGAAGTGAACTGGTGACATAGCGAGCACCAGTTTCACATTGTGTATGATCACATGACTTACCAAGTTAAGCTTCGTCACATCTTACCGTTATTGCCGACCATTTCCGCCAGTTTTGAATTCAGGGCGGGGCTATTAATACGGTAAGTCAGCTCTAACAAAGAGGCAGAATTCCTCTTGACTTTGTGGATTTCAGAGAGGCGACTTTGGTTGCATCGTTGGTTGCATTGCTTTATAAACAGGGAAAGAGATTTAGGTGAATTTGGTAGGATATTTTATCTACTGACATTTGGAATCAGACATTTAGAAAAATAACATTGCAATGCGCATGCAGGTTTGGACTGGAAATCTAAAGAAGACAGAGGATTCAAACCAGCTCAAACTGGATTTATGGTCAAGTTTTCTCCAGCTAGATTAGCTGTGTTTTGCACATTTAACGGAGTTCTGTGTTCAGATGTTTTCACAGCCTTGTGGAAGAATACGTTTTTCTAGTTTTTTTTAATAAAAAATAGTCCTAAGCCACAAACCGCATCCTGTCAAAGAAGAATTTGTGATTTCTTAGATTTTGATCCCTGCAGTCAACTGCACTACAAATCATTAGCCTCCCAACCCTGCCAATGAGCACCAACATCTGTCTAAAACACGCCTAAAGCAGAAAGGCACAACTAGTACAGTTAGACCGATCATTTACTCATTTTTGTGCACGTGAAAATGGTAAGAGAAAAAAATGGGCAGTTATGTAAGTGTAATGCTGCTGTAATCTGTTCCAGCTCACACAAAGAGGAGTTTGTACGTGAGATTATGGAGGAAAACAGCAGACTGTGCCAGGATCTGCAGGAGAGCAAACACAACAGCAGATTACAGGAAAAACACTTGGGTCAAACTGTAAAAATAAAAATGTCAGAGCAGAAATAAACAAAAACAGTCTCCAGTTTAGGAAAATATTAAAACCAGGAAGGATGAGCTTGACAGACACTTCAAAACAAACATTTTTATCAGCTGTAGTCGCACAGCTCAGTCATTTTTCCATGACCTGTCACTTCCCTGAAACCTTTTCATTACCTCTACCAATGTGCAAAACCTTCACTTTGGAGCAGGGCTCGGCAACCTTTTTTACTCAAAGAGTCATTTGGGACCGCCCCTAATGAAAAATTAAGCACCCGGGGCCACAACCCGATTTGACATCATTATATATATTATGCATGTATATATTATATTAAGGGTGCTCATTAGGTCGATCTTCAAGGACATGAGTGTAGATCGCGGTCCAGAAAAGATTTAAAAAGAAAAATTACTTCTTTCTTTCCATCGTCATGTTTATTAGTTACATGTTTATTTGAACATTATTGTTTATGTACTGATGATTAAAAACTACACAGTGAGTTTACATAAAGATACTTTTGTATTAACAGATGAAGCGTTTTATTACAAAGACAGAAAGCAGCAACCATTGTATTCATGCTCTGCTGTAAACAGTCCAATGCGGGGAGCGTGGCCTATTATGAGGCATTTGGCGCTGCTGGCTACGTACGAACCGCGTGCCTCGCAGCTTCCTTGATGAGCTCGTATTTATCGGGCGAGAACTGCAGAGCTGATTGAAGGAGGAGACACGCGGGGCGGCTTCAATAAACACTCCGGTTGCTGGTCTTCTACCGGGGACATGATGTGCCGCGGGGCAGAAAGAGACGTTCTGATGACAGAGAGTTTGCGCTGAGTGAATTTAAACTCCCGTCTGCAGTGACGAATGTGTCAGAGGATGTCTGATTGGCCATTCTGCATGTCAATCAAGTCCCGTACTTTTCGGTGAGGCTTTTGATTGGCTGGTGGATTTTTGAGAGGTACATTTTTTTTTTTAATCTTCTCTGTCCCGCGATCTACACTCATGTCCTTGAAGAAACGTACATCAATGCACATGCGTGTTTAAAAACACGAAGTGCAAATTCTCTGTCATCAGAGAGTTGCTCTCTGCCCCGCAGCACGTCAAGTTCCCGGCAGAAAACCACTCCGGACCCGGAGTGTTTATTGAAGCCGCCCCACGTTTCCTCTTGCTATCAGCTCTGCAGTTCTCGCCCGGTAAATACGAGCTCATTCATTAAGGAAGCTGTTTTTTACGTGGCACGCGCTTTGTATGGAGCCAGCAGCGCCTTTGAAATGCCATGAAAAATGACCAAACTAAAATAAAATTGAATTTTTATAAAATACTCATTATTTTCCAAAGTCACAGGGAGCCACAACAGAAGGATGAAAGAACCACATGTGGCTCCGGAGCCATGGGTTGCCGACCCCTGATCTGGAGTTTAATCTGATAGTCAGCAAGAAAGTAAATAAACTGATTCACAAAAGAAAAATGTTCACTAAGTACACAGCTCAAAGAATTTTTAGCTAATGGAGTATCTAAGAAAAAATAACAAACAGTTTCTTTTGTTTTGTCTAAAAAATGAAATACATGTCTTCTAAAAGAATTATTATCCTAAAATGTAAAATGTTTAGTGTTGTTTTTAGTGAATGAAAACGTAACAGTTTTCAAACTTGATAAGTTTTGGTTTTGTTAAAAGAAAATATGCTAAATTGATAAAGCTTTGGTTTCAATCAAAAAGAAGGAAAACAACACCATCTTGTGGACAAATATTACAACTACATTGTGAACTTTTCAAATTTTAGTATCGATACTTCTGTATCTTCCATCTCTCAGTCCATATTCTGGGAAGACAGCAGCAGATCCCCGAATGTTCTCACGGATGTTCTTTTGGCTGCGTTTTTTTGCAGGTTTTTTTTTTTAAATATTTTCCTGTATATTATTTCAGCCACTTGATTGTGGCGCTCCATGTATGCTTTCCCTGCCAGCACCTTACACCCTGCAGTTATGTGCTGGATTGTTTTAGGCACCTCTTTGCACAGCCTACACCTTAGGTCTTGTCTGGTGTGGTAGATCTGAGCCTCTATCACTCTGGTGCTCAGGGCTTGTTCCTAAGCTGCCTGTAGGCCAGCCCTTTCTAGCCATAGGACTTCTTGTTATCAGCCACTTCAGTTTTGGTCCGGTGGTACATCCCATGCAGGGGTTTGTCCTCCCATGATGATCTGACCTGCAGCAGCGCATCCTCTGCCCTCCATTGTCTGAGGAACTCACTGAGCACATCATTGGTTTGCGCCTTGTGCCTGATGGATCTTAGATGTTTCATCCTGGATAGTTGCTCTCACGCTTATGATGTTTATGATTCCCTTCAAGTTTGATGCTCCACCAGAGGCCTGGGAGCTTGAGATTTCTGTGCAACATCCTAGCTGTTCCCACTCTGAACAGAAACCTTGGATGTTGTTCATGGAAATTGCTGGACCCATTCCCCCAATTTAGGGAACCCGTTCCTAAGTAGCTCAGTTCTGCCTTTGGTATTTCTTGATCTTCCCATGTTCCTTCTCCCATTCTATTTATTTTTCTTCTTGAAATTGCTGCATCCATCACAACCGCCTCCTTCCTGTCCAGCACCACTATGTGCGGTCTGTTTTACATTATGGTTTTCTCTGTAACTGGAAGCCCCAGGAGAATTTGGCTAGGTCATTCATGGTGTAAAAGTAGATAAAGGAAGGCCATAAAATGTCATTAACAGCAATGTCTTACAAATCCAGAATGGTGAGCTATTTGATCAAAATTCAGGTTTTAAAATAAGAGCAAACATTAAATTAAAAACAATTACTATAATAAATGTAAAAGTCTAAATATTACTGCTGTTTAAGAATAAATCTCTTTATCTTGTCTTTTTCTCTTTTCTTTTTTTTTTTAAGCTTGTATTGTTACAGAAGACATTCTTGTATATTCAAGTCCAGAAAGAGTTCCTGTTTTTGAACTTCAAGTGAATTCTGTTTTCTTTCATTTGAGCTCTTAAGAAGACAGGGAGAGAAGAAAATGCGAGACGACAGGAGACAGATGAAGTGAGGATGAGGAGAAAGCAGAGTAACAGGATTAACAGATCTTTGGCACCACTCTGCTTCACCTGTCCTTTTCTAAAACTCTTCCATGGAGACAGAAGCTGTAACATTTTTAAACCTTTATTTTCATGCAGGTTAACATGGAAGAGACATAACTTCAGCTTTAGGAAACGCTGACAAAACTCAACAACTTGGGGTAAAAACATACATTTTTAGCTTGATAGACAATATTTTGCTTTTACGGCTTCAATAAACATGTAATTTATAAAGAAGTAAAAATTAAAGTTACTACTTGCCTCCACCCTTGCAGCCCCCTATCTTCCTGCCCTCACTGGCTGAGTGGCTGCCACATATCGCTCCTTCTCTGCCTAGCAATCCTGGTCATAGCTGAATGTGGCAAATTCATAAAAAAAATACGCTTTTAAACTGGAGGCTTTTCTTTTGTTTTTTTTTCCATAACGACCATTTTATTTTTTGGTCACCTGGGGGTGACGAATCGGTCTAAGCAGTTTTTAGAGGAATCTCTAAAGGTAAACTTCTGGATTTCCAAGCAACAGAGGTTTTTTGTTAGCCTCGCCCACATTCCTCTTATCTTCATATTGTATGTCACATCGTTTTTCCCAGCTTAAGCTGAGCATTTTCCCAATTTTCCAGAAAATAATGTGCGAGCAATAGGGGAACGCCACTTTTAAGAGGTTGTCACGCTAACTGCACTTTACAACTGTTAATTTCAACAAGTTTTTATTCCCAGTGGTTTTTACGGTGATAGGAGGTGATTTTAAATTAGGTGGGCCTGAAAGTGATTTTTCTTTTTTTTTTTTTTTAATTTAAGATGTCCTCCTGAGTTCAACAAAACTTCAGTTGTGATGTGGACTTAACCTAGTGGCATGTCTGTGAAATTTCGTGAAGATGGTTCAAACTAAAGCTTTCTTTTCCTATATGGTTGCAAAAATGTCAAAGTTGCGCCATTTCCTACTTGGTCACTAAATGGCCACCAAGCCATAGGTTCTGTGGCCATCACATAATACTTCAAAACTTTCTTTGGAAATCCCTGACAAGTGTGTTTTGGTTTGGTTTGTGGATTTTGAAATGGTTGTTTTGAGCCCCATGAAGATTTTGACCTCACTCATTTGTTTTGACAGTTTCTCCTGCTGCAATGTCATCACTTTTTTGCTGATTTTGCTGAGATTTTGAGTTTTTTTTTGGTGAACTCTTCGCAGAAACGCAAAGTAGAAAGAAGAACTGCGAAACCAATATGATCTTTGCAGTCGGCGACTGCTGCAAGCCATCATAATAATCAGGGAGATATATCATTTCTTCAAAAAGTCTTATGTGTTACATTTACTTCAAATTCAGAGAACATAAAAATATAGACTTTTTCTTAACCGAAGAAATGAAAAATGCTTTAAAGGTGAAATTGTGGGGACACATGAGGACCCCCCCCCCCATGTTGTTGAAGGTTAAACACGACTGTGTTCATGTTGTTTGGTCAGAAAGCAGCTGCTCCATCCTTTAAGAAACTTAACATCTTAACCTCACTTTGAATAATCAGGTCTGCATGTAAAAAGCCACTGAACCATCTGGAGCGCCCGCAGCGTCCCTATAAACCTATAGCACCCCCCCATGGTAAGAGGATCCAGGCGGGGTGTGTGTTAATCCCCCTTAACTGACTGTGTGTCAGCGGGTCAGTGCAGACTCTGGACTCCACGCAGGAAGCTGCAGTCATGTTCCGCTCAGCCGCTCTGGAGAGCAGGGAGCTGCTGGCTCTGTTTGGAGGTGGGGGCCAGAGCTTTGAAGAGGTAAAGCTGGAAACGCGTTCTTCATGAAGAACCTCACAGTTTGCTGCAGGTTCATTTTTCAGGAAACCTGATGGTCCTCCATGTGGCAGCGATGCATGGATGCTAAAACATGAACCCAACAGCTCTGCAGATTTTGGTCTTCAGTTCAGCAGAAAGGGGGTCTCAGACCAGAGTCTTGAACTTTCAGACTTTAAGGACATCACTGTTGCCCATAGTGTTCACACTGGACAAGCAGGGAGGGGCTTCTTCTTTTACTGTTTACGAGTGCATGGCTGCTACCCATGTCGATGCGGTACAAATCTGGTGAATCTTGCTCCAGGCTTTTCTTTCACAGCTCTATTCTGATTTATGACAGAGTTGGTATCATAGAAACAAACTGCAATCATTCATTTGTCATCCATGATCAGTTTTCAAATGGTTGGAACTTTTGTGGATTAAAAGGGACCCCATCCAAATGTTTACTACCAAATCCAAGTTCCTGATTGGTCAAAGTTTGACCTGGTTTGACCTTCACCGCGTGTTCAATAGCTGCATGTTTTGTACGTAGAGCCCAGAAACTGTCCCAGAAACTTGTGTTCGTGAACTTGATAGTTTGACAGCCCAAAACACGCGTTTGCACGTGTTCAGCCTTATTCATATAGACTTTTCATTAGAAGTGGATCGCTTGCCATCCCTTAATCCACTAAACTCTTTTTATGGTCAGCGAACGGGCACCGCGAACATGTATGCCAATACAGGGGGCGACGTTTACTCCTATTTCCTGTGAGATCCACAGTTCAGGGTCTGGCACATTTCTGTTGGGGGGGGGGGGGGTGTCAGTGATCACAGCTACCAAAAAAAGCCTAATTTTGAGGTCAGAATGTCACTGATACGTCTCAGCTGCCGTGCTATGCGATTTTGTTTCGGCTCACGGAATTGTGCCGATTAAACCTAAAGGACAAAGAAGAGAAAAGACATTGTGCTTTTGCATTAGTGAAAGTGCATAAATGCACTTTTGTGCATTTATTCTTTTAACTCTGCTGCCAAAGACCAGATGGTACTTTGGTTTCTTTGTAGTAGCTGGAGCTAATGCAGCATTCAACCGGACAGCTGAAAGTGCAAAGCTCCCTGGAAAACAAGCTATCATGAAGAAAGAGTTCCACTCCAGCATTTTAGGCAACAAGTTTAGCATGGAGCATAAACCAGCTGCAGAAATCCTGCACGTTCATAACCCAGTTTTTAGGCTCAAGTTCCATCATGCAGAACAAAAACTGCACACGTAAAATGAAGAGATAAACAAGTTTGACATCATTTTAAAACATATTTTGTCAAATTTAGGTTCCAGCTGATCATGGCTGAAAATATCAGATGAGAAATAATCCTCATCCTGCAGGATTAAATCAGCCCAGCGCTGTGTCTTTGCAGGAGTGCGATGTGGATTCAGACAGCAGTGAGGAGAGAAGAAATGTCCGCAGCTCCGTGTCTCTGGAAATCCATGGCCTCCAGAGGGAGCAGGATGTTTACTTTTCCAACCGGGAGTACTACAGGAG
Organism: Oryzias curvinotus; assembly: GCA_023969325.1. NCBI lineage: Eukaryota > Metazoa > Chordata > Actinopteri > Beloniformes > Adrianichthyidae > Oryzias > Oryzias curvinotus. Next base: position 15,112,003 of record CM043720.1, on the reverse strand, counting down.
GCTGGAGGAGCTGAAAAGCACCCACCTAAGGAACATGGCCGAACTGGAAAAAATGTACATCAGCCAGGCCAAAGCCAGGAACGACGAGGAGGACGGAGGGATCTGGAGAGGAATGAACCTGGATGGAGGATCATCTTCCAGGTGGGGGGTTGATCATGTGTGGAAAAAGTACATCCTCACAGGAATATGTCATGTTTCTGATTACATATCAGACCAGCATGTTCCTCACATGCGGTTCTCGCTGCGCTGAAGGAGCTAAAAGGAACCCCTTTCCTCCTTACATCCTCCTCAGTAACAATACAAAAGGTCACAGCAGATCTGGGTAAACAGTTTTTTTTTCTGCCATCAGGAGCCCAAATATCAGCTTTCCTTGCAGCGGTCCAACCAGGAGGCTGCAGAGGATCAACTCCCAAGAGGAGCTGGACTTCCATGAGTCGTCAAGTGGCTCCGACCATTCGGATGTCTGTGGAGAGGACAGTGGAGGGGAGCTGGGCTGGGCACCAGGTCCTGCTGGAGCCTTTGGGAGGTTGGTCAAACTTAAACTTTTAAATTCTGATTTACAAGAATTTATACTCACAATTTGATCATTTCCCAGAAACATTCTGCGCAGCCCAAACCAAATGACAACTCAAACACACATCAGAACCAGAGCCAAGGCCCCTGGTCCAAAACCACAGGGAGGAGTGTCCCATCCAACCGGTGCCAGGGGCCGCTCCAAGGTCACCGTGCCCAAGCCGTTCCAGATGATGCTGAGAGAGGAGGAGAAGAAGAAGCACCAGGTGCGCACACGCTCAGAGATCGAGCTGGAGAACACGCTGCTCAGACAGGAGCTGGAGGAGCTGCGGGAATGCCAGAAGAAGTTCAGAGCGACGCCAGCTCCAGCCCACATCCACCTCCCTCTTTATGAGGTCATCAGCCGCCGCCAAAAGAACATCCGTGAGAACATTCGGGGATCTGCTGCTGTCTTCCCAAAACCTTTCCACTTCTTGGAGAGAGAAAAAAGGAAGAGGGAGGCCAGGATGGAGGCAGAGCTGGGGACCTTCAGTCACAGGGAGGAGCGGCGGGCCTTCAGTGCCAGAGCCATGCCTAGCTCTGTGTATGGATCCACAGCGGACACCAGGAAGTCCAGCAGCCGTCAGCAGCCAGAGAGCTTCTGCACTCTGGAGAGGGAGGTGACCGACGGCCAGAGCGACCAGAGCTCCGACCTGGAGGATGACTGCAGACCTCAAAGAACTTCATCTTCCAAGGCTGTGAAGAAGCACATAGAGCTGTCCATCGAGATGGTGGGCGACAGGGAGTGGTCCCCACACAAAGTCCCCATGAGCATCTGCCCACCCCAGCAGCTGCAGGGATCGAGCTTAAAAGACAGGAGCCACCACATCAGCCTGTGATGGACAGCTCTAAGGAGGAAGGGGGGGTCTTTGTTCAGTCTCAAATGTAGTAAACAGTGCAGCTCTGTGTCCTGTAGTGACTTGCAAGCTCTTTTGTCAATAAAGATGGTGGTTTTTGAAGTATTTGAGTGAGTTTTCTTTTCTTTTCCTCCAGTGGAAAGAACAGTAATCAGGTTTGTCAGTCTCCTCTCCCATCACAACTCAGAAATCTCGGAGACACAAGTCCGCTTTCATGTCCTAAACAATCCATTAGAGGTGTAACAACTCATTTGATTCAGTTAGTTAATTAGAAGTAGCCGTCTCAGAACAGTAGTTTTTGCTCAGCGCCTCTGAGAAGCTTTTGTTATTTTGCCTGAACATGTGCAGAAACTGTTTCACTTTTTCGATTGTTCTGTAAATGATACTGTTGGTGCTGTTTACAGATAATAGTGCTAAAATCAACAGAGATTTTTTGAAGATGTGGACATTACAAGGCAAAGATGCACGAATAGATAGATAAGAAATCAAATTTCTTCTTCGGTTCCACCTGCAGCAACGTTTTTGGGTTTTCAACCATAGGTGATTTGAAATTAAAAAACACCTTATGAATAGTACAATAAAGAAAAATATGTTTTAACTCAAAGTATTACATCAAAAGTATTCATTCAGATGTGCAGGTTACACGTACAATGTTTTCTAATGCAGGCATTTACGTTCATTAGTGGTTCACAGTAAAAGCACACGTTGTTCTGAAGATGAGCATGCGCAAAACACCTGTGCACGGAAGAACTGCTTACAAAATGAAAAAAAAAAAAGAATCAGAGAAGTTTCATCATATGCAGTTACCCTGATCTGCAGCATGGTGGCTCTGTTAGCTATGAAAACTAGACAAAGTGTGGGAATTATAATTAAAAGTATATTAATGTTTTAAACGTGAGTCAAGCAAACATGAGACATGTGTATGATAACTTGTGACTTTAAGTAAAAGGTGACAAAGGTAAGAATGTGAACCTGGAGGCTGTGAAGGATGTGGTTAAGAGTGATTTAGACAAAGATTAAAAAATGAAATACAGGGTGACAAAGAGAAAGCTGAGTTAACCTGGAAGCTTTGTTAAAAATAACTGAGCAGGAAGTAAGTTGTGCATACATCATGTGTGAATTAATGAAAAGAGCTGGCCGACAAGGGGAAAGCAGAGTTTTAGCACAGTCTGTGTGAGGAGCAGATGTGAACAGCTGTGCTGGAATTCTCCCTTTGCAAAGGCGAACCAAAGTTTCAGGGTGTGAAGCCTTAGTATTATTATTATAACCTTCAACTATAGGATCCTTCTGACTCCGAATCAGAACCCGGGGAAGTCAACTCAGCCTTCAACAAAAGTCAAACAGGTGACATCACCTGACGTGCGTCATCGAGTGGAGGTGGGTGTGTTTTAAGGAGTCCAGTCCCGTGTTACGCTCAGCACGCCTCACGCGAGGCGCATGTGTGTCTGCAGTTCAGCATCAGTCCATTCCGACCCGACCAGAGGGAACATGCTGCGGAAATGTTTCTTCCTGCTTCTGTTCGGTAAGAAAATCTTTGGACGAGTTCTTTCTGTTGAAAGATTGGCTCGCAGGCTCGCGCTCAGTCAATCGGTATAGTTTTTAGGTAGTGGAAAACAATGATGATCCGATCAAACATATTAATGTTCAGCAGCGTTCTGCGTGAGTCTGCCGCTCTTTGCTGACCTGAGAGGACCTCACTGTAATGTTTCATCATCTGCGGATGAGGAACAGGCAGAAGTGGCGTTATTTATCAGACTGCAGGCATGTAGCCCGTTACGTGGACTCGAAACCAAAGACTTGCTTAGTTATTGTGAGGCTAATAAGCAAATCTGAGCTGGAAAGTAACGGTGCATGGTGATAATAGTGGTTTGTAGATCTCTTATCATTTTGAGGTCTATTAGAAAAACTTTTTTTTTATCTATAGCAATGCAGAAACAAATGTACATGTCACAGTATTAATACCTTTAATTAGAGTTTGTGTCTATAAGTTTTAGCTACAAGCTGGTATGTTTACAAGAATCTGAATGGTGACTACGGAAATCCCCTTTCTTGAAAACTCTTCCACCATTTGGGAATCCTGATAAAACATGTAGCAAAAAAAAATCTGAAACTGTAGTGACAAGTAATGCCAACAGCTGATCCTTTGTCTTCGTCACTTGGTCCCCCTTATGGGGCGTGCCCTCTTCAGCTTATCTGATCCTGACTTGAGGTGCTGTGCCACCTCTCTGCAGGCTGTCTCAATGCTGAGATTTAGTCAGATCAGCTCTTGAGGGTTCCTCTTCAAATGCTTGGGTTTATTTCTGAATGAAGTGTCTCCAGCAGCATTAGTGTAAGAAGTCACAGCATCCTCACTTTTTCCTGACAGAGAGGACTTTGTGCTTTAAATCTTGCCTCACCTGTCACAGGAGGTAAGAGGGCAGAACATATGAAGCAACCTATGGTGCAAATATCTCTGCCGAGTCTTTGCAAGTTTCTGTCTCTTCTCAGATCATCAGGTCCCAAACTCAGACTTATATTCAAGCTTGGCATGTTATGGCTAGAAGAACAAATCCAGACGATTCCCATGGTTGATGATCTACCTCTGCCCACCAGCGGGTTAAGCTAAACCAGAATGATCGTGGCTCAGTCATTCAAAAAGAACCCTGAAGAGAAAACACACAGAATGCTCCTGTTGTCGGCACAAACCAAGCCCCCATCCAGTTTGTCCTCTAGTTTTGGTGCATCGTCTGCAAGCATACTATGTAATGCAGTGGGGAAAAAAATTTTGTTGTTGCTTTTTTTGTGAGTTTTTTGCTGTGTTTCCTACAGGTTGCTCTCTGGTACGTTGCCAGTCAAGAATCCCCTGCAACGTCACTCAGACCCCAAATGGGACACTTTACCTCCTCTTGAATATCTCAGCATGTGACTGGATTTACAGCTGGAACAACACATTCACAGTACGTTTTCCCTTTCCTTCACGTTACAGTTTAATGCGGGTGGTAGTTTGAAAGCATGCTCACCATAGTGCTGTTCTGCAATGCAAGTTTCAGTATTTTATTAACAACTGTGACTAGAACTTTGATTACCTTTGGATTTTAGGTCCTCAGCACCTACAAAAAAAAGATGGATGGGGTGGTTTTAGACTCCACTTTCAAGAGTCTCCTCACAATTCCCTGCTATGAGGAAGTGAAGTATCACTGCCTCTGCAAATCTGAGGTTTGTCTGATCTGTTAATACAGGCCCACTGAGGACTTTTACATAGATGTACATCATGAACACAGAACATCATTTGGATTTAAGTGCTTTGCTTCTCCTGTCTCTCTGTGCAGAATGAACCAACCACTGCCACATGCAAGAGTGAGTGGTCACTTTCCTTTATTCAAGGGACTTTTACACTCCATGTGAAATTGTTCTGCTTTTATGCTTGTCAGAGCAGACACACAAACTTTTTTCTGACTTTTAATCTCACTTTTGTCTTTTTGACAGCCTCCTGCCCTGTATCTTCTCCAAGGAATGATGGTGAGAAATCTGACCGTTCAGAAACTCATTATCCTGCTCAGCCAGTTTCAGGTAAAACAACATAATGTATAATGCCATGTAGTGTTTGGTGGTTTCATTAATTTAAAGAGTGGCTATTCTTTATAATATATTTATAAAATATTTGTCATGTAGAAGCTTCTCCAAATCGCATTGTGGTTCCTCTGATCGTCGTCTTCCTGCTGATTGTTGCAGTCGTCTTCCTTGTCGTCTACAGGTACCTTCAGAGAAAAACTAGCATCACTGCACCTGGTTGTCAAATCCGAATAACTTTTTTTGTTTGTTTACAGAAAAATAAGGGGAGACAAATCAGAAGTGCTTGCTCCGGAAAATGTAAACCTGAACGTATAAAGTTCATCAGCAGCTGCAGAGCATAGAAGCCAATATTCAAGTTTTCAAGGTTTTAGTCTCCCTTTTGTTTGAAATTGTATTTTAAACTAGCATCTGATCTGCCCTGCAGTTAAACTTGCATGAATGAAAACCTGAATTTAAAATTTTATTATTTTTCTTTGCCTTATAGCTGTAAACCTTTTATAAAGTCAGTTTTGGGTCATGGAAAGTGGTGCTTTGATAAAGTCTTCTTGCTGTGGAAGTGGCAGACTCTTTGAAGCACCAGTGAGTGCTCTTTGAGCATGAAAGCAGTGCAGAAGGTGTCCCACGTTAGGGGAAGCTGTGAAACCTTCTGTCTAACAACAGTTTCTTTACTTTTACCAAAAATATATACAAACTTCCATTATTAAAATATGTTCCTAGTAGGGGTGTAACAATTCTTTTTAACAACAATTCGATTCGTTTCATAATTTGTGGCTGCTGAGGTGATTCATAATTGACATTGATTCATTTTGAACGATCCAATTTACTGACCTAAAATAGATCCAGGACATTTTTAGTCAAAACTAAACCAGTGTGACTCGGAGAGAAATACCTGGTACTGAACTGTGCAGGTGAAGTTTCCAAATTTCTTGTATTTCTTGCAAGATAATTGAGTGTAAATTAAATTTGTGTACAAACAAAAAATATTTAATGGAAAATCTATTCACATTTTAGGGATGTGGTAGTTTTAGGGAAACTACCACATCTCAATCCAAATGGTATTTTCCACTATTGATTACCAATTTATCCCATTTTGAAACAACTTTTTTTTCACAGTAGTAGTAGTTGCTTTGATTAACAGCTTGACAGATTGATCTGGTTGCTCAATGAAAATTGATGCATATAATAATTGTTACACCCCTAGTTTATATGCATATCTCTATTAAATAAATGTATTGTATTATAAGTGCACTAAAATTCAAAGACGTGCTAATGATGAATTGGAATATTTTGCTCCATTGAAGGATAATGATGGTGTATTTTACCCATATGAGGAATTCCTCTATTTTGTTTATTATACATAAATAAAATATGAAATATTATAGTAAATAAATAATATTGTTTATTGTATAATGAATTGTTGACCATGTCCCTGTTCTGCTGAATAAAATGCTTTCCATCTCCAAATAAGTGTTGAGTCATTCAGTGTTTAGATATATTTACAGATTATTCTAATTCAGTAACTATAATCTCAGTGTCAAACACTAAATTGGATTCTTAGCAGTTTTATCAGTTAAGGCAATAAAGATGAGCTCATTTAATTCCACTTTCCATGTAAAAAAAAAACTTGATTATATTTATTTTATTTCTAATAAGACTCACTGGCAGAACAAAGTGATCTAACTTGGTCAAATTTGTTATATAAATGAACTTTCCCATGTAATAAGCTCATAAAATCAACCAATAGAACAAGTAAACTTTTTGCAACAGTCAAGGGAAATTTGTTTCTGCGCTGCATATTAAGTTTTATGTGTTGTACTTATTAGAAAATAGAAACATGGATCTTTTCAGATTTATAGCCTTTGAGGTGTTGTCGGAAAATGTTTGTGATTTCCGCCCAAAAAAAAGTTTCTCTGTTGGATAGCTGTTACAAAAGCTGAACAACTGACTTGATTACAAGTAAACCCCTGAGGGGCCCTACAAGAGGTCGCACAAGCGTTACTTTACTCTTAGGCTGTGTCAGAATGCCCGCCCTAATCCCCAACTACTAAAAACTATAAAGTGCGGGACTATGTAGTGCCTTGGATTTTAACAGCAATTTGAACACCACACTGACTATAACCTACTATTTTTAACAGTGAATATGAATATAATGTACGATTTTCAGAAGTGAAAATCTAATTGATATGAGCGTTTTGTTACGACCATTTATGAATCCACTGGGTTCTAAAGATAAAAAAGTTAAGATTTTATTTAAAAAATAAATTTAAATACATTTCCATTTCCTTTGAAAAGATTGTTCAAACGCAATGCATTGTGGTCTATATTCGCCAATCTAGTGAGCATTGATGCACACTTGTTTTTTGCAGAGACTCTTTGGAAGTTTCTAGAGAAGATTTTGGAATTGTAGATTCGGACAGCATTACAAAACGGTGAACGCAGTATATAGTGCACTATGTAGTGAGTTGTAAAGGAATTCTGACAGAGCCTTACACAAATACTATTACAGTCATTTACCAGCACTATTGTTCCCTTACTCATATATTATTACATGCCTCCACACATACAGTTACAGACTTTTATAAACATGTATTAATATACTCTCAAAAACAGATCTCTAATCAGCACTAAACTGTACAATATAAAAAAGTGATCCATATAAAACACAAAACACCACACTCCACAAAATGTTGAAGTAATCTGTGCAAAACAAAAATTGCCAGCCAACAAAATATGCAAAAAGAAATTTCTATAAAACAAACGAAATAATCAGATCCGTCCAGTTTTCAGAGAATCATTTCACTTCTCACTGATAGTGTCCCACCTGGTGATGTCATTAAATAAGTTTCAGACAGATCTGATGTGGAATTTCTAAATAAAACCCAATTGAATTCGGCTATAAATGTGTTTTTGCCATATGTTTACGTATGTCTAAAAAAATAACTGCTAGTTTTCAGTGAGTCATTTCACTTCTCACTGATAGTGTCCCACCTTGTTATGTCACATGAAACGTTTGAGACGGATCTGAAGTGTAATTTCAAAATAAAACCCAATTGAAATCTGCTATAAATGTGTTTTTTCAACATGTGAAAATTTGGTAAAAACACATTCATAGCAAATTTCAAATGGGTTTTATTTTGAAATTCCACATCAGATCTGAAACCTATTTAATGACATCACCAGGTGGGACACTATCAGTGAGAAGTGAAATGACTCTCTGAAAACTAGCAGTTATTTTTCTAGACATATGTGAACATTTTTAGGTTAGGAGAGGCTAACAAGCGCTAACAACATTGGCCTTGATGGACACAAAATCCAAGGCCATGCGGGAAAAGCTTCAATCTGCAGCTTGGCTGCACGTAAATGTGTGGGAATGACATCAGCCTTTATTTTGTCGGGGCACAACTGGAAACACAAATCCACGTGATTGTTTGAACGGTTTCTAAGGACTGAGCGGCATTTCTGCTTTGAAGCACACACACCGACCCAAAGCCGCTGTGTGAACTGACGGGTCGAGCTCTGCTCGGTTCTCGTGTCCTGCAGCCTCTAACCCAGAGCGGCGGGTCAGCTCATAGTCCGAATTCTCACACATAACAAAACAACAAAACGCACACGTAACAAAGCACCCTCCCCTCAAACACATTAATAAATCCTGCTGCTTTGCTCAGAGAGGTTCACTCGGTCCACTGGCACCGGAGCCTGAATGCAGAGCTCGGGTGCCGGGTCCAGACCTCAGTGGACACGAAACGCTCCTCCCCGGCAGCCCCCTCGTGAGGGGTGAAAGAGAGGCGAAGAGCCAGCGGGGCGAGAGCGGAGCAGCGCTTTTCACGGGGCCTCCACAGAGCAGCTGGTCTGTCCTGTATGCGCTCCAAGGCTTTCTCTCAGCGAAACACCATCTATGAATGACGTAAACCAGAGCAGAAGTGACACACGATTGGAATGAACCGTTTACATGAACCACGATCGGAAAAACGATCGGTATAACCCACCTATCTCGATCGGAAAGAAAGTTTGATCCGAGTGAGTCTGATTGGGGCAGAGTATTCTGAACAGCGCGTTTACATGACGCATTTTCTTTTTCTGATCAGGCGTTCTTTCCGATTACTTATGCCCATGTAAACGTGGCTTTTGACAATTCAATTCAATTACATTTTATTTGTATAGCCCAAAATCACAACAACAGTCGTCTCGATGGGCTTCGAAGTAAAACATGAACTCAAAAGGATCACGAATACAAAGAGTTCAATAGGAAAATACTAAAATGAACTTACAAACTAAGCTATACTGGCATCCCTGCCCTTAGACCCCCTTCGACTCAATGAGAGTTCAGTTTGTACCATTTGGTGCTCCAATTGTTTCAAATGTTAGTCTGAAAACGGTCTTTCCTTGTCTTTACAGATCAAGTTTGAATATATACTTTTATGCACATTTACTTTTTTGTACCCAGAGTTAAACGTTAACAAGGACATTGTACAATGCCGAAATTCCTATGGGACCGTTTTACCTGCTAATTGTGATGTAAATTTAAAAAAAAAAAGAAAAAGCAAAATAAACAGCAGCTGTCTCATGTCTGTTACTTGCCCTCACATGTTTCTAATAAATTGCTCTTAAAAACTAGATTGACGAGTTTTTGCTTGGGTGAAGCTACGAGTGCTTTAACGGAGTTTCAGTCAGACAAATTCTTGCAGTAGAATACATTTATTTTCACATACGTAATTTACATCTTAGTTGGCATTCACAAACTTTGATTGGCATAAGGCTCCGTACAATTCCATGAGATAACTTCCATAAACTTTAGGGTAAAAACCCCCAACGGAGCCCACAGGTGTAAGCCGGGGAGGAGGGTGGGGCGACGAATGCAGCGCTGCGGTAAGAAAGAAAATGAACTGCTGCACACCTGGACTTAAACCTGGACTTAAATAGGACGCTGAACAGGTAATTACCTACCGCCCTGGGGGGGGGGCGGAGACTGCCGAATTTGGCAGTCTCCGCTACAGAGTGGTAGTAGAAAGTAAAGGAAAGTCCCATTGTGGATTCATCGCACCATAGAAACCACCCGTATCACAAATTCCAACAGTGAATTGATGGTGAAATAAAGAACCTGCACAATATCTTAACACCAATTTTATATACACCAATTGTAAGAGGAGTAACCTTTGACAGTTCCAGAGGGACGCACCTTCAGAAGGTCATTGAAGGTCATTAGGCGATGGGAAGGGTAACCACGGGCCAAGGAGATTGTAGATGAGGAAGGTCAACATCCCACGTAGCAATGGATTGCAGCTCGGCTGAAATTTGATTCTCATATTTGATATTAGTGGTTCTCAAATAGGTGGACAACAAAACACAGACTGCCGAATTTTTAGCCAAGGACGACTGGAGATCCGTAAGGGATCGTAGGTTTTGATAGTCAGACTGAACCTTAGACTTTTTAGAGGCAGAGCATAACAACCCCTAAATGTAGATGCATCTAGCCAAGTTTCATCTGCTTAAGCAGGGCAGATAGAAGACTGGCTTGTGGACACAAGAATTAACTCTTTAACTAATAAGCTTTAGAGCGTAAATGATGAAGTTTCTACGGTCAGGGTTAATTTGCTCATGGTGTTATTTAAACACCAACCAAGACAACCGATGACACACATAAGACTATTATCTCACTCTTTAAAGAGCCTCAATATAAACTCCATGGCTAAATTCTCATAACCACACGATCCTTTAAAACCATTAGAGCCGTGGATTCTGGCGGCCGGAAGTACACAAACCACTCTTCATAAATCTTTCTCCCAAAACCAGAGGGCCCAGCCACAGAAGAACAAGCGGAGGGAAACTGAAGACACGACAGGCATCAACATAACAAGACCACTCCAAGCATTGAGAAGGACAGGCCAAAAACGCAAGAAATGAATATCCAGAACAGGAACATGGGGCCCAGGATCAAACTACCCGGAACAAGAACACAAGATGAATGGACGACCGTGGGACCATAGCCACAGCAAAATCAGGTGGCCCAATCATTGAACAAACAGCCATCAACCAAAGAATGAAATAAAGTACACGCTGCACAAAAGCGAGAGATGACATAAAGGGAGAGGCATGCACCAATGAACCATCCAGATCCAGAAGAAGAAAATAAATCCGGACGGGTGGAGGACCATACGTCGCAGACAACGCGGTAACCCAGATTAGAAAATTAATTCAAGCCACAGAGATGCAAAAGACCAGGCATACAGAGGAACATTGACCACCGAGAAAACATCAATAACGTGCAACAACGAAGGGGAGCCCATAGCCTACACAAGTCCAGTACAGGGCTTGCGATAATACAGTCGATAGCATGAGGACCGCCATGACACCTGAAAGGTAAACCGATAAACACATCGAGCGCCGACTGAATGCCGAGAGACGCCACCGGGAGGCAAAGAGGCAGGACACTGAGAACATCAGTGATAACAGTCATCCCCAGCCACAAATCGCGTCCGGAGTAAAACGTGGAGAAGGCATGGGCAGCTGAAGTAAGAATAAACCAATCTGGAAGGCGCACGAGGAATCAGGCCACTGACACCAGAAAATGACTACGAGGCGCCAACAGGTCCAAAACAAGTTCCAACAACATGAACACATCCGAGGGCCACCCTCAGTGGCGGCCTTGAAAACAAACCATACCGCGAGCAGGTGGAGGCGACGAACGAAGATCGCTGAGTGAATCAAAACATAAGCATAAATCATAAGCAAAAATCCACAGAGGAGAAAGGGGTCCAACAAAGATCAAACCAAACGCTGAGAAAACCACTAAATGCACAGCAGCAACGACAGAAACACAAAAATAAAGAGAGCCACCAAAATAATAAAGCCAGCGTTGAAGAAAGACAGACAAAAGTCACATTCGGCTCCAAAATAACATACAGCAACAGATAAAACGCCGAAAGCCACAACTAAGTCAGCCAGCATAAGAAACCAGTCCAGACGACGACCACCAGCCTTAAACCACAGGAAAGACCCCACAACCCCAGAAACAATAACTGGATGCAGAGCCACAAAACATGAAAAAGAGCCAGGTAGACCACAGAGTCAAAGAACTAGAACTACAATTCCCAGGGTCCTTAGGGGCGTGACGTCACCGATTACCGGAACAATAAGGAAACAGCAAAGCTTTAGAAAACACAACAGAAAAACATGGGAAAAGACCGCCTGGCCGCTCACCGCAATGATACAAACGGCCACAGCAGAGGAGAAGGCCTGGACGGCTCCCGATCTAACGCCGCTGCCAACCCGAAACACCGTAAAACGCTCATCCGCCGCAGCGACGCGAACACGCCGGGCGCCGCCACCCACCCGCTGAATTGCCGCGGAAGGAGAGACAGACGCGGCGAAACGAAAGCCCCCACATCAGAAAAAGTGGGATCACTATCCAAAAAGAAGGGAAGAAGGGGGGAATACACCAAGATGCCAAAGAGAAGGAGATCAGCGGGCATGGAGCACCGGCGACGAATGCAGCGCTGCAGTGAGAAAGACAATGAACGGCTGCACACCTGGACTTAAATAGGACGCTGAACAGGTGAGTTAATTACCTACCGCCCTGGGGGGGGGGAGAGACTGCCGAATTTGGCTGCCTGAAAGGCGAAAGCATTCGCTATTCTTACATTTTTTGCTTTTTTTTTTTTTCCAAAGCCACTTGAAACCACTTGAAAAGGTTAAAATGTAGACTCTACAACACTTCCTTTTAGGTCATAATGTCACACATTTTATTATTCATCCTTAAATCATATTCGCATGTTCATGGTAGTAAACAGTATGTGTGAAGAAGTCTGATCAAATGTGTGAATGAAAATTGAATTGTCTGTGTTAGAGTCTAATAGTATTTGTACAAGAGTATATTAGTATGTGTGTTAGGGTTTAATGGTATTTGTGTAATTTATACATGTAAGAGTATAATAGTGTTTGTAAATGACTAATAGTATTAGTGTGAAAGTAAAGTAACGTTTGTGCAACAATAACTTTATTACCTCACATAGAAACCTTTCCTGATTCATCTCTTCTCAAAATCAGAGGACTCCTCTCCTAAATGTGAAGGCATGAGGGCTGCTTTAGGAAAAGCGGCTCTGTTCATGGATGCCACAAAGATGACTCATAGCACAATGGTAATGAAGGCCATCTCTCAGCTGTCCCGTTTCTCAGGGAGGGGGGAAGGCGAGCAATGTTTGTTTGCTTTGGCACGGCTAAACATTTTCTAAAGAAATGGAGTGTGCAGACATTAAGTACCCGTAGGTAAACTTTATATTATGATCTGACTTGTCACAAATGAGGCTTGAGGATCAAAATGCAGCAAGGAAAACAAAACCTGAAAACTGAACACGACAAAACAATAACATGAAAATAAAAAATCTGAACTAAAAAGACACAGATCAGAAAAAAACACAGAAAAAAAAGAAAAAAAAAAGAAAAAAAAAGATGGCCGCAGGTGTTGCAGGTGTGGTCACAGCTCTCCTTCTTTACACCTTGTTTATTGAGTTTATACCATCAACCGATGATCTAGACCTTAAAAATGCTTACGACAAGATTCAGCTACAACTTTCCATTCATGGAAAGATGCATTTCAGCAGAATGGACAAAGAAGACACAAACAACTATGTCAAGCCAAGCATTGGATATGGGAAGCATCTGCTAGCTATGACTCTTGTTTATCCACCCATCTACCATAAAAAACGAAAAAACATCAAGACAACTTCACGTCTACAATGGACTAATGCTCTTATCATCACGATCTGTTTGACATTATCTGGAGACATACATCCACGCCCGGGACCGCGCCACGTCACACCGAGGGAAGGCCCCGCGGAGCAGCGCGCAACTACGGCCCTACTACCTGGTGTTGCTGCGGATTGGGCGCTGGGGAACCTTGCTGGTACAGTGGTGGATCAGCACACGCTGGGTGCGCATGATGGAGCGGGTGTGCGGTGCGCCCTAGCTGGATGCCCTCGATCATCGACTGGACCCGGAGTTTCGGCGGGGACTGGGGTGTATGCAAGATCAACGGAGCACCAGATTACCACGCTAAAGGAGCACGCTTCCAGCACCTCCACAGTGACGCAGAATGTAAACAGAAGAAAACAGCTGAACCCAGGGATTGCAAAGAACAAGAAGTGGGCGGTGTTTCAAACTGTCAATCATTCGCGGACAGTGTGGGACCCTAAAGCCAAACCAAAGGGGATTCTAGGTGGACACCTGAACATAAGAAGCTTCCTTTCTAAAGGTGAGCAAATACAGCATCTGTTACTGGACTCAAACCTGGACTTTCTCTGTTTATCTGAATCCTGGCTGAATCAGAATTCCCCATCAGCAGCTCTGAATATTCCTGGTTATAACATCTACAGAAAAGACAGGGAGGGATCCAAAAAGGGGGGTGGAGTCTTGATTTACATAAAAAGCACATTGCAGTGCCACAAAATTCAATGGTCAAACCATGTTCAGTTGGAATGTTTGGGGCTCACAATCTCCCTTTCACCACAAATGTCATTCATCCTTGTTGTTATCTACAGACCTCCATCTGCAGATAACAGATTTCATGAACACTTTGAGAAGTTGTTAAAAGAAAGCAACTGTGACAAAGAAATTATTATTATGGGTGATTTCAACATTGACTGGGAGGACAAATCCTCAAGGAAAAAACTCAAGCAAATCACTGACAGGTTTAATTTAACACAAGTCATCGGTGGCCCAACAAGAATAACTAATTTTACCATGACGCAAATTGATCTCATATTTACCAACAGACCAGAAAGAATTGCAAAATCATTTAACATGTTAACCGGTTTATCAGACCACAATTTAACTCTCCTCTCTAGAAAACTCACTAAAAAGCGTTTCTATTCTTGTGCTGGAGTCAAAGAAATTTTTACAATACCTAAAAATAAATATCAAAACTTTGTAGATGAAGCCAATCAAATTCAGTGGGACAACATTTTACCATCAGTTGACACTGAAAATGATGGCAAAATATTCCTTACAACAATTGAGAGAACAATTACCGAATTCACACAAAAAATCAAGCAGAAACCATACAAAAACACTGTTCATGGATGAACTCTGACATCATAAAACTTATGAAAGAACGAGACCAAGCCTTAAAAAAAGCAAATAAAACTAAATTAACCCATGACAGAGGTCTTTTTGCCATACTGAGAAATAAGGTGGTAAGATCATTAAGGAAAGCAAAAGCAGATTTCTTCCTCACAATAATTGAAAAATCACATGGAAACTCTAAAATAATATGGAACCAGATAAGAAAAATGACAGGTAATCGCCCCAAAGAACAAAACATTCTAGAAATTAAAATAAACAAACAACTAACAAACAATGTTCAAGTCATAGCAGAGGCATTTAACCATTATTTCATTGATTCTGTGGCCAACATAGCAAGCTGTTTCACACCTGTGGAAACCTACAAATTCTCAATAGACACAAGCCAACCAACATTTAATTTCACAAACATCACAGAATCTGAAGTGTCACAGACCATCAATTTGCTCAAACCATCCAGATGTAAAGACATTTTTGGCTTGGACACAGTGATGCTCAAGGACCTCTGTTCATCACTGACACGCCCCATTACCAAAATTATCAATCTATCCCTCTCACAAAAAACATTCCCGAGCACTTGGAAACCAGCCATTGTCTCTCCCATTTTTAAGAGTGGAGACCTTCATTCCATGTCCAACTACAGACCCATTAGCATTCTTCCGACAGTGTCAAAGATTGCAGAAAAACTAGTAGCTAAACAAATTATAAACCACCTCGACACCACACCCTATTCTCTCCATCCTATGCAGTTTGGCTTTAGAGCCAATTACTCCACGGAGACCGCTACCTGTTTTTTCAATAAAAATATCAGGATTTTGCTGGACCGAGGAGGGGTTGTAGGTGCTGTTTTCCTGGATCTTAAGAAGGCTTTTGACACTGTTAATCACAAAATCTTACTGTCAAAATTATGCAATTTTAACTTTTCTTCTGATGCACTGCAATGGATTGACTCTGACCGCTCCCAACTTGTCAAAGTCCAGTCATTTAAATCT
This sequence comes from Oryzias curvinotus, assembly GCA_023969325.1. NCBI lineage: Eukaryota > Metazoa > Chordata > Actinopteri > Beloniformes > Adrianichthyidae > Oryzias > Oryzias curvinotus. The sequence goes on along the minus strand of CM043720.1, from coordinate 15,095,976 downwards.
GCAGCTCTCAGTCTGCCAACTGGTATTCCACAAGGATCAATTTTGGGACCTTTGCTATTTTCACTGTACATTAATGACCTTCCATCCAGTTGTCCTGATGTTTCTGTGCAGATGTATGCTGATGACACTGTAGTATATGGTCATGGCAGTAATACCTCTCAGGCGGCTGAGAAGCTCACCAATGCCATGGTTAACATCACAGCTTGGTTGAAATATTCTTGTTTGCAGCTAAACACATCTAAAACTGTTGCAATGTTCTTCACCAAGTCCAATAATAACCTTACTGTTGAACCAGATGTTTTTGTTTCAGGAGAAAGGCTACAGGTTGTATCAGAATACAAATATCTGGGTGTCATACTGGATTCAAAGCTGTCTTTCAAATCTCACATCAAAAGGGTCTGCAACAGAATCAAATTCAACCTCAGTAATTTTAGACACATTCGCCATCAGATGTCCACACAGTCAGCAAAAATGTACATGCACTCCATGATTTTCTCTCATATCACTTACTGTTTGCCTGTCTGGTCACAGGCTTGCAATACATCTTTAAAACATCTTCAAACATTATACAAACAAACTATTAAAACTTTGGATAAAAAACCAAACAGATTTCACCATTGTACAATATTACAAAAACATGGTTTACTGAATTGGGTCAACATGGTCAAATATTCAAATCTCTGTCTCATGTACAAAATCCTTCATGGCTTATCATCCCCTCCTCTTCACCAGTTCATTAACATCCGGACAGCAGATCACAGCAGAACTCGGAGTGCAGTCAGAGGAGACTGTATCATTCCCTTCAGAAAAAGCGTTTTTGGTCAGAATGCTTTTTCTGTTAGAGCTGCTACTGAGTGGAACTTCACACCTGTTAGTATTAGAAACCAAAACACATTTCATTTATTCAAGACACAATTGAAGAAATGGCTCATTGACAATCAGAGCTGTCAACACTGAGTACATTTCCTGCCGCTGATCCTCGCTACTGTCATGTCTTTTGTATGCGTGTATGTTCTTACATTTGCCTGATTTTGGATTGTTTTACCACTAATTTGTTTTTAGGTTAATTTTATTGAATGCATTGTTTAATATGATGTAATGTTATGTAAATATGTCATTTTAATTTGATCTTTTAGGGTGATTTTAACATCTTTTGAGGGACTGCAGATGAAAAATAGCCCTTGGCTAACTCTGGCATATTTACAGAAATGTTGATTAATATGCGCTGTCCCCTATTTCAAATAAATATAAGCAAATCTCCACTGATTTATCTGATCAGTTTAGATAAGACATGTAATTAGCTGAATATACCTCAACTTTGTAAGACATACTTTACCTGGCAGTCATCATACAAACAAGGAACTTCAATCCATCTAAATACTTTCTTCTTGTCTTGTGTTGCTCATTCCTGACAGTTTTATCACAGTTTGGCGGTTTTGTTCATGTCTGCTAAATATTTTCCTACACACAGAGAAACCGGTTGTGCCATGGGCTTCAAGTGATTCTCTAATCATTGCCAACTTACACATGGAGGCAGTGGGGAAGCAAGTTCTGTGCTCCAACCAGTGCTTGGCTCCATCGTACTGGTTCAGACTTATCAACAAATTAAAACCAAGGAGTAGGCCTTCATGGAACACACATACAGTGGACCAGAACATTACATTTAGCAAGAATAACCAGCCGACCTTCAAGGATTGTGCAGTCATTAGAGATAAAGATTGTAACCTACAGATAGAAATCTACAGGAAACCCACCCATATGAATCAACTATTTTGTTTGATTCACACCACCCACTCCAACACAAACTGGGAGTAATCAAAACTCACAAGCACAAAGCAAAGCAAATTCCCAATTCGGCTATTAAAACCTGGGGAAATCCCAAACGGCCCTTCAACAACACATTATTTCACACTAGGGATACAGTCGAAGGCTCCTAGAAAGAAACAAGACCATTCTGTATGTCACTGATGAGTAAAAAACTGAAGAGAATTTTTGGCAAACATCAAACACAAGCCCATTTCAAACCTACCAACACATTGTGGCAGAAGCTGATTCGCCCCAAAGCCAAAGAAAAAAATCTCCAGTGTAATTCTCAGAGATGTACACTGGGCAAACTAAACAGCCGTCACACAAGAGGATGCACCAGCACAGGAGAGACAACACCTTAGGTCCAGTTTTGGCCTTTTTTTTTTCTTCTTTTTTTTTGTCTTTACACAAATGTCACTTATTTGAACACCAAAATGTACAGATTCTTGACAAAAGAAGACAAGTTGTTTGAAAGAGGGATCAGAAAAGCAATTTATCTACATATTAATAACCCTTCCCTCAACAAAGGTAGACACCTCAACAATTTGTTTCTTGTTTGGTATGCTGCCCTGCATAACATGACCACACCCTGTGATCCTGTGATAATGACGAAGTGGCTAGAAGAGGAGAAACTTTTCCCTCTGGTTTCTCTTTTTTGTTCCCCTTAATGAGGCTTTTCATAGCACGAAAATAAGTGTGGGACTTGCACCCATCACCACTCAGGCTAATGAAGCCACTCAGATGAAAGGTAAAGCACTACAACGTCGAAGATTTTAAGTGCATATGCTATGACTCAACTTCAAGACATCAACAGGAAAGAAAAAAAGATTTAAATCTTTCTTCTAAGTATATTTTTTGTCAATTGACTTAACACCCCTCACTGGCCCAGCTCAAATGGAATCTCCCAAAAGCTTAAACAGATAAATAATTTGCCAGAACACTCTAGAGAAGCCCACACAGGGGAGTGACAATACTTAAATGCATGATGAAATGCACTTTAATGTTAAGCATTGCTATAGATGATCGTGTCTGTCATACCTTCTGGCTATAATTCACTGTCATCTGCACAAACAGCACCTAACAAGCTCCTCAGGCCACTGTAGAATGGAAAATTACAATAAAACAACTCAGGACTGTCTCTTCAATTCAGTTTATTATATCAGTGTATTTTAATGTGCAAGATGTGAAATAAAGTACAGTGTAATTCAAAGCCACGAGAATTTACATGAATCACAGCTACACAGATCGCTTTTGTTACAAGGAGATCACAAAATAAGGCATGTTTGGCTTACATCCAAAACTCTATTCCCAAAAAAAGAACCCTCACCAATGGCAAAGTACGGAGGTGTACGTGTTATAGGTTGTGGCTGCTTTACAGCCCATCATCAAAGAATCCATCCTAAACTCCTCTGTTTCAGATATTGCTGGAAGAACTCGTGAAAACATCAGACCATGAAAGACCCAAAAAACAAAAGTATTTCAAAATATAGATACATGTGACCTGAAGAGTCAGAGATTGTCAAGATTTGACGTCCATCAAGGGAAAGTAGGGTGATATGAAATAAGTTAAACAAGTTTGACAATGAGCCCTTTAAATTGCAACTAGATAAAAACAATTCAGCATAGAGGCAGACCTACAAATGGTGGGGTGGGCCTGTCATAACATTTTCCACAGTTAGAATAAGCATTGTAACAGTGGAAGAGTTAAACTGATTTTTCTTCAGTTTATTTGGAAACATTAACTAAATCTTTTAGTATTGAGAACTTTTGGATGCAATACACAGATATTGAAAAATGTTATAAAATATGCAGACTTTCTCATTAGTTTTTCACCTCCCTATAGTGACAGAAGATTTTTTTGATATCTGTATTCACCAACAGGTAGCTGGAGGCTTCTGGGTGTGTTAGGGGAGTAACGATCAGGAAGTGCTGTTATTCCATGAACAAGCAACAACACCTGTGACTTGTGGGAAAGAAAAAACAAGCTGAACTCAAGAATTTCATGCAGCAAAGCATTTCTCTTGTTTGTGGCCACACCCCACTTCTGTCAAAACATGTCCATTTACTGGAAATGCAACATTTACGTGAAACATGTTGCCCAGTGGCAGTGGTGCCATGCAAAAGCTTCCCCCAGAGAAGTAAGACAAGGACTGTAGCTCATCTTGCCTATCAGCAATTCAATTTCCTTAATTCTCTCTGGAAGCACAAAAAGTTTTTTTTAGTATAAGAATTTCCATATAAACTATCCTACAAACACGAGATGATAAATTTCACTTTTCACAGCGTTCAAACCATATAAAATAAAACTCATGACCAGAAAAGTGTTCATTTGAGTGTTCTAAAGCTTTTCAGGGAAACTTTAATTTTTGTGGTTAGGTACTTCAGTGAGTGACTCCTGTGGTAATCTGGACCAGGTCACATCAGGTCACTTAAAGAATTATCTGTAGCTTCCCCCCCCCCCCCCATCAACTTTAGACTAATATTCAGTTTATTATCATCATCCATTTAAATAGAAGTCCATTTAAAAGGAAATGATTAAAAAAATGTAAGGAAACTTTTGCTGAAAAGGACTAAAAAACACTGTTAGTTTGTACATTAAGCATACTTTTTCATTTTTTTTCTCCAACTTTAGAGTTTGACTTCATTGCAAGGAGTCAGAGAAATGTTACCACACACACGCCTTTGAAAGAAGCAATGCCACTTGTTGTATGCTTATCAGTGCCATCTTTGAATTTCATCTTTCTCAGTTCTTCCTGCAAGGGGTGTGAAAACTGGTTCACAGCTGAGTGTGATAAACATCAAACATCAGAAACTAAACACAATGTTAAACATCTCTATGAAATGTGATTTGTTATGATAATATGTCCTAAACTGGCAAAAATAATATACTATATATTATATTTTCTTAAAAAAAATGTGTACATATACAAGCAAGACAACAAGTATGCCAAAAATAACCATCATGTAGTTGAATTCTGAAATGTGTTTCATATTTTCATTCATTCATTTTCTTAACCGTTTTTCCCTTTCGGATCACGGGGCTGCTGGAGCCTATCCCGGTTACTTGTGGGCGAAGGCAGGGGATGCTCTGTCACAGGGTAGAATGTCCTCAATCACACACCCGTTCACTCTCACACTCACACCTAGGGACAATTCAGAGTTACCAATTAACCTATGAAGCATATTTTTGGACGTGACGGAGACCCCGGAGAGAACCCACGCATACACGGGGAGAACATGCAAACTCCACACAGAAAGGCCCCTCGTTAATGTTGTGTTTTTCAGGTCCCCCAGCCGGGACTTGAACCGGAGGCCTTCTTACTGTGAGGCAAGAGCGCTAACTACTGCGCCACCGTGCAGCTCATATTCGCAATATTTTCATATTCTTTTAAATTAGAGCAATTCAGAAGAAAAATATCAAATACACTGTATTTGAATATGCTAATAAAATATGCTAATGTGGCCACTCCCCTCACCGCACGGACCAATCCATGTTCAGAAGAAAGTTCTATCATTTTCATGGCAAACTCTTTGAAACTTGAGGATGTTAAAAGGACCGTTGTTTCAGGAGTGCGAGCTGCATTGCTAGGTGTCCTTGCACCTACACTTGCTGCAGCAAATCTGGTAAGTGGAAAGGTTAAAAAAAATTTTGAAAAAAGTTATAATGATTTATAACTGATGATATATGATATATAACTGATTTTTAGCTAGATAAACAGCTAGTCTTTCCAAGCTAGTCTTAACCGTTAGCTAACAAATTGCTAACGCTATCAAGGCATTTCTTGACCTTAGTGTAATAATATAATGCTATTTTGTAACTTCCTTGACACATATTGATGAAAAATATCTCTGAGTAAGTCTGTTATGAATGTCTGTGGTATTTTTTATGGCACTTTACATCACTGTAAGTGTAACTAAATTTTGTTTTTTTTTTTGGGGGGGGGTGTTTTTATTTATTGCTTGTCTTCTTTCTCTTTTTCTCATTACAGATCTTTCTTAATGCTAAAATCACTAAGTTTCAATGTAAACTTTCTCTGTTCCATGCTTCCGCTCTGATGATGATGATGTTCTTTGCTGTCGTGTTTCGTGATTTGCTGTCGTGTTTCGTGATTTGCTGTTATGTTTTGTGATTTGCTGTCGTGTTTTGTGATTTGCTGTTGTGTTTCAGTATGTGCTGTTGTGATTCGTCATTTGCTGTTGTGTTTTGTGATTTGCTTTTGTGTTTCAGTATGTGCTGTTGTGTTTTGTGATTTGCTATCGTGTTTCGTGATTTGCTGTCGTGTTTTGTGATTTGCTGTTGTGTTTTATGATTTGCTTTTGTGTTTCAGTATGTGCTGTTGTGATTCGTCATTTGCTGTTGTGTTTTGTGATTTGCTTTTGTGTTTCAGTATGTGCTGTTGTGTTTCATGATTTGCTGTCGTGTTTTGTGATTTGCTGTTGTGTTTCAGTATGTGCTGTTGTGTTTCATGATTTGCTGTCGTGTTTCAGTATGTGCTGTTGTGTTTTGTGATTTGTTGGTGTGTTTCATGATTTGCTGTTGTGTTTCATGATTTGCTGTTGTGTTTCATGATTTGCTGTTGTGTTTCATGATTTGCTGTTGTGTTTTGTGATTTGCTTTTGTGTTTCAGTATGTGCTGTTGTGTTTCATGATTTGCTGTCGTGTTTCAGTATGTGCTGTTGTGTTTCATGATTTGCTGTCGTGTTTTGTGATTTGCTGTTGTGTTTCAGTATGTGCTGTTGTGTTTCATGATTTGCTGTCGTGTTTCAGTATGTGCTGTTGTGTTTCATGATTTGTTGGTGTGTTTCGTGATTTGCTGTCGTGTTTCAGTATGTGCTGTTGTGTTTTGTGATTTGTTGGTGTGTTTCATGATTTGCTGTTGTGTTTCATGATTTGCTGTTGTGTTTCATGATTTGCTGTTGTGTTTCATGATTTGCTGTTGTGTTTCATGATTTGCTGTTGTGTTTTGTGATTTGCTTTTGTGTTTCAGTATGTGCTGTTGTGTTTTGTGATTTGCTGTTGTGTTTCATGATTTGCTGTTGTGTTTTGTGATTTGCTTTTGTGTTTCAGTATGTGCTGTTGTGTTTCGTCATTTGCTGTTGTGTTTTGTGATTTGCTTTTGTGTTTCAGTATGTGCTGTTGTGTTTCGTCATTTGTTGTTGTGTTTTGTGATTTGCTGTCGTGTTTCATGATTTGCTGTTGTGTTTTGTGATTTGCTTTTGTGTTTCAGTATGTGCTGTTGTGTTTCAGTATGTGCTGTTGTGTTTCATGATTTGCTGTTGTGTTTCATGATTTGCTGTTGTGTTTTGTGATTTGCTTTTGTGTTTCAGTATGTGCTGTTGTGTTTCGTCATTTGTTGTTGTGTTTTGTGATTTGCTGTCGTGTTTCATGATTTGCTGTTGTGTTTTGTGATTTGCTTTTGTGTTTCAGTATGTGCTGTTGTGTTTCATGATTTGCTGTCGTGTTTCATGATTTGCTGTTGTGTTTTGTGATTTGCTTTTGTGTTTCAGTATGTGCTGTTGTGTTTTGTGATTTGCTATCGTGTTTCGTGATTTGCTGTCGTGTTTTGTGATTTGCTGTTGTGTTTTTTGATTTGCTTTTGTGTTTCAGTATGTGCTGTTGTGATTCGTCATTTGCTGTTGTGTTTTGTGATTTGCTTTTGTGTTTCAGTATGTGCTGTTGTGTTTCATGATTTGCTGTCGTGTTTCAGTATGTGCTGTTGTGTTTTGTGATTTGCTGACGTGTTTCGTGATTTGCTGTTATGTTTTGTGATTTGCTGTCGTGTTTTGTGATTTGCTTTTGTGTTTCAGTATGTGCTGTTGTGTTTTGTGATTTGCTATCGTGTTTCGTGATTTGCTGTCGTGTTTTGTGATTTGCTGTTGTGTTTTTTGATTTGCTTTTGTGTTTCAGTATGTGCTGTTGTGATTCGTCATTTGCTGTTGTGTTTTGTGATTTGCTTTTGTGTTTCAGTATGTGCTGTTGTGTTTCATGATTTGCTGTCGTGTTTCAGTATGTGCTGTTGTGATTCGTCATTTGCTGTTGTGTTTTGTGATTTGCTTTTGTGTTTCAGTATGTGCTGTTGTGTTTTGTGATTTGCTGACGTGTTTCGTGATTTGCTGTTATGTTTTGTGATTTGCTGTTGTGTTTCATGATTTGCTGTCGTGTTTTGTGATTTGCTGTTGTGTTTCAGTATGTGCTGTTGTGTTTTGTGATTTGCTATCGTGTTTCGTGATTTGCTGTCGTGTTTCAGTATGTGCTGTTGTGTTTCATGATTTGCTGTCGTGTTTCAGTATGTGCTGTTGTGTTTTGTGATTTGTTGGTGTGTTTTGTGATTTGCTTTTGTGTTTCAGTATGTGCTGTTGTGTTTCGTCATTTGTTGTTGTGTTTTGTGATTTGCTGTTGTGTTTCATGATTTGCTGTTGTGTTTCATGATTTGCTGTTGTGTTTCATGATTTGCTGTTGTGTTTCATGATTTGCTGTTGTGTTTTGTGATTTGCTTTTGTGTTTCAGTATTTGCTGTTGTGTTTCGTCATTTGTTGTTGTGTTTTGTGATTTGCTGTCGTGTTTCATGATTTGCTGTTGTGTTTTGTGATTTGCTTTTGTGTTTCAGTATGTGCTGTTGTGTTTCGTCATTTGCTGTTGTGTTTTGTGATTTGCTTTTGTGTTTCAGTATGTGCTGTTGTGTTTCGTCATTTGTTGTTGTGTTTTGTGATTTGCTGTCGTGTTTCATGATTTGCTGTTGTGTTTTGTGATTTGCTTTTGTGTTTCAGTATGTGCTGTTGTGTTTCATGATTTGCTGTTGTGTTTCATGATTTGCTGTTGTGTTTTGTGATTTGCTTTTGTGTTTCAGTATGTGCTGTTGTGTTTCAGTATGTGCTGTTGTGTTTCATGATTTGCTGTTGTGTTTCATGATTTGCTGTTGTGTTTTGTGATTTGCTGTTGTGTTTCATGATTTGCTGTTGTGTTTCATGATTTGCTGTCGTGTTTCATGATTTGCTTTTGTGTTTCAGTATGTGCTGTTGTGTTTCGTCATTTGCTGTTGTGTTTTGTGATTTGCTATCGTGTTTCATGATTTGCTGTTGTGTTTCAGTATTCGTTCATTTGTATTAAATATGTGTTAAATGTTTTAAATGTAAGCGTGTCTTGCACCTCTCGGCCACCGGTCGGGACGCAAACAGTAACTAATGAACCGGGACTCCGTTGCTCTGGAACAGGCTAGAAGCTGTTTATTTATTTGCTTGGATCAAACTGTTAGTGCAGCACAACGTCTGCAAACACTTCCTCATTCAAAACTCTGAGAGAGCACATAAACCGGCAGAGCAGCCCTTCTTTTTCCCCTCCCTTGGATCCCCCCTCGTGCCTCACCCTGGAGTGCCCAAGGCAACGCCTCCCTCCATCGCTGTGATGCCTCCATGACACACACACAAAATACAAAAAAAGGGGGAGGGTTTCGCCATGCTAAACCTTGCCGTTTGGACCAACACACATCTTCTAATGTGCTTTTATTACTGTCGTGCCTATTATTAAGGGCCTGATCGCTCATAATATTTTTAATCCGTGCGGCCAGTGCTCTGGGGCCTCATTTATAAACGTTGCGTACGCACAAAAGAAGGCGTACGCCACTCTCTACGCAATAGTTGAGATTTATAAAAAGCAAACTTGACGGGAAAATGTGCGGTCCTTCACGCAAGCTCTGACCCAGGCGTACGCACAAAAAAGGGTGAAATGAGAAACGGCGACACCGTCGGCAGATGGAAGAAACACGTGAGAATGACATTACTGCCTCTCATAAATAACATGAAGACTTCACAAAGCAAGTCTCACAATAACAGCTACCCGAACAACCGTTTGATCGATCAGCAGTGAAACAAACAAAAAAATCAAATGAAAATTACAACAGAAATTCAAATGAACACATATTTGCAAAAAGAAAAGTGAAATATGTTCTGCAATATTGGAATGTTGTGCAATTCATCCTCATAAATATAGTTAACAGAACGAAATAATGTACAAAACTGATATTCTCTTCAATGTGTCCGTCTGGCGGAGCAGATATAGTCAAAGTCAAAGTCAGCTTTATAGTCAAATATGCTGCATCCATAAGACATACAACACAGATGAAATTGCTTTCCTCTCCCCCCAAAGTGCAAGTAGCATATAAAATAATAAATAAACGACTTAAAAAATACATTCTTTTAAAAATAATAAATCATTGAAACCCAAAAAGATAAAGCCAAAAGAAAAGCCAAAAAACACTGAAGGTAGGGGAGAGAGGAGCCGCTGCATGTGCACACGCCGCCAGATGTGTGCAAATCAGACAGACAGACAGACAGACGTATTAATTGTCCACTGGGGAAAGTTGTTTTCATAGTAAAACATTTCTTCATAAGCTACTGAATTATGGTATTCATGCATATGCCTTTAGTTTGTTTTATTTTTCATAAAACAATGTATGGCGTATGTCTCAACCATTCAGAAAGCAACAAAAAATTACATTTGCGCTGAACAATTTCCCATTTCCACGTGGATTATTACCGACATCTGTAGCTTGTCAGATGCAATCAAATGGATGGAAATAAAATGCCCCATCACAATGCGTAATGACGCACAATGGCTGATCTTGCGCTCTTAGAAGATGTGGCAAATGGAAGAATTGGGAGTAAATACATCTTCAGACAGCAAAAAGACTTGCTGGCAAACGAGGACGAGTGGCTTATGATCCGGTTCCCACCTCCTCCAGCCGTCCTGTTGGAGCTTTTGGGGGTGTGTCACCCGGTGCATCAGGTGCGTCGTCCCCCCCCCCCCCCCCCCCCCGCCTCATTCACCACCCCACCACTCCACTTAAAAGGGATTCCCCAATAATTGCCGACAGTCTCTCATCAAGAGGGCTCAGCTCGCTCCGGTGTCCCCTGCCCCCCACCCGTGGCAGACACTCTGGCGATGCAGCGCCAGACGTTTTTCTGCCTCGACTTTGATGTCCGCCTTTTTGGCATTAGTAATGCCCACACTGTGCCCTCCAAACAACATTTTTCTCCTCTTTTCCACCTCGCCAACGATCACTTCTACTTCACATTGAGTGAAGTTACGTTTTTTTGATTTTCTCTCGGTGTTTGCCATGGTTTCGCTATCAATGAATATTCATTTGTGGGCGTTTCACGGACTATTTATGGGCAACTATGGGCGTGTCATGAAGCCGCAAAAGCTGCGCAGCATTTAGAATTGGTTGTGATTTATTAAGGGAAAGATGCGTAGGATGTGCGTGCGCACGGTTTTATAAATCCGAATATTTCTGTGCGTACGCATGTCCTATGTTTCATCCGTACGCCACTTCTGACGCAAATCCTACGCAAAGTTTTATAAATGAGGCCCCTGATGTCCAGTTCTACGACGGAGTATTAGGGCCACCAAAAAAAAAAAAAAAAGTTGAATTACGAGATTTTATCTCGTAAATTTACGAGTTTTTATCTCGTAAATTTACGACTTAAAATTGACAAGGACCACAGAATGGCGAGGACTCAGATGCAGAGTACTTGGAAACTTTTAATCCTGAGAACCTGAGATAGGCGTAGGTCAAGGTAAACATCTACACATGACAATCAGGCACAGGACAGAGGGAGACACAGACCATAAATACATATGAGGAGGGACAGCACAGGTGGGAACGATCAGGGATGATTAGGTCCACAGCTGTGGGGGAAAACAGACAAGAACCGGAAAGGGAGGAACTTTCAAAAGAAAACAGGAAGCGACACACGAGGACACAAATGTCAGACAGGAACTTGACGAAACATGACAGTACCCCCCTCCCTAAGGACCGACACCAGACGGTCCAGGAGCCCCGGACCTGAAGAAGTCCGTCAGAAGGGACCTGTCCACGATGAAACGCTCCGGAATCCACTGGCGGTCCTCTGGACCGTAGCCCAGCCAGTCCACCAGAAACTGCCGACCACGACCCCGTTTCCTGACGGCCAGGATCTTCCGCACCGTGTACACCGGTCCACCCCCCACCATCCTGGGCGGCGGCGGGGGCTCTGAGGGAGGCACCAGAGGACTGTCCACCACCGGCTTCACCTTGCTGACATGGAACGTAGGATGAACCCGGAGGGACCGGGGCAGACGAAGACGAACCGCAGCTGGATTGATGACCTTGGCGACGGGAAACGGCCCCACAAACCGGGGAGCCAGTTTTCTACACGGAACGTGTAGGTTGAGATCCCTGGTCGAGAGCCAAACCTTCTGTCCGGGTTGGTAGATGGGAGCGGGACGCCTCCTGCGGTCCGCAGCCCTCTTGACCCGATCCTGTTGTCGAGCCAGGATCTGTCGAGCGGCCGCCCAGATGTGATGACAGCGACGAACCAGGGCGTGAGCAGACGGGACGGCGACCTCGGTTTCTGCCGCCGCGAACAGAGGAGGATCGTAGCCATGCACGCACTTGAAGGGTGAGTAGCCAGTGGCCGAGGTAGGTAGTGTGTTGTGGGCGAACTCCACCCACACCAGGAGTCTGCTCCATGTCGAGGGGTTCTGGGAGACCAAGCACCGGAGGCCAGTTTCCAGCTGCTGATTGAGGCGCTCAGTCTGACCGTTGGATTCAGGGTGATGTCCCGAGGATAGGCTGACCGTGGCGCCAATGAGCCGGCAGAACTCCTTCCAGAACCGGGACACGAACTGCGGACCCCGATCCGACACAACATCCCTTGGGAACCCATGGTATCGCACGATTTGGTGCATGACGATCTCAGCCGTGGCCTTGGCCGATGGCAATCTTGGCAGGGCGATGAATCTGACCATCTTGGAGAACCGGTCCACGACTGTTAAGACGGTGGTGTGACCCCGTGAGGGGGGAAGACCAGTGACAAAGTCCATAGAGATGTCAGCCCATGGTCTGGAAGGGATGGGAAGGGGTTGAAGAAGTCCCATGCGACGTCCGGTGGAAGATTTATTCCGGGCACAGACTGAACACGCCGCAACGTACTCCCGGACCTCCGACCCCATGCTTGGCCACCAGAACCTCCGAGAGATGGCGTGCATCGTCCGCCGAACTCCCGGATGACAGGAAAGCAGCGAGGCGTGGGCCCAGTGAATCACCCTAGAGCGTAGCGACTGAGGAACGAACAGACGGTTCGTCGGGCATCCACTGGGCATCTGCACCCCGCTGTTAGCCTGCTTCACCTCAGATTCTATTTGCCAGGACACCGCTCCAACCACACATGACAGTGGAAGGATAGACTCAGGTGCTTTGGCAACAGGCGCGGGGTCAAATCGACGGGACAGAGCATCCGGCTTGATGTTCTTGGACCCCGGCCTGTAGGAGAGAACAAAAGAGAAACGGTCAAAAAACAGTCGCCAACGGGCCTGGCGAGAATTAAGTCTTTTGGCGTTCCGGATGTACTCCAGGTTTTTGTGGTCCGTCCAGACCACAAAGGGGAGTTCGGCCCCCTCCAACCAGTGCCTCCACTCCTCCAAGGCCACCTTGACCGCCAGCAGCTCACGGTTGCCGATGTCGTAGTTGCGTTCGGAAGCGGAGAGACGCCTGGACAGGAACGCACAGGGATGCAGCTTTCCATCCTGCTCCGACCGCTGGGACAGGACGGCCCCAATCCCCTCATTGGAGGCATCCACCTCCACAACGAACTGGCGACGCGGGTCTGGCAGAGTGAGCAGCGGAGCCGACGTGAAGCGGCGTTTCAGGCTCCGGAAGGCGGCCTCGGCTGCAGGCGTCCACCGGAACTGCACACGAGGAGACGTGAGTGCATGGAGGGGCGCTGCAATGGAGTTGAAACCCCGAATGAAGCGTCTATAAAAGTTCGCGAACCCCAGGAACTGCTGGAGTTTCTTGCGGCTGTCAGGTGACGGCCAGTCCGTCACAGCGCTGACCTTCGCCGGGTCCATCTCAACCGTCCCTGCGGACACAATGAATCCCAGAAAGGCGACGGTTGAGACATGGAACTCGCTCTTTTCTGCCTTGACATACAGATGATTGTCCAGAAGGCGCTTAAGGACCGCAGAGACATGGGTGACATGAGTGTCCGGATCAGGGGAGTAAATTAGAATGTCATCCAAATAAACGTAAACAAAGTGGTCCAGGAAGTCTCTGAGGACGTCGTTGATCATGGCCTGGAACACGGCAGGAGCATTGGTTAGTCCAAAGGGCATTACTAGATACTCGTAATGGCCCCTGGGTGTGTTGAACCCTGTCTTCCACTCGTCCCCCTCCCTGATCCTGACCAGATGGTATGCGTTTCGGAGGTCGAGTTTAGTGAAGACTTTGGCCTGCTGGAGCTGGTCAAAAACAGAGGACATGAGCGGCAACGGGTAACGATTTTTAATTGTAATGTCATTGAGAGCGCTGTAGTCGATGCAGGGCCTAAGGGTCCCGTCCTTTTTCCCAACGAAGAAGAACCCAGCCCCGGCTGCAGAGGAGGAAGGACGGATTAGGCCTGCCGCCAGAGAGTCGTCGATGTAGTTATTCAGGGCCTGGCGTTCTGCCGCTGAAACGGGGTACAGACGCCCCTTGGGAATGGTGGACCCTGGAACCAGGTCTATGGCGCAGTCATACGGGCGATGGGGAGGAAGACTCGAAGCTCTGGATTTGCTGAAGACCTCACCCAGATGGTGGTAACAGGCGGGAACTGTACTCAGCTCCGGGGTCCCGGTCCCTAAAGCAGGACGAACGGGAAGTGGGTTAATGTTCACAGAAGGTTGTTTACCTGCGGACCCAGGACCCCGGTGTTCATCACAGTCCGACCCCCATCCCAGGATTTTCCCTGATGACCAGTCGACCTGGGGTCCGTGCTGACACAGCCAGGGGTACCCCAAGACCAGGTTCCTAGAAGAGCCCTTAAACAGGTAGAATGGCATGACTTCAGAATGGTCTTGGATGGACACTTGAAGCGGTTCTGTGGCGTGCGTGATTTGAAAAAGTCCCCTCCCATGAAGACCACTGACCCGGACGGGACTGTGCAGGGGACGAGGCTCCAGCCCTAGGTCTTCTGCCAGCATCCAGTCCATTAAGCTGACATCGGCCCCTGAGTCTATAAGAGCTGTGAGGGATGTGGTGACGCCACGGTGTGTTACCTCTAGGGGTGTGAGGCTTCGTGCGGGTCTGGCCTCGGTTGCGACGTGACTCACCCTTGCCGAGTCCTTCCTAGGACAGAAAGGAACCAGATGACCGAGCTCTCCACAGAAGAAGCACCGCCCTTCTCGCTGACGTCGCTGTCGTTCCGCCGCTGAGAGCCGTGCTCTGTTCACCTGCATGGGTTCCCCCTCCTCACCCCTAGAGGGCGAGCGAGGCGGGTCGGACGGAACCTGGCGGAAGAGCCGCCTCTCCGCCGTCTCAGTTCCTCCAGATGTCGCTTCCGCCATGGGACCACGGCTACGCCGGGAGGCCAGCTCACGGATCCTATTGTCCGTGCGAACGGCGAGAGCTATGAGGGAGTCCAGATCTGACGGCAAATCCAGGGGTATGAGCTGCTCCTGGATGCGTGGCGCCAACCCCTTCAGAAAGACGTCGTACAGCGCCACCGAGTTCCATCCGCTCTCAGCCGCCAAGGTGCGAAAACGGACGGCGTACTCACAGACCGAATCCCCTCCTTGATGTATGCAGGTAAGCTCCCGCGCCTTATCCCTGCTGGTAGATACGGGATCGAACGTACACTGAAGAGCCTCTTGGAAGGCGAGGAGAGACCTGCAGAGAGGGGAGTCGCGAGCCCACTCGGCCATGGCCCAAGCACGAGCTCTCCCCGATAGGTGGGAGATCATGAAGGCAATCCTCGCTCGGTCTGATCCAAAAGCATGGGGGGAATGTTCAAAATGAATCGAACAGTCTGTGAGGAAGTGCCTGCATAATCCTGACTCTCCTGAGTAACGCTCGGGAGGGGCGACCCTGATGTCCGAACACCGGGCAGGCGCGGGCGGGGCAGAAGCCGGAACGGCTGAAGAGGCTCCCGGGGGTGGGTTGGTCAAGGGCTGCCTTGGACGGAGTTCCTGGACTTGGGAGGTGACCTGAACCATGTGGGCGGCCAGGGACTTCTGGAAGTCCTCCTGCTGGGAAAGGCGAGCCTCCAGGCGTTGTAGAACGGCAGCTAGAGTGCTGCTCTCTGCTGAGTCCATTCTGGCCTGATTGTACTGACAAGGACCACAGAATGGCGAGGACTCAGATGCAGAGTACTTGGAAACTTTTAATCCTGAGAACCTGAGATAGGCGTAGGTCAAGGTAAACATCTACACATGACAATCAGGCACAGGACAGAGGGAGACACAGACCATAAATACATATGAGGAGGGACAGCACAGGTGGGAACGATCAGGGATGATTAGGTCCACAGCTGTGGGGGAAAACAGACAAGAACCGGAAAGGGAGGAACTTTCAAAAGAAAACAGGAAGCGACACACGAGGACACAAATGTCAGACAGGAACTTGACGAAACATGACAAAAATCTCATAGATTTACGAGAAAAAAGTTGTAGATTAACAAATAGAAAACACCGAAGTTGTCCGTTTATCTGAGCCTATCTTGAAGATGAAATACGTGGAGCCTTTGTGAAGCTTTATTTCCGGATTACAGGTTTAAAAAACAAAGAGATTCTGAACATTTTGATGATTCAATATCAGATTTTTGTCAGTGGAGCCGTCTTTCCGGTGTTCAGTGTCAGTAAAGCGGAGTTTGAAGCGTAAAAAAAGGAGCTCAGAGACACGTTTGGATGTAAAGGGCCGCTGCAGCCTTTATTCTGCTTTTCATTCACACCCTGAAGTTCATCTGTCAACTGACGTCATTAACCTGTCATCCGAACACCAATGCGGAAGTAAACAGTGTTCCATACGCCCACTCCTGCAGGTGAAACGTCATGTTTCAGCATAAAACAATAAAGAGGAATGAAAATGGTCTTTTATATTATCATTAGAACGTTGAAAATGACAAATAAGTGCTCCTCCTCGGCGGAAGCGTCACACAAACGTAGAGATTTGTGATTTGTGAGATTTGGTGGAGGAAGAAAGGATTGACGTGGACAGCTGCAGATGGCTTCATCGGGCTGCAGAGATCCCGCACCACCCATCAATAAATAAAACTTTAATAAATGGTAAATCAAACAAATGAGCTTCCAGACATTTGGAACGTTATCAATAAACATTCATCTCGCCTGTTTAATAAAGTTTAGTCGGTCTGCTCTGCTGCTGCGCGGCGTTCACCTGCTGCTCTGCATGCTCACTTCCACAATAATCATAAATTTACGACTTAAAATTAAAATCTTGTTAAATTACGAGTTTTTTTCTCATTAATTTACGAGTTTTTTTCTCATAAATTTACGAGTTTTTATCTCCTAAATTTACGACTTTTTATCTCGTAAATTTACGAGATAAAAAGTCGTAATTTAACTTTTTTTTTTTTTTTGGTGGCCCAAATTTTTTTTTTCGGTGGCCCTAATACTCCGTCGTACAGTTCTGAGCCGTACATGTTCAGACCACAGTTCTTTCATGGTGTTCATAAAAATGCCATGAGGCTTTAACAGTTTGGTGAGAACTGGTTCCTCCATAAAAACCTGTTCTGATATGACTCAGGCTCGTGCCCTGAAATTCCTGTTAGATGCATTTTTTACATTTCATGCAAATAACGGCCTTGGAGTGTTTTTAAGAAGTAGGCTAATGATTGAAGCCTTCGGTCAGCTTTAGTGACAACAAAACCTCCACCACAACCTCCTTTGGAAGTCACATTTCCCCCTCAATTTCCTGTAAACTAAAGGATCTTTTTTATTTAATTATTTGTACATCTAGCTGTTTATATTTTAACTGTTGTCTCTCTATGAGAGTTATGCCATCTCTGGGGATTTCCCAGAATGACTAAGCATTGCTGAGCTCCACTCACAAATGCAGCCGATGTACCCGATAAAAGAAAGCATTCATCAGACAATGAAAGGCAACAACAGCTATAAGTATGAACATTTATGCAATAAGTCTGCTTTAGGAATAAAGTTTGAAGGTTCTCTGACTTTATCTAACATCTGAACAGCATGGGGAATATCTTATCCCAGCATTCCTGCAGAATTCCACAACACTTTTCTCATTTTTTTTTTTAAACAGTTTGGCCCGGGGTGCAACTTATACTCTACAGAACCTGTGAACTAACATGGGTAAAACAAATTACTAACTCGTTTCCTCAAAGTAATTGTGACCTCTAATACACTGTATTTTCAACCAGAAATAAACTTAAAAGCTTCTGGTTATATATGTAGTGTATATAAGCTAACTGGTTTAAACCAATAATATGAATAAAATTTATTCAGCAGCATATCAAAATTGACATATTTCTCAAACCTACAACAGCAACGCTTTTCGAATTAAATGAGTCGCATGACTAACTACTCTGCACAGGTAGACGTTTGCCATAATTTTCTTATCCCGCTTTAGACGTGGACGGGGTTGTCGGAGACTGTCCCAGCTTCTGTTGGGCAAAGGACTGATCCAGCCTGGAAAGATCAGCAGCTTTTGCAGGGCCCACGGGGCTGGAGCGATTGCACCGAGTATGGCGGGTGGCCCCTGTTTGGCTGGCTGGATGGCAGACAGAGAGCCGCTCTCTGAACGATTCAAATATTTTTTACCCATGTCAGGTCACAGGCTCTGTAATAATCAGATGCAACTTCTATATGTGATATAAAAAATAAATATGCATGTGTTTGTTATTTTCTCTATAAGAACCACTACAGGACACTGTTGGTTTCAGTATTTGCTACTGACAGCTACCCTGATGAAGAAGAGCCTTCCCAGTCTTACGTCGGACTTGGCAGAATTGTTCCAAAGTGACATAGATGAAGAATTCAATGAATTTAGTGATATGCTATGGAAATGTCCATTCTTGTTAAATATCTTGTTAAATAAATTTTCCCCAAAAGTGTGACTTGTATAATTTTTTCTTCTTTTTATGCCTTTTTTGGCATTTATGACTTATACCACAGACCATCTTTTAGTCAGAAAAATACGGTATGTGGTTAGTTCATTAATCAACAAGAGACTCGTTTTAAAAAGGATCTAAAATATAAGCAGCATTAAGGTTAATGACAACTTGACCTTAACACCAAATTTTCAGAGCACAATCAAAGCTAGCATATCACTCTGCCCCTCCCCTTTTTTAACTGCCACCCATTCAAAGGGCCTAAGGGTTCTCAGAGAGAGACCTGCAGGTTCAACCACTGTTTGCTTATTGCTTAAACAGCGATCAGGTAACAAAAACAAACATCTGACATAAATTATTCCTCGGTTTGTCTCCTCACAGTGCCGTGGTAAAATCTATGATTACGTGGTGTGAGTATCCTAAGTGAGTTTCCTTTTTTTTTATTTTGATTTTTTCAAACCACTGTGAAAAGAAAGCGAAACTTCAACAGACGTAGAATTATGACATACATATTAATTTCAGTGGGGTTCCAGCAGGATAAGGAGTTGTGGGTTTTAGACAAATGATGGAAAAGCCTTTTTTGAGAAAATCGTTTGAAATTTGCACATTTGCAGTTTTAAGAACAGCTGTGTTTGGAGCAAAAAGGTCCAAACCACCATCTTTTTGAAAAATGCTTCGTCTATTAATCGTAATAGCCCATCCCAAAAACCCTGTCAACTGCCGCAGTGTTGGTGTAAACTGTCAGTGTGAGTTTCCCATTTCAGATGAATGTGTTGTCTTTTTTTACTCTCCAGACCGTGTTCAGTTTGTCAGTCTAGCTCTGTGATTCAGCTTCCTGTCTGATTTTGTTCTCGAGGAACAAACTAACCTAACAGAATCATCTGGCCTCTGTTAGGTTTAGTGGAAGGATCCCAAAGCAGAGTCTGATGCCAGGGCAGGTAAACAGTTTGTTCCTCGAGAACAAAACAAAATCTGAACAGTTACCAAGAGCTGCTGAATAGTATCACTGCTGCTGTCCTTTTTTTTCTGTAAACAGTATTTTAGCAGAAAACTGCCAAAATGGGAGCATCGCCTACAGCTTTTTTTTTTTTGCAGCTATTAGGCTGAACGATAAGATGTTACCTCATCACATTGGTGGGGAAGCACTTTAGATTTTCAACACATTGAATGTCCAAAAACTATTATTTTTAAGATAAAAACAGTCAAAAGTTTGACAGGAGGAACAGCGTGTTTGACAGGCACCAGTTACATTTTTCATGGAAGAGCAGGCAAAGTGGCTGAACTGACAAAGATCAGGAAATTGTGACTTTAGAGAAGTAGAAGATGTCATGATGAGAAATAAGTTTTTGTCAGTTTATTGGACAGCAGACTTGGATAAAAATTGCTGACCACCTAAGATGTTTATTTAATAAACAAAAAATTATGTCTACTGAGCATAAGAAGTGATGTTAGCAGCTTAATCCTTGTCAAGGAGTGCAAATACTATGCACGTGCATGCCATGGGCAAAAGTGCTCAAAAAGCAAATACAGTCCAGCAGACCAGACCACAGGCTAAGCAGTTTGTCCCCAAAGAAAAGCAGTAGGAAGCAGTTGAGGAAATTCACATTAGACGCTAGTAAAGAAGCCTGTGCGCCTCTACAGTCTCTTGCAAAATGGCTGCCATACTGTAAACAATTTTTGCCAATGGAAAAAGGAGTCTGAAAAATTATTATATTGTTTTTTTTTTCTTTCTCCTTGCATCAATGTGGGGCAGTTCGCAATTTCGTTGTAGTGTTGTATCAAATGTGACTGTACAATGACAAAGATTTATTTTATCTTAAATCTCTGTTGACACCAGAGGCAAATATATGATGCTAGAATATTTTATATACATTTCCAGATGGCTCTGGATCACATCAGGAAAATGTTAAATGCTGTATACTCATATAGCACCTTTCTACTTTCTTGGAAGGCCCAAAGCAATTTATAGTCACAGTCCCATTCACACACACACATTCCCACGGCTCTGTTGCCCAACACTGGCACCAACCCATAATCAACAGCAACAAACTGTGAGGTTCAGTGTCTTGCCCAAGGAACACTTCGACACATGGTGGGGAACCAAACCTGCAATCTTTCGATCATCATGCTCCAAGGGAAAGCCAAGTGGAACAATATGCTGCTGTGTTTTAGGGACTAGGTGTGCATCACATTCACATAGACGACAACATCACACCTGTGGTTCATGGCTGCTGTAAAAATACTACTGACTGGGATGAACAGGTTTAAAAAAAAAAAAAAACCTTCATGCCAACGCGGAAAGAGGTATGACAGCCTCCACCAGAAAAAAAAAAGGTCCACAAAGACTGTTGGGTGTGACGCGGTTTCCAGGCCACTTTATTCCAGATAAGGCCACACTCACAGCATCTGCGTGAAAACTCCTCAGAATGCATCCAGAGTGTCACTCAGCTCTGAACAAGTCAATGCATGAAGCAAACACACCACAGTTTATAAAGCAGACTCATCAAATCATGTTTTTAGACCTGTTCACATGCAAAGCAGACTAATCATTGCTTTTGCATCGAGAGCTCAGTCAGGAGCAACTGGGAACTATGTCCCAGTGAAGGTCCAGTAAGATCACAAGACCCAGAGCCCATGCTAACTAAGCCTGTAATAATACCTGCAACGAATGCTGTTACAGAAGAACAACATCCACAACAAATACACTCAAAGGCAAAGATCAGCAAATTACTGGCATTGTTTAGAGATGTGGCCCCCACAGCAGCAACTGAAAGTGACATGGGGCATGTTAAGTTATCTGCATGGTTTGCTCCACTAAAGCCTCTAGGCAGAAAGTGCTATGATGCAACAACAGAGAGAAGAGACAGAGTGCTTTGAAGAAATGCATCTGCTGATCAAACTCCACAGAGGAGGAGGGCTAAATAAGGGAAAAAGGGTCCAGTTGAAAGCTCAGCCATACTAGCTGAAATCTTTTTGCTCACTTGCTGTCGTTCACAGTTTTCTCTGTGGGTTTTCTGGTGTCTTTGTGTTGCAGACACATCAAGGCTCAGTGGTTTTGGTAGGAAATGTCACGTATCTCTATCAGAGAGTCAGTGATTTATAAAAGTAACCTGTCACAGTTAAGCTATTTAATGGGTTTTGGTTTTTTTATCACTATAATAGAACCCCCCCCCCCACACACACACACACACACACCTCAGAAATTTCCAGACACATGTGAACCCAAAATGCCCACACACACAGCTCACACAGATGCACAAACTCAAATCTCTACACTTTAATCATTGGAAAAATGAAATTAACTAGAACACCAGACTGGAAATCTCAGTTTATGCCCTGCAGTTTTGTTTGCTGCACATGTTGAAAGTGACACGCCCACTTTTTTTTTATGGTTCTGTGTGATCAGATACTTGCTGAAGACAAAGAAATAATTTCAGGGAAGTCAGAGGCTTTCTTGAAAAATCCCCTCTTCAGTTTTGCTGCCTCAAAATCTGCAGATTTCTAATGTTGTCTTAAGACTATTTTAAGCTGCATCTTTCACTTTTTAAACTCCTTGCAGACATGTTAGTTTCTGAGTGCAGAATTGTTGCAGCATGTTCAGACACAGCTGCAACAGTTTCACAATAAAGAAAACATGTTTGCACGGTGGCGATTGTTGTGTTTTCTTGCTTTGCACCTCTCTGCATTTCCTCAGAATCTCACAGGAGACAAAGAGCGAAGGGGAAATCTGAGTCACCAGCATAGTCGGGGCAGAGGAGAAACCGCACAGTGATTAACCTAAATGTTGTCGTATAAACCGCTTAACAGAAAAAGACTGATGGTTCTGATGTCACGAACAGACTCAGCAATGTGTTGGTCACAAGGATTGGACCCACAAACTCTCTGACCCTTTTCATAGAGGTTGTTTGCACTTACTTGCACAGGGGAGGTTACTCATAAGAATGTGTGTGCATTAGAAATAATATTTAATTGTAAAAAAAAAACAAAAACCTAATGGTCATTAAAAAAGCCATACTGGAAATGTTTTAGTTTAATCAGATTTAACAGAACAGTGGATTCACACCTAACGTGAGTCTAGTTCAGGGGTCGGCAACCCATGGCTCCGGAGCCACATGTGGCTCTTTTATCCTTCTGTTGTGGCTCCCTGTGACTTTGGAAAATAATGAGTATTTTATAAAAATTCAAATTTATTTTAGTTTGTTCATTTTTCATGGCATTTCAAAGGCGCTGCTGGCTCCGTGCCTGGTGCCACGTAAAAAACAGCTTCCTTGGTGGGCTCGTGCTTGTCGGGCGAGGGCTGCGGAGCTGATAGCAGGAGGACACGCGGGGCGGCTTCAATAAACACTCCGGGTCTGGAGTGGTTTTCTGCCGGGGGCTTGGCGTGGCGCGGAGCGGGGAGCGGCTTTCTGGTGACGGAGAGTTTGCGCCGGTGTTTTGGACTCGCGTGTGCGGTGATGTGTGTTTCAGAGCAGGGGAGCTCGTTGCGTCGGTCGCGATCGACCTGTCATCTTCGGGCACGTGGGGGAGATTGAAGGGGAAGAGAGTGCTTCTTGAAAATCCATCAGCCAATCAAAATCCTCACCGAGAAGTACGGGACTTGATAGACATGCAGAATGGCCAATCAGACATCCTCTGACACATACGTCACTGCAGACGCGAGTTTAAATTCACTCAGCGCAAACTCTGTCATCAGAGCGGCTTTTTCTCCCCGCAGCACATCACGTCCCCGGTAGAAGTCCAGCAACCGGAGTTTATTAAAGCCGCCCCGCGTGTCTCCTCCTGCTATCAGCTCTGCAGTTCTCGCCTGATAAATATGAGCTCATCAAGGAAGCTGCGAGGCACACGCTTTATACTGTTGCGGGTGTGTGCTGAGCGGCGCGCGTGCCACGAGAAAGAAGGGGGGGGGCGTGCAGGTGGAGATGGGGGTGTGAGCACGGAGCGGAGGTGTGTGCGTGAAATACATTGTGTGTTCGGAGGACGGAGCACTAAATAAAGAGTAGTCGTCGTTCCCAGAATAACTGTTCTGGAGTCATTTTTAATCCGCTCTGAAGGTTGAGGGTTCGAACAGGGGAGTGAACCCCGAAGGAGAATTGCCTTCAGCTCTGGAGGAAATCTCCCCTGCGCTTCTGACCGCGGTCGGAAAGACGAGAGAAAAAGAGAAGTCATCGCGCAACGAAAGGTTCAAAAATACGGAGCCAGCAGCGCCAAATGCCTC